>CM077096.1:114327680-115527680 GCA_039513925.1 Platanthera zijinensis
CCAACACCAGAGTCTGTGTCTACACAACAATGCTTGTGCATGTCATGGTGTAGTCATAGCATAGCATTCATTGCCATTTCGCAATTATATCACATACACAAGATCCTCATTGTCTTAAGTTTTATGGGCACTCTTATACGATCTAGTTACTTTTCTGTGAGCGACCTCAACTTATATGTCTGTATGGGCATTCATATAAGTTGAGTTACTTTCTGTTGTAGCCTTATATTATTATGCTGCTGTAGTTAATAGAACTGCTAGAGTAATGGTTATTCATTTATTGGGTCGCTATACTATTATAATGTTTACTGATCACACTACCAACTGCTTGTACTTATGCTTACATACTTTATATATATTATACCTTTGTCCATTTCTCCTCCCGGAGACGAGGAGTCGCCGGGGGAGCGGATGTGAAAGCCACTTAGTCTTTATGACTAACGGTTGCTACGTCTTCCTTTTTGTAAACCCCGCAGGTAGAGCAGTCGCGGATTATACAGCAGGTAGCCAGGCCTGGACGACAGGGCTGATGGGATGGTGTCGTCGATACCGTCGGTTATTGATGTGAGTGTGAGAGAGACTTGATGTAGCCCTTTTGGGCGAAATATTTTACGTACTCTGATTATAGAATCTTAATGTAGCTTTTATATTTGTTATATTTTGACTTATATACTTATGTGTGCATTTGCCTTCTGTTTTTATAACTTTGGTTGGGTTGGCATTGATTGATATTATTAAGGGCGACAGAATAGGCGTCTTATAGTAAAGGCAAGCCGAGTGCTAGTTGTTGATGCACAAATGCGACAAGGACTCGAGCACCACCATCTAACTGTTCGAGCACTTAAGGAAAGAAGAAAAAGCAAATTGCAAGCAGTTGTCTACTTAGCGGATGAGAGAAGAGAACAGAATAGCCGTTTAATTTCGGCAAACAACCGACTTCGCTCGCCGCGGCCTGAATGTCACTCTTACGACGGGCTTAACTTTGATTGCAAACGATGGGTTACAAAAGGTTGAAAGAAAACTGTGCAGTAGGCAAGTCGGAGTCCGCAAAGCTCGAGATTCGAGTCCGCAGCTTTCAACAGGTAGGCTCTTGGGCTTGAGTCAGCGTCCCTTGGGTGCACACTTCCCCCTATTTATAGGTTTGGGGCCTGCCCAAACGGGCAGGGCTAAAATAGCCGGCTTTCCCGGGGTACAGTTGAGTCGGACAGCGGTGACGGGAATCAGAGAGAAATGGACCAGCAGTCCACGCGAGATGGAACAGACTGGTCTTACAAGATGGGGCATCCCCTTGGCCATGCGGAGCGTAATCCTGGTTTGAGGGGAGCGACCTGAGTGAACTGACGCTGGAGTCTGCCTAGTGACGCCAGATCTGGAAACTGACCAAGGTGGGCGACCTGAGCGGACTGAGAATTGGAGTCCGCTTCTGGGGTGCCTTGACGACCTGAGCGGATTGAGGGGCTCGAGTCCGCCGAAAGAGGAGTCACTGGGCATGTTGCGGATTCTGAGGTTAACACTAGTGCTACCGCAAGACGGCTGTTCTGGGCATAAGACCCCTCTCATGTCGTGGTCTGTGTTCTGGGAGGGGGGTCTTACAAATGGTATCAGCTTGCTACGATTCTAAATTAGAGAAGTCATTCCACAATGGTGCCACCCCCGTTTAATTAGTCAGTTTGGACAAACTGACTCATCGGAAGCGTCGTGGGCCCATAACCCACAGGTCAGAGGATCAAAACCTCCTACTGATACCATTTGTAAGGCACCCCTCCCGGAACACAGAACACGACACGAGAGGGGTCTTATGCCCAGAACAGTCGCCTTGCGTAGCACTAGCACTCGGGCTAGCCTGTACTACAAGACGCCTATTCTACCGGCCTTAATAATATCAATCAATGTCAACCAAACCAAAGTTATAAAAACAGAAGTCAAATGCACACATAGGTATATAAGTCAAATATAACAATATAGAAGCTACACAAAGCTTCTATAATCAGAGTACGTAAAATATTTTGCCCAAAAGGGCTACATCAAGTCTCTCTCACACTCACATCAGTAACCAACGGTAACGACGGCACAATCCTTCAGGCCCTATCGTCCTGGTGCCTGGCTCGACAGCTGCATATTCCGCGGCTACTCTACCTGCGGGTTTTACTCCTAAAATGGAAGACGTAGCAACCGTTAGTCATAAAAAACTAAGTGACTTTCACATCCGCTCCCCGGCGAATCCTCAGCACGGGCGGAGAAATGGACAAAGGTACAATATATATGAAGTATGTAGGCATAAGTACAAGCAGGTGGCATAGTGTGATTAGTAAACATTGTAATAGCATAGCAGCACAATAATTGAATTACCATTACTCAAGTAGTTCTATCAACTACAACAGCATAATAATATAACACTACAATAGAAAGTAACTCAACTTATATGAATGCCCATACAAAACATATAAGTTGAGGATCGGCTCAAACAAAAATTAACTCATCGTATAAGAGTGCCCATACAAACTTATACGATGAGGATCTTGTGAATGCGATGTAATGTGATGCAATGAATGTTATGTTATGACTCACAATGAACATGCACAAGCAATTGCTATGTCGACACAGACTCTGAAGTTCCCACTTTTCGAGCAGGTAGCTAACCTCTCAGCCGTCAACCGTCATGGCCAGACGGTGACAGTAGAGCGGGTATATCCACTACTAGGCTGGTCTCCACACCCTGGCCTAGGCTTCCATATGCCTCAAGGATAAGAACACACAACAGAGCTCACACACGTACTATGGATCAGCGGGTGTCTCAGGTAGATGTGTAGTGAGATCCTAGCCCCGAACTGGCCTATGATTTGTCCCGAAAGGAGCCTCAGAAATAAGTATGAGGACCAAGACCAACCGTTCACTTGGCATGGAAGGAGCCTCAGGATGTGAACACCGAGGACCAAGCCCAACCGCCCAAGGTCTAACTGTCAACTCCCATCGGTGTGATGATTGGCGAGCCCGTAGACCAGCCACACTATCCTTAACCCAGGATTACGACACCGCGTGTCGACTCACACCGCATGCAATATGACATCATCATGGCACGGAAGGAACCTCGAATCAAACACGAGGACCAAGCCCAACCGTCCACATGGCATGGGAGGAGCCTCGATACATGAACACCGAGGACCAAGCCCAACCGTCCATCTATAACTCTTCTCAACATTTCCAACTAGTGCGATCAGACACCCGCACTCACACCCTTTCACAATCCTGCGCCAAAGGCACCTTAAAGGTTTTACCACAAACACTGGTTGTGAACCACCTCATACAATGGACCTTCTTAGACTTCCCTATATGACAAGCCTCAAGACCATGCATCACTCTTTCGGCCAACATGATTACGTCTATTCTATGGTCACTTAACTTTAACATCTCTGATTACAACTCTTTCACCACACTCAATCATCTGTGCGCACATGAGTTAATCATCTAACTATCAACAGCGACTGAATACACAAGTTCAAGACAATCTTGTTATTAATAGAAGAATTACTATTCGTTCACTAACTCCCACCAAATCATTTCGTTCAATTACATTTCATTTCACCATTTGTTTGTGTGGGTTCTATCCAACAATTTTCTCACTCGTTGAATTATTACGGTTAGACATATTATAATTCGCCAAACCCCAATGACAATTTGTTACAAGATCTCCACCTAGTCCAAACCCGATTCTACACCAACCCAAGAAATTCAGGTGTAGAACACCTTCTGGACAGCAACTTCGACTTGAGATCCCCGAGGCTAAAGTAATTCGGTGAATGCGTGTTACCCCTCGATAGAAAGGTCTTTCCTTGGGTTACAACTTTCATGTTTAGTCTGAAACCCAGATCAGACTGTATCACACATGAAATTGGCTTCAAAGCCTGCTACGTATAGAATACATTTTCTGCACGCTTTGCCTGTCAGCCCTATGCTTCAATCAGACTTTCCTGTGGCTACAAACTTCGCCTGAAGATTTCTAACCACTCACTAGAAAGGTATTTTTAAGGGCTATGACTTTTGTGCTTAGTCAAAAGCCCAGATCTGGCCGTTTAATATCTGAAAACGGCCACGAAGATCGTTGCACGTAGAAAGTAGATTTCTGCGTGCATCTTAAGGCGGAACGAATAGCATTAGTTCGTCTTCCTCCTCCAGCCAATCTTCCCAATTCTCATCAGAAATTCCTCCTCCCTTATTCACCATCATCAGGCCATTCCTCTTCGCGAGACCATCCCCCATCATCACATTGAATGAAGGAATGGTGAAGATGACTAAACCCTAGAACACAAGTCCTAGCATGGCCTTTTCCTAGAAATTTTCATCTCACACATCAAGACTCATTTGAGTCGATATCTCGCCTAGGATTAACTACAGATCTAGAACCAAGGGAGAGGGGAGGAAGCTCACCTCAATTCCGGCGCTTCCGCTATTTCCGGCCATGGATCTCGTCACTCTTTATGGAGGCATCTTCTTTTCCTTGGAGGCGGCGGCAGTTCTTTACGGAGTATAGTTGATTCCAGCAACTCCTTCCCTCCTCCAGCAGTTTCTCCACAGAAAAATAAGGCTTGGTAATTGGATGAAAACAGCCAAATCCTATATAAATAGGACTAACACGAGTAGGAACACGCCCGTGTTCCTACCCGTGTCCCGCTCGGCTGAAGCGGCGGTGACAGTTATAGCATCGTATGGACACAAATATGGGTATGGACACGCCCGTGTCCACTACCCATGTCACAAGACATGGCCATGTTCATTCCTGAGTTCTTACCCGTGTCCTGGTCGGGAGACTCAGAGGGTCTAGCGCAAATCCGGACGTTACAACCTGAATCAACTGGATGGTGATAGGTTCGATATGACCAAAGAATTTCCTATTCATCATCTAATAAGATCGACTCATCAATCTTCTCTAGGTGGGATAGGTGGATCATCAGGCTAGGGGGAGCCCCAAGAGTGCCAGTGGAGGAGGAAAACAAGTTCCTGATATCAGTATTCCTTCCCCACACCCCAGTGAGATTCCTGATAGCTTGAGTGCAGGAATTGAGGAGGAGACAGTGGTTCCAGTTCCAGATACAGTTTCAGTTTCAGTGGCCCCGGATACAGTGTTTTTAGACTATGAGTTAGTGGATCTCCTAGCAGTGGTTGTTGCTATTGGTATGATGCTACTGTTGAGGTTCATTCAGTTGAGAATGCTGAAGAAGAGGATCTAGCTCCATCTTAGCATAATGAGGTTGCTTAGAATCTCGATGAGGATGCTGAGAATCTTGATGAGGGTGCTGATGATGAAGATTTTAATGTTAATGATTATGATTTAGAGGATACTGCTGATGAGATTTTGGTTTCTACTGATACATTTGCTACTGCAAAGGTGGGTTGTGATGCCCTTATTGTTTCAGAGCCTTTGTCTGTGGATAATCTGGTATTCCTCTCCTTAAGATGGTCTCTACTACCATGTCTGAGGGGGAGGCAACTCAGTACTGCATATCTCTTTCCACTCAGGTTGACAGATTGATGGGCAACTTGGAGACCAGGATTGGTAAGCTACCATGTGCCCCTCTAGTTATTGAGGAGGAGGTTGCCACCTTATATGATTAGGAAGGAGATGTTGAGGAGCATGCTCCTATCCAGCTACTACTATTCCAGTGTTGCTTTCTTCAAATATTTCTATACTTGTGCTGACTGATGTTGCAAGCTCAAGTTCAAGTGATCATATTCTAAAAGCTGTGGAAGCTATGTGTCTAAGCAACATACACAGTTCGATGCCTCGTTGGATAAAGTAGTAAAAAGACTTAAACAATCTGAGAAATTTATGCTAGATGGCTTTGCTAAAGTTAAAGTGAAATTTGATAAGCTTGATGCTAGGTTTGAAGAAAAGTTTGTGGAAGCTACAACTGCAGCGACCCTTATGATGAGAGGACTTAAGTAAAACGAAGGAGTACTAAAAACTATTGACAACAACACTCTCTCTCTGATCGAGGCCCATAATACGTCAATGGCACATTATGATTCTTCCGTGCGCTTATACCAATGTAATTGCTGCAAAAGCCAAAAAAGGGGAGGAAGACCTTACAGCTAAGGTTGCCGATGTCGAAAAGTCTATGTTCGATCAATTCAAACAAACCAATCATTATAGCTATGACAATATCATATGGTTACATGGACAGTTATTCCCTTCTCCAGTTCCAGCTGAGCCTGGTCATGTTGACGTTCATTCGGTTTGAGCCTAGTCATGATGACGTTCATCCATCTACGAAAACACTCAATAACGGACAGACTCAAAGGACTTCTCCCAGGTTCATATTGTTAATGTTGTGACTCCCGATGTTTAGGCAACTGGTTCTGCTCTTGCTGCTTTTTCAGAGGTTGTTGCTCTCAAGAAAAGAAAATTTGGGGAAGGCACATCTGAGGTAAGGCTAGTTCAAGTCAGAGTAGAGCCCAATAGAAAATTGGAAGAGGTTTGGAGCCCGACTTCCAGAGGAATTATCTTGGATACTTTTTCCTCGTATGAGCTCGACGTGGAGAACCTTAGGGCCACTAGAGCCAAGAAGATTGGAACATATAAGGAAGCCTGCACCAGGAAGAGGATTAATTTCTGGAAGTACAAGAATGCTAATCCAATGCCTCCTCCTCCTCCTAGATACTATCCAATGCCCATAGAATACTTTGAGAGATAACTTCTGAAGAGATAGAACAAGTCGATCTAAATTCTTATATATATTTCATTATTATGTGTTGTGGGCTACCCTCCCAAATCTAAAACACTTTTGATACATATATATATATATATATATATATATATGATTTATCTATTGTCCTAGAATGCATGTCATTTCATTTTTATTATCTTTTCAAGTCTTAATTTAATTTTAATTGGTATGTGCAATTCACTTTAGCTTGTCGGATTTTGGCTTCTTCAAATAGGGGGAGATTGTTGGATATTGTATCCACAATAACCCTGATTTTAAGAAGGGTCCAGTCAAGCTAAGATGAATTGATTTTGTATTTGATATTGCAATTTAGTTATGTACTTGCATGTTTACTTTACTAAGTACACACCAATGTCTGGTTACAGTGAGTCAGTAAACACAGGACTATGCAATATAATTCTTCATTGTGTAGGCTAATGTGTTGACTCATGTGTAATCTCTATATCGGGGTGTAATTCTATCCCAAGTATAAGAGAACGATCAAGGACGGCCAAAGTCCAAGATTAAGAATTGAAGAATTTTACCTAAGTAAAATTCAGCGAGTATGGTGTCACGACCAGCATTTCCTCATCCATAAAATTATACCAAAGTAGGGGAAAATATGCGTCGTGATGCCACACAGTGCAGGGGATAACTGCAGATGCTCAGTCAAAACTCCAGACTCTAAGGTTTAACAGAAAAATCATAATTTATTATGAAAGAAATCCAATTAAGTTTTATGGCCGTATCCCTCGGCATAGTGGATCAACTAGTCCACAAGTAAAATTTATTTATACGTTGCGAAAAATACCTTGGTTAAGGTGATTTGACATCCTACATGAGCGTAAACGTCCTCGAAGGACAACTCATGAAATACAGGACTCTAAATTTAGTATAATATGAAAATAGTCTTTACGTTACTTTGGAAAGTAGTACTTAAGGTTTAGAAATATGGCATATATGAAGTACATATAGTAATTCTTTTATGAGTTAAATTACCTAACATGCATCCTAGCATAAAGCATTCTCAGAGAGCAAGTAAATAACCTTCATAAAGGCAAAAACAACAGCTTAAGTCACATACTTAGCATCGCCAAAAAAACCACCAGTGGGCGTCAACAACCTTACATGAACCCACTGGTGAGTATGCATGTCTATACAGAAGGAAACAAGAAAAGAACAACCTCACAAAGATGAGGGAAAGAACCCTCAGCAAAACAGCATATCAATAGCAAGCTCCAAAAGAAAACTAGCCACTTAATCGGCTACAACCCTGAACCTAAGGCATTCAAACAAAGAACACCATAGCAAGAGAAAAACAAGCAGTAAAGAAGAAGTAGATCATAAGCAATAAAACAAAGGGGGGGTTACCAAATCCTAAAAATGAATGCTGATAAAATTCGGCAAAAGGAAGAAAATTTCACAGCAAAAGTAACGTACTCAAAGAAAAGGAGTAATCAAAGTGCACCAAGTGCGAGAATAACAACATGCTCCGCTAAAACCTGCAGAACAATAAAGCCACAAAATGCCCATATAATATGGAAAGAAAGGAACTAACAGTCCTAACCTGTGAATAATTAGCAGTGGTAAAATAATGGATCTAGGTTGGTGACCAAAAATAGCCCTCATCCAACCAAGCAGATCCAAATAACTCAGGGGCCACCGGTGCAGTCTTAGGGTCCAACACACCCTCCCAAACCGGGGCTATATCAGTGGTGTCCACGGCTCTTCACCCAAACATCCCTGTCAAGAAAAGCAGAGAAACCACCTGCCATAATTCTCGATTCGGACTTCAAAACTAGCCGAAAACATCACTGAAACCCTATAAAAACCCACACTAAGAGACTCAGGAGAAAACTACAAGTCTAAGGGAATAGCGTCTAGTGCACTCAATGTCGCTTCGGGTACACTCGACGCCGCGTTGAGTGAGCACCACTCACTCAGTGTTAAAAAACCAAGCGGGAAAAGTGTCGAGTTCACTTGACGCCGCGTTGAGTGAGCACCACTCACTCAACGCCAAAACATTTAGCCGCAAAACACTCACTCAACTCGGCCAACGCTAAACAGCCAAAGGCGTTGAGTGAGCTCCCCATAGTCAGCGCTTTTGCTTTAAAGTAACAATGATGTAGGGATGTCCGGAATCGGAAATCTCTACGGAAATAATTCACTCCTCGCCCAATATCGTCTTAGAACTATCGCACCTACACAGCACCTATCGCTCACAATATGTCCTCGTCACAAACGCAGTGCATAAAAATAACAAGGAGGATTGGTCGACTCGAAAATAGCGATCAAAATTTGAGTCGGATCGTTCCCCAAATTAACATAAAGATTGCCAACCTTTTGGGAGCAAAACCAAGGCTATAGGCCAAGATCCGCTCCGGCAAATAGGATCCACCCGATCCGGAAATAAAAAGCCTAGCAACGGCGATTTCGAAATGAAAAGTGCAGCGATTGATTTAACAAAGCGGATAAAACGATTTGCGATCCACCACAACTAATTAGAAGAAATCACACAAGGAGGGATGAGAAATTTTACCCAACCGGAGAACGTTCACACAAGATAATTGTGGGAGATTCACTCTCTCCACGGATCCACCGGCATCACACCGAAGGGCTTGCAACCTTCTTCCACGGAGTCGCACCGAAGGAAGCCGCGCCGGAGTCGCACCGAACCGGATGGAGGGAGCAAAGGGGGGCCGGCGGCTTCACACCACTAGAGGGGGGGCGGCGGCAATGAGAGGCAACCTCCTTGGCCGAAATTCTCAAAGAGAGGAATAGGGTTTCAAATTTTCACTAATGATCTCATAACATGGCCTCCTTAAATAGGAGTTACAAACAAGCCTTAACCATTCATAATGGAGATGTAATCTCATCCATCCAAATGGTTAAATGCACACCAAATAAAAATATTGTCCAAATGCAAAAATAAAAGTGCAATATTGAATATAAAATTATCACTTCAAACTTGGATAATTTTATATTCCTAAAATAGAAATAATAAAGCATGAAAAGGGAAATGTTTTAATGCGGTGCGGCGAATGTTGCGCGCCGCGGGCGGAGGTTGTAACGTAGCCTTCCGCTAACATCATCGTGACGCCTCACGTCCTTCAGTTGAATCGCCTCAGCAACCGGGTCAACCTCATCATCGTCAGCATCGTCTCCAAGTAGAGGTGGAGGGGGTGCGCCATCAATCCTCCTCCGCTCAAAATCACGCATCTCTGCTGCGTGGTCCAAGAGGTAGCGGCGAAGAAGATCGGCATCCAAACTTTGCAGCTCCAACTCGAGCACCCAAGAGTCATCCGAAGGGGGGCGGTCACGCCAACGGATGAGGAAGCGGCGGGTGTCGCCATCAGCAGTGGTAACATGCTCAGCAGCAAGTATCATCTCTGGACTGGAAAATGTCCGTGGGAACCTGGGGAACATATTAGCAGTAGGCAAGAAAGAAGGCAACATACCATCCGATGATATACCTGTGGGGACCGTAAGAGAGAGATCATCCGTTCTACCACTCCCCAACCCATGAGAATTTAAAGTGGGAGAAGAAGACGACAAAGAAATCAACTCTTGTGGTGGCGACACAAATATCGTTAAATCCGAAACGTTAAAAATGGGGAGATACCCCAATCAGCAGGCAAATCCAAAACGAAAGCGTTGTCACCTAACTTCTTAATAATCCGAAAAGGGCCGGCGCGCTTTGGTGCTAACTTTTTAACGGTGCCAGTTGGCAAGCGTTCGGGAACTAAACGGACTAAAACCAGATCGCCAATTTAAAGTTTGATACTCTCCTATGTAAATTAGCGTGCGCCTGATAAGAGTCGTATTGTGACGTCAAAGTGGCCCGTATACGTGCATGTAGATCATGGATTTGTTGGGCAAAGGATTGTGCAAATTGACTTGCTTTGTACGTTGGAGGCAACGGTACCAAGTCAAGCGGCACAGGAGCTTTATAACCGTGGACAATCTCATTCGGTGACAGACCCGTAGACCTATTCTTGGAATTATTGTAGGCTAATTGGGCATGGGGAAGGAGAAGATCCCAAGTGCTCTTGTGATCACTCACAAGACATCTAAGAAGACTGCCCAAGCTTCGATTAATAAAAACCAAACCATTCACATAACGGTGAAGACTATTCGAAACAACCTCGCAAGTAATTTAAAGGACGCATTTAGAAGGGTCAAGAAATTAAAAATGCGCCTAATAAAATTAAAACCATGAGGGGAGAACCCATGTGCCACATGACTTGAATTAATAGTATAAAATAAAGGAATTATGTCCGTTGGCACATGTGCTTTAAATTCAAAAATTAACGTAGTGGGTTCCAACGTTTTCGTTTTAAATTTAAAATTAATTTTTGATTTAAAAATATCATAATAAATAGTCAGCAGAAAATGTTCGTCATCAACTACGTTCGCCCACGTCCTTCTAAGTAAGTTTAACGGATGGCGGGAATAATAAACTTCTCTAAAGATGAAGGGCTAGAAATGACTAAATCATCTACTCGAGCTGAGGGAACCGGAGGGAGAGTCAACAGGGTTGACTCCGTAGGGGGAACCAAGTCACACTCAACGTCAAAGCATGGATTAAGCGTCCAAGAGAACGCCTCCGGTTGCAAGCCTTTAAAATCAAAAGTAAACTCGAATAGTGGATTCGTCCTCACTGAAAACTCATCCTCAGTTAACGTTTCGCCACAGAATGAATCCACCAAATCATTAGAAATTTTACTTACGTCAGAAATAGTGATCGTCTCAATAGTAGGCAAATTCGTATCCGATAAAATTTCCAAACTAACTTGGGCCTCAGGCGAAGGGGCTATCATCAAAGAAAAGTCAGTTGGGCCCTCAGTGCTATCGTCATCCAAACATAATTCTTCCCATGAGGTGGGGACATCGTCTAAGTAAGAATATGGGGATGGGCAAATCGAATCCAGGGGAGTATAATAATTAGCTTGAGTTCCAAGCGGCGATAATAACGTCAAAGGACTAACTCCCGGATGTATCACACTAAGCTTATCCCAAACTGAACATCCATCCCAAGGTGACTCTACCAATACCGTAGAAACCTCTAATAATCCTGGGTCAACCAATATAACGTCGGATCCTAGCAAGTCATCACCTAAATCAGTGACATGTAAGCTCTCAGCATCGGATGACTCTACCGACTCAACCAGAATGTCTACTGGCTCAGGGTCAATAGAAGATTCCATGACTAAATTATCGTCGAAGGGGTTTGGAGATGATTCCTCAGGGGAGAAATCCTCTTCCAGGTCACTAGGGTAACCAATCTTCTCAACGTCACTAAAAGCGTCAATGAAACTTGCCTCGTCCTCAGTGACGGGCGCAGTCCTAATCACATCCTCAGGTTCAACAGGAGAGTCAGGCACTATCGTAAGTGAAGGAAGACTCTCACCTAGCTGATTAAATTCATCTTTTAGAGATTCTATATCCACATAAGCATCCTCAGAGGTATCAGTCACTATATCAGAGGGCTTAGATGTCGAGGCTAAGGAAGCAAGCACCCTAATAGTAACCTCTTTCGAGTTCAAATTTTTGGGTCGGAATGACTTATGTTTCCTATAGGTGGGACTAGACACACTCTGGGTAATACTACCTCTCTGGGGATAAGATCTATCCTGAGGCGTAGGGTCACTCCTATAAGCGGATATGGGTCTAGTGCTGTAACTATTCTTACTAACAGGTGTGGTACTATTAGTGCGCAGGTAGGCGGGATCAAATTGATCTGAGAGGAGGTTACGCATGTGCGGCCAAGCATAACGATAGTTACCAACACGACGCTCTTCATTTAACCAAAATAATCGGGCCCGACCTACTAATCGCTCTCGGGCAAAGCTAACCTTTTCGTAGTCATCCAGTAAGTGATAATTAAAATATTGTTCTAATCCCTTAAGCCAGTCTCTAAAATTTTGGGGATACTCTAAACCGTCATAAGTACGATAAATGTGGTGTGCCCTAGGGGTGTGATTAGTCATATCCTTAGCATAGGAATAGTCTAACCGAGAAGCATATACGTCATATGCCATTTAGTGAGAACCGGAGAGGAAACTCGATCCGATACTTGTGCACATGCAAAGAAAAGCAAACTGGCCCTAATTAAATCTCAAAGATTTAATTGTTCCCGCTAGTTTCAAAAAATAATTATGCATACTTTTTTATTTTCTGAGCAATAAAATTATAAGGATTATTAATTAATTTTTTTAGATTTTTTTTTTTGCAGAAAATAAAATTTAGCCGGCTATTGGCACACCAAATACTAAATTTTCAAATTAATTAATAAAAATAATTACTGAATGAAAAATAATAATTTTTTTTTTGTTTTCTTACTAATAATTAGATGGAGAAATACCAGAAATTCTAAATTTTAGATTTTGAGGGAAAAATAACATTTTTAAGCCGCTATTTGCAGACCACTATTATTATTTTTTTGTAATTTTTGAGAAAAATTTGAAATTTTGGAGCTTGGAATTTGAAATTTGAAATTTGAATTTTGAATTTTGAATTTTGAAATTTGAAATTTGAATTTTGAAATTTGAAATTTTGAAATTTGAAATTTGGAATTTGAAATTTGAAATTTGAAATTTGAATTTTGAATTTCGAATTTCGAATTTTGAATTTTGAAATTTGAAATTTTGAAATTTGAAATTTGAAATTTGAAATTTGAAATTTGAAAAAAAAAAAATTTTGTTTTGAAATTTCGCTGAAAAATAAAGATTTCAGCCTGCTATTTGCAGACCAACTGGACAGATTTGGACAGAATTACGATGTTCCAATTTGCAGGCTGACCTAACGAGGACGAATCGAAAAATTTTCTGTTTTAATGTTGCTGGAAATAAGGTTAGGAAGCTACAGAAATTTTTTCAGATTTTTTTGACAAGTTTTAAAATTCCGAAGGATTTACTAAATGCAGACCAAACCGAAAATTTCATATTTTTGAAAGTTCATATCAACCAACGAAGAACGCAGAGAGGATGTTTGCAACGTGGGAGTTGAAACGACCGCCTCTGATACCAAATTGATGTAGGGATGTCCGGAATCGGAAATCTCTACGGAAATAATTCACTCCTCGCCCAATATCGTCTTAGAACTATCGCACCTACACAGCACCTATCGCTCACAATATGTCCTCGTCACAAACGCAGTGCATAAAAATAACAAGGAGGATTGGTTGACTCGAAAATAGCGATCAAAATTTGAGTCGGATCGTTCCCCAAATTAACATAAAGATTGCCAACCTTTTTGGGAGCAAAACCAAGGCTATAGGCCAAGATCCGCTCCGGCAAATAGGATCCACCCGATCCGGAAATAAAAAGCCTAGCAACGGCGATTTCGAAATGAAAAGTGCAGCGATTGATTTAACAAAGCGGATAAAACGATTTGCGATCCACCACAACTAATTAGAAGAAATCACACAAGGAGGGATGAGAAATTTTACCCAACCGGAGAACGTTCACACAAGATAATTGTGGGAGATTCACTCTCTCCACGGATCCACCGGCATCACACCGAAGGGCTTGCAACCTTCTAAATTGATGTAGGGATGTCCGGAATCGGAAATCTCTACGGAAATAATTCACTCCTCGCCCAATATCGTCTTAGAACTATCGCACCTACACAGCACCTATCGCTCACAATATGTCCTCGTCACAAACGCAGTGCATAAAAATAACAAGGAGGATTGGTCGACTCGAAAATAGCGATCAAAATTTGAGTCGGATCGTTCTCCAAATTAACATAAAGATTGCCAACCTTTTTGGGAGCAAAACCAAGGCTATAGGCCAAGATCCGCTCCGGCAAATAGGATCCACCCGATCCGGAAATAAAAAGCCTAGCAACGGCGATTTCGAAATGAAAAGTGCAGCGATTGATTTAACAAAGCGGATAAAACGATTTGCGATCCACCACAACTAATTAGAAGAAATCACACAAGGAGGGATGAGAAATTTTACCCAACCGGAGAACGTTCACACAAGATAATTGTGGGAGATTCACTCTCTCCACGGATCCACCGGCATCACACCGAAGGGCTTGCAACCTTCTTCCACGGAGTCGCACCGAAGGAAGCCGCGCCGGAGTCGCACCGAACCGGATGGAGGGAGCAAAGGGGGGCCGGCGGCTTCACACCACTAGAGGGGGGGCGGCGGCAATGAGAGGCAACCTCCTTGGCCGAAATTCTCAAAGAGAGGAATAGGGTTTCAAATTTTCACTAATGATCTCATAACATGGCCTCCTTAAATAGGAGTTACAAACAAGCCTTAACCATTCATAATGGAGATGTAATCTCATCCATCCAAATGGTTAAATGCACACCAAATAAAAATATTGTCCAAATGCAAAAATAAAAGTGCAATATTGAATATAAAATTATCACTTCAAACTTGGATAATTTTATATTCCTAAAATAGAAATAATAAAGCATGAAAAGGGAAATGTTTTAATGCGGTGCGGCGAATGTTGCGCGCCGCGGGCGGAGGTTGTAACGTAGCCTTCCGCTAACATCATCGTGACGCCTCACGTCCTTCAGTTGAATCGCCTCAGCAACCGGGTCAACCTCATCATCGTCAGCATCGTCTCCAAGTAGAGGTGGAGGGGGTGCGCCATCAAACAAGCTAAGCAGACGGCATTGAGTGAGTTCACCACCCTCAACGCCGTCAAAGCCAAACAGCCAAAGCCATTGAGTGAGTTCACCACACTCAATGCTTTTGACTTAGAAAGTCTACCTGACTAGACGGCATTGAGTGAGCTCAACTCACTCAATGCCAAAAGACATAGAAGAAACCGACTGGAAAGATGGCATTGAGTGAGCTCAACTCACTCAACGCCAAAAGACTTAGAAAAGTCTGACTAGCAAGACAGCATTGAGTTAGCTCAAATCACTCAACGCCAAAAGACTTAGAAAAGTCTGACTGCCAAGATTGCGTTGAGTGAGCTCAACTCACTCAACGCCAAAAGACTTAGAAAAGTCTGACTGGCAAGACAGTGTTGAGTGAGCTAAACTAACTCAACGCCAAAAGACTTAGAAAGGTCTGACTGGCAAGACTGCGTTGAGTGAGCTCAACTCACTCAATGCCAAAAGACTTAGAAAAACTACCAAGGCAGACGGCATTGAGTGAGCTCACCACACTCAACGATGTCAACGCTTTTTACTTAGACTCCGGACCAAAATAGCTAGGCGTTGAGTATGTCCACCACACTCAATGCTTTTACACTTAGCCTAAAAACTGGACTTCTGTACTAAGATACACTCAATGCTTACAGACAGAGACTTGGCAAAAGAAAAAAAACTTATTTTATTAAAACTAAGCTGGGAGAGGTATGGCAACAGCAATAACTAAAAAGATTCAACTCTAAAACTTAGCCAACTGTATGGAAACCTGCTATCACTGACTCTACAACTACTAACTAAACATATCCAGCCAAAAACCAGGCCTAAACCAACCAACTGAAACATTATTCTACCTACAGCAAATTGAACTGGGTAATTTTCCAATAAACCCTAGGTTCTAAGAAAGGAAATAAATGGCTATAACATAAGGAAAAAAAGAAGAAAGTCAAACTTAGCAAGGGCAAAATAGCACCACTTTCCTCAATTCCAGAAAAGCTTGGCCAGTACCACTCCTCTAGTCAGATCTCCTAGTAAGAATTGCAAGCCAATGAAATCTGAAGCTTTTAGAAAGAAAACGAAGTCAACCCGCTGAACCCTAACCTCCAAAAATCCAAGAAACTAGAAATGCTTACCCTAGGGAGGTAGATCTAGGCGAGAGCAGTCCGAATCTTCCCTCGAATGAGAATTTCGAGCTCTAAATCTCCTGAAATCGGCGGCCAGAAGCTCTAGGTTTTTCCGTCGCCCGTCTCCTTCTGCTGGAAGCTAGCCGTTGGGTTTGGGGAAGATGAATAGGTTTTTCTAAAAAGAATGCTATATATAATATCAATTATAATATATTATATTAATATAATAACCACTACAGCCACTATGCCAATATTATAATATCTATTATAATAGTCACTTAATTATCACTCAGCCACTACAACCACTAATATAATAAAAATCAATATAATAATATATTATATTAATTACTTAATAAAACTTCAAAACGATGCGAAAACCCAAAGATTTCGGAATTTGACGAAATTCACACCGTAGCTAAATACCCACGCTACGAATCTAATGGAGAAGTCGGAATCAACATCCGACAAACAAAACTCGGGCTAACACCTCTCGAAGCCAAAATACAAGCATTCCCGAAGAGGCCTCACCGGGCACCAAAATTGACACCGGCTTGCTATGGAATCTTGCAACTAGGCTACAAACAAGCCGCTAAGAAATCCTAAAGAGCTAAGACCACGCTCTAACAATGGCACAAGCTGAAAACACGTCAACGTAACGCCAAATAAAGATTAAATATTCTCAGATAAACAAGGGGCGTTACAGTCACTCCCCCTAAAAGAAAATTTCGCCCCGAAACTTTACGCACAAAACTTCTACTATAGAAGAAAAAGATTAAATAACAAAGGGTTATAAAGAAGAATACACACCAAGAAAAAATCAGGGGATCAAATGAGGGTGAGCCTCCCTCATAGCTTACTCCAACTCCTAAGTCGCGCTTTCCACATCTCAGTTTCTCCACAAAACTATAACCATCGGAATGGTCCTCTTCCGCAACACATGATCTTTAGTATCCAGAATGCGGACATGCATCTCAATATAAGATAGATTTGGCTCTAACTGAGGCATAGAATTCAAAACTTGCCTGTCGCTTAGTATCCACTTCCACAATTGGCTCACGTGAAAAACATCTTCCACACTAGGGAAAATTACGAGCAAATCCAGCCTGCAAGCGGACACACCAATCCAAACAACAATTTATAAACAACCCTACATATCTTGGATCCAACTTCCGGTTCTTACCGTACCTCTTAACTCCAACGATTGGGGAAACCTTAAGAAAATACCAAGTCCCCTACTGCAAACTCTAAATCAGATCTACGCCGATTGGCGTTCTTCTCATAATGTTCCTGAGCTATCTAAAGCTTCTCTCAAATAGCTTAACAGAAACTTCCATTTCTTTGAGCGCATCTGGACCCAACAAAGATCTCTCACCAACCACAGTCCAAAAGAGGGGAGTTCTGTAGCGTCTCTCAAACAGAGCTTTAAAAGGAGCCATTTGCAAGCTTTCTTGATAACTGTTATTATAAGCAAACTCCATCATCCACAAACACTCGTCCCACGCTCCTCCGTGGTCTAAAATACAACATCTGATCGTATCCTCCACGATCCGGTTAGCTTGCTCCGTCTGACCCTTTGTCTGCTGATGATATGTGGTAGAGTACCATAAATCTGTATCCAAACCTTTGTGCAAACTCTTTCAGAAGCGATACGTAAACCTGGAGTCTCGGCCTGATATAATACTGACTTAAATTTCATGCATCCGGATGACTTCATTCAGATATAGCTCAGTTATCTTCTTCATGGAGTAATCAATCTTATAAGATAATAAGTGTGCACACTTCGTCAATCTGTCCATGATAACCCAGATTAAATCATGCCCTTGAGGAGATCTCGGTAAACCTGTAATGAAATCCATCAAAATGCTCTTCCACTTCGATCTCTGAATCTCCAAGAGATTCAACTTGCCTCCAGGCCTTCCATGATTGGCCTTAACCCGCTTACAATCAGAGCACTCGGATACGAACTTGGCTCTATAACCTTTCATCCCAAACCACCAGGCAATCTGCTTCGAGTCTTGATATATCTTAGTAGAACCTGTGTGGTAGGCCACACTGGAACCGTGCGCCTCACTGCTCAATTTAACTCATATACTTTCAACATTGGGGATTCAAAAATAATTGCGGTACTTTATGGTACTCGCGTCATTGATCGAAAAATCTAGAAACTTACCCTTCTCAGTTCTATTATGAAGGTGCAGTACTTCAGGATCTCCCTTTTGATGAAGCCTCATTAGAGAAATCCATGAAGGCTCGGACAATGCCAAACTACTTGGCGTGTCATTACTTCTCACTGAAATGTCCACTATAAGAAATCCTTCTATCAAAAACTCAGCGGAGAGGTTGGAAACTTCTCATGTCTTCCAACTTAGGGCATCGACTACTACATTAGCTTTTCCCGGATAGTATCAAATCTCATCCTCAAAATTAGCAACACACCCTAGCCATTACCGTTGACGCGAATTCAATTCTTTCTGAGTGAAGACATACTTCAACTCTTATGATAAGTGTAAACCTTGCATTGCGCATCTTACAACAAGTGTCTCCACAACTTTAGCTCATAATTCAAGAATGCGATCTAGATCATGCGTATACACCATCACTTTTTTTTCTTCTTGCATCAGCAAGCATCCAAGCCCAGCATGGGATGCATTCATAAACACATCATAATCCATGCCCTCCGTAGGCAATGCCAAAAACTAGAGCAGTGCATAACCTATTCTTTAGTTCTTAAAAAGCTTCCTCATACTTCTCACTCCTAATGAAGGCTGCATTCTCCTGCATCGACTGAAATCCCTAGTCCATTTCATAATAGCAGCTATTTTCTCTTGGTCAACTGAAATCCCATTCTTGTTAACGACTTGACCAAGAAACAAACCCTAAGGCAACCAAAACTCGCACTTGCTCAACTTGGCGAACAACTTGTGGTCCCTCAAACCCGATAAGGCTAAATGCAGATGCTGGTCATGCTCCTCAGCATTGCGGGAATATACCAAAATGTCGTCTACAACCATAACAACGAGCCGGTCCAGAAAATCTTTGAATACTGCGATCATCATATTCATAAAGGCAAAGGTTGCGTTGGACAAACCAAACGATATCACCAAAAACTCAAAATGTCCATGCTTGGAACGGAAAGCAGTCCGTGGGATACCTGATTCATGAATCCTGAACTGGTGGTAGCCTAAACAAAGATCAATATTGGACAACTCAGTTCTACCACACTACTTGATCAAACACATCATTTATTCTCGGCCTTATAAAACCATTCTCTAACAACTCATCCAGCTCACACGGGCCATACGGTATGGGGCCTTAACAATAGGCCGAGTACCTGGCTCCAGATCTATGATGAACTCCACGTCTCTCTTAGGTGGAAGACCAGGAGATTGGCTGGAAAGACAACTTCAATCTCGCGCACCACAGGGATCTCCTCTAAACGCGACAAACTAACCTTGGTATCCAACACCGAAACCAACAAGCAAAACATCCGGAATCTAAAAGCTTCTGAGCACATACCGCAGAAAAAAAAAACAAGGGAGACCTGGCGCGGATAATTCTACTATATCGAATCAGCAAACACTAGGAAGTCATATATAGACTCGCACAATATTAATACTTTGGCCCCACAATACCCAACCACCCGAGGAAAACTCAACACGAAACGCGTGCAAAAAGATCGAGGGCCAAACGAGGATCCTAGCGACAAACGAGTGGGTAGTACCAGAAATCTTCCTAAACAATCGTTCACGCATTCATGGAAGCGAATACTAAAACTATAAATACCTCTAACAATTAAGACTAGATGAGGACCTAACCTGATATTACTTGGGTAGAAGTCTGAGCTTCTTCTGATGGTAACACATTCAGCTTTCCTTTTTCTTTGTCCAATTGCTGTGGCGGTGGCAAAGCCCGAGGTGAAACTTGTTGAAGAACGGGCTGGGGCTGTGGGCACTTTGTCTTAACATGCCCATTTTGTCCACACTAAAAACAGCCTCTTGTCTTATTCTTTCCGCAGCAATGGGCAACATCATGCCCTATCCGCTTACATATAGAACAGACTAAATCTTTCCTAGAAACACCTTGTATTGCATGAATCTGCTCTTTATTCTAATCTCCATTTCTCTGGTAACATCTTTCCAAAGGGTGGCCCGGTCGGCCCTAAAAACTACACACTTCCTTTCCCTTCTTCCTTGAAGTAGCACCGAATGGCTTGGTGCCCTTACCTTTAACGGATTTCCTTTTGTCCTTCCTTAGTATCATGCCCCGATCCATAGCATATCCCATTGACTCAACTTTAAGGGCAACTTCCACTGTCCTCTCATTCGTATCGAACTGGTAAGTATTAGAGTACTGCTGAATGTCAATTAGGAGGCCACCCAAGAAACCTTTGACTCTGCACTCTTCAGCAGCTAACAATCCAGAAGCAATCTTATTCAATTTGCTGATCTCGCTCTCATTCTCCACCATTGCGAGGGTTTGCTCATTAGGCTGCCGTCCTAAGGTGGCAGCCAACAATGCCTGAAACTGCGCTTGCATCACCACAATCTGGCCTGACAGGGTCTCCATGCTCTGGCACAGTTCTATAATAACCGCCTCATCCTACACCCCTGACGACTTACCCTCAAGCTGGGGAGTCGACCTTGTTGCATCATGCACAAGCGACACAATAGAGACAAAAATGCTAATCAAAACCTAGCTTAACGGCTAGAACTCAAATGACACAGTAGAGACAAAACATACTTAAGTATTAGCTTCAACTGCTAACTTGCTCTGGGATTTTTCAATAATTATGTTATGCTTAACCTAGGATGACTCACCATCAGCACACTAACTCATGTGCTTAGACCATGAATGCATGAATTTATATTCCTTTTGACTCAAAACCATGTCTGTACAAATGTCATCATGTAATTCTTTAGCTTGGCATGTTATGCTTATGCTATGTTATGCTATGCATGTTGTGCTATGCATTCTAAAACGGCCTTAATGCATGTTATGAGCGGCGTACACATGGAAATGTTATGCATCCCATACTACATAACATTGCATGCAACGAAAAGAGAAAACGTGCTAATGGGCATTCATGTGGTGAGGTTATGCATCTCATACTATATAACCCTCACATGTTCCCACCTATGGTGGATCCATATACAAACACATATTATGCATCCCATACTACATAATATGTCCCTTATACTTCTAATCATGCTTATGAGTGTAGTGTTCATGCTTCAACCAAGACGTACTGATGACACATCAGTGTGTGTATGATATGACACTAAACTACTAACACTAACAAGGGAAGGTTGCCCGACCAATTATCAAGCAACCTCCCTCTGATACAAACTATCATGACCCGCATTTCCTCATCAATAAAATTATATTAGAGTAGGGGAAAATACATGTCATTATGCCATGCCGTGAATGGGATAACTGCAGACGCTCAGGAAAAAATCCAAACTCTAAGGTTTAACAGAAAAATCATAATTAATTATGAAAGAAATCCAATTAAGTTGGATGGTCGTATCCTTTGGCACAATGGATCAACTAGTCCACAAGTAAAATATATTTATATGCTGCGGAAAATACCTTGGTTAAGGTGATTTGACATCCTACATGGCATAAACATCCCCGAAGGACAACTTATGAAATGCAGGACTCTAAATTTAGTATAATATGAAAATAGTCTTTACGTTACTTTGGAAAGTAGTACTTTAGGTTTAGAAATATGGCATGTATGAAGTACATATAATAATTCTTTTATGAGTTAAAATACCTAACATGCATCCTAGCATAAAGCATTCCCAAAGAGCAAGTAAACAACCTTCATAATGGCAAAAACAATAGTTTAAGTCACATACTTAGCATCACCAAAGAAAATAACCAGTGGGCATCAACAACCTGACACAAACCCACTGGTGAGTATGCATGTCTATACAGAAGGAAACAAGAAAAGAACTACCTCACAAAGATGAGGGAAAGAACCCTCAGCAAAACAGCATATCACTAGCAAGTTCCAAAAGATAACTAGCCGCTTAATCGGCTACAACCCTGAACCTGAGGCATTCAAAGAAAGAGAACCTTAGTAAGAGACAAACAAGCAGTAAAGGAGCAGTAGATATTAAGTAATAAAACAAAGGGGGGGGGGGGTTACCAAACCATACAAACGAATGCTGATAAAACTCAGTAAATGGACGAAAATTTGACAGCAAAAGAAAAGTACTCAAGAAAAAGGAGTAATCAAAGCGCACCAAGTGCGAGAATAACAATATGCTCCGCTAAAATCTACAGAACAACAAAGCCACAAAATGCCCATATAATATGGAAAGAAAGGAACTAATAGTCCTAACCTGTGAATAAATAAGCAGTGGTAAAACCATGGATCTGGGCTGGTGACCAAAAACTGCCCTTATCGAACCAACCAGATCCAAATAACTCAGGGGCCACCAGTGCAGCCTTGGGGTCCAACACACCCGCCCAAACCGGGGCTATATCAGTGGTGGCCATGGCTCTTCACCCAAACATCCCTATCGAGAAAACCAGAATAACCACCTGCCATGATTCACGATTCGGCCTTCAAAACTAGCCGAAAACATCACTAAAACCCTATAAAAACCACACTAAGAGACTCGGGAGAAAACTACATGTATAAGGGAAGAGCATCGAGTACACTTGACGCCACGTCGGGTACACCCGACGCTGCGTTGAGTGAGCACCACTCACTCAATGCTAAAACACCAAGCGGGAAAAGCGTCGAGTTCACTCGACGCCGTGTTGAGTGAGAACCACTCACTCAATGCCAAAACACTTAGCCGCAAAATGCTCACTCAACTCGGCCAATGCTAAACAGCCAAAGGCGTTGAGTGAGCTCCCCACACTCAACGCTTTTGCCTTAAACTAACAAGCTAAGCAGACGGCATTGAGTGAGTTCACCACACTCAATGCTATCAATGCAAAATAGCCAAAGCTGTTGAGTGAGTTCACCACACTCAACGCTTTTGACTTAGAAAGTCTACCTGACTAGACAGCGTTGAGTGAGCTCAACTCACTCAACGCCAAAAGACTTAGAAGAAACTGACTGGCAAGACGGCATTGTGTGAGCTCAACTCACTCAACGCCAAAAGACTTAGAAATGTCTGACTGGCAAGAGTACGTTGAGTGAGCTCAACTCACTCAACGCCAAAAGACTTGAAAATTCTGACTAGCAAGACGGCATTGAGTGAGCTCAACTCACTCAACGCCAAAAGACTTAGAAAAGTCTGACTGGCAAGACGGCGTTGAGTGAGCTCAACTCACCCAATGCTAAAAGACATAGAAAAGTATGACTGGCAAGACGGCGTTGAGTGAGCTCAACTCACTCAACGCCAAAAGAATTAGAAAAGTCGGACTGGCAAGACTGCGTTGAGTGAGCTCAACTCACTCAACACTAAAAGACTTAGAAAAACTACCAAGGCAGACAGGTTTGAGTGAGCTCACCTCACACAATGCTGTTAACGCTTTTTACTTAGACTCCAGACCAAACCAGCTAGGCATTGAGTGTGTCCACCACACTCAACGCTTTTACACTTAGCCTAAAAACTAGACTTCTGTACTAAGATACACTCAACGCTTACAGACAGAGACTTGGCAAAAGAAAAAAAAACTTATTTTATTAAACTGAGCTGGGAGAGGTATGACAACAATAATAACTAGAAAGATTCAACTCTAAAACTTAGCCAAATGGAAGGAAACCTGCTACCACTGACTCTACAACTACTAACTGAACATATCCAACCCAAAACCAGGCCTAAACCAACCAACCGAAACATTATTCTACCTACAGCAAATTGAACTGGGTAATTTTCCAGCAAACCCTAGGTTCTAAGAAAGGAAATAAATGGCTATAACACAAGGAAAAAAAGAAGAAAGTCAAACTTGGCAAGGGCAAAAGAGCACCACTTGCCTAAATTCTAGAAAAGCTTGGCCAGCACCACTCCTCCAGTCAGATCTGGCAGCAAGAATAGCTAGCCAATGAAATCTGAAGCTTTTAGAAAGAAAACGAAGTCAACCCGCAAAACCCTAACCTCCAAAAATCCAAGAAACTAGAAATGCTTACCTTAGGGAGGTTGATCTAGGCGAGAGCAGTCTGAATCTACCCTCGAACGAGAATTTCGAGCACTAAATCTCCTGAAATCGGCGGCAAGAAGCTCCAGGTTTTTCCGTCGCCCGTCTCCTTTCGCTGGAAGCTAGCCATCGAGTTTGGGGAAGATGAATAGGGTTTTCTAAAAAGAATGATATATATAATATCTATTATAATATATTATATTAATATAATAACCACTACAGCCAGTATGACATTATTATAATACCAATTATAATAGTCACTTCATTAACACTCAGCCACTACAGGAACTTTTATAATAAAAATCAATATAATAATATATTATATTAATTACTTAATAAAACTTCAAAACGATGCGAAAACCCAAAGATCTCGGAATTTTACGAAATTCACACCGTAGCTAAATACCCACGCTACGAATCCAATGGAGAAGATTGAATCAACATCCGACAAACAAAACTCGGGCTTACACCTCCCGAAGCCAAAATACAAGCATTCCCGAAGAGGCCTCACCGGGTCACCAAAATTGACACCGGCTTGCAAGGAATCTTGCAACCAGGCTACAATCAAGGCACTAAGAAATCCTAAATAGCTAAGACCACACTCTAACAACGGCACAAGCCGGAAATGCGTCAACGTAACGCTAAATAAAGATTAAATAATCTCAGAAAAATCGGGGGCGTTACATATGGTTAGTCATCCACGTCGAATTCATTGAGTATCCCCTTGATACTCGCCGAATTCGTCGTGTATGTTTCCCAATACCCGTCGAATTCATTGTATATACTTAGGGTAAATTCTCTGGGTATCTAGATTTTTACTAAGGAAAATTTGCAGAGTATCACTTGCAATACTCGCCGAATTCGCCGAGTATCACTAGTGATACTCAAAAAATTGATGAGTATGGCAGGTGATACTTGCCGAGTGTGTCGAGCCGTATTTTGACCTCTCTGGAATTCTATCTAAGGCATTTTCGATGTATATAGTCATCATATTCGGCGAGCATTAGTTCGATACTCGACGAATCTCGCCAAAAATGACTTGTCCATTTTTCTGATTTTCACTCTGGTTCGGAAACCGTCGGCCATGCACAGTAAATTTTCTAGGGTTCGTTTTGGAAATCTTTTATAGCCATTATTTCGAATCTTCCTATATATATGTTAGGGTGTTTTTTGAAATTAACAATCTTGACCTAATTAATTATTGAATTCAAAAAGTTTCCCGAAAATTGAACCTGTTGGCCGCTCCTCACGCCATTTTTTTTGCGATTTCCTTTTGTTTGGCCGTGACTTGGTTCAATCGTCTTCTTCAACGACTTCTTCAACTGGATCATGCCTTCTCTCAAGATCTATTCTACTCTAGTCAAGATTGGTTGAAGATCCAAGGTTCAATATTCAAGATCCAAAGATAACAAGTTTCTAAGTTCTCTAAGATTCAATTTAAACCCTTTCAAGAACTTCGTATCAAGACTTGCAATCGTGTTTATTTTTGTAATATCATTTTAAATATTGTAGGAGATTTTTATCCGAGATTTGTAGATTCGTTTGTGGATCGAGAGATTAGATCCAGTTGTGGATCGAGTTTATAGATCTGGTTAGTGGATCGAGTTGTAGGAGAGGTTATTCTCTGAGTGTAGGAGCGTCGTCTCCGAGGTGTAGGAGTTGCGACTCCGAGTTGTAAGATTCGACGAAATATGAGTTTGGTGAAGTGGCCGAATCTGCCTTTCGTGGGAGACAGGCGAGGTGGGACAGTGGATGTACCCAACTCGGGGAACCACTATAAAATCACTGTGTTTATGTGCTTGATTTTTAGATATTTTTTATTCCGCAAAAAGACACAATCATCACCTATTCACCCCCCTCTAGGTGATTTAGGTAAACGCTAGCCTAAGGTAATTTCGTCGTATATAGTAGTATAAGGACATACAAATTCATTGAATATGACCTTTAACTTAGGTTTAAAAATTCGTCGAGTATGGTGGGATTAGCCTGATTGAAATTCATCAAGTATGGGTCTTGGATAAAGTCTAATTCGTCGAATAGTATAGGCGTTGAGTGGAGTCAGATTCATCGAGTAATCTCGACGAATTCGCCGGGTAATAGCCTTTAGCATTGAGTGTAGTCTTAGTATTGAGTGATTCTTGAGACTAAGTCAAATTCATTGAGTATTCATGACAAATTCGTTGAATGCCAGTCTTGGCATTGAGTGAATTAGACTTGGCGTTGAGAGCGTCGATTGGTCTTTGAGTCTAAGTCAAAAGTGTCATGTTAACTTGATGAAATCATCTAGTATATTTGGTTTGGCGTCGACTGAAGGCGTTGAGTGAAGTAAACTTCGCTGAGTTAAAGTCCAGGCATCGAGTGAGACTGCTTTGGCATTAAGAGCATTTAGTGAACCCCAGATTCATCGAGTATACTCGACGATTTTCCGGTGGACTTGGGTACTTCCACTGATTCGTCATATATCGTTAAGTTAGCCATTTTTTCTTGTTTTACTAATCTAATTCGTCGAGTGTCAACTGTATTCATCGAGTATACTTGACGAATCAATGTGGACTTAGATTTTTTCTTCCCTCGCCGAATTTAGTCCAATTCAATGAGTTTGACCTGGCTTGTAGAGGTAATTCATCGAGTCTTCTCGACGAATCTATGTAGGATTAGAAGATGTTAGTCGAATTAATATCCTATTCATCGAGTATACCCTTATAGATTTTCTGGTTATTTTCCTTATTTGCCATTTTGTGCATCTTTTCACCTGGTGGATTTCTGGGTGTGAGTTTTTGACTGCTGGTGTATGGAGGGGGAGACCACCACCCCAGGTGCCGGCTTGCCTCGGTGATGTGTTGTGGGTGAGTGGAGAAGGATACCACCACCCATGGGCCATTGTGAAACTTTTGATGTCGGTATGTAGAGGAGGGGACCACCACCATAGGTGCTGTATTTATTGCTGGTGTTTTTCCCAGCTAAATGATAAGCAGGCTAATCTCTTATATATATACACTTACCTATATGTATTTCTTTTTATATAAAGCATGGATCTTTATCGCACTTGGTGCAACATTCTTACCCTTGAACTTTGTAAGTAAACCTTTTATCTCTATCTTATGGCTTATCAGCTGGGATTTATCAGCTTTTCTCATGTTAGGTTTGGTAACCCCCTTTTTGTACCTATGGACTATTTCTAATTTTGATCTTTGATGATCACTTTAATATTCTTGCTGATCTATTCTTTCTTTGGAATGCCTCATGTTCAGAGCAGTAGCCGATTGAGTAGCTAGGGTTTGTGGTTGCTGGTTTTCTGCTGTTGTTGTAGTTGTCTTCTCCTCGCCAGTGTGTAGTGTTGTTGTTCTATTTTTTTAGTTCAGACATACTGGCTTTTCCTTTTGGTGGGTTCGTGTCAGGTTGTTAATGCCCACCGGAGATTTTATATTGTTAAGAGACCTGCTAGCTGCTTAGTCTTTTCTTGATGACCGGTTGGTTTCACTTTCTCTTTGGGAAGGTTTTATGCTAGGTTTGCATGTTAGTTATTTTAAAAGTATAAAGGTATTATCTCATACATAGAATTGTTTTAAACCAAAGTCACTTTATCTTAACTAACGTAAAATCTATTTCAATACTATAATAACCCTAAAGGTATGCATATCATGAGTTGTTATGTTTGGATGTTTATGCTCATGTAGGATGTTAATCAATATACACAAAGTATTTTTTGAAGCATATATTCATGTTTTTGTTTGTGGACTATTTGATCCATTGAAGTCGAGGGATACGACTATCAAAACTTTACTTAAATAACAGTTTTATTCATAATAAACTTGAGGATTTCTTATAAAGTGTTAGGTTCGAGTTCTTGCCTGAGTGTCTATAGTTTTCCCTTACACGCCATGACATCACGACATATATTTTCTTTTACTCAGATATATTAATTAAATGCGGAGTAAATCCGGGCTGTGATAGTTGGTAACATAGGGCGAGGTTGTTTGACAATTGGCCGAACAACTATCTCTAGTTAGTTTTAGATTTTCTTGTTTCATTTCATACAGACACCGATATGTCATCAGTATGTCTTGGCTGAAACATGAATACTAGACTCATAAGCATGATAAGAAGTATACAAGGCATATTATATAGTATATGATGCATAATATGTGTTTGTATATGGATCCTCATAGGAAGCAACATGTGACGTTATGTAGTATGGGATGCATAACAATCATCACATGAATGCACATTAGATTTTTCTTTTTCGTTACATGCAAAATTATGTAGTATGAGATGCATAATATTTCAAGTGTACACCGCTCATAACATGTATTAAGGCTTTTATTAGATTACATAGAACAATATGCATGGCATAACATAGCATTAGTAGACATGTCAAGCTAAAGATTTACATGATTACATACGTACACATATGGATTTAAAACAAAAAGAATGATGATTCAAGCATTCATGGTTTATGCACATGAGTCAATAGGATGACGATATATCATCCTAAGTGAAAGATAAATCTATGGGTTGTTAATCACCTGGAGGGGGGGTGAATAGGTGTCTTTAAAATTCTATGTCACTTATATTATATGATCAGCAGATACTTGAAAAATAAACTTCACAAGAACACATCACAAGCAATCCATAAAACACATCACAAGCAATCCACAGTACACAGAAATTTTATAGTTGTTCCCCTATCTAGGGTACATCCACTTTCCCCCTTCTTTATCACTAGCAATGTGCTAGATAAGGTTATATCTCCTCCTCTTCAACTTAGATTAAAAGATCATACAAGCTTAATTTCTGTTAAGAAACCTACACTCAGACCAACAGGTCATATCTCAGAGATTAACCCAATATCCTACCTCAGGTCCTTCAAGAACCCTACCTCAGCCTTTATAACCCTGGCTTACACCTTTGTGATCCGACACAAATCACCTACCTCAGGTCTTTCAAGAACCCTACCTCATCCTTTATAAATCAATCTTACAACTGAGATATTAAATCTCCTACCCACTCAGATCTCGAAGAGATCTTACAAAATTAAGAGGTAAATAATTTCAGAAAACAACAATTCTGTAATTTGACTTATCTGAGAATTCAGATTCTTCAATTCAGTAGTAAATAATTAATTCTTGATGAACAGACTGGCTGAAAAGATACTTCTCTGGATCTGCAATCTTCTTGATGATGATCGGCTTGATGTCCTAGAAGAACTTGTAGAACAGATCCACCTTAATCCTCTAATAAACTTGTTGAAATGATCATAAGATTTTCTTGAAGACTTTCGTCTTTCTTCTTCTTGGGGTTGTCACCCTCCTATGACTTAGGAGAAATCAGATTGAGAGAAATTGACTGTGTGATTCTTCTGATTGTTTTTGTTCTGTGTAGACAACCCCTCTTTTTATAGCCTTCATGGGTTGTTGGCTTCTGATTGTATGGCATCATCATTACGATATCATACTCTAAGTCTTCCTTCAAATAGTTTCTGATGAGATATCACGATATTGTGGCTAAAGTGACATTTCTGACTTTACTTGCCACTTTTGTGTTGACTCTGTTAAACTTTAGGAACAAAAGTGTCAAGAAGTCCAAAGTGTCTCGACACTATATTACTTAGTAGAATTTTAGCCTGAACTTGAAGGTGTTGAGATAGTTGACTTGCCTCGACATGACTATCGATTGAGTTGACATATTTAAATCAGTATTATATCGAGACAATTGAATTTTTTTCGACACAACTGTCTGCCGGGTGTCGACACTTTTACACTTGCTTTAAATCTTCACTGTGTCGAGACAGTTGAATTGTCTCGCACTTTAGCCAGCCGGGAGTTGACATCTTTAAGTCTACACTTCAGTCTTCATTGTGTCGAGACTGTTGTATTGTCTCGACACATCTTTCTTAAGGTGTCTATGTTAACCCAGAATCTGCGACTAGTTCGCATGGACTTTCCAAGCCGGGCAGCCTGGTTCCCTAACTGCCATTCTCCGTGTGCCGATCTTTCCTTGCCGAAGCCGTGCGGCCTATTTGCCAGGTTTCCACCAGAGGGAGTCCAGATTAGCCCGTCCAAACGCCGACCTTCTCAGCTCGCAAAAGGAAGCCCGCCAGGCCGCGCCACCTTCCCTCTGCTCTCTTCTCTTTTTGCTTTCTTCCCGTCACATCTGCCCGGTTCTGCTGTACCCCGTGCAGCCGGTAATTTTAGCCCTGCCCATTTGTGCAGGCCCCCAAGCCTATAAATAGGGGTGGGAGCACACCCAAAGCACGCTGACTCGAATCCAGGAGCTCACTTATTAAGAGCTGCGGTCTCGAGCCTAGTTCCTTGCGGCTTGCTGTCCGGCCGGCTTCTCCCTTTTTTCTCTCCTTCCTACCCAAGTATAACCGCTTCATTTTATATAAAAGGAAAGCCCGCCGCAAGAGAGGCATTCAGGCCGCGGCGGGCGAAGTGTGGTGTCGCCGCTTCTGCGGCTTGCTCTTTTTCTTTCTCTAACCACTAGTAACCGACTACTCGGCAGTCTCTCTTTCCTTCTCCTCATCCCCCTATGAGATTTTCAATAGTTAACTAGAGGGCGCATTTCTTGCATCAACTATTAACACGCAGCCTTAAGATCTCGAGTAGTCGATGAAACCAGCGGACTAATAATATCAGATCGCTCCAGCCACTAATACTCGGCGGCTAGTCAAGCAAGCCGGGGCATCGCCGATTATCGCTTTCAGTCCGGCACCAACCTACTACTCTACCCGCCAGCTTTCTCGTCGGTCTCCTAACCGGCTTGTCCTACCATCAATCCCCTCGATCAAGCCGCAATTATTCGGTGATTTTTAAGTTCTGTTTGGCTATTTTCTTCTGTTCAAAATGGATTTTGCGAAGGAACAAGATGACTCTAATTTTCTATCGGCTATTACGGATCTCTCGAAGAGGCAAGGTGTTTCTCAACAAAGTGACGGAGAACTTGACAGTAATAATGAATTTTCTGCCAATCGTGTTGAGCACGTGTCGTTATCTGCTCCAAAGACCTTCGAACATCCTTGTGGAATTCGCAAACCAAACATGACCTCTTATCATAGTCAAGACCATGAAAACCAAGTGTTCCCTTTTAAAGAAGAAGAAGACGTCCCTTCTCCATTCATCAACTGAATTCGTTGGGAGGTTGTCGCTGATGATTTCAGAGTACCTTGTCTGCCCGAATATTCTGGATTTGATGACCCAGCTTCTCATCTACAAGCTTTCGAATTAGCTGTTTCACTAAGGAAAGTGTTAGATGGAATCAAATGTAAACTTCTTATTATATATTTTGGCTATCTTGCCAGAGAATGGTTCTATAGTATACCATCTCGGTCAATCACCAGCTTTAAAGATCTTTAAAGACAATTCCTTTCAAGGTTTACTACCTACAGGAAGCGGAAAAGAGACATAGGATATCTCTTCTGAATCAAGCAGGGGGATGATTAGCCTAATCCTGACTTCGTCGATCGTTTTCAAATGGAACTTTTGGATATTGTTAATGTTCATCAAGATTATTACCGATATGCTTTCGTGAACGGACTTCGAGATGGTCTTCTAAAGTTGGAACTCACTATAAAAGACCCCCAAACTTACAGAGATCTTATTGAGATTGTTAATAAGTTAATAATAGGTGAAGAAGCGAATAAAGACTACATCTTGCTTTTAAATCAGAAGGCTAAGCAGCCCCAGGATAATTCATATGATCAACAGCCTGTAGAACCTCTTTCGTTGAATGAGACATCTGGGTTTACAGAAGCACATCCTATCACATCCTTCGATCATAAAACTCTAAAGCGTGAAAAATGTCCGGATGGGTATGTCAAGTTTAAAATCTCTATGGAAGATCTCCTGGAAGTTCTTCAAAGAATGTCAGAGTTCAAAAAGCCTCGACGCATGAAATCTAAGATTAAATATCGGCATGAAGAACTTTTCTGCAAATTTCACAAAGATATAGGCCAACTAACGGAAGATTGTATGGCTCTTCAGAAACTTGCGAACCAATTTGTAAAGGTTAGGAAATTGCAAGATTATGTCATGCAGTAACCCTCTAGCACATTCTTCTCTAATGAAGTCAATAGTACAAGAAAAGTTTTGGTTTTATTCATAATAAGGGCATTTGAGGTTGGAATAATGGAGCATTTTACATACCATCTGATCAAGTCCCAAGTATATATCCTTTTACTACATCCTTCAATACAAACAAGCATTAATATGCCATTTGAATCTTATATCTTAGCTTTGCTTTTGATGCTAACATTCACTCGTGTGGATGCAAAGTGCCTTTTGACAAGGTAATATTTGAATATCGTGCTAAGTTCTTAAGCCCTCCACATCCCGCATGACACAAGTCGCAGATGTGTAGTGATAATTCTGCTTGACATCAGTCGCAGATATTTACATACTTATCCCACTTGACATCAGACGCAGATATACTTACTTATCCCGCTTGACATCGGTTGTGGATATTTAACTTTAGCCTTGCTTATGTGGTCTTTGTTGTGTAAAGCAATGCCTTGTGCACTCGCCCATATGGATACATAAGTTTGTAGCTCCTCTTGTTTTTGCAGGTTTGCATGAGCTTATCCTCCATCTTACGGTTTTACAGTTTGCTCTAGCCAAATTATATTATGTAATCTGCAGACCGCAGGGTTATGTATTCTGGTTTGATCTATTCGGCTTATGGAGGTCTGTCTGCCGGTTTATTATTAATATACATGGGAATCCGGCCGACTTTGATTCTGCCAATTAATTCTAGGCCTGAGTCCGCCGGCTTATGATATTCATTTTAATCAACCTACAACTTGTCGCTTCAAAGTTTGCATAAACTTTGCCTCTATTACCAGACGGTGTATTTGCCGGTTAGTAATAAAGAAATATCTCTGGTCACCTGCTTGAATACTTATATAAGAAGCCATAGGTTGTTTATCTCTATCCTTAAGTATAAATCTCATATTAGAAATGTGGTCTTCGTCAATGATCGGCCAAGCAGCAAATATCAGTTGTCTTTGAAGCTCCTTAGCGGCTAAAGCGGTTAGCCGCGCGGCTTAATATTCAGTGTATTTGTTCAGGCATACCGCAGGTTATTTGTCCCAACCCGTTTCCCTCACTATAGAAGTGTGGTCTGCCTAGCGGTTTTCAAATGTATATTATCCATTATATAGTTCATCTTGCTTATTAGTGATTAAATCTGCCAAACCGTTCGGTTTGTGGCTTAGTAGATGATTTAAGAGAATTCTTCTCTTCCTTGGTGATAACTGTAAGACCCCCCTTTTTTTTCTTTTTCAACCACCGGGGTCTTAGGCCCAGAGTCGCCGCTTTGCGGTGACACCTTCACATCCTGAAGGGTTATCACCACAAGACGCCGATTCTGCCGGCCAATTCGATCACTGAAAGGTAGCACAATAAATGGAATAAGAGCAATACAGTCCACAGCAATAGATCACATATATAGAATAAAAATCTCCACGAAGGGAGTGTCCACAGAAAACATCAGAGTACTATAAATGCGGGCTTATGCCCGGTACATCATGTCCTTACTACAATATCACTCATGCGGAAGCTAAAACAGAAACTACTCAGGGTCGAGACTCACGGTCCCGGCTGTATGAACTCCGGAGCTAGACTGTCCCATCTCTAGGCTCACCGATCTCTGGGACTGCTCCTCTATGCTGGGCTCCACGATCCCCTAAATGTTGCGGTTCGAAAACCGTTAGTCATAAAGACTAAGCCCTATCATCCCCCACCCCGTCCCCCATGGCTCCTAGGTACCGAGCGGGGAGGAAGAAAGGGAAGGACATGACGGTAGAGATTAATCAAGAAAACAGATGGCAGCGGAACTAATCTAACAAGTTATATTCGGTGAGCAGTTGATATAATTGTTATAATAGGTCTAGCAGTAAGAAAAGCAAATATATGAATTTAACCTTCACTTATGCGAGAACACATAAGCAAAAGGGATCTTTTGCAAGGCTCCCATCGTATAAGTGTCCCATACCACTTATACCTTGGGGTGTCGGTTATCAAACAGCAATGGTTGTTATATATTGAAATTAACCTTTGATTTATAAACTTGCCCACACAAGCTTATAGACCAAGGGGTCATTTTGCAGGTCCTACTTTATAAGCGTCCCATACCACTTATACTTTAGGTGTCAGGGTTAAATGAATCGATTATGCTATGACATGCTAGTGGGTATGATGAAACATGCAAGTGCAACTCACACACCCGACTCTATGTACACAGACCTTTAGTTCCCCCTTTCGGTGCCGTTACCTCCCAAGATACCTCCGTAGTGGCGGACGGAAGCGGTGGGTTGGGCCTCGCCCACCTCAAAACCAGTAAAAGCACCACTGGTCTGACCTATCGTACGCCTCAACACTTGGTGCACTAAGCGGATGCCTGCGTACTCTTGCCAGGTGGCGCACCGGACTTCTGTTGGCGAAGTGCTAATCACCTCACCGAGTCAACGATATCGGTGCCGGTGCAATCGAACTCCCATACCACTTGTAAGACCCCCCCCCCTTTTTTCTTTTTCAACCACCGGGGTCTTAGGCCCAGAGTCGCCGCTTTGCGGTGACACCTTCTCGTCCTGAAGGGTTATCACCACAAGGCGCCGATTCTGCCGGCCAATTCGATCACTGAAAGGTAGCACAATAAATGGAATAAGAGCAATGCAGTCCACAGCAATAGATCACATATATAGAATTAAAATCTCCACGAAGGGAGTGTCTACAGAAAACATCAGAGTACTATAAATGCGGGCTTATGCCCGGTACATCATGTCCTCACTACAATATCACTCATGCGGAAGCTAAAACAGAAACTACTCAGGGTCGAGACTCACGGTCCCGGTTGTATGAACTCCGGAGCTAGACTGTCCCATCTCTAGGCGCACTGATCTCTGGGGCTGCTCCTCCATGCTGGGCTCCACGATCCCCTAAATGATGCGGTTCGAAAACCGTTAGTCATAAAGATTAAGCCCTATCATCCCCCACCCCTTCCCCCATGGCTCCTAGGTACCGAGCGGGGAGGAAGAAAGGGAAGGACATGACGGTAGAGATTAATCAAGAAAACAGATGGCAGCGGAACTAATCTAACAAGTTGTATTCGGTGAGCAGTTGATATAATTGTTATAATAGGTCTAGTAGTAAGAAAAGCAAATATATGAATTTAACCTTCACTTATGCGAGAACACATAAGCAAAAGGGATCTTTTGCAAGGCTCCCATCGAATAAGTGTCCCATACCACTTATACCTTGGGGTGTCGGTTATCAAACAGCAATGGTTGTTATATATTGAAATTAACCTTTGATTTATAAACTTGCCCACACAAGCTTATAGACCAAGGGGTCGTTTTGCAGGTCCTAATGTATAAGCGTCCCATACCACTTATACTTTAGGTGTCAGGGTTAAATGAATCGATTATGCTATGACATGCTAGTGGGTATGATGAAACATGCAAGTGCAACTCACACACCCGACTCTGTGCACACAGACCTTTAGTTCCCCCTTTCGGAGCCGTTACCTCCCAGGATACCTCCGTAGTGGCGGACGGATGCGGTGGGTTGGGCCTCGCCCACCTCAAAACCAGTAAAAGCACCACTGGTCTGACCTATCGTACGTCTCAACACTTGGTGCACTAAGCGGACGCCTGCATACTCTTGCCGGCTGGCGCACCGGACTTCTGTTGGCGAAGTGCTAATCACCTCGCCGAGTCAACGATATCGGTGTCGGTGCAATCGAACTCCCCAATATCGAAAAACCCACCACCTTAACTTTTCCTATTTTATGCACATGCAAGTTTATCGTAAACACACAAAACCGAGCCGAAGCTCCCCGGACAAAAAGGTCTGTCTCCAAACCAACCGAGCCGAAGCTCCCCGGACCCAAACGTCCGTCTCCAAACCAACCGAGCCGAAGCTCTCATCAATCTCCCTGTGCCAACAGTGTTTGTGAAAGGTGCAGCCCTAGTTACTAAGTTACTCTTGTCGGTTTGTTATTATAGTTTACGTTAGCCCAGGACTGCCCCCGGTATTCCCCGTGAAGGGCTCTCAAGGGGCACTAGGAACCAAGACGGCGGCATTACGGCCCAAAGTTCCCTTTCGCAAGGCACTTATTGTTATTGGTTTATCTCCCTTAACCCGATTCCCTTCTCATATTACGATAGACTATCCTAGGGTGATTTTTAACCTTCCTCTCTTCGGGAAAAGGCGATCTTTCGCCGAAACCCGAGCACCTCTTAACTCTAGCTATCACCAATTCTCACTAATCTTTATACCTTCCTATTGTGACTTCCTCCACCATTGCCCACCCAGACAATATGATTAACTCCAATGCCTTCCTCAGATTGAGTCCAATTGCATTTCACAATTGCTATATGCAGACCGACCTAGACTTCATGTCAAACCGGTTATGCAATGATCCAATACTCATCCAAATGCCCTAAATTATTTACTGGAGACTCACCATGATATAAATGACCTAAATCCAGAAAATGGAAATTTTCCTAATCTATTTGGCATTTAATTAAATTCCTCGAAAATCCCAAGGGCTACCGGTTTGAACATGAACTACCCTAAGTAATCATGCAAGATGTCCAGCAAATTTATGATAAATAGCAGGTTATCTCAATAGGTTTAATCCTAAGTATCATAATTTTTCTATCATTAAAAGGGCATGAAAACTATTTTAGAAATAATCTCTAACTTCTGTTGTTTATGAATCAAGTACAGAAAATATTCTTCCAAAAATTATAAATAATTTAAACCATGCAGATAAAGACCTAAAATTAGCACTGGCCAAGTTTCATAATTTTCCAGCAAGTATTTTATCCATAATTAATTTTTAAACAATAAATCCCTCTCTAATATCTGTGAACAAAGTACTAGATTTACTCAACATAAAATTCTATAAAAATTCAGGGATCAATGTTCTACTAGTCATGATCTAAATCCAGAATTTTAACTGATTATAATTAATTTAAAACCTCCAAATATTTGAAAAAATAAATCGAGCTATTAATTCTTTAACACATGAAGTATAATATTTATTAATCATAAAATTCCAGGAAAATTACCATAAGTCTAAAACATCCTAAAACTCCCTCTTCCCGAGTTTCATAATTTTTAGATTAGATTTAGTGCTTAAAATAACTAAATTACATGTTTATCCTAATCCAAAATCTCAACTTCCGAGCTACCTAATTACCTCCAATTCCTTCACTATTTCAACCAGAGGGTTTTCAGCATATCATCCCACTCTCCTACAAATTTCAAGGGCATACAAGAGCTTTTGCTCCTATGTCCTTCACAAACCTCAAACTCCCACCCACTGGATTTGAGCCGATCTCTTAGGGTAAAATCCACCCTAATCCACTCCATGTTTCTCCAAGCTGGTTATAACACCCTTCTAAGTCAGGGGTCAGAATATCAGCCTCTGTTGAGGTGATTCGACCTTTCCAAACTCTTAGTGCACTTTTTACTAAAAGGTGTCTCACTAATGCCTAGTTAAGGGTAGGAGGTTTCCTACCCAAAACTCCTCCAAATCAGTTGGAATTTTGTACAGACCTAGGTTTAATAGCCAGGGACCACTCACCAAAATTTGGGAGGGTTTGGATGTCATTTGACCACTTAAATAAATTCCTCTAAGTTTATTAAATTAAAACAAAAACTTTAGGCAAAGTATCTCCAAAAATTCCCATTTTTGGTCTGCCGTTAGTTATTGCTAAGGTTAACCCCCTGCCCAAATTTCAGGTCATTTGAACAAGGGACGAAGAGTGGGCATCCATTTTAATTTCTGCCCAACTCTAGGTACAGCCCCCATTAAAACGGGTGCTGCAGCCGAACCGCTTACTGAAACGAGTTGAAACTAATTTTAGATTTATCTAGACTCGAAGGGCTACGACTTTCGTGTCTGGTCATTTTTCCTAAAACGGCTTCTAAGTGCCTCATTTTGCAGCCCCAAAATATATTCAAATAATACATCTTTCCATTATGTAATATATGATAATCTATATATTATAAAATTTATTCTACTGTTCATCTTCTTCATGAAACCGAAAACAGACACAGAAGACCATTTTTCCTATAAGCGTTCCGTGATCCGTTGTCGGCCATCCGGTCACTTCCCTGGCCAGCCACCACCACCACCTCCTCCGTTGAGGCGATGGCTAGCGGTCGGCGGTGGTTTGGTCGCCGGAGGTGGCGGTTTCCGGCGAACTCAAAAATACCTTTTTCATGGTTTTCCCATGAAAACGAGAGATGGGTCCGGCTCCGTTGAGCGCGAATTTCCTTTCTAAGAATCCTAAGATCTACCCATGAAAGAGAAGAAGCAGAGGAGGACCTTGTTCGCGGTTTGGAGGCGAGAAGAGCGACGGGGTGCCATGGCGCAGTGGTGGCGTAGTCGAACTTCTCCTACAGCAAGAACAAAGATCTGATCCGTTTACTTGAGCGTGTAAACTTCTCCTCTTGCCCCAAGTGGGCTTTTATAAGTCAGAAAGTGGGGAGGTGAAAGGGTAAAGCCGTAATGGCCATGAAGGCTCCTCTTAATAGCCTTTCGGTTACAGTGACGGGATAAGAAACGGTGGAAGATGAACAGGTGTGTCCAGTTGGCGGTTTCCTATTGGACCAACACTTCCTCCTTTATTATATAATTATAGAAGGAAAAACGGCCCGTAATTACTCCTGGTGTAACTTCCCACACCAGCATTTATTTTCACGCGTGTTAGAATAATTTCGGGCCTGAACCGTCATTTCGGCCAATGTCACGGGCGTGACACATAGGTCACGGGCGTGACAGGCCCGGGTGACAATTTTTTGGGTCGACGATCGTCGAACTGAGATCGACGATCGTCGAAGGGTGGTCACGCCCTAGGTCACGGGCGTGACACCTAGGTCACGGGCGTGACTGGCCCGAACGGCAATTTCGAGGTCGACGATCGTCGAACTGAGATCGACGGTCGTCGAAGGCTGGTCACGCCCTAGGTCACGGACGTGACACTTGGGTCACGGGCATGACAGGCCCGAGTTCAATTTCGACGATCGTTTTACGGGGATCGACGATCGTCGAAGGAGTCACGCCCCTGGTCACGGGCGTGACACTTTGGTCACGAGCGTGACATGTCCGGGCTGCTAGATCGACGATCGTCTCACGGAGATCGACGATCGTCAAAGGGGTCACGCCTTAGGTCACGGGCGTGACACCTTGGTCACGGGCGTGACATGCCCGGGCAGCAAGTTCGACGATCGTCTCGCGGAGATCGACGATCGTCGAAGTAGTCACGCCCAAAGTCACGGGCGTGACGGGTCGGTCACGGGCGTGACCAACCCGTAACCCGAAACCTAGATCGATTTATTTCAATTTTTGGGCTTCACAGGGTTCTGTCACGACCAACCGACTCCTAGGGGTCTAGCCGGAAATGGGATGTTACAAATCCCAATAAATGATGAGTCCTCTTTATATACCTATTTTTGGACTCATCTAGGCTTATTTTCTTGTTTTTGCACTCCGTTTAGCGTCATTTGCACTCCTTTTGGTTCGCTACGGTTTTCCACGTCTTGTGCACTCTTTTAGCCTATTTCTTTGCGTGTGTGTATTTCCCTTTTGCTGTGCATTATATTTATGTCTGTGACTGCCATGATCGACATCCCGTCCAGTTTTCCTGCAGGTTCTGGGATCGTGTGGGCGTCCGGCATCGGACTTTCACCATTTTTGGCAAAGGAGTCAGTGGTCGTGCGTTTTTACCCACGCACGACCATCGACCTCTTTGGCGCACGATCATCGGTCGTGCGCAGTCATGACCTCTCCTGTGAAAGTTCTGTCCCGCCATATCGCACGATCACCAGCCATACCGCGCACGATCACTGCTTGTGCGCTGCCGGTCGTGCGCAGTCATTATATCTTTTTCCACTTTTCTGCCTCCATATCGCACGATCACTGACTATATCGCGCACGACCATTGGTCGTGCGCCGGTGATCGTGCGCGCTGTTTAATTCTGTTTTCTATAAATAGCGCAGGTTTCGCCCTATTCCGGATCGCTCGACACTTCCGCCGTTTTTCGTCTCGGACGAGGGTTTCCTCCGTCCCCCTTCATCCTCCACCATAGGGAGGGTCTCCGGGCAAGCTTTCAACGCCAAATCAATGCCGGAGCATCCTCTCGGCCTCCTCCTTCATCCTAGAGCTTCAAGCGGAGTTTTGACCTAGCTTTCTCCATCAAGTTAGGAGGAGCTGGAGCCGCAATCTACGGGTCAGTTCAACGAAGAAGACGGGTCCATTGGGAGTGAGTGACAGCCTCCTCTACCCCGGACGCAGTTGAGGACCGAGCTTGGACTCGGATTGACAACCCGGGATTCCAACCGTGAACCCTCAATAAGGCTTCGGATTCGGTCGATTCGCACACCTCCTCCTCTTGTATTTGATAGCTTAGTTTAACTCTTTGTATTGATGAAGTATACTTTATTGTAGTTAATGATCTTGCACTTTGTCATGTCTATGTGATTTGTGTGATTTTGTTATTATTGCTTGAGGTGCGCCTTATTATTCCACCATCCATCCACCCTTGCCGCACTAGCAATTGCTAGTGGCGTGCGTTGCGAAGAGGTGCCCACGACCCTCATTCCGCCATTCTCACCACCTCATACGCTTGCCTACTCGCCCATCCGCCAAGCGATTCGGTGCATTGCGGCCCGACTAGTCTTCCATCCCGCCTGGCGAAGCATCGCATAGCGGCGTTGCATAGGAGTAGTTGTTAGATTTTTATTTTATTTTCCGCAACCATCAAAACCCCATCGTTACCTTCGCCCCGAGGACTTCAATCTCAAGTCCTCCTCGACATTAACTCATCCCTTACTGTGTTCCTCAAGAGACCGACACTCGGGGATTTATTCCCAAACTTTATTACTTGTGCGACCGGTGCACTTGCCGTAATCCACGCATCAAGTTTTTGGCGCCGTTGCCGGGGAACACAGTCGTTTGAGTTTTTGGAGAGGAAGATTTAGATAGTTGCCCTTTCCATTTGTATATTTCATGTTTTATTTTTGTTTTGGTTTTTAGTTGTTGTTTTTATTTTATTTTATTCCCTTTCTAGTTTTTATTTTGCTATAGCAGGCTGTTCCACTCTTTATTTGCTTGCGAGTACTTAATTTTTGCTTAGAAAATTCTTGTGGTGAATTCTTTCTTGCTGCACCATGTATTCTTATGCGAATATTCGTTGCCGTTGGTGCAGGGATTATAGGCATAACAGTGATGAGTGCCCCACTGAAGAATGGGAGCATAATTCTCGTGGTTCAGTGTATGGAGCACCGTTGTCTTATGGTACTTCATACACCGTACCTCAGTCTTATGGTCACTACTCTTCTCCGCCTTCACCTTTTTCATATTCCTCTCCGGTCCCACCTGGACCGAGGAGTAATGGAAAACGGTGTTTGTGTTGTCATAGCGCCGACCATGTGTTGAAAGATTGCGCAGAATTTCAACGCCAGTTGGAGGCGGATGATGAACCGGATATCCGGATCGTCTCATCCACCTCTCCAATGGCCGCTCCTTCTGATTCTGAGGATGTATCCGTCGTACCACCTTGTCTATGGGGGACTGCTGTGGATACACCCATCAGACTTTCCACTGATCGATGTGATGATATCGTGGTACTGTCACCCTCTATACCTTCTTCCCCTATTTTTGATTCACCCCCGGAGGAACCTGCGCATATTATCTCTGATGATGTTGCTCCTCCGCTTTCTTTGCATGAATTACCTACTCCCCTTTCTAGTGAGTTGGTTGATGATGTTGTGCCCTTTGGAGATTGGGAACATGAGGATGCGTCGTGGTGTGACGAGGACATTGTTCTCATCAATGGTGAGTACTATGTCTTGGAACACCGTGACGTACCGAGGTGTGTTGAGGAAATCCTTGCTGGCGAGGAGGTTTCTACTTCCTTGTTGGATGAGGGGGTCCAAACCACCACCGAGGACCTCGTGGTCTCAGTTCCCCCTCGCCATGACTCACATGACACCGACAGTGATCTATGCTTGGATCCTGCTGAGAGTGATTCCGGGATCACTCTCCCTATTTCCGCTTCTTTTAGTTTTTCTTCTCCTTTATTCCTTGACCCCCCTTCTCCCTCTGCGCCTGTGCGGGTTGACTCCCTGCAGGTGAGTTGGGTTAACATTGAGCCTTGTGCTCAGGTTGTCGGCGAGTGCCTCAGCGTGCATGAGGAGTTTCCTACTCCTTTTGCAGTTGAAGCCTCTACCTACACCTTCGCCCCCAACGAGCTTGTGGTGGACGATACCTTGCTAGGCAAGTATTTGTTTTGTGGTGAGATGAGTGAGGACCAATGCTCCTCCTCATCTTACTTCCTATTTCCTCTACCTGTGTGTCGCAGGTATTATTGTCTAGGTAGAGGGGTAACTGTGCTATCACCGTATCGGTACCCGTTACCGACACGGATATTAGGACAGTTGCCTGTGCACTTTTCTTTTCATAGGCCCATTAGCTAGAACTTTTCTTTTGCTGAATAAGTCGTGCTGGGATGACAATAACCCCAGTGCTTATCTTTCATTTTCTGCATTTTTCTTTTTTATGTCAGCTTAGTTTAGTATTTTCTTTTTGTATATTTCTCTTTTGTTTTTGCGGAGCTCACCCCTGCAGGTATTCATGGAAACTACGCATTGGCGGGGTTGTGATTCTTCGTATGGCGGGCCTGCTCCTAGTTTTCACGCGTCTTCTGGTATGCTCACTAGCTGAGCATTGGGTAACCTCTTCCCTTAGCTCTTTTTGATTTAAATTTCTCTATCATTTGATGTGTTGTTTAGTTTAAGTCTGGGGGAGAGTCAGTTTACCTTTTGCACGTGCACATTTCTTTTGCATGCTAGAAGCTTTTTGTATTTTATTTTGTTTATGTTCATTGCATCGCACACCACTGCACCCACATGAGCGCGAGCTTAGCGGTTTGCGTGTCACGAGTTGAACCTGTATCTTTGTTCGATTTGGAAAATTTATGTGCTAGTTTAGGATTGTGCAACGGAGTAAAATGTTGGCCTTGCTGTGTTTCTAGTCAACTGCTCTCGTTTTGTATAGAAATTTGTGTAGATTTAATTTTTCAGTATGCTTATAGTTTATATTTTTCTATCTGCGTAAATTCGTTTATTCTACTCAAAAGTTGGTGAATCCGGCGTGAATCAAACGGTAGCGTAGGAATGTGTGTAGCCGCCACTAGACTCGTATTGCTTGAGTTGGGAGGAAGGATTATCTTTCTCGGTTGCTAAGAACTTGCCCCAAGCTATTCTTGAAGCATTGGTACACGGTTAGTCTAGCGTGAGAGTGATGTAGGCCACCTTTTGGCCCGGTTGAGCTTTGTACCCATTCCTAACATCGCCCTTGCCTGCCCCTTTGTGCCTACCCTTCTTTTTGATTCAGCTCCACTATATTCGCCAAAGCCTCATAGCCGATCCTAGTCGCACACCCAAGTCGAGCTTAAAGTTTGTATTTTCAAGTTGGGTTGTGATGTGGTGATTCGTATTTGTGATATGTGGTTGTGCCCAAAAGAAAAATGTGCTGATTTTGTAAAAAGAAAAAGAAAATATTGAAAAGAAAAATATTTGAAAAAGAGAAAAAGAGAAAAGAGAAAGAGAAAGAAAAAGTTTGATTGAAAATCTTTATTTGAGATGATTTGGATTTGGAGTAGGCGGTGCACACACCCATTTAGTAAAAGTTAAGTCTGGGGGTGTGGTGCACCCGTATTTATTTTGTGGGCAGCGGGTACTAGTTTTGTACGTTAGCTCATTTGGGTTAGGTGCATACCCTTCATGTTTATTCTTGTTTTCCTCACCGTAACCCAAGCCCCATTATTACCCGAAGTCCTACGGACTTGCGCTTGAGTTGACTAGTGCCGTGGAGAGAGTGCGAACGGGCAAGCTTATGGTTTCCGACATTGGTGGATTCCTTTGGGGGTAATCTTGAGCCCCGGTCTTCGGCAATGCTCACCTTAGTGGCCTGCCTACTTTCTCCCTGCGTAGGACCGGATGATTCACCGTGATTCCACTTTTGAGTAATAATAAATTTCTGTTACGCATTGTGAAAAATATAAAATATTTCGTATACTTAAGAATTTCCTCTACTTTATTTTTATGCACGCGAGCATGCGACTTCGCATGGTACTCCGTTTTGCAATTTCTTTGTTAGCTAGTTCATTTTCCCCGTCTGCTTAGGTTTTGTTTGCTCGGGACGCGCAAACGGTTAAGTCTGGGGGTGTGATGAGTCCTCTTTATATACCTATTTTTGGACTCATCTAGGCTTATTTTCTTGTCTTTGCACTCCGTTTAGCGTCATTTGCACTCCTTTTGGTTCGCTACGGTTTTCCACGTCTTGTGCACTCTTTTAGCCTATTTCTTTGCGTGTGTGTATTTCCCTTTTGCTGTGCATTATATTTATGTCTGTGACTGCCATGATCGACATCCCTTCCAGTTTTCCTGCAGGTTCTGGGATCGTGTGGGCGTCCGGCATCGGACTTTCACCATTTTTGGCAAAGGAGTCAGTGGTCGTGCGTTTTTACCCACGCACGACCATCGACCTCTTTGGCGCACGATCATCGGTCGTGCGCAGTCATGACCTCTCCTGTGAAAGTTCTGTCCCGCCATATCGCACGATCACCAGCCATACCGCGCACGATCACTGCTCGTGCGCTGCCGGTCGTGCGCAGTCATTATATCTTTTTCCACTTTTCTGCCTCCATATCGCACGATCACTGACTATATCGCGCACGACCATTGGTCGTGCGCCGGTGATCGTGCGCGCTGTTTAATTCTGTTTTCTATAAATAGCGCAGGTTTCGCCCTATTCCGGATCGCTCGACACTTCCGCCGTTTTTCGTCTCGGACGAGGGTTTCCTCCGTCCCCCTTCATCCTCCACCATAGGGAGGGTCTCCGGGCAAGCTTTCAACGCCAAATCAACGCCGGAGCATCCTCTCGGCCTCCTCCTTCATCCTAGAGCTTCAAGCGGAGTTTTGACCTAGCTTTCTCCATCAAGTTAGGAGGAGCTGGAGCCGCAATCTACGGGTCAGTTCAACGAAGAAGACGGGTCCATTGGGAGTGAGTGACAGCCTCCTCTACCCCGGACGCAGTTGAGGACCGAGCTTGGACTCGGATTGACAACCCGGGATTCCAACCGTGAACCCTCAATAAGGCTTCGGATTCGGTCGATTCGCACACCTCCTCCTCTTGTATTTGATAGCTTAGTTTAACTCTTTGTATTGATGAAGTATACTTTATTGTAGTTAATGATCTTGCACTTTGTCATGTCTATGTGATTTGTGTGATTTTGTTATTATTGCTTGAGGTGCGCCTTATTATTCCACCATCCATCCACCCTTGCCGCACTAGCAATTGCTAGTGGCGTGCGTTGCGAAGAGGTGCCCACGACCCTCATTCCGCCATTCTCACCACCTCATACGCTTGCCTACTCGCCCATCCGCCAAGCGATTCGGTGCATTGCGGCCCGACTAGTCTTCCATCCCGCCTAGCGAAGCATCGCATAGCGGCGTTGCATAGGAGTAGTTGTTAGATTTTTATTTTATTTTCCGCAACCATCAAAACCCCATCGTTACCTTCGCCCCGAGGACTTCAATCTCAAGTCCTCCTCGACATTAACTCATCCCTTACTGTGTTCCTCAAGAGACCGACACTCGGGGATTTATTCCCAAACTTTATTACTTGTGCGACCGGTGCACTTGCCGTAATCCACGCATCAATAAACAAAACAAAAATTTCGTCCCCGAAATTGAGGTTGAGCCTACGGGGATTTCTATCGGAATAAATTAAACTTGTAACATCCCATATGATCTTTCTATTGGGTTTAAGCGACTATTCGTTTATAAACGAAGACAATCTCCCCAATAAACAAAAGATTAGCCCCTACCTTTCTGATTGAGTGCGCATGCCTAGGTCCTGAATTTTCCTTATCTAGTCTTAACTGTCCAAAACAAGAAGGCAATCTATAGTATACCGAGAGGTGGTGAGATGTACCTGACTGAACAACTCCGGGTATCTTTGCCTCATCAGATCCTGCGGTTCCCAGGTGTGCTCCTCCTGACCGTGGTTTCTCCACAGAACCTTGACTAAGGGGATCTTCTTGCGGCGCAAGATCCGTACTCCTTTGTCGTCGATCCGAACCGGCTCCAAGTGAACAGATCGGTCTGAAGTTACCGGCCCTTCGGTGGTCAAAATCCACTGCTCCGGGCGTAGTAGACCCCTTCTCAGCGAAGAAATATGGAAGACGTCGTATAGAGCTGCCAGCTCTGGCGGCAACTCTAGCCTGTAGGCTAGGGGTCCGATCCGCTCCAGGATCCGGTAAGGGCCCATATACCTAGGGCTGAGCTTCTTCCTCCGACCGCGCACCCGTGAGACTCCGTGCATGGGCCGGATCTTCAAGAACACTCGATCCCCTACCCGAAACTCCACCTGACGATGCCGGGCGTCATAGTATTTAGCCTGTCTGCTCTGCGCCTCCAACATCATATCTCTGATCAGTCTCACCTGGGCCTCGGTGTCTTCAACAAAATCTGATCCCAACAGCTTCGGATCCTCGTCTTGAACCCAAGAAAGCGGGGTCCTACATTTCCTTCCATACAAGGCTTCATAAGGCGCCATCCTGATGCTGGACTGGTAGCTATTATTATAGGAGAACTCGACCAACGGTAACATCTTCTCCCACGGCTCCCCTCGGTCCAGTATACACAGTTGTAGTAAATCCTCCAAGGTCCGGTTGGTGCGCTCTGTCTGCCCGTCCGTCTGAGGGTGGAAGGCCGTGCTAAAAGTCAACCGGGTGCCCAAATATGCCTGCACTGACCGCCACTCCCTGGATGTAAACCGTCCATCGCGGTCCGACACTATCGTCCGGGGCACGCCATGATATCAGACATACTGCTCCACAAACTTCCATACCAGCACTCCCACCGAGTCATCCTTCCTGATCGGTATAAAGCGGGCCACCTTTGTCAACCGATCAACAATCACCCAGATCGAGTCGTTCCCCGTCCGAGACCGGGGAAGACCATGTTAAAATCCATAGCTATATCGTCGAACTTCCACTCCGACACCGGGAGTGACTGCAGCAATCCTGCGGGGTTCCTGCACTCCGCCTTCACCAACTGACACGCCTCGCAATGGGTCACAAAGTACGTAATGTCCTTCTTCATGCCCGGCCAAAACATCGTCTTCTTCAGATCAGCGGTCATCTTTGTGATCCCCGGGTGCACAGAGTACCGGCTGTAATGCGCCTCCATCATAATATCCTCTCGGATCTGGCCACCTGCGGGTATATATAATCTGCCTCTGAAATGTAGCAGACCATCTCTCAGGGAATAATCTCCTGTCGAACCTTCCTCCAAAGCTCGGAACATCGACTCTGCCCACGCATCTGTCCTCTGTCCGTCCCGAATGCGATCTCGAATATCATCTATGGCCACTATCGATGCCAGATACTCCCTATACAGAGCTGGGTCATCCTCGGACACTAGGGATATCTGCATATCTCTGAATGACCGGACTAGCTCCATGGACATAACCTGGGGCCCAGCTTCGGAAGTGGCACATTCCCTAACCTAGGTCCGAGGGAACCCAAGCCAATACTAATTTGCCCAATAAACAAAAGTTTAGCCCCCAATAAACAAAAGATAAGCCCATACCTACCTTGGGCTAAGCATCTTTGATATTACCATGTTATCTCCGTCCCAATTGGGTGCACAATCCCTAGGAGATCAATCTTCGACTTAGGGTTCCAACCTGAAACTTGTTGATATACTTCATACATAAAACTCTCTGAGTCACATTTATGACAACCTTATCCCGGTCAAAATGTTCCTAATCCCAAATGGGTATCTTCCGAACTTGAATCCCTATCCGACCCTCGTTGGTTGTCTTGGTGGTTGTCTCCGAGTAATCTTATTACCGGTACGAGGGTTAAGACTACTTGTCTTCTACCATTCTGCTAAAGTATTATTGATCTCAATTCTCCTTAAAGCAGTCTACTGATTTGAGTAATTCTTGATAGGGGTCGTAGGGTCACCTGAGTTTATCTATCAGGTTGTCATTCTCATGTTAAACTCCTCCTTTTATTCTGTTTGGGTATCTACTTACCTTAAACAAGTTCATACCCAGGGTCTATTTCGAACTAGGGCATGTTATAAGTCGTCATGGTTAGTCATGTGTCCTACTAGATTGAGTCTAACTTATTGACTAAAGAATTATAAGATGAGGTCTTTACAGCCGGAGGTGCTCCCTGCTAGGGGCAGGGTTTTGCCTCAAGCTACAAAGAAGAATTTCATTTGTTGAAGAAGTGGACAATTTATATGTGATCACCATATGGGCACACCACTGCTTCCGCTGCTTAGTTTGTCCCCAAACTAAACTCGAGCGGGGGTGACCCAGGGTTTGTGGACTGCTACTTCCTTCTGATCGATGTTTCCTCTGATACCACTTGTAAGACCCCCCTTTTTTTCTTTTTCAACCACCGGGGTCTTAGGCCCAGAGTCGCCGCTTTGCGGTGACACCTTCTCGTCCTGAAGGGTTATCACCACAAGGCGCCGATTCTGCCGGCCAATTCGATCACTGAAAGGTAGCATAATAAATGGAATAAGAGCAATGCAGTCCATAGCAATAGATCACAAATATAGAATAAAAATCTCCACGAAGGGAGTGTCCACAGAAAACATCAGAGTACTATAAATGCGGGCTTATGCCCGGTACATCATGTCCTCACTACAATATCACTCATGCGGAAGCTAAAACAGAAACTACTCAGGGTCGAGACTCACGGTCCCGGTTGTATGAACTCCGGAGCTAGACTGTCCCATCTCTAGGCGCACTGATCTCTGGGGCTGCTCCTCCATGCTGGGCTCCACGATCCCCTAAATGATGCGGTTCGAAAACCGTTAGTCATAAAGACTAAGCCCTATCATCCCCCACCCCTTCCCCCATGGCTCCTAGGTACCGAGCGGGGAGGAAGAAAGGGAAGGACATGACGGTAGAGATTAATCAAGAAAACAGATGGCAGCGGAACTAATCTAACAAGTTGTATTCGGTGAGCAGTTGATATAATTGTTATAATAGGTCTAGTAGTAAGAAAAGCAAATATATGAATTTAACCTTCACTTATGCGAGAACACATAAGCAAAAGGGATCTTTTGCAAGGCTCCCATCGAATAAGTGTCCCATACCACTTATACCTTGGGGTGTCGGTTATCAAACAGCAATGGTTGTTATATATTGAAATTAACCTTTGATTTATAAACTTGCCCACACAAGCTTATAGACCAAGGGGTCGTTTTGCAGGTCCTAATGTATAAGCGTCCCATACCACTTATACTTTAGGTGTCAGGGTTAAATGAATCGATTATGTTATGACATGCTAGTGGGTATGATGAAACATGCAAGTGCAACTCACACACCCGACTCTGTGCACACAGACCTTTAGTTCCCCCTTTCGGAGCCGTTACCTCCCAGGATACCTCCGTAATGGCGGACGGAAGCAGTGGGTTGGGCCTCGCCCACCTCAAAACCAGTAAAAGCACCACTGGTCTGACCTATCGTACGCCTCAACACTTGGTGCACTAAGCGGACGCCTGCATACTCTTGCCGGCTGGCGCACCGGACTTCTGTTGGCGAAGTGCTAATCACCTCGCCGAGTCAACGATATCGGTGTCGGTGCAATCGAACTCCCCAATATCGAAAAACCCACCACCTTAACTTTTCCTATTTTATGCACATGCAAGTTTATCGTAAACACACAAAACCGAGCCGAAGCTCCCCGGACAAAAAGGTCCGTCTCCAAACCAACCGAGCCGAAGCTCCCCGGACCCAAACGTCCGTCTCCAAACCAACCGAGCCGAAGCTCTCATCAATCTCCCTGTGCCAACATTGTTTGTGAAAGGTGCAGCCCTAGTTACTAAGTTACTCTTGTCGGTTTGTTATTACAGTTTACGTTAGCCCAGGACTGCCCCCGGTATTCCCCGTGAAGGGCTCTCAAGGGGCACTAGGAACCAAGACGGCGGCATTACGGCCCAAAGTTCCTTTCGCAAGGCACTTATTGTTATTGGTTTATCTCCCTTAACCCGATTCCCTTCTCATATTACGATAGACTATCCTAGGGTGATTTTTAACCTTCCTCTCTTCGGGAAAAGGCGATCTTTCGCCGAAACCCGAGCACCTCTTAACTCTAGCTATCACCAATTCTCACTAATCTTTATACCTTCCTATTGTGACTTCCTCCACCATTGCCCACCCAGACAATATGATTAACTCCAATGCCTTCCTCAGATTGTGTCCTATTGCATTTCACAATTGCTATATGCAGACCGACCTAGACTTCATGTCGAACCGGTTATGCAATGATCCAATACTCATCCAAATGCCCTAAATTATTTACTGGAGACTCACCATGATATAAATGACCTAAATCCAGAAAATGGAAATTTTCCTAATCTATTTGGCATTTAATTAAATTCCTCGAAAATCCCAAGGGCTACCGGTTTGAACATGAACTACCCTAAGTAATCATGCAAGATGTCCAGCAAATTTATGATAAATAGTAAATTATCGCAATATGTTAAATCCTAAGTATCATAATTTTTCTATCATTGAAAGGGCATGAAAACTATTTTAGAAATAATCTCTAACTTTTGTTGTTTATGAATCAAGTACAGAAAATATTCTTTCAAAAATTATAAATAATTTATGCCATGCAGATAAAGACCTAGAATTAGCACTGGCCAAGTTTCATAATTTTCCAGCAAGTATTTTATCCATAATTTATTTTTAAACAATAAACCCCTCTCTAATATCTGTGAACAAAGTACTAGATTTACTCAACATAAAATTCTATAAAAATTCAGGGATCAATGTTCTACTAGTCAAGATCTAAATCCAGAATTTTAACTGATTATAATTAATTTAAAACCTCCAAATATTTGAAACAACAAATCGAGTTATTAATTCTTTAACACATGAAGTATAATATTTATTAATCATAAAATTCCAGGAAAATTACCATAAGTCTAAAACATCCTAAAACTCCCTCCTCCCGAGTTTCATAATTTTTAGATTAGATTTAGTGCTTAAAATAACTAAATTACATGTTTATTCTAATCCAAAATCTCAACTTCCGAGGTACCTAATTACCTCCAATTCCTTCACTATTTCAACCAGAGGGTTTTCAGCATATCATCCCACTCTTCTCCAAATTTCAAGGGCATACAAGAGCTTTTGCTCCTATGTCCTTCACAAACCTCAAACTCCCACCCACTGGATTTGAGCCGATCTCTTAGGTTAAAATCCACCCTAATCCACTCCATGTTTCTCCAAGCTGGTTATAACACCCTTCTAAGTCAGGGGTCAGAATATCAGCCTCTGTTGAGGTGATTTGACCTTTCCAAACTCATAGTGCACTTTTTACTAAAAGGTGTCTCACTAATGCCTAGTTAAGGGTAGAAGGTTTCCTACCCAAAACTCCTCCAAATCAGTTGGAATTATGTACAGACCTAGGTTTAATAGCCAGGGACCTCTCACCAAAATTTGGGAGGGTTTGGAGGTCATTTGACCACTTAAATAAATTCCTCTAAGTTTATTAAATTAAAACAAAAACTTTAGGCAAAGTATCTCCAAAAATTCCCATTTTTGGTCTGCCGTTAGGTATTGCTAAGGTTAACCCCCTGCCCAAATTTCAGGTCATTTGGACAAGGGACGAAGAGTGGGCATCCATTTTAATTTCTGCCCAACTCTAGGTACAGCCCCCACTAAAACGGGTGCTGCGGCCGAACCGCTTACTGAAACGAGTTGAAACTAATTTTAGATTTATCTAGACTCGAAGGGCTACGACTTTTGTGTCTGGTCATTTTTCCTAAAACGGCTTCTAAGTGCCTCATTTTGCAGCCCCAAAATATATTCAAATAATACATCTTTCCATTATGTAATATATGATAATCTATATATTATAAAATTTATTCTACTGTTCATCTTCTTCATGAAACCGAAAACAGACACAGAAGACCATTTTTCCTGTAAGCGTTCCGTGATCCGTCGCCGGCCATCCGGTCACTTCCCTGACCAGCCACCACCACCACCACCTCCGTTGAGGCGATGGCTAGTGGTCGGCGGTGGTTTGGCCGCCGGAGGTGGCGGTTTCCGGCGAACTCAAAAATACCTTTTTTCATGGTTTTCCCATGAAAATGAGAGATGGGTCCGGCTCCGTTGAGCGCGAATTTCCTTTCTAAGAATCCTAAGATCTACCCATGAAAGAGAAGAAGCAGAGGAGGACCTTGTTCGCGGTTTGGAGGCGAGAAGAGCGACGGGGTGCCATGGCGCAGTGGTGGCGTAGCCGAACTTCTCCTACAGCAAGAACAAAGATCTGATCCGTTTACTTGAGCGTATAAACTTCTCCTCTTGCCCCAAGTGGGCTTTTATAAGTCAGAAAGTGGGGAGGTGAAAGGGTAAAGCCGTAATGGCCATGAAGGCTCCTCTTAATAGCCTTTCGGTTACAGTGACGGGATAAGAAACGGTGGAAGATGAACAGGTGTGTCCAGTTGGCGGTTTCCTATTGGACCAAGACTTCCTCCTTTATTATATAATTATAGAAGGAAAAACGGCCCGTAATTACTCCTGGTGTAACTTCCCACACCAGCATTTATTTTCACGCGTGTTAGAATAATTTCGGGCCTGAACCGTCGTTTCGGCCAATGTCACGGGCGTGACACATAGGTCACGGGCATGACAGGCTCAGGTGACAATTTTTGGGGTCGACGATCGTCGAACTGAGATCGACGGTCGTCGAATTGTGGTCACGCCCTAGGTCACGGGCGTGACACCTAGGTCACGGGCGTGATTGGCCCGAATGGCAATTTCGAGGTCGACGATCGTCGAACTGAGATCGACGGTCGTCGAAGGCTGGTCACGCCCTAGGTCACGGGCGTGACACTTAGGTCACGGGCGTGACAGGCCCGAGTTCAATTTCGACGATCGTTTTACGGGGATCGACGATCGTCGAAGGAGTCACGCCCCTGGTCACGGGCGTGACACTTTGGTCACGGGCGTGACATGTCCGGGCTGCTAGATCGACGATTGTCTCACGGAGATCGACGATCGTCGAAAGGGTCACGCCCTAGGTCACGGGCGTGACACCTTGGTCACGGGCGTGACATGCCCGGGCAGCAAGTTCAACGATCGTCTCGCGGAGATCGACGATCGTCGAAGTAGTCACGCCCAAAGTCACGGGCATGACGGGTCGATCACGGGCGTGACGGGTCGGTCACGGGCGTGACCAACCCGTGACCCGAAACCTAGATCGATTTATTTCAATTTTTGGGCTTCACAGGGTTCTGTCACGACCAACCGACTCCTAGGGGTCTAGCCGGAAATGGGATGTTACCATAACTCAGATCGGTTTACATAATAGTTATATTATCTGTTAAATCGGAAGCAGACCATTGAAACTAATACAAGTAAGAAAAATGATAAAATAGAAAAGTGACAACAAAGGTGATTGTTCTTTCATTTCCTTTTCAAAAGAAGATTACAAAAATCAAACTGCGCGATTAACATAAACAAACCGCCGGTTTCCAAAGATGAAAAATACAAGTTTGAATTCAAAATATTCTAATCGCCCGGCTTGAGTTTCTTAGGCGCAGAAACTCTAAAGTCATCAACATCGACATCGGAGAGCGATTCGCCACTGCTACTCGATGAAGTGACATCTGATCCATTAGTTTCCGCGGTCTTAGATTCTCAGGACTTAGACCGTGCTGTCTCTAAAGCTTGGCTGCTACTATCAGAAGTGGTGCCTGCGCAGCGGCTTTCACGGCTGTCCGCGTCCTCGTATTCTTGGCCATCTTCTTCTCCTTCTTCCTCCAAAACCTTAACCTTGCCTTTGGCCGCGCGGTCAATAGTAGCCACCTTCTTTTTCATGTGAGGTAGAGGTCGAGAAAGGAGAAGTCGTCAAATCCTGGAGCCAATCCGCCAAGATTGCGGAGGCGGTTAAGCACTCCGTAAATTTCCATGATGATCTGCGGGAAGACAACGTTTTGGAAAGTCGGATTGGCCGGGTCGTACATCTTCTGCAAAAGAAATAAAAGGTTAGACCGAGCGGCTTCAGAATGGTAACCGCAAGAACATCAGGTGACAACTTACCGATTTTTTTCTCCACAAGACGCTTTATTTTTTGTTCCTTTTCCTCAAGCTGCTGCTCGAAGTCGCTTCTCTCTTTCAATAACCGATTATAGGCTAAGCCCATAAAGTGGCTAGTGATGAAACTTCTCGCGCCAACCTGTACGAATAGCCGCGACAAGTCCTCTTCTGGGACTCTCTTAAACGCCTTGAGATTGCGTTTTCCATATAAAGCCATGCACGCTACACTGGCGTGGCGGCTAACACTTCGCCTTCCCCTGTAATGGATGGCGGTTAAAACCTGAACGCAATCGCCTTCCGGACTCCACAGCATTGTCGGGTTGCCATGCAGGTCCTTCAGGCCGCTAGCCATTACGTGGAGGCCGAACTCTCTTATCGAGGTTGAATCTTCCTCCTCATAAACACGGGATGGCCTGACTCGTTTGGCCCGCTTCTCCCTTTGAGTAAGGGTCAAGCCGCTCGGAGTCAGCTGTTTGTTGAGCGGGACCGCCAAACTAGCTGCAGAAAAACAGGAAAAGGATTAGATAAAGGCCGCGTGTCTAGCACATGAAAGTCGCAGCGGTTTGGTGCTTGCAGTCTTCCACCTAGACTCCTTCCAGGGAAGGAAGCAACGGGATGTAGTGGTTTACATCAAGGCGCTCATCTTTGAAGAACTTGTATATTTCCTTCTCAGAGCCCTCCAGCTTGCAGTTGGCAAAGGCAGCTTCAGTGCGAACTTGCGGATTGACCTGCAGCAAGCCGAGCTATCCCTCAAAGATCAGGTAGCGCTCTGTCTAGCTCGAGATCTTATTCGTGAGGTTCACCACCTTCAGCCCCCGGAAGCTGAAGTAAAAGTGACTACGGAAGATCTTGGTTCCCGAATCCGGGATAGACCGGACAGAAAAGCATGTCCGGAAGAGATTCATAGTGAAGCGGACTCTTTCAGACCGTAGATAGGAGATGAAGCTGTAGATGGCATCTATCGAACTTGGCGGAAGTTGTCCGGGCATAACTCCATAGTGATCGAAGATCGCCACGGCTTCCGCTAAGACTAAGAAACAGAAGCCACAATCAAAGTGATCTATGGGGATGGCGATTTGGTTGGCGTTCGATGAGTTGATCCTTTCATTCGGCAGCGGAAGCTGCGCGAGCAGCTGGCTACCCTGCATGTACTTCTCCAAAAAGTTGTCCAGCTCAGCTTGGGTAAGCTGACACTCTTTGTGGTCAGGAGAGTGGAAAGCGGAGGCCGCGTCGGTCCTAACAGCAGCCGCCCTATAAGACCGCATCGACCTAAACTTAGCGGGCATCTTGAATTCTTGTACTGAAATCTCAGGAACTGCCTCTATTGATAGAACTAAGGTGACGCAACCCTTGTCAAATAACGGCTAGGTTAAAAGCCGCGCGGCTTGATCCGTCAAAGTTCGCAACTGACTATACTGTCAAGCCGGGATTCTGTTCGCCAGATCGCGCGACTAAGTTCCTGCACTTGGGAAATTTCAAGGCAAAGCAAATATATAGATGCCACAAATTACAAGCCACACAAAGCCGCAGTCGATTCGGACAAACATAAAGCAAATACATTACATTACAACAATCAAATTGTGCAGCAACAATAAGTAAAATTATGTTACAATACATAGCCGAGTCAAATCGCTCAACCCTGCTTCTCGCTCTCAGAAACTTCTCTCAAAATCCGCACGACTTGGTCGCTGTTCCGAACTATCTGTACATAAACTTGACTGACGAAGTTGTTGATTAAATGTAGGGATCGATGAACTCGCGAGGTATCGAGCTCCACGCGGACACATGGAACCATTTATAGAGTGCGACCCTCCAAGACGCCAGATGCCGCAACCTGCCCATCCATCGCAACCCCAAGCGGACCAGAAGTCTCCCCGGAAGTCGGGCAGCCTCTCAAAAGTTGCCACAGCAGACCGGTGGTCTCTGCCAGCCTACGCTAGCGGGTCCACTTCCATTCCCTTGCCAAGTCGGCAAGTGCCTTATCTTTATCTCTCAAGCCGGTCGACCATTAGCACTAGAGCTTGCAGATCCATCTTATTTGTCCTCTCCTGCTCCAAGGAGTCCTGTACGTCTTGAATCCTCTTCTCAGTGACCTCCATTGCAGACCGTCGCTCTGCCCTCTCTAGGTCTAAGATGGCATGCATCTCTTGCATCGACTTCTCAGCGGCCTCTATCGCGGACTGCCGCTCTGCTCTCTCCAGCTCCAAGGTGGCCTGCACCTCCTGCTTCCTCATCTCGGCGGCCTCAAGCACAGACCTCTGCCCTTCTCTTTCAACCCGCAATTCCTCTTCCTTAGCCCGAAGAGCCTCGCTGTGCTCCCTCACCCTCGCCTGCAGGTCGTTGACTTCCTTGCGGAATTCGGCCACCCTTTTGTATTGGACACATAGAAGCGGTGGTGGCAGCTGAGGAAAGGAAGCAGTTAGGTAACCTGGCCTCATGTCGGTCTCCGGTTCACCTGCAATGAAGAACATGGGGCTCATAATCGGCCAAAATCGCTCAGATAGTGTCAAATTATTTTCTAGATCATCAGTCGAAGGAGACCGCCAATCTGAGAGTTCTTTCCTTCTCTAGCCGTGGTAACAAATCTAAACACTGCCTGTCTAGATTGTTCAGTATCCATTCGCAAAAGTTACTCCTTCCAAAGCCATGCGGTGTCTTGACCCTTAGTTTTCAGTTTAGCAATGGTCGGTAAAATGCTGGCTGGCGGATTCAAGATTATATCCACCCCCTTCTTCCGTGACCGCGACTTATAGAAGTTTACATTTCGCTTAACATCTCCATTTTTACCTTGCAGGGGGTCAACCGTAGTTGTCGGTTTCTCCGTGACTAGCAATCTCTTCATTTCCTCCATTTTATTCACAAGTTTTTGTTTCTGGTCTCCTATAGAGACCGCAGAAACCGGCTCGCGTGCCCTCTCCCCGGCCACTTCAGTATCTGTGAGGATGATCTCTTTTAAATCCGGTGGGGTATCTAATAGCTTGTCCTGCTGCTCGAGCATTTCCATACCCTTGAGGATATCACTCACTATCTCGCTAGCCGTCGAAGCGCTCTTTGTTCGTCCGGCTTGGATGAAGGGGTCTACAGGCTCTTAGACACTTCTTTCTCCAGCGTCTTATACTGTAGACTATCCCCACCAATCTTTACAGAAACATTTCGGTTTCCGTCTTGCATCTTCAGCGCCTTCCTCTTCATTCTTTCCTCAAGGGTCTCACTACTTTTCCTTCGCCGTTTCGAAGAGGCGACTTCCTTCTCCTCCTGCTTGTCCTTGGAACCAGAAGACTGGACATTTTCTAGCTGTCTCTCTCGATCATCTTCCACCGTTATTATCTCAGTTGTTTTCGGCAGTTCGCCCGGTTTGTCAGAGCCGACGCTCATTTCCACTGCCCCTCCAACATTCAAGATGGGTTCCCCCAAAGTCGAGAAGGTAATAGCAAAGGATTGCTCGGTTGTGGTCTGTGGCAGAGCAGTTTCAAAAGCCGCTGCAACTTTGGACCCGACTTGTGAGGATTCGGCAATGATCTCTACCGACCTGTTTATCGAGTCGGAAGCCGTTGGAGCAGTCTTCTCTGGATCCAGCTCCTGCTGTCGGCCAGAACCTTCTGGTTTAAATCTTTTCTTCTTCTTCTTCTTCTCGACCGACCTCTATGTGCGGTCTAGCAATATTGAACGGACATCTTTCTCGCAGAAAGACGCGCCGGCCTGAAAAATTCTAACTGTAAGAGGCGAGTAACGACACGTGGTATCATAGAATTTCAGAGAAATGATAGAGTTCAGCGCATTTTATAGACATCACAGCATTAATTGATGTAGGGATATCCGGGATCGGAGACCTCTACGGAAATAATTCACTCCTCGCCCAATATCGTCTTAGAACTATCGCACCTACACAGCACCTATCGCCCACAATATTTCCTCGTCACAAACGCAGCGCATAAAAATAACAAGGAGGATTGGTCGACTCGAAAATAGCGATCGAAATTTGAGTCGGATCGTTCCCCAAATTAACATAAAGATTGCCAACCTTTTTGGGAGCAAAACCAAGGCTATAGGCCAAGATCCGCTCCGGCAAATAGGATCCACCCGATCCGGAAATAAAAAGCCTAGCAACGGCGATTTCGAAATGAAAAGTGCAGCGATTGATTTAACAAAGCGGATAAAACGATTTGCGATCCACCACAACTAATTTAGAAGAAATCACACAAGGAGGGATGAGATATTTTACCCAACCGGAGAACGTTCACACAAGATAACTGTGGGAGAATCACTCTCTCCACGGATCCACCGGTGTCACACTGAAGGGCTTGCAACCTTCTTCCACGGAGTCGCACCGAAGGAAGCCGCGCCGGAGTCGCACCGAACGGATGGAGGGAGCAAGGGAGGCCGACGGTTTCACACCACAAGCAAAGGGGGGAAAGGGGCGGCGGCTAGGAGGTTTCCTCCTCTTGGCCGAAATTTCTCAAGGGGATTTTAGGGTTCAATTCTTCTCTAATTATCTCATAACAAGGCCTCCTTAAATAGGAGTTACAAACAAGCCTTAACCATTCATGATGGAGATGTAATCTCATCCATCCAAATGGTTAAATGTACACCAAATAAAAAATTGTTCAAATGCAAAAATAAAAAGTGCAATATTGAATATAAAATTATCACTTCAAACTTGGATAATTTTATATTCCTAAAATAGAAATAATAAAGCATGAAAAGGGAAATGTTTTAATGCGGTGCGGCGAATGTTGCGCGCCGCGGGCGGAGGTTGTAACATAGCCTTCCGCTAGCATCATCGTGACGCCTCACGTCCTTTAGTTGAATCGCCTCAGCAACCGGGTCAACCTCATCATTGTCAGCATCGTCTCCAAGTAGAGGTGGAGGGGGTGCGCCATCAATCCTCCCCCGCTCAAAATCACGCATCTCTGTTGCGTGGTCCAAGAGGTAGCGGCGAAGAAGATCAGCATCCAAACTTTGCAGCTCCAACTCGAGCACCCAAGAGTCATCCGAAGGGGGGAGGTCACGCCAACGGATGAGGAAGCGGCGGGTGTCGCCATCAGCAGTGGTAACATGCTCAGCAGCAAGTATCATCTCTGGAGTGGAAAATGTCCGTGGGAACCTGGGGAACATATTAGCAGTAGGCAAGAAAGAAGGCAACGTACCATCCGATGATATACCTGTGGGGACCGTAAGAGAGAGATCATCCGTTCTACCACTCCCCAACCCATGAGAATTTAAAGTGGGAGAAGAAGACGACAAAGAAATCAACTCTTGTGGTGGCGACACAAATATCGTTCAATCCGAAACGTTAAAAATGGGGGAGATACCCCAATCAGCAGGCAAGTCCAAAACGAAAGCGTTGTCACCTAACTTCTTTATAATCCGAAAAGGGCCGGCGCGCTTTGGTGCTAACTTTTTAACGGTGCCAGTTGGCAAGCGTTCGGGAACTAAACGGACTAAAACCAGATCGCCAATTTTAAAGTTTGATACTCTCCTATGTAAATTAGCGTGCGCCTGATAAGAGTCGTATTGTGACGTCAAAGTGGCCCGTATACGTGCATGTAGATCATGGATGTGTTGGGCAAAGGATTGTGCAAATTGACTTGCTTTGTATGTTGGAGGCAACGGCACCAAGTCAAGCGGCACAGGAGCTTTATAACCGTGGACAATCTCATTTGGAGACATACCCGTAGACCTATTTTTGGAATTATTGTAGGCTAATTGGGCGTGGGGTAAGAGAAGATCCCAAGTGCCTAAATGATCGCTCACGAGGCATCTTAACAAATTCCCTAAACTTCGATTAACTACTTCCGTCTGCCCATCCGTTTGGGGATGATAGGCGGAGGAAAACAATAACTTTGTTCCCATTAATATCCATAACGTTTTCCAAAAATAACTAGTGAATTTTACGTCTCTATCCGAAACTATGGTCTTTGGCACTCCGCGGTGACTAACGACTTCTTTAAAATATAGTTTGGCGACATGAGACACATCGTTTGTTCTACTGCACGGGATGAAATAAGCCATCTTGGAAAATCTATCCACAACTACAAAAACGGAATCATGACGGCGTCGGGTAGGGGGAAGGCCTAATACAAAGTCCATACTAACATCCACCCAAGGCATGGTGGGAATAGGCAAGGGTGTATATAATCCTACATTGGTTTTACCACCCTTAGAAACCTGACACGTTCGGCAGCTACTCACAACTCTTCCTACCATAGTCTTAAGTTTGGGCCAATAAATCTTCGCGAAAGATCATCGGTATGTACACGACATTCAAAGCAACCCTGGTAAGGATTCATCAACATCTTCTATGTGTTGTTTAGAGGGTGTTTTTAATTCTGCAGTTTTCCTTTTGTTTTGTGCTTTATTCCTATTGTAATCGAGAGAGTAAATCGCCGCCTTGTGAGTGTCATCTAAGTCCTTGTGTGGCTTAGGAGAGAATCATTGTCTTGTGTGTGGCATCCAAGTCCTTGTGCGTCTTAGGGAGAAATTGCTTTCTTATGTGAAACATTTAGATCATTGTTAGATCTAGGGAGGATAGTAGCAAGATCTAGGGAGAGATACACTTTAGCCTATCGGTTCTTGGTCGAAGGACCGGAGAAATCAAAAGTAAATTGTATTTTTCATAAGCCTTTTGTCTCTAGCCCTATAAAGATATATTGTATTCAGATCTAGCACTTTTGAAATAAATTATTGTTGTTTCTGTTTTTATAAATTTTTAAGTGTATAATTCTGCTTATGAAAAATTAGTCTTGATTTTATTGTTTTTCACTAAGTAAACTCTATTAGATAAAATAAAGTAATTTACCTTTATTCACCCCCCCCCCTCTAAGGGTTCCTCACGATCCAACACTTGAAAGCAAGCTTACTATACTAACTCAACACACCCAAAGTTAGGAAAAAGTCTAAAAAGACCATAAACCTATTCACCCCCTCTAGGTGTTTAGCTATCCTTGAAACTAAAGACTTTCAAGTGGTATCAGAAGGAGGTTACTCAAAAAGGACTTAATAGTCTGAGTAGATCTCAAAGGGTAGCTAAAAGTATAGTACTTATGGGTTCAGGAGAGAACCATAAGGAGTGGAGCTCAATGAAGCTTCAAGTCTGCAGAAAGGAAAACTTTGGGATTTTGAAAGAGAGGGTCAGGCTGTTCATTGAAGCCTTTGATCCTAAGATCTTTACTACAGTTCAAGAATTACCCTTCATCCCCATGAAGGTCTATATCTTAGATGCAAATGTCCAAACCCCAAAGATTTATACTGAGATGACCAAGGATGAAGTTATCTTGGCAATTATGGATAAGAGAGCACCGAACATCATTGTTAGTGTCATAGATGACTCAACCTTCCAGAACTTGGTCCATTGTAAGACAACTAAAGAGATGTGGGATTCTTTTATTATCTACATGAAAGGAACAGAGGAGGTGAAGGATGATAGAAAATCCCTTCAAAGCCAACAGTATGAGGAATTCAAGCAGGGGAAGAAGGATCCCATAGCTGATTGCTATGAGAAGTTCTTCAAGATAGTGAACAGTCTAATCACCTATGACAGACAATTCTCTAATAATTAACTTAATGACAAGTTCTTGAGATACCTAAACATGACATTGGATATCAAGATATGTGCCATCAGAGAAGTTTGCAATCTGGCCAACACATTTCCCCAAAATCTATTTGGGAAGCTGCTCTCCTATGAGATCCAGCTGAACTCCAGGAAGGCTGAAGAAGATGCAGATAGTTCTCTTGACAAATAGAAGTCTATGGCCTTCATAGCAGAAGCCATAAGAATAAGAAGGAGAAAGACTCCTTCTCCATAAAGGAGAGATGTAGTGTCAAAAAGCTCAGATCCCAGCTCCTCTGGGAATGAAATATAAGATAGGGAACTAGATCTGTTCTATAAGAAGTTCAAAAATGTTGCTGAGTAGAAGGAGACAGTGGAAGAATAATGGCTCTTCTAGCTCCACCTCAAAGAAGCCATACTCCAGCAAAATAAGTCCAGAAATGACCCCTCTAGGGAAAGTTATTACAAATATGTTAAGACTAATGTGGTTTGCTACTATTACAACAAGAGCGGACATGTCATTGCTGACTGTCAAGATAATAAGAAGGAACAGGTGAGGTCTGAAGGCAATAAGCATCACAGTTATAAGGAGACTGAAAGGAGTTTCTTGGCCAAGAAGAAAGTCAGCCTATCAGACAGTGATTCTTTTTCTATAGATTCAAATGAAGAGGAGGCCTACATTAGTCTCATGTATAATGAAGAAGAGGCTGATCATCCAGCTGCCCCATCAGGCATAAGGGCTCCATTGTCCTCAGTCTATAGTGATTGTGAAGAGGATGAAGAGTTCAACCTCATGGCTCTATCAGAAGATAATCAGGATAATACTAGTCCTGATAAGGTACATTTTATCCCTAGCTCTTCTACCTATAAGTCTGATTTAGACTCTATTGAATCCACTTCCTCAAGTAAGAATGATGGTTCAGATTATAAAAATTATGTCAATCAATTGATTGATAAGTATGGTTCACTTCTGGATCCTTTAAGAAGAAGCAAGAAGTTGGTCAAGAAGCAAGCTGAGTAGATTATCTCCTTACAGCTAGCTGATTCCCAGCAGTCTGAGTCAGCATCCCTGCTGGATCAGAAAGTGAGGGAAGTCATCCAATTAAAGGACATCTCAATTATCAAGATTGAGACCATAAGCCAGAAGGACAAGATCATCTTGATCTTTAAGAGAAACTCCTTGAGGAGAAAAAGATTGTGATTAGTTTTTAAAAGCCCAAAATAGTGTTACCATTGATTCTCCTTCACCTCTCAAAAAGATAAGAATGGTTTAGGGTTTAAGTGTAATTTTAGAGTTGCCCATTCCAAAGGGAAAGGCAAAGCTCCTGTAGTGCATCATACCACCTTTCATAAGGTAATCCTCTATTCCAATATGTATGACCAAGACTGTTTGTATGGTCACTGGAAGAATAAGAATTCTCCTTGTAAGAGTGCAAGTGTATCTTATAATGGAAGAAGGAAGGGCATGGGTTTGAGTGCACAAAAGGATCCCCTTGAAGAAGTCCAAATGGCCCATTATGGACCATTTGTATTTGTTGCTCCAGCCCACACACTCAAGGAGAAGGCGGTGGCCTTTCTCAGGCTCTTCTAGCAAAAACCCATACCAAGGGTAAATCAGTCAGTAAGGCTGACTTTGCTATCTCTGAGGCCATTAATATCATGTCAACTACAAAGAAGACTATTGTTGATGAAACTCAGAGTAAGCCAAGTAATTCTACAAGCAGACTCACCTTTAGTCAGATTATTACTGAGAGAAACAAAAAGAAGGCTACAGCACTCCCCTCTAAACAGGCAGCTAGTGATGGCTTGCACTCTTCAAGGGATGTTCAAAAGAGGAGATATAACATCCATGAATGTTGGTGCTGTGGTAAAGTGGGCCACTTTGCCATAGATTGTTAGCATAACCCTAGTGTACAAAGCATAAGGGTGAGTCTTCCTGATAGGATTGATGTAGACAGACATGTGCATTTTATACTAACCAGAACCTAGGACCCAATAAATATTGGGGTTCTAAGGTAAAATAATCTGTGTTTACAGGATAGTCCAAGTGCCCTTACCCCCATATAGTACTTGGACAGAGGTTTTTCCAAGCATAAGATTGGAACAAGGAGCTATCTTAAGGATCATACTCTAGTGAGGAATGGACCTAAGATCTACAGTTGGGAAATTAGAGATGTATATTGAACATCAAGGATACTCCTCCTATTGCCCAAGAGGAAAAGGATGTTGTGTCCATTCCTGAAGAAGGATAAAGTACACATGTCTTGGGTAAAGACCTTCAAGTATTATCTGACTCAATAAACAGACCAGCAGGATCCATCCAATAAAGCTCTAAGATGTCTGACTGATGGGACATAGTTCTGCTGCCACTTCAACAGAATAGTGAGGAGAAGAACAAGCAGGCTTTACTCATCACTGATGAAAGCACTAAAAGTTGCTATTTTGAGAGCAGTAATGAAGGGGCACATGATCCCTAGCTGAAAAGACCTTCAATCCTCATCTAAGAAAATTCTCAAGTGGTATCATTAGTTGTGAGGTTTTTCTAAGGAAACTAAAGAGATAAGAATGCTCAGGTTTCAATATCTTATGAACCTGCAGCAAAGATTGCCCAAGTGGAAGTCAGTGGGTATTGTGGATAGGATTTGTGCAAATATTGAGGGGGAGATTGTCAAGCTAGATGCTCTTGTGGATGGGGAGCAAGTTCAGTCTAGGTTGCTGAACAAGCTTGAGTCTTACCTAGAATACCTCCAGCATAGAATTGATTAGCAATATTGTTGAGGATCGGCTTGTCCCTAAGGACATTGCTGAGGTTAGGGGAGACTACCTAGATGGTTGCACCTACTATGGGAGAGCTAGTATGTAAAGTTCAAGAACAGCTGGATTGCTCCAGCTAAAGTTGATACATGTTAGCAACTTCCTATGGGAAATATAGAGATTGAGGGGGATATTTCATCAGAACTCACTTCTCAAGAAGATAAGTAAGTCATATCCTCCCTGACTATAGCTATATAATACACTGACTGTAGATGTATCTGAAGAAGTCATAAAGGGGGTAGATAATGATCAAGAAGAGACTGTGCCGGTGCAAGGAAGATAGGAAAAGTAAGGATGAAACTTGTCAATTCCAATGGAGAAAGTTGATCTCATGAAGTAGTAAGAAGCTATATCCACTGCTGAGTCAAAATACACACATGCAAGGAGCTTTTGTGCATAGTTGTTGTGGATACAACATCAGCTCCAGGACTATAACATTAAGATAAGTAACATTCCTATGTACTTTGAGTCAACTGGTGCAATCTCTATTACTATGAATCCTGTCTCACACAGCAAGACTAAGTACATAGAGATTAGGTATTATTTTATTCGAGAACATGTGGAAAAGGAAGACATTAGTCTAGAGTTTTCCCCACAGACAAGCAAGTGGCTTACATCTTTACTAAGTCGTTAGATGAAGTCAAGTTCAGCACCTTCACGTTTGAGTTGGGTATCTTAAACTTAGTATAGCTTCAGTTACTTCTAATTGTGTTTTGTTGCAGGATTTACTTTGCTTGTAGGTTGATAAGTCTTTTAAGAAGTGTCAAGACTTTCAAGCCTTTTAAATAATATAAAGACTTAAATGGACTCAAGTGTCCAGTAAGAGAATGACAGTAGATGCTCTAGTTAAGGGGGAGAATGTAAAGATGTTTCGATTGAGGGGGAGCAGGTACAGCAGCTGCAATAGTAGATCAAAGATCAGCATGTCCTCATGACATTACACAAACTGAGGGGGAGATCAACACAAGTGGTTTGTTGCTGGTGAGAAGACAAAAATGCTACAGGAGAAGAGGAAAAACTAGCACCTCCCTGACTATAACTACATTCTACAGAAGGTTTTAGTGGTATGTAGAGTGGCATTTGAAAGTGAGGGATATATCTACTTTACACTAGAGAGGGTGAATAGTGTAGATTAAAAACTTTAATTTAGTTATATAGCGGATTTAAAAACTAATGATATATATATATATAAAGAAGCAATCACAACACACAAATAAAATGAATAACAATCATAGACGACACAATTAAATTTATAGTGATTATCCAATAAATCTGGGTACATCCACTCTTCTACCACCATGGTAGGAATCCACTATAGGTTTTTGCTCAGGTGCCCTGACACCACAGGTTTTTGCTCAAGTGCCCTACAACCATAAGATCATTTTTTCTAAGGAAGATCTAGCAACCCTTTGATATTTGGATCAAGTGCCCAAGAACCAACTTAAGTCTTTTGATTAGGAGACATAGAAACAAAAAGAAAACTTTTGAAGAGAGTTAAAAACCCTATACACAGTTTATAGAAATAAACAAAAAAGATGATGATGTCTTCTCTATCAATATTATCTGAGAAGATTAGTGGATGTTGAAGCAGAAAGCTCCCCGTGATTTGAATAGAGTTTATGATCAGGAGAGGGAGTACTTTCTTCAGGGTGTAGGACTTCTTATATCTGACAAAATGAAGACTTTACACAAGCAGAGATTGAAGATCTAATTCTGTAAGAATGTGTGTTGATCTGCAAGTCTCTAAGTCAGTATATCTAAGTCTGGAACCTTAGTCTATAACATTGAGGCAACAATCTTCTGTACATATATATTGAGAATGTAGAGAAGAATTCAAACATTTGAATTAGTCAATTCTGAACCATCTGAGAGATTTCCCGAGAATGGAAACAGCCTTGGAAATAGATTAGCCTTAATCTATATGATAAATCCATATTTAATGCTGCCTCTAAAAGGCTATATTCGTTAGAATATTTTGGCATTAAATATCAGAGTTATATCTGTCTGTAATTAAGCCTATACATCATTCTGCCTTCAGAATATATAATAGCCTGAAATTAAGCCCGAAACTGTTCTGCCAACTATAAACAATTAGTCAAACTCAGCAAACATTTTATCGGCCTTAGCCTGAAGTTCGTCGAATTGAATCTTCTTATTCATCTACCTGAGATCAGAGTTCGTCGAGCTAAGCTAGAATTTCGTCGAGATGACTTTCTGAGTAGAGATCGGAGTTCATCAACCAGAGCTCAAAGTTCGTCGAGCTAAACTTTAGACTTAAGACTCTGATTCGTCGAACTGAGATCGCCATTCGTCGAATGCAACTCTCCTTTCATTGAACTGAGTTTCTGCTGGAATTCTTCTGAGGCAATGACCCTAGAAATAAACCTATGACCCTAGACTATACAAAATGAGTCAATCTAAACATCCTAATAGTAATCCTAGCCCAAATCAGTAGTAGGGTTCCAACAATCTCCCCCTATTTGGGTGAGGATACTATTACACAAAATAAAAACACAAAGCATAAAATAACTAGCAAAAATAAAATTTCAATAGATATAACATAAGTGCTTTGAGAGTTATAAACATAAACACAGTTATAAGAACATAAAAACAATCAAATACTAAGAGTCTTTCTTAGAATCTTCAGAGGATGATTTAGTGAAGACCAGCTTCCGGTTGGGATCTACAGCTTCCTGTTGACTCATCTTCAGATCTGGAGAGTCAATAATTTTCAAAGACTGTGTTTAGGAACTACTGCCTCTGGATGTAAATTCATGTATTTGTCCATATTGAATAAGTTTTTCTTAGCATACCTGTCAAGATCTTTTTGTTTGTAAGAAGACATAGTTGAAAATTAAAAAGTGTACTTTCCTTCTGCTTTAGCTTTATTAATTTGAGATAGAGCAATAAGCTCATTATGTAAGATCCATTCTCCCCAATACAAGAGCACACCCGGATCTTATGCCCAGAATTGCCACCATACGATGACACTAACACACAGGTTAGTTGACACTGCAAGATGCCGATTCTACCAGCTAACACGATCACAAAACAACTGGCCAATATGAGAATTCGAAGCATATAATCAGGGTAAAGCGTAATAGTCCACAGTCACAGCATGTATATATATATGAAAATGAAAATCATCAGTCCAGAAAAGAGTGCATAAATAAAAAAAAGGCTTATACACAGTACATCATATATAAATGTCTCTCTCTCTCATCTAACAGCGAAAGATACTATCATCTCTAACTCCTCCTACCTGTGGCATCTCTGCAGTAGTAGTAGTACTAGTAGGTGGTAGTCGAACTGGCTCCTTCGGTCCTGTCACCTCATCCTACTGGTCATGCTGGTACTCCATCTCCTCGATCCCCTAAAAATAGTTGCTCACCGAACGTTAGTCAAAAGACTAAGTCATTTCCTCCGCACCTCGCCCTGCAACTCCTAGGCACCGTGCGGAAGGACGAAGTAGAGGACAACAAGGGGTGACAAGTATAAGCAGATGACAGTGTCACTATACTAACAATTATATGAGGAGTAATAGTAGTTCTACTCTAGCAGTTCTATGTAAGAGGTACAAGTACAGTAAGTGAAGAATAGAACAACAGTAAGTAAAGAATGTAATAACAGTAAGTAAAGTAGAGTAAAAGCAGTGTTATGCAGTATGGTAAAGTAAGTATAACTGCTACTTCTAATCCATCATCACAGAAGTACCCTAACTTATATGAGTGCCCATAGAAACATATAACTTAGAGTTTCAAAAAAAAACTTATCATATAAAAGAGCCCATACTAATTTATATGATAAGGATCCATGAAGCGTATGACTACTATGTACGAATGCATGCGGTTTATTATGCAACATGCAAGTGCAACTCACACACAATGACTCTGTGATCACAGACCTTTAGTTCCCGCTTTATGTAGCTAGCGTCACTCTTTGATACCACCATTGTGGCTACGGTAGCAGTGGAGCGGGCGTCTCCACTCCTAGGCAGGTATGCACACTACCAAACCTAGACCTCCCATATGCCTCTGTACACGTCCTAGGTGCACTCTAGAGTCTTGCATACTAATTGCTGACTACTCATCAGTCTTGTTGGGTCGGGTGTGTGCTTTCGGGGATTGTCCTCCAAACCGCAGTACAAATAACCTACTGGCCCCTCAAACCCACACTCGCCTGAGTAACCATACTGCCATCAGTGTGCCGATTGGCCCAGTACCGCATGAACCGCTATTAGTATGTTTATGCACATGCAAGTATTACGACTTGACCCTTCAGTTCGCAAGACCAACCTATCCTGAATCCCTCCAACCCTACACGGGTGAGCATATAATACAAATACCTCAATACCTACACGGGTGAGCATATAATTCAAATCCCTCAAACCCTACACAGGCTAGAATATTACCATGAATCCCTCCACCCCAGTACGGGTGTGAATAATGATACGATGCCTAACCAATTAGGCTACTCTTATGTACGGGTTATTATACTTAGTGACTTAAGATTAATCACAGGACTGCCCAAGGTTTACCCAGTGAAGGGCTCTCAGGGGCACTAGGAACTACGATGGGCTAAAGCCCAAAGCTCCCTTTCTCAAGGATATTTACTTTAGTTGATGTCTACCCATGATTCCCCTTTTCACTCTCATTATTACTCTTGGGCGACCCTAATGATTTAAGTGGTTATTGGAGGAGCGTCGGTCTTCCGCCGGCCAACACCTAGTTGCTATCCAAGGCTTACACTTTTACTCTCGTCACTAAGACATGTCTTCCAACCAGGGTTATATTCCAAATATGACCTTAACCCAACCGTTGTTCTTTTCCCCATGTGGGCCTTACTGTATAACCTACTTGTACTATTCGCAGCCCATGACCTAAAACCATCCCGCAGTACGACTACCAATTTCCTTGGGCCAGATGCCCCTCTCTATTTATCCTAGGATGATATGGACTAATATGATGGCTATATGAAGTTTGATAATTTTTCAAGTCGTTTAGGTCATTAAATTAAATCTTTTAATAAACTCCCTAGGTCATTTAATACATGAAGTACAATAATTAATAATTCCACTGATCTAAGGACTTTTCTTGATTTGTAATTTGGTAAAATATCACTGTCTGCCAAGAATCATAATTTTCCTTTCAATAAAACCATTTATCTCTTAATTTATACAAATTTCATAAATTAATCCATTTTCCAAAGGAAGTACAAGAATTTCTTTATTAAAAATTCTAAAAAAATTACAGAACACATATATTGATCAAATAACGCCAAAGACAGAGTTTCATAAACTTGTATGGATCAAGGGCTAAAAAATTTCATTTTTAATTATATTACCAAAATGCCACTATGAGGTTTTAAAAATTATTGATTCATCCAAAAATCCTGACAAAATTATACAAGGTTAATCGTACCCAGAAAACATCACAAAACGTTTTTTCAAATTTTTTGAATGAATATTTTTCATCAATTTTATAATTATGTGCAATAAGGGAAAAATGTAATTCCTACATAACACCTATGAAAGTTCATCAAACAGTTCCCTAAAAATTTTCAAGAATTTATTATGACAGTATTATGACCTTGACAAAGTTTGGAAATTTTATCTCAACAATAAATCTATTTTCAAATTTATTTTCCCAAAGTTCAATTATTTCAAAAATTTTAAATAATGGGATTTTTGCTTCCAAAAATCCCATTATTGCAGTGATGGGCATAATTCACCCTAATGAGCCTCTGAAATCAATATCATGATTTTTTGATGTACCATTTAGGCTTAATACATTATTTCAAATTTGGCTAATTGCACCCCAAGCCTATATATAACCAACACATGCAAGTGAGTTTACTCAACATGCAGTGGTCTAAATGTGCTGAAATTTTTACCATGCAAATTTTTATTCCACAAGGACATGCCACCAAAATATGGGGCCATTTTGAGACATAACACTCCAAAATTTTCATTTATTTAGTTTTGTGTATTTTGATAAAAACTTTAGGAAACTTTTTCCCAAAAATTCCCAATTTTTGGCAGGGGCTAGATATTCCCATGTTAAACCTATGCCCAAAATTTTGGGTCATGTGGACCTTTGGTTTGGCAAGGGCATGCTTTTGAATTTCTGCCCTTTCCTAGGACCAGTCCTAGTGTAACAGTCCTACACGAACATTTACAGTGCCAAATTTCATGATTAAGGTGGAAAATTAAAGCTAAGAGCAAGAGCTACATTTTTTTATTTTAATCACTAGTTCAGAAAATGTTCCTACTAAATTTGACATGCAAGTGGACTGAAATAATGTGACATTTATAATCACTATTCATAAATACATAATTAAACAAATTTTAATAAACTCGCACGCATCTTGAAGCATGACTGACGGCATCCCATCTTCATTCCCAAACAGCCCACTACTGAGATTGAGAAATCCTGGGTCATCTTGTCTGGCTGTTTCCGGCCACTTGAGCCGGCGCCACCGCCGGCTATCATCACCACCACCTTCGCCAAGGTGGTGGCAAGTTTTCCCGGCGATGAGGCAGCCGGAAGGCGGCTCCTCCGACGATCCTGAGCAAGAAGAAAAGCTCGGGATTTTCTCACATTCCTCTCATGGTATCGGGCTCAATTGGGCCCGATGTCTCCCCTAAATGATCTAGATAGCTTGTACAGGAAGAGAGGCGGCGAAACGGACCCGAATGGCGGCCTGATAGCGAGGTTGGTGGCAGTGAGCCATGGACGAGCTGCTCTGGCAATCTCCTGCTCAAATCCTAATTTCTCCACCATTTTCTCTGCTCCAGCTATCGATATCCACTACTCTCACTATTCTGAAGCTGATGGTGTGGCTGTTTTTGGCTTGGAGTGGCTATATGTGGAGATATGGCCGAGGTGAGCTCGATTTGGAGCTTTGGTTTTTTCACCATGGATGCCAAGTGGCCACCAGCAGGCAAACTCCTTTTAATAATCAATAGGAGGCCGGCCAGCAATTTTTTGGGGCTGGAGGAATGAGTCATGTGGCCTCCACCTCCTTCTTTGCACTTTCTCTCTCCTATTTTGGGTGAATTCTCCAAAATGCCCCCATGCATGTGTTCTCTCTCTAAACTAGAGGGGTAGGGGTGGACTTTGACCACTTGGGTTGTTAATGGGCCAAGTTTGGTGGACTTGGCCCAAGGGGAGTGGGCTTAGCCCTCATTTTCTCCTTTGGGTCAAATAGGTTGACTTGTTGACCTTGGAGTTGACTTGGTCAACCATGTAGAGTCGGCTGACCCCACTTGGTGGTCATGAGTCTAATGGCACCACCCAACTTGGGTTGGGTCAATGTGGTGCCCTACTTAGGCTAATTGGGCCTATAGGTATTAGTTTGACCAATCAAGGGCTAAGGTTTACTTTGGTCAACTAGGGTTAAAGGGTTGACCTAATGACATGCCCTAGGGTCCACTTAGATTATTTTAGGGTTAGGGCAATATGGTGGGGTGTGGCTAGGGTTCCTATTTAGGCTAGTTTGACATAGTTTGACTTTGGCCCTTTTAGTGGGCCCACAAGGCTACAACCCACTCTCTAGGGTCAAACCTAGCTAGAATCCCTATCACCCACCCCATGCCTAACCCAATCTAAGTTAAGGGGTCTAGGAGTAACATGGGATGTTACAAATCCCAATAAATAAGAAAATAATTTTGTCCCTGAAATTCATGTTCAGGTCTACGGGGTTCTACTTGTAACAATTTAAGTAAATTTAAAACATAAATTACAGCATACCTGAAGCAAATAGCTCCTGGTGTCGTTCTATCATTAGATCCCTTAGATCCCAGGTGTGCTCCTCCTATCCATGGTTGGACCGCAACACCTTCACAAGAGGGACCTTCTTCTTCTACAATACACGGACATCTGTATCATCAATCTGGATAGGCTCCAATCGAACGGATATATCTGGTGCTATCAGACCAGCTGTAATAGTAATGTGCTGCTCCGGCTAAAGGAGAGCCCTTTGTAAGGAAGAGATATAGAAGACATCGTGCAGGATACTCAACTCTAGCGGCAGCTGCACTCTATTTTCTAAGGGGCCGACCCGCTCTAGGATCACGTACGACCCTGTATATCGATGACTGAGCTTTTTGTGTCTCCTCACCTGAGAGACACCATGCACCGGTCGTATCTTCAAAAATACACGGTCCCAACCTGGAATTCCACCTTTCAGTGTCGAGCATCATAATATTTGGCCTGCCTACTCTGGGCCTCTAGCTACCGATCCCTGATCAATCGAACCTGAGCCTCTGTATCCTCCACATAATCAGAGCCAAGAGCCTTGGTGTCCATATCGTGAACCCAAGACAGCGGTGTCTGGTACTTCCTCCCGTAAAGTGCCTTATATGGTGCCATCCTGATGCTAGCTTGGTGGCTGTTATTGTAGGATAACTCGATCAATGGCAACAGCCTCTCCCAAGGCTTCCATGTATCTAGAATGAATAGACGGAGTAGATCCTCCATGGTCCGGATGGTCCGCTCAGTCTGTCCGTCGGTCTGTAGGTGGATGGTGGTACTAAAAGTAAGCCGATAACCCAAGTAAGCATGCACGGCCCTCAACTCCCTCGAAGTGAACCGACCATCCCAGTCCAAAATGATCGTCCTGGGGATGCCATGGTATCTGACGAACTACTTCACGAACAATCTCACCAAAACTACAACTGGAGCATCCTTCCTGACTAGAATAAACCTCGCTACTTTGGTCAGTCTGTCAACTATGACCCAGATGGAATCGTGCCCTGAGTGGGAACAAGGCAGTCCATGAATAAAATCAATAGCAATGTCCTTAAACTTCCACTCTGGGACTGGCAATGGCTGTAATAAACCTCCCGGGCTCTTGTAGTCCGCCTTAACGCGCTGGCACGTCTCGCAATGTATTATAAAGTGGGTGATCTCCCTCTTCATCCCAGGACAGTACGTAGTCCTCCGTAAATCTGCCAACATCTTGGAGATGCCGGGGTACACTGAATATCTAGAGCAATGTGCCTCTCTAAGTATGTCATCCCGGATACTGCCTCCTACTGGTATATAAACACGTCCACAGAATCGAAGGAGATCATTCTACAACGTGTAATCCTCAACCTTGCCCCTTTCCAGGGCACTTATTATCGGCTCCAATGTGGCATCCAGCCTTTGATGTGCCATAATGCGCTCCCGAATGTCATCATCTTTAATCAATGTGTTCAGGTACTCTCGATATACTACTGGTTTGGCCTCAAAAACCATAGTAATATGCATGTTTTCCATCATCTGTATCAGCTCTATAGCCATCACCCGAGGCTCCGGTCAAGAAGTTTCGGCCCTCCTGCTCAATGCATCTGCTACTGTGTTTTCCTTTCCCGGGTGATAGTGGATCTGGTAATCATAGTCACAGAGAAACTCTAGCCATCTCCTCTGTCGCAGGTTCAGGTCCTTCTTCGTATCGAATATATTTGAGATTCTTGTGATCTGAGAAAATATCACAATGAATCACATACAGATAATGCCGACATATCTTGAGTGCAAATATGACTGCCCTGAGCTCCAAATCGTGTACCGGATAGTTATGCTCGTGCTTCTTCAACTGTCTCGAAGCATAAGAAATAACATGTCTGTGCTGCATAAGTACAACACCAATCCCCTCGTATGAGGCATCCGTAATAAATCTGAAATCCTTCACTCCCGGATGGGAGTGCAAGGATGGGGGATGAGGTTAGCCGGTCCTTCAACTCCTGGAATGCTGCCTCACACTTATCTGACCAAACGAACGCTGCCCTTTTCTTTGTCAAGGACGTGAGGGGAAGTGCTATTCTTGAAAATCCCTCCATGAACTTACGGTAGTATCCTGCAAGCCCCGAGAAGCTATGAATATATGATGTTGTCTTTGGTTGTGGCCAATGTCGTACTGCCTCTACCTTGGCTGGATCTACGGCCAGCCTGGCTCCACTGACAACGTGTCCCAGAAATGCCACCTCCTACAACCATAACTGGCATTTGGAAAACTTTGCATATAATTTGTGCTCCCTCAGCTTCTGCAGAACCTGTGCCAAATGCTCTGTGTGCTCTTCCTTGGTCCAGGAGTAGATCAGAATGTCATCAATGAATACTATAATGAAGCGGTCCAAGTAGGGCTCGAATACACAATTCATTAGACTCATGAATGCAGAGGGGGCATTCGTGAGCCCAAAAGGCATCACCGTGAACTCGTATAAGCCATATCGCGAACTGAAAGCCGTCTTCGGTATGTCCTCTTCACAGATGCGTAGCTGGTAGTAACCGGATCTCAAATCCAGCTTAGATAACCAGAAGGCCCCCTGAAGTTGGTCAAATAACTCGTCTATCTATGGTAATGGGTAAGTATTGTGGACAATCAACTGGTTCAGCTCCCGATAATCTATGCACAGTCGCAATGATCTATCCTTCTTGTTTACAAAAAGTACGGGTGCACCCCACGGCGATGAGCTTGGACGCACAAATCCTGATTCTACAAGTTCCTTAAGATGAGTCCTGAATTCTGCCAACTCTCTGGGAGCCATCCGGTACGGTGCCCAAGACACGGGCCATGCCCCTGGCACCAGCTGAATCCTGAAATACAAAGTCCCAAACTGGTGGTATTCCGGTCAATTTCTCTAGGAATACATCGGAGAAATCCCGAACCACCGGGATATCAGCTATAGTAGTCTCTGCTACCACCATTTCGAAGCAGATAAGGTAGACCTCCTCTGCTTGCTCATGGGCCTTGACCGCCTGTTTAGATGATAATGATATATGAGGGATATGTCTAATACCTTCGATGATGACATAGGAGTCGCCATGCCTCAGGGTGATCCTTTTTGACGGGCAGTCGATCTGGGCATGATTCCAGTGCAGCCACATAATGCCCAAGATTAGGTCAAAGTCTGGTAATCGTAGGATTGTTGTCGGCGCCTCGAAAGGCTTGCCTCCAATTTCAGGCTCCATATTGCAATGGGAGGTGGTCTGCAGCTCGGATCAATCGAGAAGACGTACCCTCCTATTGATGCTCGTGAATCTCTCTACACCTTCTAGCCCTTCGATGAAAGACTCCGAGATGAATGAGTGCGAGGCACCCGTGTCGAACAAAGTATGAGCGGGTTTGCCGCTGATCATAACTATGCCTGAGGTTGGTTGATTTAAAATGAAATGTTATTCTATCACCTTAGGTATCATAAATGAAAATTGAAATTTTAAAATTTACAATAGTTATGTACCTGTGATCACCTCCTCAGGATTTCTTGGTTCAGCGAGGTTCAATGCTTACACCTGCTCCTGTTCTCATCCTCGATCGTGATATCCCCGGCCTCGGACTCGACCTCATCCCCAGCCTCGGCCTCGGCCCTGCTACTTTCCCTAGATGATGACCCGTCACGTTGTCTCTTCCCTCTGCTCGACACCATTAGCTGGTCTGCCTTAAGCTTTTTGGACATCTCAATGATCTGTGTCGAGGTGCCATGAGATATGAACAATAAGGGCTGCCTCAAGGAGTCTCGAAGCCCATGGTAGAACCTTTTAGCATACTTCCAATCATCCCAATCATGGAATCTCGCAAATCTAGTCAGATGGTAGAACTCTCTTTGGTATTCGATCACGGATCTGCTCCCCTGCTGGAGGTTTAGAAACCTCGATGATCTAAGAACGTATCGCTGAACATCTCCCAAGAAATGTCCGTCAGCTCCCTATCAGCATATATAGAATCTCGCACGGACTTCCACCACCTCTTTGCATGAGCATAGAGTGCTGAGGTGGAAAGTGGGACTACCTGGCTGACTAGGAAGCTGATGCCAGCCAACAGCTCCTGAATAGTCTCCAGCATCTCCTTTGTCTTCACAGCATCCTTTGTTCTGCGGTACACCAGCGGAGACAGACTCTTAAAGGCACTCAACCAATTCGAACCCGGATTTTGCTGTGGGGCCGGGACCTACTAGGCTCGGAAGGCTTCTATGATAGCCATCAGAGTTTGCCCCATCTCAGTCTGCAAAAAGGGGGTTGCAGCTGGAGGGGAAGGAACCATATTCTGCTGCGGAGCGACCTGCGATGGTTGCAAAATGGATAAGTTTTAACAAAATTAGCTTAACTCATTGCGTTAACTTGACTGATCGTGTGACTTTTACATGGGCATACCATTGCTTCCGCTGCATAGTTTGTCCGCAAACTAATGCTCGAGTGGGATGTTCCAATGTTGTGTATTTTTTTCTCATATGATTGTGTAGTCAAGTGATACTAGTTTATAAGATCCGTTCTCCCCAATACGAGAGCACATCTTGATCTTATGCCCAGAATCGTCGCCTTACGGTGACACTAACACACGAATTAGTTGACACTACAAGACGCTGATTTTGTTGGTTAACACGATCACAAAACAACTGGACAATATGAGAATCCGAAGCATATAATCAGAGTAAAGCGCAATAGTCCACAGTCACAGCATGTATATATATATGAAAATGAAAAACATCAGTCCAAAAAAGACTGCATAAGTAAAAAAAAGGCTTATGCCATGTACATCATATATAAATGTCTCTCTCTCATCTAACATCGGAAGATACTATCATCTCTAACTCATGCAACCTGTGGCAACTCTACAGTAGTAGTAGTAGTAGTAGTAGGTGGTAGTCGAACTGGCTCCTCAGGTCCTGTCACCTCATCTTGCTGGTCGTGCTGGTACTCCATCTCCTCGAGCACCTAAAAATAGTTGGTCACCGACCATTAGTCAAAAGACTAATTCATTTCCTCCGCACCTTGCCCCGCAACTCCTAGGCACCGTACAGAAGGACGAAGAGGAGGACAACAAGGGGTGACAAGTATAAGAAGATGACAGTGGCACTATACTACCAAGTATATGAGGAGTAATAGTAGTTCTACTCTAGAAGTACTATGTAAGAGGTACAAGTACAGTAAGTGAAGAATAGAACAACAGTAAGTAAAGAATGTAACAACAGTAAGTAAAGTAGAGTAAAAGCAGTGCTACGCAGTATGGTAAAGTAAGTATAACTGCTACTTCTAATCCATCATCACAGAAATACCCTAACTTATATAAGTGACCATACAAACATATAAGTTAGAGTTTCAAAAATTAACTTATCATATAAAAGTGCCCATACTAATTTATATGATAAGGATCCATGAAGCGTATGCCTACTATATATGAATGCATGTGGTTTATTATGCAATATGCAAGTGCAACTCACACACAACGACTCTGTGATCACAGACCTTTAGTTCCCGCTTTTTGGATCTAGCATCACTCTTTGGTACCACTGTTGTGGCTACGGTAGCAGTGGAGCGGGCGTCTCCACTCCTAGGCAGGTATGCACACAACCAAACCTAGACCTCCCATACGCCACTGTACACGTCCTAAGTGTACTCTAGAGTCTTGCGTACTAATTGCTGACTACCCTTCAGTCTTGTTGTGTAGGGTGTGTGCTTTCGGGGATTGTCCTCAAGACTGCAGTACAAACAACCTACTGGCCCCTCAAACCCACACCCGCCTGAGTCACCGTACTGCCATCGGTGTGCCGATTGGCCCAGTATCGCATGACCCTCCACTAGTATGTTTATGCATATGTAAGTATCACAACTCGAGCCTTCAGTTCGCAGGACCAACCTGTCCTGAATCCCTCTAACCCTACACGGGTGAGCATATAATACAAATCCCTCAAACCCTACATGGGTGAGCATATTATACAAATCCCTCAAACCTTACAAGAGCGAAAATATTACCATGAATCCCTCAAACCCAGTACAGGTGAGAATAATGATACGATGCCTAACCTAATAGGCTACTCTTGTCTACGGGTTATTATACTTAGTGACTTAAGATTAATCCCTGGACTACCTAGGGTATACCCGGTGAAGGGCTCTCGGGGGCACTAGGAACTACGATGGACTGAAGCCCAAAGCTCCCTTTCTCAAGGATATTTACTTTAGTTGATGTCTACCAATGATTCCCCTTTTCACTCTCATTATTACTCTTGGGCGACCCAAATGATTTAAGAGGTTATTGGAGGAGCGACGGTCTTCCGCCAGCCTCCACCTAGTTGCTATCCAAGGCATACACTTTTAATCTCGTCACTAAGACATAACTACCAACCAGGGTTATATTCCAAATATGACCTTAACCCGACCGTTGATCTTTTCCCCCGGTGGGCCTTACTGTATTACCTACTTGTACTATTTGCAGCCCATGACCTAATACCTCCCGGAGTACGACTTCCAATTTCCTCGGGCCAGATGCCTCTCTCCATTTATCCTAGGATGATATGGACTAATATGATAGCTATATGAAGTTTTATAATTTTCCAAGTCGTTTAGGTCATTAAATTAAATCCTTTAATAAACTCCCTAGGTCATTTAGTACATGAAGTACCATAATAAATAATGCCACTGACCTAAGGAATTTTCTTGCGTTGTAATTTGGTAAACTATCACTGTCTGCCAAGAATCATAATTTTCCTTTCAAGAAAACCATTTATCTTTTAATTTATACAAATTTCACAAATTAACCATTTTCCAAAGGAAGTATAAGAATTTCTTTATTAAAAATTCTAAGAAAATTACAGAATACATATGTTGATAAAATAATGCCAAAGATAGAGTTTCATAAACTTCTATGGATTAAGGGATACAAAATTTAATTTTTAATTATATTACCAAAATGCCACTATGAGGTTTTAAAAATTATAGATTCATCCAAAAATCCTGACAAAATTATACAAGGTTAATCATACCCAGAAAGATCACAAAACGTTTTTTCAAATTTTTTGAATGAATATTTTTCATCAATTTTATAATTATGTGCAATAAGGGCAAAATGTAATTCCTACATAACACCTATGAAAGTTCATCAAACAGTTCCCTAAAAATTTTCAAGAATTTATTATGGTAGTATTATGACCTTGACAAAGTTTGGAAATTTTATCTCAACAATAAATCTATTTTCAAATTTATTTTCCGAAAGTTCAATTATTTCAAAAATTTCAAATAATGGGATTTTTGCTTCCAAAAATCCCATTATTGTAGTGAGTGGCATAATTCACCCTAATGAGCCTCTGAAATCAATATCATGATTTTTGGATGTACCATTTAGGCTTAATACATTATTTCAAATTTATCTAATTGCACCCCAAGCCTATATATAACCAACACATGCACGTGAATTTACTCAACATGCAGTTGTCCAAATGTGCTAGAATTTTTACCATGCACATGTTTAGTCCCCAAGGACATGCCACCAAAATTTGTATCCATTTGGAGCCATAACACTCCAACAATTTCATTTATTTATTTTTGTGTATTTTAAAAAAAACTTTATGAAACTTTTTCCCAAAAATTCCCAATTGTTGGCAGGGGCTAGATTTTTTCTAGTTAAGCTCATGCCCAAAATTTTGGGTCATGTGGACCTCTGGTTTGGCAAGGGCATGCATTTGAACCTTTCCTAGGACCAGTCCTAGTGTAACAGTCCTACACGGAAATCTACAATGCCAAATTGCATGTTTAAGAGGGCAAATTTAAGCTAAGAGCAAGAGCAACATTTTTTATTTTAATCACTAGTTCAGAAATGGCCCTAAATTCCCTAAATTTGACATGCAAGTGGACTTAAATAATGTGACATTTATAATCACTATTCATAAATACATAATTAAACTAATTTTAATAAACTCGCACACATCTTGAAGCATGAATGACGGCATCCCATCGTCATTCCCAAACAGCCAACGGTTGAGATTGAGCTGTCCTGGGCCATCTTGTCTGGCTGTTTCAAGCCACTTGAGCCAGCGCCACCGCCGGCTATCATCGCCACCACCTTCGCCAAGGTGGTGGCAAGGTTTTCCTGGCGATGAACCGGCCAGAGGCGGCTCCTCCGGCGATCCCAAGCAAGAAGAAAAGCTCGGGATTTTCTCACATTCCACTCATGGTATCGGGCTCAATTAGGCCTGATGTCTCCCCTAAATGATCTAGATAGCTAGTACGGGAAGAGAGGCGGTGAAACGAACCTGAATGGCGGCCTGACGGAGAGGTTGGCGGCAATGAGCCATGAAAGAGCTGCTCTGGCGATCTCCTGCTCAAATCCTGGTTTCTCCACCATTTTCTCTGCTCCAGCTATCGATCTCCACTGCTCTGAAGCTGATTGTGTGGCTGTTTTTGGCTTGGAGTGGCTATATGTGGAGATATGGCCGAGGTGAGCTTGGTTTGGAGCTTTGGTTGTTTCACCATGGCTGCGAAGTGGCCACCAGCAGCCAAAATCCTTTTGATAATCAATAGGAGGAAGACCGGCAAGTTTTTGGGGCTCGAGGAATGAGCCATGTTGCCTCCACCTCCTTTGCACTTTCTTTCTCCTATTTTGGGAGAATTCTCCAAAATGCCCCCATGCATGTGTTCTCTCCCTAAAACCAGAGGGTTAGGGGTGTACTTTGACCACTTGGGTTGGTAATGGGCCATGTTTGGTGGACTTGGCCCAAGGGGAGTGGGCTTAGCCCTCATTTTCTCCTTTAGGTCAAATAAGTTGACTTGTTGATCTTTGAGTTGACTTGGTCAACCATGTTGAGTGGGCTGACCCCACTTGGTGGTCATGAGTCTAATGGCACCACCCAACTTGGGTTGGGTCAATATGGTGCCCTACTTAGGCTAATTGGGCCTATAGGTATTGGTTTGACCAATCAAGGGCTAAGGTTGACTTTGGTCAACTAGGGTCAAAGGGTTGATCTAATGACATGCCCTAGGGTCCAATTAGATTATTTTAGGGTTAGGGAAATGTGATGGGGTCATTGTATGGCTAGGGTTCCTATTTAGGCTAGTTTGACCTAGTTTGACTTTGGTCCTTTTAGTGGGCCCCACAAGGCTACAACCCACTCTCTAGGGTCAAACCTAGCAGAATCCCTATCACCCACCCCATGCCTAACCCAATCTAAGTTAAGGGGTCTAGGAGTAACATGGGATGTTACACATTAAACCTTTCCATTCTGAAGTTTGGGTCCAACTCCTGATCATAAGCTTGGGAAGGAGGCCTCTCTGGGCTTGGCTGTTGCTGATGCTGTCTTCTTAGACCTGGATGCTGCTGGCTGCTGCTCTGAGATTCTGACCTTAAAGGTCTGTCTTTGTTGTCTTGAGAAGATTTTGGATAATGAGAAGAAGGCTTTTGAGAATAAGGAACACTACCTACTGCTCCTACAGCTGGAGGAGGAGGAGATGGTCCTCTCCTAGACCTTGGAGGTGAATTATATCTCTTCATTTTCTTCCTCCTTTTCTGCTCATTTTTGGAATATCTCATCCAATGTGGATGATCTGGAGTGAGAGTGATCCCTTGCAAAATATAATAGGCAATGTCAGCAGTAGAAGAAGGTTGAGGAGCTACCTTTGTAGGAGCTTTCTTTTTCTTGAACTTCCTTTTTTTAGAACTAGAGTCATCTGACTCATCTAATTCATCATCATCATAAGAATCTTCTGGAGTTTGATCATATATATCATCTAGTTGTTTAAGTAATTCAGAATGATCAAGAACTTGAACTACTAGATGTGTATTTGTAATATTTGTATTTGCTGCTTGAATATTTACACTGTCATCCTGTTCCATATCTTTAAAAAGGATGTCATCAAAACTTGGCGTAGGAGTTTCATCCCAAGCATAAGTAGGAGGGGAAGAAACTGGCTCTATAAGATCTATTATACTAACAGTTATTAGTCTCGGGGACTGTATTATTACTGGGATAAATAACTGAAAAACTATTTCTTAGTTGTTCTAGAACTAAAGAATCAACTGGGGAAGTATAATATATTATATCTTTAGAAGAATTCTAAAAAACTAGAAAATAACTATTGTGCAGAGTATCAAAATCTGATGACAAAGAACTCAAGTTGACTGTGGGATTAATAGGGACATCCCGACCAATAGCAACTTCTAGAATAACTACTAACTCATCTTAAACAACTGTAATCATATCTGAATCTTGAGGTTGACTGACCACTGTTGTTGATACTGCTGAAACCTATGGAACTGATTCTACAGATAGAGGAGCTTATTCATGAAACATCTCCCCCTGCCTAGATCCAGGGAGACCTGAATCGAGGCCTCCAGAAGAAGGGACTGTAGAGAAAGAGGAGAGCTGAGAAGAGAGAAAAATGGAAGAAGCAAGAGGAGCTATGGCTTCATCTATTTGATTTTTTTAGAGTTAGAGTAATGATTTCAATAAGATTTGATGCAATGGAAGAGAAATCCAAAAACATAAACTCAGGAGTAGTCTGAGTAGATGTAGATGGTGGATTTGGGCTAGAAGAAGATGGGTCAGATCTGTTTGCACAAATTTGGCATATGGTGAAAGCTTGAGGTATAGATGATGTTGGAATGTTAGAAGGAGTGACATCAGGAATAGCTTCTTCCTGTATAGGGGAGTGAGGTGGAGATATATAAATTTGAGGTGAATGAGGTGGATATGGAGGAAGTAGATTGAAGTTAGGTAGATTAGAGAGTAGAGGAGATGAGGGTGACTAAGGAATGGGTGATTCTGGATGAAATGAAGTGGATGGTATATCATTAGAAGTAATGGGTAGTATAGGTGACTGAAGAATAAGGGAGTCATCTTGTGGAGTTGATGACTTAATAGGAGAATGATGTGGAGATAGAGGAGGAGAAGAAATGAGAGGAGCAGAGACTTATGCTGGAATTTGGAGAGTGGCTGATACAGCCCTTGTGTTTTCAGAAGCTACTCTGGAAGAGGTAGCCCTTGATGGCTTTGGGATAACCCTCTCCCATCTTCCAAACAAGGCAGAAGTAAGCCTCTTAGATGCATTAATATGGGTGGTCTGTGAGACTAGGAGTTCAGGGCACTTAGCTTGTAGGAAAATTCCTAGTACCTTACCATAACAGACATCCTTCTTATTTATTTTCTTCTTAATTGAGTCAAATAAAACTGTTCCCCAATTTACAGATTTCTTATTAACCAAAGCACACATCAACATGAATTGGTGCGTGGTGACATAATCATGTGCGGAATGTTTTTCCAACAAAACTTTACCGACCACATCGGCCAAACACATATATTCAATAGAAAAATTCTTTTTTAGTAGGTGATTAGGCTTTCCCTGATTATGTCTCATTCAATCTAGCATCTCATCAAATTCAGAACTAGATATATCTATTTCATATTCATCATTCACAAAACCAAAAATTTAAGAAAAAATTTCTAGTGATAAAGTAACCTGATTTCCAGAGATTGATCCAGTAACTGTTGTCTGATCAGGAAACCTTGTAGAGTGAACCATTCTTCGATTTCAGTAACTGGGAGTTTGATCCTTGTGGTCATGAAGTTCTTCAGAGTCTGATCCTCAAACAATTTCAGAATGTCCTGGAATATTTGGTCAGAATGACGGAAGGAATCCATGTATATATCAAAACAAGCATCAAACTTCATCGCCGAGAGGGTTCCTTGTGAAATCACCATCTTCATGCAAGACAAAGAGATCAAGTTTAAGGGAAAATAGAGAAAGCACAGGATAGTGTTTGATGAAAACCTAAATATAAGTTTTTAGAAGACGAAAAGATGAACTCTGTCCAACAAAAATCAAAACATCGAATCCTGTTCAATGCAAAATCCTAAAAGGAAAACTATTTCGTCAATCTCCGGTCGACGAATGTTTTGCGAAAGAAATATATTTCGTCGAGCTCTGGTCGACGAAAAATACTTGAAACTAATCCATCAATCTCCGTTTGACAAAATTTTCTAAAGGAAGGTTCATCGATCTCCGTTCGACGAACGATTCACGAAAAGAACACAGTTCGTCGAGCTCTGTTCGATGAAAGGTATGCAATTTATTGATCTCAAAAACAAAAAACAAATTAATGATTCTCCATTTATCATGCCTAGCTGATTTAGGAATAACATGTGTTTCTTTTCATCTAAGGGTATAGTGAAAATATCCGCTCTATGTAAATCATTTGAAATGAAGACAAGATTAATTTTATTTTTGTCTACATTATCTCTAAAAAATGATGTCTTATTTCTATATGCTTAGTCATACTATGCAGAACTGGATTTTATGCAATGGAAATTGCACTGGTAATATCACAAAATATAGTAGAATTATTTAAGTTGTAACCATAATCCAGTAGTTAATTTTGAATTCACAAGATCTTTGAACAACAACTACTAGCTGTCATATATTCGGCTTCAGTAATTGAGGTATACACAGATGTTTGCTTCTTGCAAAACCATGACACAAGCCTATCACCAAGAAACTGACAAGTTCCTGATGTTTTTTTCTATCAACTCTACATCCAGCATAGTCAACATCTGAGAATCTAGTTAATTCAAATCTAACTCTATTGGATACCAGAGTCCTAGATTTGGGCAACCCTTTATATATCTCAAAATCCATTTAGCTAAAATTAGGTGAGATTCTTTGGGATTTACTTGAAACCTAGCACAAATACATGTAGCAAACATTTTGTATGGTCTACTAGCTGTTAGGTATAATAGAGACCCAATGATGGTCCTATATAATTTCTGATCAATAGGTTTGCCCTATTCATCATTATCAAAAATAGTATTGGAGGGCATGGGTATTTTCATAGCTGAGGCATCTGACATCACAAAACTTTTAATTAGCTCTTTAGCATATTTAGATTGGGATATAAATATACCACCAGGAGTTTGCTTCACTTATAGACCAAGAAAGTAGGATAGCTCACTCATGCTACTCATTTCAAACTTAAAATGCAGTAGGTCAAAAAACCTTTTGCAAAGTTTGGAATCAGTAGAGCCAAATATTATATCATTTACATATATTTGAACTAGAAAAATTTTATTTTTATGATGTCTAACAAATAATGTTTTATCTACAATGCCTCTACTAAATTTATTTTCTAAAAGAAAACTAGCAAGAGTCTCATACCAAGCTCTTGGAGCTTATTTAAGACCATAAAGAGCATTGTTAAGTCTAAAAACATAGGAAGTGTGAGTTAGAGAAATAAAACTTGGTGGTTGTTCAACATAAACTTCTTCTTTGAGCTCTCCATTTAGAAAGGCACTCTTCACATCCATCTGATATACTGTGAATTTCCTAAATACTGCATATGCAAGAAGGATCCTGATAGCCTCCAATCTTGTAACAGGAGCAAATATCTGGTCATAGTCTATGCCTTCCTCCTGTGAATATCATTGAGCTACCCATCTTGCTTTATTCCTTACAAAATTTCCTTGAGCATCCAGCTTATTCCTAAAGACCCATTTGGTTCCAATGACTGATAGTCTTTGGGTCTTGGAACTAAGTCTCAAACTCTACATCTATCAAATTGATTGAGTTCCTCTTGCATTGTAATGATCTAGTGGGGATCTTGTCCTGCATCTTTGATGGATTGAGGTTCATTCTGAGAGATAAAACAAGCATGCATCTGATCTTTTTTCAATTTATGCCTTGTTTGAACACCAGTTGATATGTCTCCTGTAAGACCCCCCTACCCCCCCCCCCCTTTTTTTTTCTTTTCGAACACCGGGGTCTTAGCCCAGAATTGTCGCTTTGCGGTGGCACCGACTCACGGGAAGTTCGCCACTACAAAATGCCAATTCTGCCGGCCCTTTTCGATCACAAAGAGAGAGAAGTAAGTATACATAAAATGTAAACAAGTCCACAGAAACATGTATGAATAGAAAATCACAACAAGTCCATCAATAGATAATAATAGAAAATAGAGGTACTGCAAAGATACAGTTCAGGTGAAATATAGATAAACGGGCTCGAGCCCGGTACATCAGAGTCCTCACTACAAATCACTCATCTCGGAAGCTATTAAAACACTAATCACTCACGGAGCTGGTCGCAGGTGCACCGGTGCTAGACTGACCCACCTCCATGCGCACCGTACTCCGCTGGTGCTGGTCCCTAGACTGCTGGTCCCTGTCTCCCATCCGGAGCTCCTGTAATGTTATGGTTCGAAAACCATTAGTCATAAAGACTAAGCCCTATCATCCCCTACCCCTCCCCCACGGCTCCTAAGCACCGAGCAGAGAGGAGGAAAGGGAAGCTACAAAGGTGGAGAGTAATCAAGCAGATGATAATGGAGCTAATCTAACAACTATCATGGTGTATAAATAACTATCTAGAATAAAGTACATCTAGCAATTCTACGGTAGTAAATAATAAAGTAGACACGTAGTAAGTAGCAAATATATAAAAAGGCAGATAGAGAATAAATAAGTAAATAAGTAAGTAACCTTAACTTATATGAATGCCCATACAAACTTATAAGTTAAGGGGTCTTCTGCAAGGCTCCCATCATATAAAAATTACCATACCGATTTATACGTTGGGGTGTCGGTTGTATGCAAATATGAGTATAGTGATATGCTATTCCATGATTCATGCAAGTGCAACTCACGCACACGACTTTATGCGCACAGACCTTTAGTTCCCCCTATTCGGGAAGCTAGGTTCACTCCCAGGAACCTCCGTAGTGGCAAACGGAGACTGTGGGTCAGGCCCCCCACTCCTAGGTAGGTATCCACACTACCGGGCCTAGCCCTTCCATATGCCCCTAGAAGACCACAACCTGGAGTATCCGCGTACTAGTGCTGGCTATATCCACCAGGCTTTCTTTGGCTAAGTGTCCCACACCGCTGAGTCAACGTACCGATGTCGGTGTGAACTACAATGAAATACCGAAGACCCACCACCTTATTCTGTACTCAAACCCTCGAGCCCTCGGCTCCCCGGACTGTCCCGTCCGTGCATCTACCTTCAGAGCTACCGTCTGAACGGCAACCAAACCAACTTATTCTACCTCCCTAGATATCGGGGTGTGTGTATGTGCAACCCTAGTTATACTAGTTGCTCATTTAGCATATCATTCCTATGATTTACGTTAGCCCAGGACTGCCCCCGGTATTCCCCGTGAAGGGCTCTCAAAGGGCACTAGGAACTATGACGGTAGCTAAAGCCCACCGTTCTCTTTCGCAAGGCACTTATTGTTATTGGTTTATACCCATTACCCGATCCCTTTTTAGGTTACTTTAGATCTAGCCCTAGAGTATTAAGACTCTTTCTCTCCTACCCGGGGTGGACGATCTTTCGTCGTTCCCAAACGCCACTTAACACTAGCCAATCTGACACTCTACTTATCCTGACTTCCAATAATGAACTTAAACTTAACTTGCCCTATCCAAACCAGCAACTACCAAAATTCCATCTCCCCAAGTTCATTACCCACTCTAGTTCAGTTTCCGTGGTTTTACTATATGTAGACCATCCTATGCTATACGAGGTATACAAGGGGAGGTACTCCAAATTGTCTTCCAAATTTCCTATAAAATTTACTGGAGGTCTATCATGACATAATATAACTAAGTCCAAGATTTCCAAAATTTTCCTATTATTGGGCATTTAATTTATTTATTCTAAGCCTCCCAATGCCCTAGTATGAACATGAAGTGCACTAATGAGCCAACAATAAATCATCATAAAATCAGTAAAAATCCTATGAGGCATTTAAGCTGTAATTACAAATTTTGAGAAATTTCAGAGGTGTTTAGACCTATATTTCCTAATTTACCATTTTAGGCCACTTCTACCATATTATGAAGCAAGTACTGTAAATATGTACCCAAAAATCACAAAAAAATTACAGAAGCTTTATAGTGACATAAGACTATCAGAAACCAAGTCCTATGATTTTTATCTAATATTTTAAGCTCTGAATTTATTTTAATGTAAAATACTAATTTCCCTATCTTAGTGAAGGAGGTACTATTTTTAATTATCTAAAAATCCATAGAAAATTACAGGGTGACTATCAATGTTTGAAACACCAACTGACCAAATTTCATAATTTTTCAAATAATAATTGGGCATTATTTGTATTTTTGACAAGATATCCCAAATAGTAAGTTAAAGAAGAAGATACCCAAAATAATCAGATAAAATTCCCACAAAAATTACAGAAGGTATAACATGCTATAAGATGGCCTAATCCAAGATTTCAAAACTTTCTAGTAAACAGAAATTCAAGAATCATCAAAATAAATATCTAGAGCACAACTAGAGTTGTGAATGAAGTACTGTATAGATTACCCTTAAAATCTCAACAAAATTATTCTAAAGCTATTTAGCCCAAAAAATCACCTTGACCAAATTTAGTTTGATTTGTAGTTCATTTGTCAGCACAATAGTTCAAATTAAGATTGGTGCCCTAAACTAGGGTTTGGATTTTAGGTGTCCTAACTATCTCCAAATCCCCTAAAATTTTGTCCAGATAACTATAATGGCCCTATGGTCCTCTCCAACAAATTTCAAGTCAGTCCAAGGTCATTTGACCCCATGACCTTCACTAACCCACCAAGAGCCATCCTTAGGGTTAAGCCTTGGATCCTAGGGCAAATCTAATCCAATCCACTTAAAAATCCATGAGGGGCGCTAGAGGGAATTCCTAGTCAGTGGTAAAAATCTAAGACTCTGTTGAGGTTATCTGACAACTCAAATCTCAAGTTCACTTCTGACCTACAAACCCCTTAATAGGGCATAGCTTAGGTTTGTCCATTTCCTACCTAAAAAATCTCCAAATGAGATGAAAAGTTATACAGAACCTTATGATAAACCCAGGGATCACTCACCAAGATTTGGGAGGGTTTGGAAGTCTTTAAGCCAACCAATTAATTTTTCCTAAGATTATTAAATTTTTTTAAAAACTTTAGAAAAACATTCTCCAAAAATTCCCATTTTTGGAAAAGCCCTAGGTATAGCTAGTGTAGGCTCCCTACCAAAATTTTAGATCATTTGGTCAAGGGATGAAGGGTGGGAACACCTTTTAGTATTTGCCTAGCTCTAGGTATAGATCCAACCAAAAGAGGTGCCCTGGTCAAACAAGTTGACCAAATTGACCCAAATCAATTTTAAAATATTGTAGACCCATAGGGTTAAAGATTTCATGTTATTCATTTATTCATAAAAAGCCCCTAAGTATTTTTCATAATTTATCTAAGATGGCTGTTATTTCAATACAGAAAAATGTTTATAAAATAAAAGCTAATTAAATAGCATAGATCTTGAAGCAAGATCTAAGGGCCCTGGCATTGTATTCTTCCTCCAGCCAAAGGCCATGATTTGCCAGACCTGGAGCTACCTCCAAGTGTAGCCGCCGGCTATCCAACCTCCTCCCTGGCCGGCCACCGCCACCACCACCTCCGTTGAGGTGGTGGCTATCGCCGGGCGGCGGCGTGACCGCCGGAGAGGCTTTTTCCGGCGAGCCCGAGACTTCATTTTTGCGGAAAAATTGGAAAGAGAAGCTCTTCCAATCGGGCTCAATTGAGCCCGAATCTTAATCCTAAGGAAGCTAAGAATTACCCGTAGAAAGAGAGGAGGGGAGGACCTTGTTCGCGGGCTGGAGGCGTGTAGACTATCGCGATGCCATTGGTGCGGTGGTGGCATCTTCGGAATTATCAATTGCACAATGGGAGGCTTGAAAACTTCAAGTGAAAGCTGGGAAAACCTCCTATTGGGCCTCTGAGGGTGTTTAAAGGCTTAGTAAGGGAGGGGGAACGGCCAAAAGCTGGTGGCCATTAATGGCCCATTATAGCTTGGCTCGGCCATGGTTTTGGGGGGCTGAAACGGCTCTGTGACAGCTAGCTAATGGCTGGAAACTCCTCCTCTTCACTAGAGGAGTTGTATCCAGCCGTAAAATGGAAGGGGGAAGGCCACGACATCAAATGCCATTGATGGCCATGAAGGCCGGGGCTCGACCATGGTCGTAACTGCTCTTTTGCAAAGTTGTCGGTTCACGTATCAAGCTTGACCGGTCAACTTAAATTAAGTAAGACTTTATTAAGTTTAAATAGGAGAAAATGGCCCACTCCCTAGACCAGCCCGGTTCAACTGAACCAGCACCCAGCCAAAATTAAGATGCCAGTAAAAATTCTAAGTACAATGGAGTTGAGTGAGCTCAGCTCACTCAACGCCATCAAGCTACGGCATTGAGTGAGCTTTGCTCACTCAACGCCATCCAAGACTATGGCATTGAGTGAGCTTAGCTCACTCAACGCCATCCAGATTATGGTGTTGAGTGAGCTCAGCTCACTCAACGCCATCCGGATTATGGCATTGAGTGAGCTCTGCTCACTCAACGCAACCCAGAATATGTCCTTTTTAAAAGAAGGTGTTGAGTGAGCTTAGCTCACTCAACGCCATCCAGATTATGGTGTTGAGTGAGCTCTGCTCACTCAACGCTATCAAGACAACACCAAATGGCATTGAGTGCGGTCAGTGCACTCACCGCTGTTCAACTTATGGCATTGAGTGCACTCAACGCACTCAATGCAATCCCGCCTGACAGTTTACGGCATTGAGTGAGCTAAGCTCACTCAACGCCATCCAGTCTACGACGTATAGTGAGCTCAGCTCACTCAACGCCAACCTGACGACACTAGATGGCATTGAGTGCAATCAGTGCACTCAACGCCATTCAACTTATGGCTTTGAGTAAGCTAAGCTCACTCAACGCCATCCAGACCACAGCGTTGAGTGAGCTTAGCTCACTCAATGCCATTCAAAGGTCACGGGCGTGACGGATTGGTCACGGGCGTGTCAGGCCCATGTTGAAATTTCTTAGCTCGATGAACGTCTTCCTGAGGTCGATGATCGTCGAAGGGGTCATGCCCTAGGTCACGGGCATGACGCGCCAGTCATGGGCGTGACCACCCCTTCACTCAAAATCTTGGTCGATAAACTTCAATTCCTAGGTAAACTAGGGTTCTGTTATGACAAAACCACTTCCAGGGGTCTAGCCGAAAATGGGATGTTACATCTCCAATCACTTGAGATCTAGGGTGATACCTAAGTGTGACAAGATCAACAGGTAGAGTTGGTTCTTCAACTACTTGTGTTGTTAATTCCTCTATTAGAATTTCATTTGCCACAATATTTTTAGCATGAATCTCTGAATTTTCTTCATCACTGTAATCATCAGCAATCTGTTGAGAAGGATGTATTGTATCCTCTTATGTTAGGATTAATTCATCCATTTTCTCACACAGATTTGGTACCTGAAATGAGACTATGGTAGAGATATTTCTCTCCTTATAAAACATATTAGCCTCATAAAAGTTACATGTACAGATTCTTCCATTTTAAGTGTATATTTATTAAACACTCTATATGCTTTACTAACTTGAGAATATCCTAGAAATATTCCTTCTGCAGCTTTGGGTCCAAATTTTCTTAAATGTTTCTTATCTTTATTATGTATATAACATTTACAACCAAAGACTTTAAAATAATTAACATTAGATTTCTTAGATTGAAGTAGTTCATAGGGAGCCTTACCCTTAAGTTTATGTATTAGACTTCTGTTAAGGACATAGTTTTTTGTGTTTACTGCCTCTGCCCAAAAGGATATGGGCAAGTGAGCATCTGTAAGTAATGTACCAGCAGATTCAATTAGGGTTCTATTTTTCCTTTCAACTACTCCATTTCTTTGAGGAGTTCTAGGAGCAGAAAAACAAATTCTGATACCTTCCTTATCACAGAATTCTTGCATTAAAAGAAATTCAAACTCAGTGCCATGATCACTTATGATCAATGCAATCTGAGTAGAGTACTCAATCTTGATGATCTTAGGAAAATCTATAAGAACTTTAAAGTTATCTGATTTGTTTCTCAGAAAGAATACCCAAGTGAATCTAGAGAAATGATCTACAATAACTAAGGTATATGACTTTCCTCCCAAACTTTGTACTGCAATAGGTCCAAAAAGGTCCATATGTAGCAAATATAAAATCCTGGGTGAAACACTTTTAGAGATGGATTTAAAAATATTTTTAGTTTGTCCTGTAATGTTCTTCCTTCTTATAAGAACCAGAAGGTAGTCCTCTAATAAGGTTGCCCTTAGAAAGTTTAACAATATTTCTAAGGTTTACATGTCCTAACCTTTTATGCCAAAGTTCACTTATTTTACTAACCTGATTAAATAAATAGATTTCAGTTTTTGCAGAGTTAAAATTTACTAAGTAGATATTGCCTTATCTAACTCTAATTAAAACTATTTTATTTAAACAAGAAGTGATTGAACATAAGGACTTATTAAAAGTTACCTGATAACCTTCATCACATAATTGACTTATGGAGATGAGGTTATGCTTGGGACCTTTCACATAAGCTACCTCTCTGAATATAACTTCTCCAACTTTGACCCTCCAATAGACCTTTGTCTGGCCACAATTGGAGTCTCCAAAAATTACTTTAGGTCCAAGACTAGCTTTAAAATCCATTAAATTAGCCTTGCTTACCATCTTGTGTTTGAGCAACCAATATCCAATACCACAGTTCCTCTATGGTAGGATAGTTCTTTACCTGCATAAAAATAGATTAGATGTTCTTGACCAAGGTTGCCTCGGGTCCTAATTTTCTTTCATAATGATAATTATAAATGTATGAACACTCTGGATGATCTTTATAACCAAGTGAATTATATCTCCTAGGAGGGATGATCCACTGAGTAAAGGGGTTTTTCAATTTTTGGTTTAGATTATTGTTTTGAAAGGAATTAAAATTTCTGTTTTGAAATACTAGGTTCGACGAATTATAATTATTTCATCAAGCTTCGTTCGACGAATACTACTGATTTCGTCGAGCTCGGTTCACAGAATGATAACATTCATTCTCTACATTCCACGTTCATCGATCTTTGGTCGACGAATCATATTGATTTCATCGAGCACCAGCTGTTGAAAAGTTTTTCCCAAATTCTAAGTTTAGAGTTCATCGATCGCCGTTCGATGAATAATACTGATTTCGCCAATCTTGGTATGACGAATTTTGTTGAACATAATTTTTATGAAAATTTTTAGTTTGTTTAGGCTTGTTCTTTTGTGAAACCTCAGTGGCTTTTTCTAAATCTTCTAATTTCTCTTTTCCTTTTCCAGAAATAAATTTAATAGGTGTGGTTAAAATATTTTACAGCACAAGATGAGGTTGACTTGATGAAGCTCCCAAGCCTAGTTTTCCATTTAGCCTGGCATTGACTGTGCTTGTGATATTCATCAGTTTGATGCATCTCCCATTAAGGGATTCTTCAAACTTCTTTGCCTCAGATTATTTATTTTCTAATAAAACTATTTGTTCCTTAAGAATTTTTAAGTCTTCCTTAAGTTTAGTATTTTCAGAAGAAAAGTTGTTCATTTCAATTAGTTTATCTCTGAGAAGCTTTATTTCCTTCTCAGATTTTATTAAATCTGTACATATTATTTTAAAATCTATTTTTAATTGATCTGAAGTAAAATTAATAGAAGATATTACCTGGTCTTCTTCAGATTCTAACTCAGACTCAAAATTATTGCTTGATGCATTGATTTCCATCAAATAGATTTCTTTAGCCTTTGCTTCTTCTTCATCTTCACTTGAGCTAGATGAAGATTCTGAATAAGATTCACTCCATATCTCAGCAACAAAGCCTCTCTCCTTCTTTTTGTATTTATTGGAAGAAGATTTGTATGGGTGCTTCTTGTAGTCTTTCTCCTTCATCTTATCTTTCTTATTATTCTCAGGACATTCTGGAAGTATATTTCCTGGTTTCCTGCAACCATAACACACTATTTCTTTAGTGGGAGTTTTATCATACCTTGGTTTGTCATCATTTCTAGAAGATCTTCCCCTGAAGTCTTTTCTTGCCATTTTATAGAATCTCTTAGCCAAGAGACCTATAAGATCTTCATTCTCTGGAGATTTTTCTTCTTTTTTTGTTGCTCGAAAAGAAATGTTTTTCTCTTTCCTTACTAGGGGCGAGGACTTCTGTTCAGCTTCTCTGGATCTGATGAGCTGCTCATAAGACTTGAGCTTGCCCAACACGGTCTCTGTGGTAATCTCATTTGAACTTCTGGCTTCTTTGATTGGCTAAAATCTTGAACCCCATGTGCTAGGGAAACGCATGAGGATCTTATCATTGACTTCTGTCAATGTGATGTCCTTCTCTAAGTTTTTTAGCTCATTAATAATGAGACTTAGTCTTGTGTATATCTCAACAACTGATTCAGATTCTCCCTTCTTGAAATTCTTATATTGAGATATCAAGTTAGATCATCTATCCTTTCTCTCATCAGCAGATCCGGCAACCATTATGTTGAGAGAGTTCTAGATGTCCCTTACTAAAGAGCATTCAGCAACCTTCAAGAAAATGTCATCTGACATGGTTTGAGCTAAGATGTTCATATCTTTGACATCAGTAATCTTTGCTTTCTTTTGTGCTTCTATCCATTCTAGAGGTGGTACAGCACATATACTTGTTATTTCCACTAGTAGAGGTGGACCTGTCAAGATAGAGTTGTAGATGTCTTCATCAATAGAGTTTATATACAGCCTAATCCTTGCCTTCCATAGTGCAAATTTATTTAGATTGCACACAGAAGGTCAGGTGCTTGAATATTCCGTATTCTGTGTCATGATGGATTTATTGGTAAAAGTAGAATCTATAAGATCTAATGGTTCTGGTGTTAGCCTGTAAAACCAAAGAACTAACCTCTGATATCAATTAAAAGTGAGGGATAGATCTACTTTATACTAGAGGGGGTGAATAGTGTATATTAAAAACTTTAATTTAGTTTTATAGTAGATTTTAAAACTAGTGATATATATATATAAAGAAGCAATCACAACACACAAATAAAATGAATAAAAATCACAGACGACACAAGGAAATTTATAGTGGTTCCCTAGTAAATCTGGGTACATCCACTCTTCTACCAGCCTGGTAGAAATCCACTACCAGTTTTTGCTCAGGTTCCCTGCCACCATAGGTTTTTTCTCAGGTGCACTGCCACTACAAGATCAATTTTTCTAAGGGAGATCTAGCAACCCTTTGAGCTTTTGATCAGGTGCCCAAAAACCAACTTAAGTATTTTTATTAGGAGACTTAGAAACCAAAAGATAACTTTTGAAAGGAGTTAAAAACCCTATACACAGTTTATGAAAATAAACAAAAAAGATGATGATGTCTTCTCTATCAATATTCTCTAAGAAGACTAGTGGATGTTGAAGAAGAAAGTTCCCCCTGATTTGAGTAGAGTTTATGATCAGGAGAGAGAGTCGTTTCTTCAGGGTGTAGGCCTTCTTGTATCTTACAAAATAAAGACTTTGCACAAGCAGAGATTGAAGATCTAATTCTGTAAGAGAGTGTTTTGATCTACAAGTCTCTAAGTCAGTATATCTAAGTCTGTAAGCTTGAGGCAGCAATCTTCTGTACATATCATTTGAATTAGTCAATTTTGACCCATCTGAGAGATTTCCCGAGAATAGAAACTGCATTGGAAATAGATTAGCATTAATCTCTGTGATAAATCCATATTTAATGCTGCCTCTAAACGGCTATATTCATTAGAATATTTGGTATTAAATATCAGAGTTATAGCTGTCTGTAATTAATCCTATAAATCATTCTTCCTTCTGAATATATAATAGCTTGAAATTAAGCCTGAAATTGTTCTGCCTGCTGTAAACAATTAGTCGAACTCAGCAAACATTTTGTCGACCCGAGCCTGAAGTTCGTCGAACTGAATCTTCTTATTAGTCAACCTGAGCTCAGAGTTCGTCGAGCTGAGCTTGACTTTCGTCGAACTTAGTTTCTGATTAGAGATCGGAGTTCGTCGACTGGAGCTTAAAGTTCATCGAGCTAAACTTCAGAGTTAAGACTCTGATTCATCGAACTGAGATCGCCATTTGTCAAACGCAGCTTTGCTTTCTTTGAACTGAGTTTCTGCTGGAATTCTTCTGAGGCAATGATCCTGGAATTAAGCCTATAACCCTAGACTATACAAAATGTGTCAATCTAACATCCTAATAGTAATCCTAGCCCAAATAAGTAATAGGGTTCCAACAGTATTAGCTCAAGTAGATCACTGATAGCATCTATCTCAATTAGATCAATGGAACACTCAAGTTTCAAGTGGCTGTAGTGAACTGTTGTAGTAGTTGTATCAACACAAGAGGTATGCTCTCTAGCTAATTAGTTTATTCACTTGTGTAGTGGAATTAGCCTAGGGTCAAGAGATGAATTCTCCCATGATCCTCTCACCTCCCTCATTAGATAACTATTTCTTCTGAAGAAGCCAGAAAGGGGGAGATGTGGAAGAATTACTTGGAAAAATAAGTGCATATTACTTGAAAAAAAAATTCAAGTAGTATGAGGTGTGCAATGACTACATGTTGAGCCATTACATATTACCATTCTAAGAGGTATGAGGAAAATGCTTCTAGTGGTATGAGGAAAGTGCTCCACTTAAGTGTTAAATGGTATGAGGAAAGTGCAATTACTTGAGCAAATACTCAAGTGCTATGAGAAAGCAATGACTTGATATGCTGTGTCAATGCATTTAAATGGGGAACATTGAATTGTTATACTGGTAATTCAAGTGGTATGAGAAAGCTACATCTACAAGCTTACAGTTGCTTTGAATTCTCAAGTGGTATGAGAAAGCTACATCTACAAGAAAACAGGGTCTTAGTGACCAAATTTTAGTGACGGAATATATTCCATCACTAAATACGCGATTTTAGTGTCAAAAAAAATTTCAGTCATTAAAGATACATCTTCAGTGACGAAAATATTGTCGGTCACTAAAGAGATGTCATTAGTGACAAAATTAATGTTTAGTCACTAAAGACATGACTATAGTGACAAAATTAAAATTATATCACTAAATGTACGTATTTATGAACATTGATTTTGTGATAAAATATATTTCGTCATTAAATGCATGTTTTTTAGTGAGAAAGAAAAAATTTACACCATAACTCTATATTTAATGATAATTTTTTTGTTACAAAATAATTATTTAGCAACCAAAATACTTAGAGACATAATATATATCTCTACTAATTTATAAGAAAGTTACTATGTCTATAATTAAAAATATATGAGTACTAGACAATTTCTTTCAGTTTCACAAGCAGAAAGTTTAACATTGTCACACAAGTTAGGTTACGGCCGAACAACTCCAGCGATGTGCCGACGAATGATACATCGACGTGTTAGGTGCATTGCATGAGTACTTTCTCTCCATGCCACCAGCTTTGATCAGTGACCCCCAAAAAATAATATTTAATCTTAATTATATTTAATTTTTTATACTTACAAAAACAAAATAGGTTTTATTTTCCTCACTTATTATTTTTTCCCACTTATTTAATATTTCATGGGTGTTGATATTCGTAAATCATATTTGGCTATCTAAAGCTCTTGGCTATTTGTAAATCATGGAATTATAATTGTACTCTAAGATACTATTTGTACTCTCAAAATCTTTTTATAGAACAAAACAAAAATCCAAAGTTATAGATCTTGAGTTTTATCAAGCATCCTACCGCTTCTTTCTCTAATATTTTGACATCTGATTTTAGTCAACCATGACGAGCATGCCAGGAGAGATCTTAGCTTCTACAAAAAGATTGGTGTTATATAAATGGAATTTGACGGGGGCAGGATGATGAGGAGGTGGATGAAGAAGCTGCTTGCAGACGAGGATGAAGTTGAGGGCTCTAAACACATTGTCACCAACTGTATAATCTACATTAATGTGTTTTTAAAAAAAGACACATTAAGTAATCTTGAATTTATAACATTAATTTAAAATTAATTTAATTTTCTGATCCAAAAGGAGGGATTCTTGCAAATTTTTAGCATTAATTTAATTTAATTTGACGGGGCACAACATTCTCACTCTCACAACACTAACACCCATCCCACTATCTTTTAACTTCCACTAACACCCGAACACCACATCTCCCATAAATTCCTAAATCCTAACCCCCGTAACTTCCTAAATCCTAACCCGCACCTGCAGCAGATGAATATGCATGCAGATACCCTCCTTTTCGCTCAGAAATTTTTCGCAACTCCAGGTCATCCCCTTCGCTTCTCCTGCATCGACGACTAGACACCACTCGAAGCCCTGGCCGCTGACACTCCTCCTTCACTAAACCATCCGCTATCGCTCCTTTTGCGAGAAACCCTAGCACCTCGCACCTCGCCCCTCACCCGCGCTTCTCCTGCATCCGTCGGCCACCACTCGAAGCCGCCGTCGCTCGAAGCCGCCATCGCTCGAAGCCGCCGTCGCTCGAAGCCATCGTCGCTCGAAACCCCATCGCTCTAAATCCCCCGCCGCTCATCTTCCTCTTCCAGCTATTTCTCAATCATTTTGGGAATTTTTTCATTCAGGCTAACCTCTCTTTCTCAAGGCTCACCTATCTTTCTACTGATTCTTGTATTTTATCAGATATATGTCCACATGATTATGTTCATTCCTAGACTTACATTAATGTTTGAACATGCTAATATATTCATTTCATGTTTAAACCTATCTTATCTATATAATTTGAATGGAGATTGCTTTACTTCTCTTTTTCTTAATTTGCACCTTCAAATGAGCATGCAAGTATTTTCATCCTATAGCTCAAGCCTGTCTGATGATCTTGTGAGCCTGGAATTGAGAATGTTTGTCTAATTTTCTACAACTATTTTAAGGTGTTTTTTTAAGCTAAACTTTTTTATTAAGTGTTTTGTTTGTCAGTCATCCTTCATGCAGTTAATTTGTCATCAATTTTCTCTGTTCGCTTAATTCATATTTTTGTTATAAAAATTTATGTGCTCATGTATATATGACCTACTTTACACGGCATGAGGAAGATATTTATGTTCAAGACATTGTTAGAAGTTCCTTAGGCCATTTTATTATGTTGCTAGCAAATCCCCTCAATGCATCTTATTAATGTTTTTTGTTCTATACATAGACAATAAAATGAAAATAGAGCAGCATAAAGCAAGCTGTTCCTTGTACGATAAATTTCTTGTGAGGTGTGGATATGGAGTAGTCTTGTAGTGTATGTTGATCATCCATCGTTTTGAGTTCTTTATGACTTGCTTGTAAAGTGCGGAGTGATCTTGTGTAGCTTAGACATCAATTGAATAGCTTGCTACCTTCTGATTGGCTACACAAAGTTGGTGAGCCTGGAGAAAGATAGGTGGCTAAGTTGAGATTGAGAGACTGCAGGCTTGTTAGTATATGTATTTAGTAGTTATTACCTTTGTTTTTGGTCATTAATAGTTTTGTTAAAAGATAGTAAAAGAATATGTAAAAGCCCATTATAAAGACCCATTTATAAGCCTATGTGTGTCTATTGTTTTGTCCCACTTGAAATTTTAGTAAATTTTAACACAATCTGCTAGTTCATATATCAACCAAGCCAATGCTACTAATCTTTAACCTTCATGCCCACACTTCGTTACTGATCAAACATAAATTATTTCATGTAGTTACCATCATTCCCAGATTTAGTAGAACCTTTTAAATTCAAAAAACTTTGGACAAATAGAATCTCATCTTTCCAAGCATAAGTTGTTTTTGGTAGTGCCCGATTCCACATGATTTAATCTTATATTTTTTGTTCTTTATTAATTATTTAATGTTAACATGTTAATTTCTTGAAATTTATTTTTGTAAAGCAATTTTATTTATTTATTTATTGATGTATAGTGCAATGGATAAAAGTTGGATGGATATCAGTGATCGGCGACAACCTTCATACATCAATGGAGTGATTTCTTTTCTTGATTTTGCTTTTACTCATTCTGTTAGAGGAAACACAATTTGTTGCCCTTGTTATAGATGTGGAAATAATAATTTTCACACTCGAGAGATTGTGTTTGTGCATCTTATTCTGAATGGAATTATAAAGGCATATAGATGGTGGTCAAGTTATGGAGAGGATTATTACAATATTAATCCAACTGTTAAGAGCAATGATGATGTTTTTAGAGAGGATGAAGAAGAGATTTCAGAGCATGATGATATGCATGAACTCCTACATGATTTTAATTCTGGTTTTAACAATATGAATGAGATCGGAGAAGAACGAGATCATGAGGACCCCAATGAAACAGCAAGAAAGTATTATGATTTGTTAAATAATGTTGAACAAGAATTATATCCTTGCTGCAAAGAATTTTCGAAATTTCAATTTATGGTTACTTTACTTGCACTCAAATCTGATTACGGATGGACTGACCGGTCTTTTACTGAATTACTTTAAGTTTAAAAAGAGCAATTCCTTGTAGTGAAAAACTACTAAGTAGTTTTTATGAAGCAAACAACTACATACAAGAGCTTGGAATGGAGTGTAAGAAGATAGATGCTTGCTTGAATGATTGCATTCTCTACCGTGATAAGTTTGCAGATCTTGAAAGTTGTCCAACTTATGGTATGTCCAGGTGGCAATTGAGCAAGATTAACAATAATGCAGAAAGTGATATGTTGTCAAGGAAGCGTAAAAATATACCAAATAAGGTTCTTAGACACTTTCCTTTGATACCCAGACTTCAACGATTATATATGTGTTCTAGGACATCCGAGAATATGAGATTGCATAAAGAAAAACATCACGATGATGGTAATTTGCAATATCCAACTGATGCTTTTGCTTGGAATTCATTTGATGAGAAACACTCAGAATTTTCGTCTGACACACGGAATGTTAGGCTTGGTTTAGCATGTGATGGCTTTAATCCTTTTGGTCTTATGAGTACAAATTATAGTGTTTGGCCAGTTGTTTTAGTGCCTTATAATATGCCACCGTGGTTATGCATGTAAACTCCTAATTTTATCATATCTTTGATTATTCCCGGCCCTGGACAACCTGGGAATGATATAGATGTCTATTTGCAACCTTTGATTGATAAGTTAAAAATTTTATGGGAAGTTGGGGTTTGCACTTATGATGCATACAGTAAGTGCAATTTTAACATGTGTGTTGCGGTATTGTGGACGATAAATGATTTTCCAGCTTATGCTAACTTGTCAGGTTGGAGCACAAAGGGTTAGCTTGCTTGTCCGTGTTATAATAAGGACACATGGTATTATCGACTAAAGAATGGGTCCAATATGTGTTACATGGGAAACAGACATTTTTTGGATCCAAATCATAGATGGAGAAAAGATAAGAAGTCTTTTGATGGAATAGTAGAACTTCGATCTATACCAAAGGTCCTATCAGGGGATGAAATTTTAGAGCAGCTAAAAGAATATGACAATGTGATTTTTGGAATGTTTCAAAAGAAAAGGAGGCTGAATGAAACTAATCTTCCATACAATTGGAAGAAGTTAAGTATTTTTTTTTCAATTACCATATTGGAAAACACTTGAGATACGTCATTGTCTAGATTACATGCATATTTTAAAAAATATTACTGATAATATATTGGGTACTTTGTTGAACATTGATGGAAATATAAAAGATGATTTAAATTCTAGACTTGACCTTAAGGAAATGGGGTTGAGATCTTAATTATACCCGATAGAAAAAGATTATCATTATATCATGCCACAAGCATGTTATTCATTGACACTGGTCGAACGAAGGGCAATATGTAATTTCTTAAAGAATATAAAAGTTCCAGATGGGTATTCTTCAAATACAAAGAGGTGTATAAATGCTAAAGAGGGTAAAATTTCACGAATGAAAGCTCATGATTGTCATGTTTTCATATTGGATCAACTTGCTCCTTCTTTTCGTGGCATTGTTCACAAAGAGGTTTATGACCCACTAGTTGAACTAAGTGTCTTTTTTAAGGAGTTGTGCTCGAAAGTACTCAGTATTGAGGTGTTTGATAAACTTGAGAAAAATATTGCTATCACACTTTGCAAACTCGAGAGAATATTTCCTCCTTCATTTTTCACAATCATGATGCACTTACCAATTCATCTTGCACAAGAAGCAAGAGTTGCTGGTCCTGTACAATATCGATGGATGTATCCAATTGAAAGGTATGCCTATTAATTTTTGTTTTTATTTTATCATATTATATCTGTTAAAATAATTGAATTCAACAGATATTTACGTACACTCAAATCTTTTGTGCGAAACAAAGCACGTCCAAAAGGTTCAATGGCAAATGGATACCTAGTACACGAGTGTTTGACATTTTGTTCTAGATAAATAAATATAGTTAAGACAAAGCTTAATCGACAAGAAAGAAATGATGAAGGAGATTTTGAGCAAGTTTCAAGCTTGTTTATTTTTCAAAAAATTGGGAGGCCATTAGGTAAAGGATTAGAAAAAGATCTCAGATATGAAGATTGACATCAGGCTCAACTCTACATAATAAGAAATTGTCCAGAAGTAGAACCATTTATAGAGTGAGATTCACATTCTTACTCTCCATAATTGTATTATTTTATCTTATTTAACTAATTCATTAAACATTTAATTAACAGGCAACATCATCAGGAGCTTCACAATGTAGACTCTAAAAATATTGGAAGAAGACATGAGAAAACATTTGTTAGATGGTTTGAGTCACAGGTAAGTAAGATATAATTTTTAAAGTATCAACTTGTTTTTACTCTACATGATTTTGATTACATTGCTTTTTCAACAGATATCCAAATTTTATTACGAGGGAGATTCAAGAGTTAGCAAAGAATTTTTGCAGTTAGCCCGCAGTCCGAGAAAAGGGGCAACACATTATTCTGGTTATATTATTAATGGTTTTAGATTTCATACTTATGAACGTGAAATCAGACGCAAAACTCAAAATAGTGGTGTTTTTGTTAAAGGAGATGATCAATCAGGTGGCAGAGAATATTACGGAGTTCTAAAAGATATTCTTCAATTTGAATATGGTGTTGGGCAAAAAATTGTATTATTTAAATGTGAATGGTGGGATACATACAATGAAGGTAGTGGATACAAGAAAGAAAACAATGGACTTATTTCTGTTAATATAAAACATAATATGAGAAGCAATGAGCCTTATGTTCTAGCCTGCTAGGTTGAACAAGTATATTACGTGCCTGATAATAAAAGTCAAGATTGGCGAGTGATCATAAAGACAGTTCCACGTCACTTTTATGACATTCCAACCAAAGGATTTGAAGAAGTCACTGAGGATGAAATTCAGTTGTATGACACAAATGTTGAGTTAGGATCAATGCTTGATAATGATGTAGATAATGATAACCCTATGCTTTCATTACAACGAACTGATGTTGTGGCTATAACTATTGAGAAAAAAGATCAATCCAAACAAAGAAGAGTTTTGAATGAAGAAAATGAAGATTATGAAATTAATGACTCTGTAGATGTTAGTGATATTTAAAACAATTATTTTATCACTACAATAAAAATAAGGATACAAATGTTGTGGCTATAACATGTTCAGCTTGAACGTGACATTTAAAAGCAAATGCATTGCTTCTTAGTTCTTTATAATAATCTGATGCTTTGATTTCCTATGGCAAATAATCTCATGAACGTGTATGAGGTATTCTTACTGTTTGATAATTTGGTTTCTTATTTTTATTATAGATTCTTAGTGGCTGCATTTTTATGGCATTTTATAGTCATTTAAAGGTCATTGTTATGTTCACATCATCAACTCATAAATTTGATTACTTTGAACGTGCCCGAGCTTAAGCATTATTTACTCTTATGTTGAGCTTAAACATTCTTTATTACAAATTAAATTGTTGTTTTTTTCCCAGGTAATTTAGATCAAAAAAATGAAGAGTGAACATATTGGTGGTAAGGCTAAAGCTTCCCATATTGAAAGCCTTACAGATAGTTTACATCCACGATCCACTGCAGCGCGCATGCATTCCTTTGCTAAATCATTTACTCAACATAAATGTGAACCTTCCAACCAGCATAAAAAAAGGAATCACAGATTGAAACTACAAGTACAAGCAGTATTTCTCAGGTTGTATCTCAACTTACAAAAAAGGTATCTTCTTCTGGACAACGACCAACAAAAACCGCAATATTGTTACATACGGATCAAGGTTTGATAATTGAAGATCAACATACAATTATTGAGAGTGTGGTTGAACATGTTTCTACTGATGTTGAGGTTGATCATGTACCTACAAATCTAACAGACTTTGAGCATGCTACTAATAGTGGTATAAATCCCTTATGTTTTTTTAATTTGATATATTTGAAACATGTTAACACAAAAATGTTTAATTACAGGTTTAAATGTCACAAAAAAAGGACACGCGGTCCGACCATTGGGCTTGAGTGGTCAAATAGGAGACAAAATAATCTAGAGAGGGTGGCTGTGTAACTTCCAGCAGAACTTCGAAGATTAGTTGGATATAGAGCTCAAGCGCTTATTATAAAAAGTGGGCGCTATGTAAGGCAAAATGCTCCTCTAAATGTAGAGAAATGGTCTGAAATTCCAACTGATATTATTGACAAAATAATTAATATCATCAATGTAAGTCTTAAATTTTAAATAGTTTTTTAAATTTATAAATATTTTTCTATTTTGAATTCATAATTTGTTGTTTTATATTTTTGTAGGCTGAATTCAATCTCCCAAAAGAATCTCATGTTCATGGTGATCTTATATCATCACTTCGTCGACACTACAATGTTTGGCATTTTCATTTACATGCTGATTATTATCTGAAATGGAATACTGATGCACAAAGACCTGCAAATGGCCCTAAATACATCGATCCAGCACAATGGAATTGGATAATTAATTACTGGTGCAGTGCCCGATTCAAGGTATGAAATACATTAATTACTTTAAAATTATGTGTATTATTCATACAATGCTTTTCTTATTGATTCATTGATGTAGAGAGTTAGTAAGATCAATAAACAAAATAGGAGTCAACAAAAAATGAAATCTCATGTAGGATCAAAGTCTATTGCAAGAACAGTATATGAAATGGTAAGCTCTTAGAATTTATCAATCATAATGTTAATTAAATTTAACTGTTATAATTGTACTTAGAATTAATGTTTTATTATTTTGTATATGTAGAGGATTGCTCCAAATGAACAAGATGAGCTACCATTATACATAAGGTTGTGGGAGAAAACTCATAAGGGGAAACATAATGAATGGCAAGCTGAAACACTGAAGGAAACATATAACACGCTATTGGATCTTCATGACGCACAAATGAGAGAGAAGGGAGAAGATAAGTTGACCCCAGAAGAAGCCTACACTACAGTAAATGGACATCAATCAGGTTATATTCCCGGAATGGGTCCTGGACCCAAACCTTCAGAGTGTAAAAATATTAATGTGCAACAATTACGAGAAGAAATTCGAGCAGAAATTCGAGCAGAATTTGATGTGGAGATGAATACTCGTATCAAAAGATTTGGAAGTGGAGGTGACCACTAGTATTCAAGAGATGGAATCTAAAATTTTGGCTCTTAATAAACAAAGAGAACCTGAGGATGAAGCAGACCACTAATGATTCTTGAGAACTGTTTTTGTCATCTGAACTCCTGATTTTCTATTTTTTTATCTCTTTGTGAAAGTTTCTATATGTTTTATATTTAGTCGTTCTTCTAACTAAAAGTTTTTTTTGTTTTATCTTCTGTTACTTTTGTTCATTTTAAAGTTTGTGCTAGCAGAGATATATCTTTGAATGTTCTTTCAATCTGATCAAGATAATAGTTTGAGTTATTTGTGTTTTACAAACATTTACCAAAACCCTAATTTTGATTTGTCTGGGTTTTTAGTGATTTATGGTACTTGGTGATGACCTAATATCACTCTTAATGACTTTATTTAGACATAGTCTTCTGGTAGATTTTCATTCTTCATGTTGATGTTGATTAGAAAATTGGCTAAGTTAATATGAATATAGAATTCTGATCATAGTTTTTATAGCAAGAATGATTCAGTGGACTGAAATAGAGGAATCCTTCCTATGTTCCAATGGCTTCTCTATTGCATATTTTATCTTTATATTACTGGAGAAATTTTACTCATTCATTTTCGTGGACTGGAATGGGAAGGGAAACTCTTCATAGAGGTCACAACTTCCTCAAAAATTTCATTCATTTCAGAAGAACTTTGCATTGGATGCAGTATGTGTCAAGGTCCATAATTTTACGTTTGTGATGTATTGCTTAATATTTCCTTAGCAATTATACACAGTGATAGATTTAAGTTATTCTTTTTGTTAGAAATGTCCTTTTGAGGCGATTCAAATTATTAACCTACCGAAGGACCTTGACAAAGATACGACACATCATTATGGGCCAAACACATTCAAGCTTCATAGGTATCATAGACTTTAGATTGAATTGCGGTGAAGTTGTTTTCTTTTGAAGCAATGATTCATGTTTATTAATATCTTTTTCATTTCAGGCTGCCAGTGCCAAGTACCACAACCCTCCATCCAACAAATTTACTGTGTTGGCCTGGGAAATAACTACATCCTAGAACTGCCCCAATACTTTGATTCTCTTATGTTCAGCCACTGCAGGTCCCACTTCTCTCTTTCACAGTGAAATCCCAACTGTCCATGCCCATCTGCCACGTACACGTGTAAGTCATTATTTGGAATTTATGTTTTCTATTATTTTAAAATCTTTATTTTAATTAATTGTTTGTGGCTAAATTGCATCAGCTAGTGTCGCGTGTCCTCCACTTATAGATTTGTCATGTGTCACAAAGTTCATAAGTCAGAGAAGGGCTAGGTTCTATGCAGAGGAATGACATTTTGTATAAATGATTAAATCTTTAGATGAAAATGTGCACGATAGTGCATACTGGCTTGAGGTCAGTTATTTTAGGTATATCTAAGACATTTGGGAAACATAACCAAATGTCTTTGATTATATACATGGCTAGAGAATATTTATTGTAGGCACTTGATGATGATACTCTTTACTTTTTTTCTACATCTATTTTTGGTCTTCATCTTTGGCACAATTTTCTTCTTTAGTAGATTCAATGTTCTATTAGATTTACATTTGTGTTCTCAGGTGCTACTGACTTCTCCTGATACTCTATTGGCTACTTTAATGCTTGCACTTTTTGCTGAAGCCAATATGCTACTTGAGAGGTTTGCACATAGGTATCACAGCAGTGCTCTCCTTGGGATGCAGTCTAGATCTCGGCGTGGTGAGCCCTCTAGACAGGGAGACCTTATTGGATCAGGCGCAAACAGGAATGCTGTTGACTCTGCTTCCCGCAGGTCTACGGTGAGTAAACTTGTTGACGCTGCTGGAACTCCTCTTGTGGACAAAAATGCTTTGAAAGCATTGGTTAGGCTACTTCATGTTGTTCAGGTAATCTAACCCGTCACAAAATTTACTATTTCAATATGTTTTTTTGCATAGCTAGCAATTTGACATGTAAATTCTGCAGCCCCTCTATAAAGTACAATTTCAGAGGCTTCTCTTGAATTTATCAGCCCATCAGGATACAAGAACATTATTGGTGCAAATTTTGATGGATATGTTGTTGCTTGATCTACGGGGATCAAATAATATTATAATTAATGACATTGATCCGCCATTACGACTATTTGGCTGCCAGAGCTATATCATGTACTCGCATCCTCAATTTTCTGATAGTACCCATCTTCGCCCCATTTCTCTTCTGGTTATGAATATTCTAGAACTTTTTCTTAGTTAATTTTTGAATCTGATAGTTACGAGCTGATTTTGTCATTCATTGTCTCTCATGGCTAATTGGCTATAATAAGATCATTAATGGATCAGAATTTCATTGTTGACTAGTTGCTTTAACTTAGGGTATAGGGTGTTAATGGATCTTAGTCTTTTTGTTTGAGTGTTTTTAACTCAATTTTTGCAGGGTAAGGAGAAATGTGTGTTTGCTAAACCACCATTTTGGAGCTCTGGTGTTCTTGGAAAGCCAAAAACTACATTTCCCCCATTTCCCAAAGACGTGTGATAGCTCCATTTCTCACCGGAGCCAGTAGCACCACTCTCCCAAATAGAGCCTTAATTTTAGGTTCACGATATATAGTTGTGTTACATTACTCATCTAACTGTTTTGGTGAATTTAGGAGTGCCACCTCTAGTTTCTAGACATCTTCTAGAAACTCTGACATTCTTGGCCAGGAATCATCAATATGTGGCAAAACTTCTACTCCATTATGAGGTTTCAAATTGTGGAGTATCTGAAGTGGACATATCCAATAAAAGGACATGGCGAAACTGTTATTATGGAGGAAGATAAACCTAAAGACATGATAGGGAAGGGAGGTTTGTCCATTATTGTGCTTCTTAAGCTGTTGAATCAGTCGTTATATATGAGGAGTGTAGCTCATCTTGAGCAGGTAGGTGTCTTCTGTGTACCAAGTTCATTTTTCATTTTTTGAATTTTTTTAATATGAACGACCTCTCACTATTTTTTTTCCCATTATTTTAGCTCTTAAATCTTCTAGAAATCATCATGATCCATGCTGAGAGTAATGCTAGCCTACCCAAACAATCTGTAGAACCTTCTGAGCAACCTGTTATCTCAGAAGGCATCATACTAGACGTAAATGTGAATATCGATGCATATCCCATAGAACCATCTGGTTTAGAGAGCAGAGTGCAGAGTGAACAGGTCAATAATGTTGTTGTTTCTGCTACTACTGAAGAGGGGTGCTTTTCAAAGATTGATAGCAAAGAACAGGATCCACAGGCTGCTCTTCTTGGTCTTCCACAAGCAGAACTTCAGCTTCTTTGCTCTTTGTTGGCTCGAGAAGGGTATGATAGTCTTTCTGATCCTTTTTTTCGCTTTTTCTTACAGGGTAAGGATTATGTTATACCTATTTCCCATTTTTTATCTTGCCAACCTTTTATTAGCATACAATTGAATTGTTTTACGGCATTAGAAATATGTTGTTTATAGTGTTTAGTAGAGCCTGCACTGCAGTCATTATATCTTTTCATTAATGATCTAATCAAAAGTATGTTCCAACATGCTCTTAAATTTATGGAATGATTTTTTTGTCTTTCAGGATCATGCATATCCATTGGATACCTAAACTTTGGCTAGATTGAAGTATTTTTACAAAATCAGTAGCAAGATTTTGAATTTTGAAAGTCTTTAGTATTTGGAATATTCATGCCTTTCAACCTAAATAATAGCACTCTGCTTTGCTTTTTATTTAGTGACTTTTGGATATCATCATTTTGTAGGATAGTCAACTAAATATTATAGCTCTACAATTTTTTAGCTTTTTTTTGTTGTTATTTGAGATATGGTTTTTGTGTTTGCATATTTCATTTAAGCGCCACTCGTTACCTATTCATGTGTAAATAATTTTCATTACACTTAATGTATTCTAAATGATCAGAACTCACCACCTGTTGTTGGGATGATACTACAAATAAATTATTTAACTGAGCTTGGTGTCATACTTTATTTAATTGAGATTGACCTCATATTTTCTAAAGCAAATGAAGATCCGTGCGGGCTGCTATCTGTATGAATTCTGATCAGAAGATCTACTTCTGGCCAACAAATGATCATCTTGAATTTTCATGGCAATTGTTATGGCAAAGGCGAAGGTGAATGGTTTTTATTACGTTAAAAGAATATTTTACGTAGGATGAAATTATGCTCGCAGAATACAGCTCCGGCGGCCGAAGCAGTCGCATCGGGGATGCAGGCGATGGCTTTGAGGTTAGCAGGAGACAAAACTTTGATATATCAAAGCCGAATCTTGGGCTCGCAAGATACACTTTTCAATCAGATTGGGAAGCATTATTTCTATCAATGTTACATCCAAGGATCTATTTTCATATTTGGGAATGCAAGATCACTTTATCAGGTAATCATTTTAATAGTTTGACATATTCTCTTCATTTTTCACGAAGATTCTTTCATCAGTAGAGTATTCGGGATGACAGAAGTGTGCACATTTTCCCTCCATTTTCAGGGTGTGACCGTCATCAGCAATATGTACGTGTTGAGGCCGTCACTTTGCACCCTGGTGGGGGTGGTTAGGGGTATATTTTGCATAATAATAATCTAAAATTGTATAAATCATTTGTATTAGCATAATGATTATTACTCTACCTTCAAGTCTTATTAATATTGGCCAGAGCATGACGCAAATGGGAAGAATCTTAAGAAGGCTAGAGTTTGACGATCCTTCATTGTTTAATAGGGACATGGTTAAGCGTACAAAGAAGACTATCAATGTGTTGAGCATCGCCGCCACTTCCATCGGCAATTGCGAGGTGGATATCAGTGAGTACCTAACTCATGTCCCCAACATCTCTCGGACAAACTTCGAAAAGTGCAAGCAGATCTTCCACCGGCCATGAGATATTGGGCCTGCTTCTAACTTGGACTATCATTATCTCAGAAGTTATAAAATGCACATTTAAATGAGCTAAAAAATGATTATGTATTTAGTTTAATTATGGTTTAAAACTATTATTCTATATTGAGAGATTTATGTTATCTCCCACTTTTTTTCTTTATTAATAAAATAATGTTGAACAAAATTCTGTTATGATTGTATATTTTATTTTTTTCCTCGTGCTTGAATATCTTAATATTGAATTATAAGGAATAAAAAAGGAAAGTACATGGTATTACTAAAAATAGTATATCGTGTTGTCTCTTTAGTAACTACATAGTGCGTCACTGAAATTACACATCCGGTGACGAAATAATTTGGTCACTAAAATAATATTTAGTGACTTAATCAGTTTGATCACTAAAGAATTATTTAGTGACCGAAATAGATTAGTCACTAAAACAGCAATTCATGGTCGGCATAATGTAGTCACCAAAAAATTATTTAGTGGCCAAATTAATTTGGTCACCAGGAAACATTTTGTGACCGAATCAATATGGTCATTAAATGTTCATTCAGTGACTGATTCAACTTAATCACTAAAAATTAATTTAGTTAACAAATCAATTTCATCACAAAAGAAACTTTTGGTGACTATAGTTAATTCAATCAATAAATATATGCGATTAGTGACGTAACTCATTTTGGTCACTAAAAACATTTAGTGGCGGGGCATTCGTGACCGCTTTGTGACAGACGATATTTAGTCACTAATTATCTTTAGTGGCGGGGCATTCAATGCTTTATGTGTTAATTCTTCTTAGTATTGTTGTGTGTTCTGCCTTCTTCAAATATGGGGAGATTGTTGGGAATATTGCCCTCAATGTTCCCTAGATTTGAAGTTCCATCATAATCAATTCTAAGAGCATATTGTATTTGATGTTGTTCAAGTTCACTATGTGTAGGATGTTTCTTGGAACAAGTTTAGATAGGTTGTCTAAGTGATTGTGACTAGTGGTCACAAGGAAGGAAGGTGGAGAGATAGAAATTTTTCTAAGTCTACAGGCATCGAGTGAAGCCAATTCACTCAACGCTATATGTCAAGGAAGGATGCTAGAAATACAAAAATTCATCTAAGTCCATAGGCATCGAGTGAAGCTAGTCACTCAACGCCAGATGCCAAGAAGTGCTGAGTAAAGCATGGACAGCCAAAGCCCAACAGTTTGCAGAGAAGAATTGCGGCTAAGTCCATATGCGTTGTGTGAAGGTAGTTCACTTGACGCCATATAACAAGAGGCATCGAGTAAAGCTCAGTCTGTCAAATCTTCAACATTGGCAAGGAAGAAATTCGACTAAGTCTAGATTTGTTGAGTGAGAACAGCTCACTCAATGCCCGAAGAAAGAAGCATTGAGTCAAGCTCAAGCAATCAAAGCCTTTGAAAAATCTGCCAAGAATTCTGTCTAAGTCCAGAAGCGTTGAGTGAGAATAGCTCACTCAAGTCAAAATAAGAAAGTGTCGACAGACTAGTGTTCAGTCAAAGCTTAAGGATATAGACAGAAAAATCTGTCTAAGTCCAGATGCATTGAGTGAGGATAGCTCACTCAATAATAGCTCATCAATAAAATTGTCTAAGTATAGAAGAATTGAGTGAAGGCATTTCACTCAACGCCTCATCAAAGAATACAGGAAAAGGCAGAAGTGTTGAGTGATGAAGGCTCACTCAACGCATTCATGAAGAAGAAAATCGACTAAGTACGGAAGGATTGAGTGACGGAAGTTCACTCAACGCATCAGCAAGATGGTCGGCATTTAGAGAAGCGGCTAAGTCTAGAAGCGTTGAGTGATGAAGTCTCACTCAACGCACTCAACGCCCAAACAACAGGAAGATTGTATAAGGACAAAAGTATTGAGTGAATGTCATTCACTCAACGCACTCAATGCATAGAAGTGAAGAAGTGTTGGCTAAGTACAAATTCATTGAGTGATGAAGGTTCACTCAACGCACTATATGTATGGTAGTGAAGATTATTTGACTAAGGGTTTTTGCGCTGAGTGAAGGCTATTCACACAACGCACTCAACGCTAGGGATGAACTTGTTGAATTTATCTAAGTCCACAGATGCTGACGTTAGCAAATGTTAGTAATGTTCAAACTCATTGTAGGAAGTCTACAGTACACGACAAATGGCGCCACAGGCCTATTGTATGACTTTTCTTATAAATGTAAAGTTGCAGCCAACGACTTTAGTGGGGCCCACGGGTCAAATAGCCATTGGATGACGGAAGATAAAAGGATTGCGATCAGTGAAAGCAAATCAACTTTTAGGGTTTATCATTTCGTAAAGAAGCAAAACTTCATCATCTTCCTCTTGCCATTGTTACAGAGCCTGAAGGAGAAGTTATAACTTTTGATCTGAGAGTACAAGAAGGTAGTTGTTGCGATTCTCACTAGCAACAACAAGTTCAGAGATTTCTCTGAGGAAAAAGAAACAGCCAAGGCCTAACCCTAGCTACAACAAATCTGTTGAAACAAGATAGTTGTTGTGATCAACACCTTCAACAGCAAGGTCAGAGAAAATATCTTAGTAAGTAGAAGCAGCAAGTCAAGCCCTAACTGCAGCATCTTCATAACCCTAGCTGATCATTCTTGAAGAATACTTCCTAAAGCTGTGAAGAAGAAGAAAGGACTGAGATTCACTCTCAGTTCAAGAAGAAATAGATCTCTGCAACATACTTCTCAGCACAAGCTAATTCAACATGAAGATCAACCTTCTTATTATCATAAAGAAGATAGGACTAAGCTATCTTAGTTCAAGAAGAAGAAGGCTCAGAGATTTATCTCTCTGGATTCAAAGTAAGGGATGAGTATATCTCAGTCCAGAGAGGCAGACTCAGAGAAATTTATATGTAGTGAAATCATCAACAAACTCCTTATCTTTTGTAGGATCTTAACAGATCTGAGTGGGCCTATTTTATAAAGGCTGAGTGTAGGATCATTTGTTGATCTGAGGTAGGATCCTGTGTGGATTTGAAGTAGGGCTTGAGGTAGGGCTATTTGCCTTAGGTAGGAGAGTCATTCTCTTTGAGTGGTAGGGCATTTGTGCCTGAGTTGTAGGCTCTAGCTTTTGATCTGAGGTAGGGGTTTATGCCTGAGTTATAGGAGAGTAATCCTCTCTGAGTTATAGGGCTAACCTCCTAGCCTGAGCTGTAGGGCTATTAATTTACTCTGAGGTAGGTGATCTTTGGATCACTGAGTTGTAGCAGCAAGCTTGCTCTGAGGTAGGGCTTTGTGTCTGAGGTAAGTCTTAGTGGAGACAGAGAGATCCTGAGAGATCTGTGTTGTAAGCTATTAGGAGCCGAGATTTTGAGAAGTTCCTTGTCTAAAAAACTGTTAGAAACATGGGAGAGACGGTGGATGTACCCATAATCTGGGGAACCATTATAAATATTGTGTGTGTTGTTTCTGTCCTTGAAAGTAAGCTAACTAAGCCAACTCAACAAACCCAAAGTTAGGAAAAAGTCTAAAAGACCAAAAACATATTCACCCCCCCCCCCTCTAGGTGTATAGCTATCCTTGAAACTAAAGACTTTCACTTGCCATTTTGGCATGCAGAGTAAATGCCTTCCTTTGTGCATTTCATTTTGGGACCATTCCTAACTAGCTCTTCACTAAAGATCTTTCCAATGGTCATATAGTTCAAATGAGCTAGGCTCTTGTGCCATTGTACACAATATGAAACTTTCTTATTTACAACTAGATATTTTAGGAAGTCTTGACCTAAACATAGAAAGTTTAGACAATACACATTTCCACTCCTAGTGCCTGTCAAGATGACCACTTGGTCACTTGACATCTTAATTTGGCACTAATCCTTGTGAAATAGAATGACATAGCCAAGATCACAGAGTTTGTTTATACTTATCAGGTTGTGTTGCAACCCTTCAACATAAGCCACTTTTTATGGTGACTATGTCATTGGTAATCTTACCATAGCCTCTGGTGACTCCTCTGTCTGAACCACCAAAGATTACTTTGGGTCCATCCCTCACTGGAGTGTACTCCTTCAAGTAGCTCCTTCTTCCAATCATGTGCCTGGAACATCCACTATCCAAGTACCATATAGGGATATGGGCACTTGGACTATCCTGCAAAATATAATTTAATTTACCTTTGGACCCCAATTTTTATTGGGTCCTAGGTTCTGGTAAGCCTGAAAAAGAAATATTCTTCTTGCAAATTTTCTGACAGGAAGACTAGCACTTGCTCTGGGCACAGTTGGATTTAGCCAACAATCTAAGAAAAAATGTCCCACTTTTCCCCAACACCAACACTCATGAATATTGTACCTTCTTTTCTGAGCAGGTCTAGTAGTTTAGTTAGTTGCTGACTGTATAGAAGGAAGAGCGGCTTCCTTGTTCTTATTTCTTTCAGCAACTATCTGACTGAAGGTGAGTTTGCCAATAGAAGAACTTGATTTTTCTTGAGATCTACCAATAGTGGTCTTCATTGTAGAAGACATACTATTGATGGCCTCAGAAATGCCCAAGTTTTGCTTGCTGACAGACTTGCCCTTGGTTTGAGAGTGTGCTGGAAGATCCTGAGAAAAGGTCACTGCCGTATTCTTGAGTGTGCGGGCTGGTGCACCAAAAAATATGGTCCATGATGGGCCATTTGAATTTCTTTAATGGGAGCCTTAAAGGCACTCATCCCCTTGCTATATATTCCACCACAGCTGTGAACATTTTTGTTCACACTTGTGGATCTACCATCCATTTACTGACCATAAATGCTTTCTAGGTCATACCTGTTTGAAGGTAACATCACTTTCTTGAAGGATATGGGAGGCAGGGATGCTAGGGGATGAATTGGAACTTTGACTTTCCCTTCGGAATGGGAAACTCTTATGTTCCCCTTGAATCCCAACCACTTCTTACCCTTTTGAGAGGAGGAGTCTATCAGGGGCAACACTGACTTAGGCTTAGAGAAACTAGCTACAATTCTTTTCTCCCTCTTGAGTTTCTCCTCAAGATACCTAATGAGAATGTTCTTGTATCTAATGGTACCAATCTGAATGAGTGTTATGATCTTTAGTTGGCTGACTTCCATTATCTTTTGATCCAGCAATGATGTTGTCTCAGCCTGCTGGGAAGAAGCTAGTTGAAGGAAGGTGATCTCCTCAGCTTGCTTCTTGGCCAACTTCTTTCTCCTTTTCAAAGAATCCAGAAGGGCACTATAATTGTCAATCAATTGATTGACATCTTCCTCAGATTCTACCCATCTTCATCAAAGGAGGATGATGTATAAAAATTTGGACTAGTCTCATAATCTGAGATAGAAGGAGTTAGAAACAGAGTATACCTTACCTAGACCAGGCAGATCCTGGAAGGATTCTTCATCTGACATGTCCATCAGCCCATAGAAGCTATTGGCATCTTCATCCTCATTATCCTCCTCTGAGTCACCGTCTGAATATGATAGAGGGGCCCTGGTGCCTATCCTTATAGCAGGATAGTCTTCCTCTTCTTCATCAGTAATCAGCCCTATGTAGGCTTCTTTTTCTTCAGAGTCTGAAGTAGATGAGTCACTTTGACTCCAACTCTTTCCAGTCTTGTCAAGGAAGTTCTTTTCCTTCTTGCCCTTGAGATGGTGATGCTTATTCTCACTAGATTCTCTTCTCTTTACTACGCAGTCAGCAATTACATGACCAGGTTTGTTGCAGCAATAACAAACAACTTTAGAATAAACATGTTTACTTGGTTTAGATTCATACCTGTATCCCTTGGATTAATTCTTCTCAGCCTTGTAGTGGTCCTTCTTGTGATGAGATGAGGAGGAAGGTTTGCTCCTCCACTGCTTCCTCTTCATCATCTTCTAAAAATGCCTAGTGAAGGTAGCAAAATCTTCATCAGACATATTGTTGTCTGATGTGCTTGACTCTATGCTATCTGATTCAGCAGGCTTTCTTGGAGGATAGGCAATCCTCTACTTGCTCTTCTTGGTGCTCTCAACTTTGAAGGCCATAGTCTTTTCCTTGGCCTGAGATCTGCTGATAGTCTCCTCCTCCATCCTAGCAGATAGCTGCATCTCATAGGAGAGAAGCTTCCCAAACACTGTGTGAGGGGGAGTATTAGATAGATTTTCCACCTCTCTGATGGCATAGATCTTTGTGTCTCAGTCTCAAGTTAGAGACCTGTGGAACTTCTCATTGAGCTTATAATGGCTGAATACCCTTGAAAGTCTTTAATTTAAAGAATAGTTATATCACCTAGAGGGGGGGTGAATAGGTTATTGGTCTCTTTATTAATTCTTTTCTTTTAGTTTGTCGCTTGAGTGGTTGATTAATTTCTGCTTTCATGATGATTTACCCCGCACAAAGAAAACAAACACATCACAACACATAGATATTTATAGTGGTTCCCCAACTGGGTACATCCACTTTCCCTCCCACCTATCCAACTATCTTGTTAGACTAGGCACTTCTCCAAAATACTCCAAGGAGCTTACAACTGAAGCCCTCAGCCTTATACACAAATTCTTCACAAAATCAAGATCAGAACCACAAGGGTTCCTTCCTCAGAGCCCTACAAAGCTCCTACAGCTCAGTGATCCACTTATCACCTACCTCAGCCTTATTTCTAATGCCTATAACTCAGGCTCTATAGCCCTACAGCTTCAGGCACATAGCCCTACTCTTAGAGTGCTGCAGCACTCCTATAACTTAGTACCCTTTTAGGTACCTATAGCTCTGATCTAGGTAAACTGAATCCTATAGGATGAAAGTGGGTTGATGGATATTCTTGACATAAGAGATATTTCTCTATATCAAGCTTCTTGACTGAGATAGACTCAGCCCAACAATGACTACAGGAGATTATTTCCTGAGTCTACCTTTATAGAACTAAGATATACTTAGTCCTAACTACTTTCACAGCAACAAGTAATTACTTGTGCTGGAAGTTACTTGTAGAGCAATGTTCTGCCTCTCCCCGAACTGAGACAGAAGCTCAGCCCTCTCTTCTTCACAGCAATAATGATCCTTGTGCTGGAAGCAACTTGCAGAACCCTGTTCCACCCTTCTCTCTTTCCTGGGATGAGGTGATTCAACTCTAACTTTGACTCCTGAGGAATAGTCCCCTAAGCCTTCTTTCTAATCTCTGCTTCTTCAAACTTTCTTCTCTTCACAGCTTTCAAAAACTATATTCAGGTGCTTGTGTTGTTGGATCTGTGAAAAACCTATAGGAAGGGTCGGCCCTTGGCTGCTACCTTATGCTCAGAGAAGATACTCTGAACTAGCTTGGTGGTGCAGGTGAGAATGGCACCAGCTATCTTGCTATTGAAGATGTTGATTCCAACAGCTGACTTGCTCTTTTTCTTTCTCAATTTGAGCTTCCTGTTCTATAGCTCCACAATAATGGCAGAGAAAAAGAACAATTATTACTTATTTTATTTATTAAGACCCAATGGCTCTTTTAGCAATGGGTCCCACACATTTAATGCTGGCTGCAAATTTGCTTTAATGCCAACTGTCATACAGTAGGTCTGCGGTAACCTTTGTCGCTTACTGTAGTCATCCTGCCACTTATATGAAATATGTTGACTTGTTGACTTGCTAATGTCAGCAGCTGTGGACTTAACCAAAAATCAAGCATTAGAGAATAGGCGTTGAGTGAGTAAGAATCACTCAATGCAAAAACACCTAGACAGATTCACTGTCTCTTGGCGTTGAGTGAGTCACCTTCACTCAATTCCAAACTACTTAGAATATTAAGTCTGATTCTAGGCGTTGAGTGATTCAGCACCACTCAATGCCAATCTTGCTTTATCAGGTTTCAGCTATTTGGCATTGAGTGAGTAAGCATCACTCAACGCCAAACCCCTTAGAAAAAATTCTTCCTTCACTAGGCTTTGACAGAGTTGAGTCAGTAACCTTCACTCAACATTTTTTTTCCTTAACCAAATTTCTGCTCCTTCAGCAAATTAAGCGTTGAGAGCATTGAGTGAATATGCCTCACTCAACCCTTTCTGCCTTAGCCAATTTTTTGTTTAGTAGCATGGTTTTGAGTGAGTTGACCTCACTCAACTCCTATGGACTTGGCCACATTTCAGCTCATTCTAACTTCAGGCTTTTATTGCTTTAGCCTAACTCACAACCTTTTGATGTATGGAATTGAGTGAGTTGACTTCACTCAAAGCCTTTGGACTTGACCATTTTCTCAACTTGCCACTTCCTTAGCTTTGACTGTATAGGCTTCACTCGGCACTATAAGCCATTTGGCGTTGAGTGACTTATCTTCACTCAATGCCTATAGACATAGACAGTTATCTGTCTTTCTTCCACTTAGGTAAGAACTTACCTGACTTAGCCACTTAGGCTACCTGTACCATCATAGCTTATTAGGACAAACTGCAATCATTCACCTTAAACACAAGTTAGATCACAACATGTGTATACATTGTTTTGCTAGTCCTTCTTCAAATTCAGGACATTGGGATCAATGGACCCAACAATCTCCCCTTATTTGAAGAAGTCAAAATCTAAGAAAATGTATACACTAAACATACTTTTGTTATAAACATTTAAAACATATCATCACAGCATAATTTAGATAAATCATAGACATAATCATCACAGCATAATTCAGATAAATCATAGATATATCAAATGATGTAGCACATAAGTCAAAGACATAACAAATGATGAGTTAGATAGATCATGATTATAACAAAAGGTTATTCTATTTAATCATTTAGGGAATAGATGTTTAAAAAATATAAGCACAGTGTTTCATCCCTAGCCCTGAAAGCAGAACCTGAAACATTTTAAGTTTCGTGTTCCCTTATCATAATTCCACTGCCTCTGGATTTCTTTGTCGGCTTGTCTTCATCTCCAGCTATCATCTTTCCTTTCTTATAAGCTCCATTAGCAGCCTTAGCCTTAGTAGCTTCAGCTTTAGCTTTATCCTTTTGTCTCTCAAAATAGCTGAAAGGCTTGGGAAAGTATTTGGATGGTTCCACAACATTAGGAGTGAGAAGATTTGCCTTTTTGTTCCTCCAGAAAGTCCTTCTTTCTGTGTCTCTCTATTCCATCTTATCCCATTCAGTCTTGTTGTACCATTTACCTCTATCAGATATTTTGGCTTTGACATGGTCCCAAGCAAGCAGAATAATAGATTTGGACTATGGGCTCCACTGCTCGAAATTAGGTCGTTTTTCCATTTCTTCTCTGAAATTTCTCTTTCTCATCCTGACAACTTCTTCTATTTTAGCAGTGCCAGTAGTCATTTCCTTTTTCTAAAGTACCTGGTCAATAGTGGGGCTGAAAGAGGGAATTTCAAATCTATGGGCCGCACTTCCCATTGATTTCCAGCACTATCATGAACATCCATATACATCACATACTCTTGCTGATCTTGGGCAGACCCTCTGTTTAAGATTCCTAGTACTTGAGTAGCCATCATTCGGATATTGTCATATTGCACTAGCTCTAATCCCAAAGACCCTCTCACAACATTTGTTGCCCAAACCATGTTTTTAGTATTGGCCCTTATGGGTTCTCTCTCCCCCTTTTTGGCTTCTTCAATTAGCTTAGTGGTCTGGGAGCTGCTAGCCTTGCTTCTTTCCCCTTCCAGGTAGTTTACTCCGGCAGTTACTTGATTTTAAACTTCTAATATGTGGTCATCAAGCATCTTGGTGCAGGTATCCATCTTTGTGAAGATTCCAGTATTCTGTTCTTTTCTCAGAATTTTATCATTCTCATGAATGGTCACAGAGTTCTTAGCCTGAATCTTTTGATTTTCAACGATAATAGCAATATTCTGGTTTGACACATCTAGTTTCTCCATGGTGTAATCTACAGCAAGAGCAGCTCTTGTAAAGAATTTACTCTTTCTCCTTTTAGCAGATTTAGTTCAAACCTTATAGATTTGATATCAGTTGCAAGATCATTTCAAACATCTTTGAGGGCTTCATCCACATAGTTTTCCAATGTCCTTCTTTGCTCATCTAGTAAACCTATTACTTGGGTCATGAAGGTAGATGGCATCTGATCAAATCTTGCAGATGTTCCCTCATCCAGGGCTTCAGTTATTCCTTATACAGGCTTGCTCCTTGTTCCTTGAGTTGTGCCACTCTTGTGCTGTTCTATTTCTGGATGTGGTGAGAAGTGTGCTTTCTCATCACTGTCTTCCTCTTCCTTAGATTCTGATGACACTAGATTATGTACCTCATGACCAGAGAGATCAGAAGGTTTCTCCCCCTCAACCACTGTCATGCTTTTGTTTGCATGCAGGTCAGCAACAGCAACATCCTTTATTGGAGGAACCTCTAGTTGCTCCCCTACAAATAATGTATCATGCTTTATTTCTTGCATTAGTTGCTCCCCCTCTATTTGAGCATCCTTCCCTTAACACTAGGGGTTTCCAAGACTTTATCTTGTAGTTACTCATCTTCAGACATAGATATATCCATATCTTTATCTTCCAATCTGGAGGCATCATCCTCCATTTCTGCAGATATTTTGTTAACAATTTCCTCTGATATTTGGCCAGCACCCTTGGCTGGAGACAAATCATCTCCTTCTTCTCACCCAGATCTAGCTAACCCGACAGCAATCTCATCCACTTCAGGAACTAAATCTGACTCTAGTCTACTCACATGACTGAGAGGGGTAAGCTCAGATGAGGTGGATACCTGGATATTTATGTCCCTCCTAGACACTCCAGCAGATGAAGATAGATCAGGATCATGAGGATCTTCATCCTCAGATGAGCTGCTAAAGGAGTTAGGCTCAGTAGCAGCAACTCTATTTCCTTTTCTCTCCATAGCTTCTAGACCAGGGGGCTGAAGGACCCTGTCCCATCTCTCAATCATCTTGATGTCCATCCTTCTCATGTGGTGTATTCTTGCACCAAGCTTCAGATTCAGAATTTCTAGAGCTGTTTCTCGCAGAAATAATGAAAGGATTCTCCCCAAATTGGGTTTAGCCATGCAGTCTACTACTCTTTTAAACACCACTCTTTCCCAATCAGTTCTCTTGGTCAGTATGACTCTGGCCATTAGTTCAAACATCCATTTTGAGATTTTGTCATGGGAGACTATTTTGCATATCAGAGCTTTCCCAATGACATCGACTAGAAACTTACCTCTCAGGTTAAGTTCTTTCCTTTTAATTGATCCGGTTGTGTGCTTGGAAAGTCCACACCATTTCATTGCCGATTTTGCATTGTCCAGTATTAGCTCTTCTTCGTTCTCAATTGCAGAGAGCTTTGGCAGCTGCAAAGCTTTGCTTAGCCTTCTGGGGGTTATCTTGAACTTCTTTCTGTTTACTATGGTCTTAATTTTACCAGCTGAATAATCTCCTTTGGTGTTGGCAAACAACTCCATTACTTCCCTCTTCCACAGAAGACAGGGTTCCGTCAGGACGAAGGATAGGTCAGATTTTTGTAGAATATTAAGCACCTGATGAGCTTCTTCCAGAGCATCAAAGAATCCATTTTGCACCAGTTCTGCTCCTTCGAAGAGGAAATCTGGTCCCTTGGGCATCTCTCTAGAGAATTTGAGAAAACTTGCGAAAGCGGCTTTCTGTCGATTTAGCAAATGCGGGCGGGAGAGGGTAAGGAACAATGACTTGGCTTATTTCACAAGACCTTATATTTATAGATATAGCTAAGACGAAGGTGGAAAGTCACTAACCCATATTTGTTGTTTAATCTTAATCAATGGCCAGGATTGAATTTCGGCACATCTCCGCAGTCCGTCATTTTCTCTAGTATTTGTTAAGTGAGCTTATTTAGCTTAACATCAGTTTTATTTAAAAATTAAAATTTAAATTAGCCCCTAACTTTATTGTCCAAATTTGCAGGGGTAATATAAACCTGCAGTACACATTCTAAAACGTGTTATATTGGCATGTAATTAGACAAAATTTCAATAACTTTATATTTATTTCAACTGAGAGAGTATTAGCCCCCAACATCAATTGACTCAACCAAATTTTGATACTTACCTAGCTTAGTATTCCATATGCAATATGTCTTTGGGTATGTTGAGACAAGTTACATTTTGTGGCATGGTGAACATGTAAGCCACTAACATATGTATTAAAAAGAGTTGTTCTTTTTACATCTTCTTAGTCGTCTGTTTCAATTACCCTTCTTATGCATGAGTAATCAATTTTGAAATTTAGTGGTAGAATAAAAGAAAGGTGAATTCTACTTATCTCCGCTCTGTAGACTTGAAGTCCATGTTGGATTCAAAGTTTCTGAGCATACCAGCAACCTTGCTTTTGATCTTTAGCCTTTGATGTTCATCTAGCTTTCCTTTGTAAACTCCCCCTTAATAATTACACTTGTCATTGATATTTAGTGCATGTTGATAAGTTGAATCATTTCTTGTAACCAGACATGGGTCTGGTACAACATTGTCTAAGGACCATAAATAGTTATGGCCACTTGGACTATCCTGCAAGATAGAATTACCTTCCCTTAGGAACCAAAGCTGACTTGGGTCCTAGGTACTTGTTAGCTTGAAAAAGAAAATATCTACCTATAGGAGCCCTGTCAGGAAGACTCTGTCTTGCCCTTGGCACACTAAGGTTATGCCAACAATCTATGGCAAAGTGGCCCACTTTGCCACAGCACCGGCACTCATGAATATTGTATCTTCTTTTTTGAGCAGGTCTGACAGTATGGTTGACAGCAGATTAGCAGACTGAACAGAAGAAGAAGCCTCCTTGTTCTAAATTCTCTTAGCCATAGTCTGACTGAGAGTAGATCTGAAAAGATAAGAGCTTGGATTTTCACAAGGTCTATCAGCAGCAGTTCTCCTTATAGAGGACATACTGTTGGTGTCCTTGGAAGATTCCAAGACTTGCATTTTGGCAGATTTACCCTTGGTCAGAGTGTGAGCAGGGAGATTTTGAGAAAAGGTCACTGCCTTGATCAAGAGAGATGGAGCTGGTGCACTAAATACAAAAGGTCCAGGATGGGCCTTTTGCACTTCTTCATGGGGAACCTTCTGAGCACTCAGACCTATGTCCTTTATTCTTCCATTGTTAAAGACATTTGTAGTCTTACAAGAAAGATTCCCAATCCTCCAATGACCATCCCTGGGGTCTTGGTCATATCTGTTGGAAGGGAGAATTACCTTGTGAAAGGTTGGCTGAGGCCTGACTGGAACTTAGCCTCTTTTTTGAGATTCGATTACTTTAGAAATCCACTCAGATTCAGATCTTCTCTTGATAGAATCTATCTTAGAGAAGTTAGCCACAATTCTCCTCTCCCTATCAAGTTTCTCCTCAAGATTCTTGATAATAGAGTCTTTGTATTTTATGGACTCAACATGGATATCTACCATGATTTTCAGATGAGCTGCTTCCCTCTCTTTTACGCATAGGAAGGATGAAGCTTCATCCAGCTGGGAAGCAGTCTTCTGTAGGGAGGCTATTTCCTCTGCTTGTTTCTTAACAAGCAGCTTGCTTTCCTTGAAACCTTTCAGAAGGGTATCATGATTGTCAATCAATTTATTGATATCATCATTTGTCAAAGGACCCTCATCATCACTAGATGAGGATACATCAAAATTTGTACAGGATTCATATACAGACTCTGAGGATGAGCTAGATGGGCAATGTACCTTATTTTAACTAGGCTGATCCTAGCAAGATTGTACTTCTAGGGTATCTATTTGTCCATGGCATCTGCATTCCCCTTCTTCAGCTTCATCCACATCTGTGTCACTCTCTGAATATGACAGAGGGGCCCTGATTCTTGCTCTTGCATCTGAAAGGACTTTGTCATGACCAAGAGCAGTATATAGCCCAATGCTGAACTTGTCCACTCTACAGATTTGCTGCTCCATATAGTTCCTCATCTTATGTTTCATCCTTGAACACATAATTTTAACCTTTTATCTATCCTTGGAGGTCAAATCAGGCTGTTAGGTCCTTTTTGAGTAACCTCCCTCTGATACCACTTGAAAGTATTTAATTTCAATGATAGCTATATCACATAGAGGGGGGGTGCATAGGTTATTTGTCTCTTTATTAATTCTTTTCTTTTATTTTAGTTTGTTGCTTGAGTGGTTGATTAATTTCTACTTTCAAGATGATTTACCCTGCACAAAGAAAATAAACACAGTACAGTACGCAGATATTTATAGTGGTTCCCCTACTAGGTACATCCACTTCCCTCCCACCTATCCATCTGTCTTGTTGGACTAGGCACTTCTCAAAAATTCTCCAAGGAGCTTACACCTAATGCCCTCAGCCTTACACACAGATTCTTCACAGAATCTAAGCTCAGAACCACAACGGTTCCTACCTCAAAGCCCTGTAGAGCTCCTACAGCTCAGTGATCCAATGATCACCTACCTCGGCCTTATTTCTAAGGCTTATAACTCAGGCTCTACAACACTACAGTTTCAGGCACACAGCCCTACTCTCAGAGTGCTTCTGCACTCCTACAACTCAGTACCCTTTCAGGTGCCTATAGCTCAGATCCAGGTAAATTGAAACCTATAGGATGAAAGTGGGTTGATGGATATTCTTGACACAAGAGATATTTATCTGTGTCAAGCTTCTTGACTGAGATAGACTCAGCCCAACAATAACTACAGGAGATTATTTCCTGAGTCTACCTTTACTGAACTAAGATATACTTAGTCCTAACTACTTTCACAGCAACAAGTAATTATTTGTGCTAGAAGTTACTTGCATAGCAATGTTATGCCTCTCCCTAAACTGAGACAGAAGCTCAGCCCTCTCTTCTTTACAACAACAATGATCCTTGTGCTGGAAGCAACTTGTAGAACCCTGTTCTTCCCTTCTCTCTTTCCTGGGCTGTGGTTATTTAGCCCTAACTTTGAATCCTGGGGAATAGACCCTTGAGCCTTCTTTCAGATCTCTACTTCTTCAAGATTTCTTCTCTTCATAGCTTCCAGACAAAGATCTTCAGATGCTTGTGTTGTTGGAACTGTGAAGAACCTGTAGCAAGGGTCGGCCCTTAGCTGTTACCTTATGCTCAGAGAAGATACTATGAACTAGCTTGCATGTACAGGTGAGAATGACACCAGCTATCTTGCTGTTGAAGATGTTGATTCCCACAGCTGACTTGCTCTTTTTCATCCTCAGTTTGAGCTTCCTGTTCTATAGCTCCACAATAATGGCAAGGAGAAAGAAAAAATGTTACTTCTTTTATTTTTTGAGACCCAACGACTCTTTTAGCAATGGGTCCCACACATTTAATGTTGGCTGCAAATTTGCTTTAACGCCAACTGTCGTACAGTAGGTCTGCGACAACCTTTGTTGCGTACTGTAGTCATCCCGACACTTATTTGAAATATGTTGACTTGTTGGACTTAGCCAAAAATCCAGCATTATAGAATAGGCGTTGAGTGAGTAAGCATCACTCAATGCCAAAACACCTAGACAGATTCACTATCTCTTGGCGTTGAGTGAGTCACCTTCACTCAACGCCAAACTATATAGAATATTAAGTCTGATTCTAGGCGTTGAGTGATTCAGCTCCACTCAATGCCAATCTTGCTTTATCAACTTTCAGCTCTTTGGTGCTGAGTGAGTAAGCATCACTCAACGCCAAACCCCTTAGACAAAATTCTATCTTCACTAGGCATTGATAGTGTTGAGTCAGTAACCTCCCCTCAACACTTTTTGCCTTAATTAAATTTCTGCTCCTTCAGCAAATTAAGCGTTGAGAGCGTTGAGTGAATACGCCTCACTCAACGCTTTCTTCTTTAGCCAATTTTCTGTTTAATAGCATGGCATTGAGTGAGTTGACCTCACTCAATGCCGGTGGACTTGGCCATATTTCAGCTCATTCCAACTTCAGGCTTTTACTGCTTTAGCCTATCTCACAGCCTTTTGTTGTATGGCGTTTAGTGAGTTGACTTCACTTAACGCCCGTGGACTTGGCCATTTTCCCAGCTTGCCACTGCCTTGGCTTTGACTGTATAGGCTTCACTCAGCGTTATAAGCCATCTGTCATTGAGTGACTGATCTTCACTCAACGCCTGTGGACATAGACAGTTATCTATCTTTCCACCACTTAGGTAATAAATTACCTGACTTAGCCACTTAGGCTACTTGTCCCATCATAGCTTATAAGGACAAACTGCAATCATTCACCTTAAACACAAGTTAGATCACAACATGTGTATACATTGTTTTGCTAGTCCTTCTTCAAACTCAGGACATTGGGATCAATGGACCCAACAACCCTCCCACTGGTCCTCAGCTCATTCACAATTCGGAATAATTTCTTATAGCATTCAAATATGCTATCTTTCTTGGTCTGCCTGAATTCTTCATACTCTTGATTAAGCAAGGATTTCCTATCATCCCTGACTTCTTTAGTGCCTATCATATAGACCACCAGTGTCCCATGTCTCCTTAGATGTTCTGTAGTGGACAAGGTTCTGGAAGTAGAATTATCTATAACACATGTTATTAAGTTTTGTGCCCACTTGTCCATTGTAGCTAGAATAACCTCATTTGTGGTCATTTCAGAATACTTTTTAGGTGTCTGGACTGTTGCATCCAGAGCTGAGATCTTCATTGGGATGAAGGGTCCCTCTTGAATAGTTATAAAGATACTTGGGTCAGATGCCTCCATAAACAACCTGACGCTCTCCTTCTAGATCCCAAAGCTTTCTTTTTTGTAGATTGGAAGCTTCATGGAACCTAGCTCCTTATGGTTCTCTCCTGATCCTATAAGTACAATTCTTTTAGCTACCCTTGGAGATCAACTTAGACTTTTAAATACTTTTTTAGAAACCTCCCTCTGATATCACTTGAAATTCTTTAGATTCAAGAGTAGCTAACACCTAAGGGGGGAAAATACGTTTTAGTCCTTTTTATAATTTTCCTTGCTTTAGGTGAGTTGTGATTTCAGGTAGTTTAGCTTTCAAGACAATCACAAACAACACATGGGAATTTTATAGTGGTTCCCCAGATTATGGGTACATCCACTGTCCCTCCCACCTTTCTAACAGTTGTTAGATAAGGCAACTTCTCAAAACTCGACTCCAAAGAACTTACAACATAGATCCCTCAGGATCTCTCAGTCTCCTCCAAGACCTACCACAGGCACAAAGCCCTACAACTCAGGGCAATCTTTGCTCTTATAGCTCAGTGATCCAAAGATAACCTAACTTAGACTAAGTTAATAGTCCTACACTCAGGCTAGGAGGATAGCCCTACAGTACAGAGAGGAATACTCTCCTACCTCAGATCTGAAATAGATCCTACCTTTGGCTAACTTCCCTACACTTTAGATCAAATCCAGTATCCTACCTCAGACTTGTGCACAAGTCCTACAACTCAGGCACACAGGCCCTACCTCTGATTAACACAGGGATCCTACCACTAAAATCTGCAAAAGATCCTACACTCATCCTTTATAAAATAGGCTTACACTTAGATTTATTAAGATTCAACTTGATGAAAGGTTTCTTGATGATGACTAGACACTAGAGAGATTATCTCTTTGTCTTCCTTCTTCTGAACTTAAGTAGCTCAGTCCAGTCTCCTTCTTCACATCTCCAGAAAATGTTCTTCGGGAAAGATCAGCTTGAACTATGAAGTAAATGCAGCTGGGTTAGCCCTTGCTGCTCCTTCTTTCTCAGAGAGTTTCTCTGAACTTGCTGTCGCAGGTGAGAATGACAACAACTAACTTCTATCAACTGATCTATTGCAGCTAGGGTTGTCCTTCGCTTCTTCTTCTTCTATCTCAGGGAGTTTCTTTGAACTTGTTGTTCCAGGTGAGAATGGCAACAGCTATCTTCTTGAACTCTAAGATCAGAAGTTTGAACTTGTTCTTCAGGCTCTACAACAGTGTCGAGAGGAGAAGATGAAGTCCAGAGCTTTTCCAAAAGTTAATTAATCTTTTTTGATCTGTCGCTTTTTATCTTCCGCCATCTGATGGCTCTTTGAGCCTCGAGACCAGCAGTATTTGTTGGTTGCAACTTTGCTTTTGCATTAAATGCAGTATAGAATGCATGGGGCGTCGTTTGTCGCGTACTGTAGACTTCCCGCAATAATTTTGGTTTTTGCTGACGTCAGTATCTGTGGACTTAGCAAAATTCAAGAAATTTAGTATAGGCGTTGAGTGAAATATATGTCACTCAGCGCCAAAACACATATCCAAATATTGTGCAGCACCAGGCATTGAGTGTGTTGATAATACTCAACGAATAAGGACTTTTGATGTCTTAACTGAGTAGGATTTGAGTGAACCTTCATCACTCAATGCATTTGTACTTTCCCAATTTCCTCTGAACAGAGGCATTAAGTGAGTTGTCTTCACTCAACGCTTCCCCCCTTAGCCTGCCATCTTGCTGAGGCGTTGAGTGAACAACCTTCACTCAACGCTTCTATACTTAGTAGAATTTCTTGTTGAGCTGGCATTGAGTGAACAACCTTCGCTCAATGCTTCTGGACTTTGACAGAATTTCTTTCTACATCTTCTGAGGCTTTGACTGAAGCTTGTTCTCTCGACGCTTTCTGAGCTTGTCGTTGAGTGAACTGGCTTCACTCAACGCTTCTGGACTTAGCTAGATTTCTTCTCAATTTTTCTGGCTTTGACAGTATATAGCTTTACTCGACGCTTCTATCTTCAGGCATCGAGTGAGCTGTCCTCACTCAATGCTTCTTGACTTAGCGAGATTTCTTCTTTTCCAATGCTGAAGCTTTTACTGTCTGAGCTTTACTCGATGCTTCTTTATTCAGGCATCGAGTGAGCTGTCCTCACTCAATGCTTCTGTACTTAGCTAGATTTCTTCTTTTCCAATTCTGAAGCTTTGACTGTCTGAGCTTTACTCAACGCCTCTTGTTATATAACATTGAGTGAACTGCCTTTACTGAACGCCTGTAGACTTAACCAAAATTCTTCTTTATCAATAGTCAGGCTTAGATTGCCCTTGCTTTACTCAGTGCTTCTTGACCTCTGGCGTTGAGTGAACTACCTTCACTCAATTCCTATGAAGTTAGAAAAATTTCTGTCTTCCTAACATTCTACCTTGTGTCCACCTGTCACTGTCACTTAGATAACCCGTCTAATCATTTTGACAAAGAACATACTGCACATATTGAACTTAGATCAATCATCAAATACATCTATGTATATATCATTGACTTGTTTGACTTCTAGAAATCTGGGATATTATGATCAATGGACATAACAGGGCAGTGCAGGTGTATTTGGGCTCTCAGCTTAAATTTAGCAATGCTTTTCACCCTCAGTCTGACACAAATTTGAGAGAACAATCAAAACTATGGAGGACTTGCTGCAGTTATGCGTTTTGGATATGGAGAGATGTTGGAGAGACTTCCACCATTGGTAGAGTTTTCGTATAATAATAGACACCAAGGAAGCATCAGAATGGCGCCCTATGAGGCACTTTATGGTAGGATGTGCAAAACACCTTTATCATGGGTCCAGGATGAGGATCCTAAGGCATTGTGGGTTGATTAAATAGATAACACCAATACTATGATTAGGTTGATGCGGGACCGCATGCTAAAGGCTCGGAGCAGGCGGGCGAGGTACTATGATGTGAAACACATGTTGGTGGAATTCCAAGTGGGTGTTAAGGTATTCTTAAATATTAGGCCAATGCATGGGGTGCCACGTATTCGTGGAAGGATGAAGCTCAGCCCACGGTACATGGGGCCTTATTCCATTTTGGAGACGATCGGTCGCTTGGCTTATAGGCTGGAGCTACCACAAGAACTGAAGAACTGACGCAATGTCTTTTAAGTATCTTTCCTTCGGAAGGCACTACTTCAGCATGAGCAGTTTGTCACCGCTACATCTATCCCTGTGGCTTCTGATAGATCTATCTCGCTAGAGCCTGTGCGGATAGTAGATACTAAAGTACGAAGGCTGAGGTGAAAAAGTGTTCCTTTAGTAAAGGTCATGTGGTCCAACCATATGAAAGAGGAATACACTTGGGAGACTATGGATCTTGTGCAACAACGCTACCCGGGATTGTTTTCCTAAGGTAAATTTAAAACTTACCTTGTATACCTCATACTTTTTAACCGTATACTTAACCTCAATTTCAGGGACGAAATCTTTTTATTTTTTTTAAGGATTTGTAGAGCTAGCTGTGTTGCCTTAAGTGGCTGGTAGGCCCAGACAGAATGACAACAGAAATCCTAAGTAGACTCAACGAATCGTCAAATGGACTTGATGAACCTATCGAAAAGACTCATCGAACTGATCAAAAGAACTTGATGAACTCGTCGTAAGGACTTGACAAACTCATTGAAAGGACTCGAAGAATCATCGATGAACTCGTTGAAAAGACTTATCGAACTTGTCAAAAGGACTCGACAAACTCGTCGAAAGGACTCGATGAACTCGTCTAAAGGACTTTACAAGCGCATTGAAAGGACTCGACAAATCTTCAAAAGGACTTGAACTGATCAAAAAGACTCGACGAACCCTTCTTATTGTCTCGACGAATCGTCGAGAGTACTCGACAAATGGACTTGGCAAAATTCATTCGTGTTGTCTTGATTATTTATGACCTAGAGAAGAGGTATGGGCCAATCCAGGACTAACGTATGTTCCAGACTTGTACAGAATGGAAGATAAGCCTCTTTTAAGTCTTATTTTTTAGAATATAACTAAATGTGGTCTAATAAGAGAGTGTCATGTGGCCTGATAGTCATTCCAAGTCATGGGAGCCATTAATTCTTGGTCAATTCAGCCAAATTTTCTCTATCCCCTCAACTTTATAGTTATGAGAAGGAGCTTTTTCTTCTTCTTCATCATGCCAACTGCTCTTCCCTGAAAGAATGAAAGAATGGATCAAGGTCATCGGAAGCCGAACACGCCATGCCGCCAAGTAGGATAACTTGATCCATGGCCAAAAATCGGGTGAGCTTTCTACCTTCTCCCTTGGTGCTAGATCCTTAGATCTGAAATTAGGAGAGATGACGACTCAAAAGTGTTTGACCTTGGAAGTTTAATGGAGTTTCCTAGAGGGACATGCTTGCCATAGAGTGCCTTATAAGGAGCCATCCCGATGCTAGCCTTTTGATTGTTATTATAAGAGAATTTGATTAGAGGTAACTCTCTTTCCCATGGTTCATTAAAATCATAAATGCAAAGATGAGAAGATCCTCCCTTATATAGTTGGTCCTCTCAGTCTGCCCATCGATTTTCGGATGAAAAGTGGTACTAAACATCAACTTGGTACCCAAATAGGCTTGAACCTTTCTCTAGCTATACAAAGTAAATCGACCATCACGGTCATAAATTATCAACTTAGACACCCCATGGTAGCGAACTACTTGTTCCATGAATAATCACGTAAGAAAATCTACATGATCACATTGCTTAACAGGAATGAAATTGAAAGTATATAGTTGCCTACCTAAATCACCTAGAGGGGGATGAATAGGTGAGTTTTGCGTCTTATAGCGGATTAAAAATTAATACAAGAAAGCACACAGAACAAACACACCACAACACATGAATATATAGTGGTTCCCTGATTTGGGAATGTCCATTGTCCCGCCTTTCCTATCTACCACAAAAGGCTAGATTCGGCTACTTCACCTTTCTCAGATTTAAATAAATTTTACAACTCGGAGTCAACACACCTACTTCTCAGAGAACAACCTCTCCTACACTCGTAGAACGAACTCTCCTACAACTCGTACCTTGCACAAGGATCTATGCCTCGGAAGAGATAACTTCCTACAAAAGTACAAAAGAATTTTATACAACTGTTTCGATTGAAAATCAATCTACTTCTTAAGATCTGAATATATCCTAACTTCTTCCTTGGATTGAAAAACTTGAGGAGCTTATAGAAGGAGAAGACTGGGATTAATCTTGAAAGCTTGATCTGAAAACTTTGATCCGACGGGATCTAAAGGCTTCGAGAAAACTGAAACAAGATCTATCGAATCTATTCTTGAAGGAATTGCTGATCGAGAGAAGCTAGGTCGATGGTTCTTCAATTTTTGAAAGTTGTAAGTCTGACAGAGAAGAACGGTTTGTTCACGATTTAAAATGCAATTGAGCGATTATGGTTAAACAAATTAACCCTAGGTACTTATAGGACTCCTTCTTCTAACGGCTAGAAAATTCCTTCCTAAACGAACTGTCCATGTGTACTGTAAATGGTCAACGACTTGAACCAGAGACCCATCAGAAAGAAAATCAGAAAAATCACCCTAAGTCCATTCATCGAGTATTGTCATATAATCATGAGTATACTCAATGAATCACTTCGATAACTGGCGAATTTTACTTAGACAAATCCAGAAAAGTATATTCGAGAACTCAGAGACTTTTTTAGTGAGATTTGATGAATTCGACGTGTATAAACTTGTATATTCGATGAATTTGATGAGTGTCAATAGGTGCACTCAATGAATTCGACGAGTATACTTAAGAATACTCAAAGAATCTTACTTAACTGATTTCCAAGATCATAGAAAAGATTCTCTAAGTAAGCACGACGAATTCAACGAGTATCAATAGGTATACACGACGAATTCGATGAATTAAACAAGTAACCACTACTATTATCGACGAAGTTTACTTAATAAATATTTTTTTCTTCTGAGTGCAACATGTAACGACTCCGCCCATTAAATGACATATAATAGAAGGTCTGACCGGGACCCCACACTATATTCCATAAATAAACGGCGAGGTCACAGGTTAATACCAAAACATCATCGCACCCTAACCCAGAGCATTCTAGCAGAAGTTTATAGATTACAAGAACTCATCCAATGAATGCCCACTACATATATAAACAACCCATTTATATATAACACCAGGAATGTATGCATGCTCACACCGCTCACGGCCTTAAGGCCTTACAAGTTTCTCTTTACAAAAGGTGGTTTCATACATTGGCAAGTAGGTCAGCCACACATGAAATCCAATTCTTCGCACGGCCTTCAAGGGCCTACAAGCAGCAGCAGCAAGGGATTCAGCCCTCTCAATCCAAGTCATCCCGCAACACCTGCATATGGACGTCCACCCCAAGGGTGATAAACAAAGAAACGGTCTGATAGTTTTACTTTCAAGACCACCTAAACACCTAAGGGGGGTGAATAGGTTCTAATGCTTGTTTTAACTTAAGGCAGAATATAACTACAAGTTATATTAAAATTCAGAAAACTCTGCAGCTAACACAGCACAGCAATCACAGACATGTACACATCACAGATTGCACATAGATTTATAGTGGTTCCCCAAGGTCTGGGTACATCCACTTTCCCCCTTCACCTATCTAGCAGTGTGCTAGATTCGGCATAAATTCCTCCTTTAACTCAGATCCTCAGATCCTACAACTCAAAACCCTGAAAGGTTCCTACAACTCAGAACCCTATAAGGTTCCTACAGCTCAGGCTAACCAACCCTACCTCAGCCTTGCCACAAGGCCTACAACTCAGAGAACACCTTCTCCTACAACTCAGGCATAAACAGCCCTACCACTCAGAGAATACCTCTCCTACACTCAGCCTTTATAAAATAGGCTTACAACTCAGATCTATAAATAGATCCTACATAATTTGAAAATGAAGTTATATAATATCTTACCCCTATTGAGAGAGAAGGGATAAGACTGTTCTTGATCAGCTTCTTGAAAAGGCTGATGAATGAAATCAACTGGATCTTAGCTATCTTCAAGGCTTCTTGAATCTGAACTTAGTTTGAGTTGATTTCCTTTGGAATATATTGCTTCTTAAGAAACCTGTGATAGCTTCCTTCTTGTCTTCAAATGGCTGGATCTCTCTCTATCCACAACCCTTGATAATACTTCTGAATTCTTGAATGAATTCAACTTAGACTGAATCTGAGTGGATGTTCACTTCAGAAAGTCTTCTTAGATCTTCTCTCGAAGATCTTCTTCTGTGCCTTGCACTTTCTTGATTAGAGATCTTATCTCACAACAATGATCAATCAATCAGTTTTTTTTCTTCTTCTGAATCTGTCTATTTATAGACTTCATCCATGGTAACCGGCTGATTTGGTTTCTAACAAACTTCTGACAAGTCTGACAGCTTCAGTCGACCTGTTGTAACTCACAGCTGTCAAGTCTTCAAACAGATTTTGTGTCTTTGTCTTTGTCAGCAAAGTGTCGAGACTGTCTGTTAGAAAGTGTCGAGACCATCTGTCAATATGTGTCGATATAAGTGACTTAGGTGTCGACACAGCCTTTGATGATGTCGACATGTCTGCCTATATATCGACTCAGCTTCTTGATACTGCATCTTGAGAATGTGTCGACACTGAGTATTTGTGCCGACACAAACACTTCATCATTCACCAGCAACTAACTTAGTCTAGACTTTGTTGTGTGTCGACACAAGTCCTGTGTGTCGACATAGTTGATGTAGACTCAGACTATAGTGTGTGTTGACACAGCCTCCAGGTGTCGACACAGCTGTTGTCGACTCTGCCTCTGTGTGTCGACACAGTCTTTTAGTGTCTACACAAATGTTGTCGACTAGCAATTCTGTGTGTCGACACAGCTTCCCAGTGTCGACACAGTTGATGTCGACCAAACTTCTGTGTGTCGACACAGTCTTCTGGTGTCGACACAAATGTTGTCGACTAGCAATTCTGTGTGTCGACACAGCTTCCCAGTGTCGACACAGTTGATGTCGACCAAACATCTATGTGTCGACACTGCCTCTAGGTGTCGACACAATTGTTGTCGACTCTATTTCTCTGCGTCGACACAGCCTTCTTCAAGTGTCGACACAATCTTTCTGAAGTGTCGACACACTTTCTTCTGGTGTCGACACATGGACTTAGAATATTTTTCCTGCATTCTAGTACATTCTTAGCCTGCACATATAAACTCAAAATAACATCAAATACACCTTGATGTATATCATTAAGCTAAGTTAGGCTTCTTCAAATCAGGTACACATTTTCCAATGTACCCAACAATCTCCCCCTATTTGGAGAAGTCATAACCCTTTAGCTAATGATATACACCATTTATGAAAATTCAATATGATGATGTATAAAAGCATAATATCACAGGGAACTTTATAAACAAAACATTAAACACAGATACATCACAGAATAAAGATGTAAAAGAAACGATTATAGAACAAAGTGTTGTTTATAAATTCAGAAATGTTTGTTACAGCTTGTTTACATTGATTGTTTTAACACACTAACAATAACATAGTTCTAGGACAAGAACTAGTAGAACTAAAACTAAGGCTGATCAGGCTCCTTGATAACAATTCCTTTTCCTGGTTGAACTTGAGCCATCACAGGAGGTTATGCATCATCAGCAGGCTTTTTGCCTTTCAAATCGGCTTTCTTCTGAGCCTCAGCCTTGATCCTTTGCCTCTCAAAATAATGAAATGGCTTGGGAAAATACTTGCTAGGCTCCTGAGCATCAGGAGGTAGCTTTCCACCCTTAGCCTTTCTTCTGAATTGAACTATGACCTCCTGCCTAGCCTCATACTTTTGCCATTCTATTTCATTATACCATTTGCCTCTTTCATGCACCTGATCCTTCACAGCCTTCCAGGCAGTTAATATAATGTTCCTTGAGGTGGGGCTCCATTGCTCAAAATCAGGTTTTTGTTCTGCTTGCTCTCTGAATCTCTTCTTTGATAATTGAGCATCTTATTGAGCCTTCAAATCAGCTTTTGGCTTATCTACTTTTTCTGCAAAAACATTTGAAACCTCCTTTGGAGGACTGTACATTGCCTGCACTTGCTGATGAATCATTTCAAAATCAGCAGGGGGTAAATGACTTGGGCAACCTCAGGTTGATTACCTTCAAGTAGACCTCGTTGTATCCCTGACTCAGCAATGGTATCATCATCACATAATGATGGATATCCCAATGTGGCTCTGACACTGTTGGTCACCCACTTGGCATGTTCTGAGCCAGCATGGATGAGTATCCTCTCCCCCTTTAGGACTTCTCTGGCAATATGATCCCTAAGATCATTCTTCTGAAACCTTATTTGGCCATCGAGAAAATTCACACCCTCTTTAAAGAATGGTTTTAAATTTTGAAGCTTCTCAGATATTTCTTTCTGTGAGGTGGTTATAGCAGTGTGAACTGAATCTAGGGCAGCCTTGAGCTTCTGATCATAAGCTTCCATGTCTGTAGCCCTTGCAGCAGTCAGCCTTGTAGCAGTATCTTTGAACTCAGTGAGAATCTCATGGTGAGATTCAGTAAGATTGTCATTCATTCTTAGCTGATTTTCAAGAACATATCCATGTTTCAATGCAATGTCATCCACTTTAGCAAGGATAGTTTGTTGTTGTTTAGCTAGATATACCACAACATTACCTCCCTTGTGGAAGCAATCTGTCATCTCCTTTTTATTCTGATTGACCTCAAATCTGATTGACTTTATGTCTTGGGCTAGATCAAACTGAAGTGTCTTATGACTCTCATCTACAAATTTCTCCAAGGCTTTTCTCTGCTCATCCATCTTCACCTATAAATTTACCATGAACTTATTGTAATCAAACTCAGTAGGAGATTGGTGAGTTGTTGTCTGGAGAGCTGACTTATAGCTATGACTTCTTCTCTTAAAGACCATTAGCTTCCTTTTCTTAGCCTCCCTGGCTTCTTCTGTCTCAGATTCTGAAGAACTTTCAATCTGAACTCTTTCTGGAGGAGTTGTAGGAATTCTTTTCTTAGTTTCATGTTGCACTTCCTCAACATGCACTTCCTCCCCCTCAACAGCACCTTGCTCCTTCTCAACTCTTAGGGTGTCATCTTTTTCAGCTACCTTTCAAAAGTTAAGAAACAACTCTTCTAGAGTGTATTCCTTTTGTTCTTGAGCAGGTGATGAAACATTAATTACAACAGAGTTCAAATCTTCTGATATGTTTAGTCTTTCTTCCTCTTGGGATTTGGCAGCAAACTTAGTTAGATAAGACTTGCCATTGTTAAGTATATATCACTTGCAACCAAAGATCCTAAAGTAGGATAGATTTGGTTTTCTACCTTTCATAATTTCATAGGGAGTCTTTTTGTGGATCTTGGTGATAGAAGCCCTATTGATCACATGACATGCAGTGTTTACTGCCTCAGCCCAGAAATATTCTAGAAGAGAAGTGTCACTCAATAGAGTTCTACCAGCTTCAATCAATGTCCTATTCTTTCTTTCAGCAATACCATTTTGCTGTGGTGTTCTAGGTGAGGAGAATTCTTGGAAAATCCAAAATTCTTCACACAATCTTGTCATACTTTCAGATTGAAATTCAGTGCCATGGTCACTTCTGATTTTGACCACTGTACTGTTCAGTTCATTCTGAATTTGTTTAACAAAACTATGTAAAATACTTGGGGTTTCTGATTTTTGTCTCAGAAAGAACACCCATGAATATCTAGAATAGTCATCTACAACCACAAAAGTGTAGACCTTCCTACCTAGACTATGAACTGGCAAAGGACCAAAAAGATCCATATGTAAGAGGTATAAACACCTCACTGAATCCTTGTTTTCAAGGCTATGAAAGGAGGATTTTGTCTGCTTGCCCTTTTGACAAGCTGAACATATCCCTTCCTTTATACACATAACATGAGGACCATTCCTCACTAATTCTTTACTAAAGAGTTGGCCAATTGTCTTGTAGTTAATATGGGTCAGCCTCTTGTGCCATTTGACACAATGAGATTCATTATCATCAGCTACAAGGCAAATAGGAGAAACCTTGTTCTCGCATACAAAGTCAAGACAATAAACATTTCTTTTTCTATATCCAGTCAATATTACCTTTTGATCACTTGACCTCTTGATATGACATCCATTCTTAACAAATGAAATGTCATATCCAAGATCACACAGTTGAGTTATGCTTATCAGGTTGTGTTTCAAACCTTTTACATAAGCCACCTGAGTGATGGTAATTTGGTTTGAAGAAATGTTACCAAATCCTTTGATGATTCCTCTTTCAAATCCACCAAAGATTACTTTAGGTCCATTCTTGATAGGTATGTATTCCTTCAGCATCCCCTTTGTTCCAGTCATATGCCTGGAACAACCACTGTCCAAGTACCATAAAGGGGCATGACAACTTGGACTTTCCTGCAATACAAAATTACTTTCCCTTATAACCCAAGTAAGTCTTGGGTCCTTGGTTCAAGTTAGCATCATTCATATCAAACCTACCAGTAACTCTTCTAACTGGTAGACTGTTGTTCTTTCTGACACTTATGTTATGCCAGCAGTCAAGGCAAAATGGCCTATCTTGCCACAGCACCAGCATTCATACCTGTTGTATCTAGGTCTAGATACATTTTTGGCAGAAAAATTTCTGTTCTGAGCTGGTGCTGCTGCAGCTACACCCACTGAATTCTTATAACCATGGAGTTTATGAACATAGACTGACTTATTGGCATAAACATTCTTGTTCTTTAGAACATCAGTCTTAATATGACCATGAATATTTTCAAGATCATATTTATTAGAAGGCACTTGTACCTTTCTAAACATAACATGGACTTTAAGGTTTAGTGGCTGGACTGGAGCTTTGCCTTTTCTCTTGAATAGGGCAGCCCTGGTGTTACCCTTGAAGCCTAATCCTGCTTTACCCTTTTGAGCCATAAACTCATATATTAAAGGTAAGACTGATTTCTGCTTAGAACAACTAGCCACTAAATCTTTCTCTACTCTCAGTCTGGCCTCCAGACTTTTAACTTGATCTTTATAATATGTGATTGTGCCCATCTGAATAATAGTTATATTTTTTAGTTTGGCAATCTCATTTAACTTTTGATCCAATACTTTTTCTAACTCAGATGCAGCCACCTTAAGAACTGCAATCTCCTGAGCCTGAGTTTTGGCTAGGTTCTTGCTTTTCTTAAGAGTCTGCAATAAGACTCCATACTTATCTATCAACTGATGAATATCTCCTTCAGATTCAGATCCATCCTCATTACTTGATGCAGATGAATCTGACTCTGAACTGGTACTTTAATCAGAAATTCAAGAATTACATTGTACCTTATTGGGACCAGGCTAATCCTGGCACTTATTGTTTTCTGAATCAGCCATCAGTCCCATACACTGATGGTCTTCTTGATCATAGATGGAGTTTATCAATTGCATAAACTGCTCTTCTTCATTAGCTACATACAGTCCAATGTAAGCTTCAGCTTCAGATTCTGACTCTGAGGAAGATCTGTAAGACTCTTCTCCTTCTTAGCAACAAAGGATTTCTCCTTCTTTCCCTTTTGTTGAGTCTTCTTTCTGTCTGTTGACTCCTTCCTCTTATTTTGACATTCAGCCACCACATGTCCTGGCCTATTGCAGCAATAGCAAACAATCTTTGATGTTATAGCTTTGCTGGGCTTTAATCTGCTCCTTTCCTTTCTTGATGATTTTCTCTTCTAATAGTAATCATCAACTGGCTGTGATGTGGAGGGCCATGAATTCCACTGCTCTTCTTCAAGAACCTCTGAAACTGCCTTGTAAAGGCAGCAAAATCTGCATCTGAATCACTGCTTTCTGAGTTCTGATTATCTGAATTTTTTGAGTTATCTTCAGCAACTTCCTTAGAAGGTGATGGAGAAATTCTCCTGCTCTTTCTAGTGGCTTCAACCTTGAAGGCCACTGACTTCTCTCTATGCTCTCCTTTTGTAATTTTTCTTCCTCCTTCCTAGCCATTAGTTGCATTTCATATGAGAGCAATTTTCCAAATAAGGTTGGAGGAGAAATGTCTGCTAGTTTGACCACTTCTCTTATGGCACAAATCTTTGTATCCCAATCCTTTGTCAAGGATCTTAGAAATTTATCATTCTGCTCATATGTACTGAAGACCCTTCCATAGGACATCTGTTCATTCACTATCCTGTAGAATTTCTTGTAGCATTCAGTTATGCTATCAGACTTCCCTTGTCTGAAACTCTCATATTCTATATTAAGCAAAGATTTTCTGTCTTGTCTAACTTCTTCAGAACCCTCCATGTAGACAATCAAAGTGTACCACATTTCCTTGGAGGTTTTGCAGTGAATCAAATTTTGGAAAGTAGAATTATCTATGGCACTCACTATGATATTCTGAGCTCTCTTATCCATAGTTGCCAATATAATCTCATCCTTAGTCATTTCAGTGAAATCTTTAGGAGTTTTTTCATTTGCATCTAGAGCAGAAACATTCATTGGGATATATGGACCTTCTTTTACTGTAATATAGATCCTTGGATCAGAAGCCTCCATAAACAACCTAACCCTTTCTTTCCAGATTCCAAAAATATCTTTTCTGCAGATGGGTACTTTCATTGACCCTAGTTCCTTGTGATTCTCTCCAGAACCCATTTTCTTGATTCTTGATTCTGTCTTTAGGGATCTAACTCAGACTGTTAAGTCCTTCTTTGAGTAACCTCCCTCTGATACCACTTGATAGTTTTACTTTCAAGACCACCTAAACACCTAGAGGGGGGGGGGTGAATAGGTTCTAATGCTTGTTTTAACTTAAGGCAGAATATAACTACGGGTTATATTAAAATTCAGAAAACTCTGTAGCTAACACAGCACAACAATCACAAACATGTACACATCACAGATTGCACAAAGATTTATAGTAGTTCCCCAAGGTTTGGGTACATCCACTTCCCCCTTCACCTATCTAGCAGTGTGCTAGATTCGGCCTAACTTCCTCCTTTAACTCAGATCCTCAGATCCTACAACTCAGAACCCTGAAAGGTTCCTACAACTCAGAACCCTATAAGGTTCCTACAGCTCAAGCTAACAAGCCTTACCTCAGCCTTGCCACAAGGCCTACAACTCAGAGAACACCCTCTCCTACAACTCAGGCATAAACAGCCTTACCACTCAGAGAATACCTCTCCTACACTCAGCCTTTATAAAATAGTCTTACAACTCAGATCTATAAATAGATCCTACAGAATTTGAAAATGAAGTTATATAATATGTTACCCCTGTTGAGAGAGAAGGGATAAGACTGTTCATGATCAGCTTCTTGAAAAGGCTGATGAATGAAATCAACTTGGATCTTAGCTTTCTTCAAGGCTTCTTGAATCTGAACTTAGTTTGAGTTGATTTCCTTTGTAATATACTGCTTCTTAAGAAACCTGTGATAGCTTCCTTCTTGTCTTCAAATGGCTGGATCTCTCTCTATCCACAACGCTTGATAATACTTCTGAATTCTTGAATGAATTCAACTTAGACTGAATATGAGTGGATGTTCACTTCAGAAAGTCTTCTTAGATCTTCTCTCGAAGATCTTCTTCTGTGCCTTGCAATTTCTTGATTAGAGATCTTATCTCACAACAATGATCAATCAATCCATTTTTTTTTCTTCTTCTGAATCTGTCTATTTATAGACTTCATCCTTGGTAACCGGCTGATCCGGTTTCTAACAAACTTCTGACAAGTCTGACAGCTTCAGTCGACCTGTTGTAACTCACAGCTGTCAAGTCTTCAAACAGATTTTGTTCTTTTATCTTTGTCAGTAAAGTGTCAAGACTGTCTGTTAGAAAGTGTCGAGACCATCTATCAATATGTGTTGACATAAGTGACTTAGGTGTCGACACAGCCTTTGATGATGTCGACATGTCTGCCTTTATATCGACTCAGCTTCTTGATACTGCATCTTGAGAATATGTCGACACTGAGTATTTGTGTCGACACAAACACTTCATCATTCACCAGCAACAAACTTATTCTAGACTTTGCTGTGTGTCGACACAAGTCCTGTGTGTCGACACAGTTGATATAGACTCAGAATATAGTGTGTGTCGACATAGCCTCCAGGTGTCGACACAGCTATTGTCGACTCTGCCTCTGTGTGTCGACACAGTCTTCTGGCGTCGACACAAATGTTGTCGACTAGCAATTCTGTGTGTCGACACAGCTTCCCAGTGTCGACACAGTTGATGTCGACCAATCTTCTGTGTGTCGACACAGTCTTCTGGTGTCGACACAAATGTTGTCGACTAGAAATTCTGTGTGTCGACACAGCTTCCCAGTGTCGACACAGTTGATGTCGACCAAACTTCTGTGTGTCGACACTGCCTCCAGGTGTCGACACAATTGTTGTCGACTCTATTTCTCTGCGTCGACACAGCCTTCTTCAAGTGTCGACACAATCTTTCTGAAGTGTCGACAAACTTTCTTCTGGTGTCGACACATGGACTTAGAATATTTTTCCTGCATTCTAGTACATTCTTAGCCTGCTCATATAAACTCAAAATAACATCAAATACACCTTGATGTATATCATTGAGCTAAGTTAGGCTTCTTCAAATTAGGTACACATTTTCCAAGGTACCCAACACAGTCAGCATTCAACTGACCAATTATAACGATCCTACCCATTACCCGGGGCAGTGGTTCCTTCCCTGTATGCATTATAATCACAACATGTATATAGACCACAACATCATAAGAAACACCTTCCTTCGTGCAAGATGCTCTGTGCACTCAAGGCATGATTATAGTGTACCGAAATCCTCTAGGTCCCACCACTGATTAGAGGTTATTAGCTTGTTGGCCGGGCATAAGCCTCCTAACACACGTCGGAGACCTTATGCACCCACCCCACTCAGAGGCATTCACCTCACGGCAACTATGAGAATTATAGATTGACCTACACACGTAGTGAAACATGTTGGGAAGGTCCGCAACCCCCCATTTACAGTGCTACCAATCGACTGCTCACCTGATCCTACAACTAAACTTGTTGGGTGGTTCATCTCGCCCATCCCACTCAGAGGTTCTTAACTTGTTGGCCATGGGCATCAGCCTACAAACCCCTGTTGAAGACCTCTCTCCCATCCACTCAGAGGTATCCACAATCCATCTCATAACACAGGATCACAGTACCGCTTTACCATCCATCATCTAGCTCGTGCCGAGCATACAACCAAAGGTGCTATACAAAGCTTCCTTACCAATATTCACAAGCTTCCTCACACTCTGCGCAAGATATTCGTTTTAAACACAGAGTCTTCTCTGGTTCGCAGCATCACCAATCTAGACTACCCATCCAGATGGGCTTCATACAATATGTCTATTTCGTACAACACATTTTTGGATCTAAATGCAGACTCAACTACTGGAATCGCTTACGCTTTCTATCTCTTGGTGGAGGATCTCATGCACATGCATAAAGTAGGACTTCACTTGTTCAAGAAGGATATCGTTACGCTTGACAATCTCTTTAGAGCCATGGAATACTGGCCGGTTGGAAATCACCGCAACGGCCATACCTCCACAATGTTTGCTTCGGATCTCTAAGTCGGACCGCTGCAGCTTCACTGGCAGACGGAATCGTTCTCCCCTCTCCTCCTCCAAGCTCTCCTCTCTCTCTTCTCTTTAGAAATAGATTGGCCAAGTTATGAATGAAAACTTCATTACAATCAGGAGGTAAATCCAGCAAGGAAGAGCTTGGGCAACAGGATACAGGTAGGAGGAAATGGACGGCCACGATCTGCCCTCAAATATCTATTTTGGGCTGACACGGCCTATGACATGCCCGTTTCACAGGCCATGTTCCCTAAGCGGTTAAGGAACTGACTCTATCCAGACCAGGACACAGCTTAGACATGCCCGTGTCAAGCCCCTAACATGCCCGTGTCACGAGGTACACGCCCGTGTTGCAGGGCGTGTCCCTCAATCGACACAAGATCAACACTCCCGAGGAGGACACGCCTAAGGAACGCGCCTGTGTCCATGGCCGCGTGCCAAACATGCCCCTGTGACATTCCCGTGTCACAGGCCGTGCGCCACACTCGACACAGCCCGGTTATCAACCCGAGCTGGACACGCCCTGGGACACGCCCGTGTCCAAGGTCGTGTCGTCTCTCAAAAATCGTCGACCGCACTTCCGTCGAGACCTAGTGACACACTCGAGTACCCTGAGCTGTGCATGCCTTGGGACATGTCCGTGTCTTATGCCGTGTCACCCAGCCTGAACTCCAAATTAGATTTAGGGTATTACAACCCTCCCCTTATTATAGAAATTTCGTCCCGAAATTGAGCACCTCGTTAAACACCAACACAACCACTCAATTATTGCAATATACACCAAGTATTTTACACAAAACAGACAACAATAAAAAGGTAAAGCACACTCTTTCTCTATTTCAACTCAACCGCATCCTTCAGAATCCGCTTTACAGCCTCCTGTAAATCAAAATTATACACGCGAGGCTGTTGTACTTCATGATTTGAGCTTTGCGGCACCTGCAATTCGAGAGTGTACACTCACGGTTACGCTCAGGATGCAGATGATTCTGCCATTGCCTTTCCCTTTTCCTCATAGGACGCACATCACTTTTGCTCACCCTTTGATGGGCCTCTCCAATGTATCGGGCGATATGACCCTGCTATCCACACTAATAACAGATACGTGTATCCACACGTCCTTGCCCATAGGTTGCGCCTGAAGCAACATCTGAAGAAGTTTGTTCAGTAGGCCTGAACCTTTTCTTTTCCCGTTTCCTAAACTTCGATTGTTCCGACTGCAGAACTTTGAACTCCGGCTTTTCGTCCGCCACGTTCTTTTTAGCCTGCACCCGCTTCAAGTCCTTCTCCAGCGTACATGATTTATTGACCAACGCTTGGAAGTCTTGGTTCATCAAACTCAGGAGCGCCAACCTCAGCTCATCTCGGAGTCCCTCATAGAACCTATTTGTTTTTCGCGCTTCTTCCACAAAACTCGACCCCGCATAACGCCCCAGCCTGGTGAATTCATGCAGGTAATCATCAATAGTCTTCTCACCCTGCACCAGACGTTGAAACTCATTCTACATTGCAATTCTCCGTGATACTGGCAAATACTTTGCCCAAAACAATCTAGAGAATTCGTCCATCGATATGTCTCCTAGGCCTCTGCCTGCCAATTGATGAATTTCGACTTCATCCCACCAAAGTCTCGCCTCTCCTTCCAACAAGAAAGTTGATAACGTAACTTTCTTCCCCTCAATAATCCTGATTGTTGTCAGGATCCTATTCACTCTTGAGAGCCAATCCTCCGCCTGCGTTAAGGAATTCGCCCCGACAAATGTAAGTGGATGAAAATCAATAAACCGCTTTAGTTGCTCATACGCTGCTTTCGCATTAACCAAAACCTCGACACACTCTTGCCTCGCAGCAACCTGTACTGTCCCCACTGCAGGCCTTGCCTGCCCAACAGGCTATGCTTGAAACATGTCAAATACCGCCTCCGCAACTAAGCGTATGGTTTTCGCAGAATGAGGAGGTGTGGGCACCTTAGCTGGTGCCGCACTCTCATCCGAACGTTGTGGTTCAGACTGCCCAACTCCACTCCTTGTCACCTATACATGAACAAGGCATCAATAACCTCCAAACCAAAACGGCAAACATGCCCAATATACACGCTCACATTCATAGTAGACATTCTTGAGTTCATTAGTGTTAAAATGGTTCGCACGTACACGTACTCGCCAGCCGACAAAATAATTCGACCACGAATTCGAAAGCAGAAGACCGAAACAAGCTGATACCAAAATGTAACGACTCCGCCCGTTAAATAACATATATTAGAAGGTCCGGCCGGGGCCCCACACTATATGCCACAAACAGATGACGAGGTCACAGGTTAATACCAAAACATCATCGCACCCTAACCCAAAGCATTCTTGTGGAAGTTTATAGATTACAATAAATCATCCAATGAATGTCCACTACATATATAAACAACCCATTTATATATAACACCAGGAATGTATACAAGATCACATCGCTTATGGCCTTAAGGAATTACAAGTTTCTCTTTACAAAAGGTGGTTTCATACATCGGCACGCAGGCCGGCCACACATGAAATCCAATTCTTCGCACGACCTTCAAGGGCCTACAAGCAGCAGCAAGGGCTTCATCCCGCTTAATCTAAGTCAGCCCACAACACCTGCACATAGACGTCCACCCCAAGGGTGATAAATAAAGCAACGGCCAGCATTCAACTGACCAATTATAACGATCCTACCCCTTACCCGGGGCAGTGGTTCCTTCCCTGCATGCATTATAATCACAACATGTATATAGACCACAACATCATCAAAAATGCCGGCCTTCGTTCCATACGCTTCGTTCACTCAAGGCACGCTTACGGTATACTGAAATCCTCTAGGTCCCACCACCGATTAGAGGTTATTAGCTTGTTGGTCGGGCATAAGCCTCCAAACACACGTTGGAGACCTCACGCACCCACCCCACTCAAAGGCGTTCACCTCAAGGCAACTGTGAGCACCATAGATCGACCTACCCATAAAGTGCAACATGCCGGGAAGGTTTGCAACCCCCCATTTGCAGTGCTACCAATCGACCGCTCACCCGATCCTATAACTGAAATTGTTGGGTGGTTCATCTCGCCCATCCCACTCAGAGGTTCTTAACTTTTTGGCCATGGGAATCAGCCTCTAAACCCCTGTTGAAGACCTCTCGCGCCCATCCACTCAGAGGTATTCGTAATCCATCTCATAATATAGGAGAACAGTGCCGCTTTCCAATCCATCATCCAGCTCGTTTCGAGCATACAACCAAAGGAGCTATGCAAAGCTTCCTTACCACAATTCACAAGCGTCCTCACACTCTCCGCAAGCTATTCGTTTTATACACTGAGTCTTCTCTGGTTCGTAGCATCACCAATCTAGACTACCCGTCCAGATGGGCTTCACATAGCATGCCTATTCCATACTACACATTTCCGGATCTAAATGCAGCCTCAACCGCTGGAATCGCTTACGCTTTTCACCTCTTGGTGGAGGATCCCATGCACATGCATAAAGTAGGACTTCACTTGTCCAAGAAGGAGATCATTACCCTTGACGATCGCTTCGGAGCCATGGAATACTGGCCGGTTGTAAATCATCGCAATGGCCTTGCCTCCACAATGCTAGCCTCGGATCTCGAGTCGGACCGCTGCAGCTCCACCAGCGGACGGAATCCTTCTCCCTTCTCCTTCTCCAAGCTCTCCTCTCTCTCTTCTCTTTAGAAAGAGATTGGCCAAGTTTTGAATGAAAACTTCATTCCAATCTAGAGGTAAACCCAGCAGGGAAGAGCTTGGGCCACAAGATCTAGGAAGGAGGAAATGGACGGCCACGATCTGCCCTCAAATATCTATTTTGGGTTGACACGGCATGTGGCACGCCCATGTCACAGGATGTGTTTCCTAAGCGGTTAAGGAACCGACTCTATCCAGACAAGGACACGGCTTAGACACGCCCGTATCATGCCCCTAATATGCCTGTGTCACTAGGTACACGCCCGTGTTGCGGGGTGTGTCCCTCAATCGACATAAGATCAACACTCTCGAGGAGGAAATGCCCAAGGCACAAGCCCGCATCCTTGGCCGTGTGCTAAACACGCCCCTGTGACACGGCCGTGTCACAGGCCGTGCACCATACTGGACACAGCCTCGTTATCAACCTGAGCAGAACACGCCCTGGGACATGCCTGTGTCCCAGGCCGTGTCGCCTATCAAAAATCATCAATCGCACTATCGTTGAGAACTTGCGACACACTCGAGTACCCAGAGCTGAACACGCCCTGGGACACGCTCGTGTCCCAGGCCATGTCACCCAGCCTGAACTCTAAATTAGATTTGGTGTGTTACACAGCAACTAGTCCTCCCTTGATCCTTCTAATGCACTTGTAATAGAAGTACAATCCAATAGAGTGATTACACATGAGTTAATACTTTGGCCTACACAATGAGGGATTACATTGTATAGTCATGTGTTTCATGACCCACTATAACTTGACAATTGTTTGTACTTAGCGATAAAACCCTGCAGACACATGACTAAAGAAACAACATCAAATACAAACTCAATTCATCTTATTTCAAGGGAAACTTCTTCAAATCAAGGTTATTATGGATATAATACCCAACAATCTCTCCTTATTTAAAGAAGTCAGAACCCTATATACAAAGGTAAATTGCAACCAAGATAATCTTAAATAATGACAAGGAACATAAAAACAATTAACAAGAAGTTCTATCTCAATCAAAACATTAATGTAAGTATATAAATAGTTCTATCAGGACAAATAGTTTTCACACAACGAATATTAGACATGTTTGCCCTTGTTCTTCGGATTTTTCCTGTCAATGTAAGCTTTAGGCTTCGGGAAATACTTTAGTGGAGGAGGAGGTGCATTTGCATCATCTCTTCTAAATTTCCTGAAATGTATCTTCATTTAAGCATTGCCCACCTCATGTTTTTGTCATTTCTCCCTACTATAGTGCGACCACCTGTCTTCATTTCCCATATCAACTAACGTGAAGGTATCCAGAATAATGCCCATGGAGATTGAACTCCATACTTCACAAAGTTCCCTGTTAGGATTAAACCTGTGAGCAAATGGGCCTTCTCCAAATCTTCTTCTATTGATAGTCGGTTGAGGAATATCTTCAAATAACTCAGTATCCAGTTCAGTGGCAACAACAATAGATTCTGTCCCATACTAATAGTAATCATGTGGAAGGTCTTGGGAGTCTGTCTAGTATTGGGAATAGTCCTAAGAAGGATGAATATCAACATGCATAGGTTCTGGCATTCTAGCTTCAACATTTCTTTAAACTCAAAATAGTTCTTCATGCAGCCACTTGAAGTTGTCATAACTACAAGTGTTGACACTTTGAAATTGTTCTTCCAAGGTGGCTCTAATTGCATTCACCTTACCATTGAGTTCTTCCTTCCCCTTTCTGACTTCTGCAATCACAACCATAGCGATTTCATTACTATAAGGCATCATTTAATCTTCAAAGTAGTTCATCCAAGCATTTTGGGCAGCAATAATAATCTTCATTCTCATCAACATTCTTAGTCACTTCAAGATTATTTTTTCTCCCAGTCATTATGTGAACAATTGATTTCCCACCTTGAACTAACCATGTGTCTAGATTGGATTCCAAGTTATCAAAATGAACCTTAACTTTAGCTTGTCCGTTGTTCACATCCTGTTCAACCTCGTTCACTTTGTTGATTACTTTCTTGAGCGAGTGATCAAAATGAGCTTGTTGCTTGGCCAACATGACTTCTATAGATTTTAGCAAGAAATTATCTGAACTTGAACTGGGAATGTCATCAGTCTAGGAGGAGAGGGAAGATATACAATTTCCTCGGAGTCACTAGAATACTCTTCCACTAGAGATATATGAGATTTTAGCAGTAAAGTTAGATCTTCAGCCTCTAGGACAGGAGGAAGGATCTTAGCTTCTCATTCCTCATCATAAATTTCAACGATGTACTCCCCCTCATTGGGGGACAAACATGGAATCTGGGCAATCTTTCTCTGTAGGTTACGAATAAACCTATCAAGTTATATTTGAACTGAAACTGAAGGCTGATTTCGGTCCCCCTCAGCCACTACTAGAAGAATTTTTGGGAGACTTACGATCATGTTGGCAGTAGCAGTAATATCATCAGAAGCCAATACAATTTCTTCCTCTTACTCACCCTTCTTGTAAGCAACATCATCAATATCAATATTATCATCATCATCAAGTAGATCAACAATAAGTCCATCCGCATAAGTTGTACCATCATCAGTCATCTCAGCACCAACATCACCAGATCAACAACCTCTACTTCAGCAGTAGCAGCAATATCCAAGACTTCCTCGAAAGCAGCATCAAGAACAATATCAATAACCACTATGTCTTGAACAACTATCTCTACAACAACTGTATCTAGAACAACTGTCTCTGCACAAACCGTGTCCACAGTAACTTGCTCAGAAGAAATGGGAACAGTCGAAGGAACATGAACATCAGAAGCCACTTGATTAGAGTCTGACTCCCCCTATAATCCTGCACCAGAGCTCTCAGTCGCTTCATGGTGGGTAAGAGTAGAAATGCTAACATCAAGAACAACTTCTTCCTCTTCCTCAGCCAACTCCCTTAGTCCACTCTGCTTGGGATTCTTCTTTCCCATTTAGAGAAAATTCAAGAGTCAATCCTATTAAGGTGATGGATTGGTTCACCTACCATCATGTCAAAAGTGTTTCTATACAACTGATTCAGATAAAGACTAAGAATCCTTCCAAAATTTGGAGCATGTAGACTATCTTTTATCCTTCGAAACAGAACTTCTCCCCAATCTATTCTTTTCCTGTAGATGATTGCGGGAATGAGCTTGAACATGTCATTTGAAAGATAGTCATAAGATCCAACTTTACATAAGAGGACTCTCCTGATGACATCAGATAGAAGTTTTCCTTCATCATTCATGACTTTCCTTTCAATGGATGAAGTTCCTCTAGGCAGACCACGGAATAGCAAAGCTCTTGTGAAATCTAAGTCTTCAATGAGGTCAACCTCTTCAACATCTGGAAGACATAGGAATCGGGTAAGGAGGGAGACCTTCACTTTGAAGGATAGATTTTCTACCATGCTCTTACTGATATTATTCTCACATCATACTTTAGAATTTAGAAAGAATTCCAAGACATCTCTATCAAAAATCTTGCATGAATGTTCCAGGATGAACAACAATCTGGCGGCCTCAAGCATCAAAATTACAGTACAAAACTCATTGGTGGATGTGGCAAACCCTGTGCGAACAAGATCTCCCCCAACAAGAATGTAACGCCCCGTTTTTTTCAGCGATTATTTTTATTCTCGTTTGGCGTTACGATGACGCGTTTCCGTGGCTTGTGCCATGTGTGGAGTACGGTTTAGCTCCTTAGAACTGAGTGCCCTGTTTGGTAGACTGTTGGCAAGATCTCCCTAGCAAGCCGAGTCGTTTTGGGTGACCCGGTGAGGCCTCTTGGGGGGATGTTGGTGTTTGGCTTTATTTGGGTATAACTCGAGTTCTGTTTGTCGAAAGTTAATTTCGACTTCGCCGTTGCGTTCGTAGCGTGGGTATTTAGCTACGGTGCGAATTTCGTCGAATTCCGAGATAGTTCGGTTTTCGCGTCGATTTGGTGCTTTATGTAATTTTGTAATTAATTATATAATTATATATATATATATAGAATTAGAATGAAAGGATCGATCATCTTCCTCTTCATGATGAAACCGCCGGTCCTGTACGAGAGAACGGAGTAACCGCCAATCCTTCCCTTCGGACGCCGATTCCCGGAGCGTTTGTGGACGGAATTCGATTCCGAGAGTGGATTCGGATTGCTCTCGCCAAGACTTTCATTCCTGCGGTAAGAAATTTGATTTTCGTGGAGTTTTGGGAGGATTGGAATTTTCGGTTTTGGAAGTTTTTCGCCATTAATGGCCGAGTCTTTGTTCTAGGTGTTGCGGCCGTTTTGATCCGTGCGAAGAGGAGGAAAGCAGTCCAAAGCTTCGCTGAGATTTGAGGCAAGTAGTATTCTTGCCCTTGCCAAGTGTTTTCTTTGATTTTATTTGCTGAAATTGAAATCCCGGTTAGCCCAGGTTAGAGGCCTTGTTTGTGAGGTTGTTTTCAGTACTTTCTTACAGACATATATATGTGCTGGTGGGTTCGTGTCAGGTTGTTGGCGCCCACTAGTAGTTTTTACCTTGTACTAGATATATACTATTGCTGCTACCATTTATTTTTCTGGAGATAGTCTACTTGCTTTGAGAAGGTTTTTTGCTAGGTTGCTAGTTATTTTTAAACTATAATTATTATTATAAATGAAGCTCATGATCAGCATGTTTTGTAAACTTAATCACTATTTTCCAAATCACGTACGAAAACCGTTTTCTTATATATATTATATAAACTAAGTGTAGTGTCTTGCATAGCATGAGTGGTTCTCTTGGGACCCTTATGCGCTCTTTAGGGTGTAAAACCTAATTAAAGTATTTTTCCGCAGCGTTTAAATATATTTTTCTTTTGTGGACTAGATGATCCACTGAGCCGAGGGATACAGACTCTAAACATAACTGATTTTCTATCCATTAAGCACATGATTTTCTTGCATAAAGATTGTAGTTGGATTTGCCTGAGCGTCAGCTGTTATCCCCTGCTTGATGTGGCATCATGATGCGTGTTTTCTCTTACTCTGATAATTCTTAATTCGGAGAAAATGCGGGTTGTGACAGTTGGTATCAGAGGGAGGTTGCTTGACAACTTAGTTGGGCAACCTTCCTTGGATGCTTTTAGTAGTTCAGCATCATGTCATTCACATACCGATATGTCATCAGCACGTCTTGGCAAAAGCACGAACACTACACTCATAGCATAACATGAAGTATACAGGGCATATTATGTAGTATGGGATGCATAATATGTGTTCGTATATGGATCCACCATAGGGGATACATGTGAGGGTTATGTAGTATGGGATGCATAACCTCACCACATGACTGCGACTAGCACGTTTCTTTTTCGTTGCATGGAAATGTTATGTAGTATGGGATGCATAACATTTTCATGTGTACGCCACTCATATCATGCATTAGGGCCTTTTTAGAATGCATAATACAAACATGCATATCATAACATTGCATAAGCACAACGCGCCGAGCTAAAGATTTGCAGGATGACATATGTACACACATAAGTTTTCAAACTAACATAAATTCATGCATCCGATCTAGGCACAATAGTTAGTAAGGTGGTGGTTAACCATCCTAGGTTAGGGCATATCATCTAATTTTCGTGAAGAAGATAAACTCTCAGAGCAAGTTTAGCAGCTTTAAGTCTATATCTACATATGTATTGTCTGTACTGGAAATCGGTTCTGGTCGTGGGATTTGGGTCTGACTTGCGTTGTAATGATTTTTTTAGGATGGCGAGGCGTCCTGCGACTCGATCGACTCCCCTATCTGAGGGTGAATCTTCTGGAGCTCAGAACGATGCGGTGATCGAGGGTCTGCGTCAGAGTAGCGAAGCTATGGGTAGGCAGTTGGAGGAGGTGCGAGCCCAGATTCAGTCTTTGGTGGCAGTTATGGCAGGACAGGCTCAGGGTGTGCAAGTTCCTGCTGGGGGGTTAGCTGTTCCTCCTCCTCCTGCACCCTTGAGACCTCCAGTGGTGGTGCCAGCAGAGATGGCCTTCATCTCGCAGTTTCAGAGGCTGAGCCCTCCCACTTATGATGGGAAGGCAGATATCATGGTGATAGACGACTGGCTGATCTCCATGGAGGAGATGTTCTCGTACTCAGGGATTGCAGATGTCCAGAGGGTGATGTTAGCCACCTATCAGCTCAAAGGTTTGGCTAAGAGTTGGTGGCTAAGAGAGAAGGAGAGCCTGGTAGCCGGATGCTCTTGGGAAGTGTTCAAGGAGATGCTGTTGAGGAAGTTCTTACCCTCGGTCGAGCGTGACCGCCTCATGAATGATTTCCTCTATCTGAAGCAAAGGCAGCTCACGGTGGGTGAGTATGAGATAGAGTTTAGTAAGTTGAGCCGTTTTGCCCCTGGATTGGTCAGCGTTGAGGCTGATCGAGTTAAGCGATTTCTCGGTGGTTTGAGGAGTGAGGTGCAGCAGTTGGCCAGTGCTTATGGGTCAGTGACTTATGCTGGAGTTGTAGAGGCTGCTCTTAAGGTTGAGGCCATTGAGACGGCGAAGAGCAGAGGCCAGCAGTTGAGGAAGGATAAGAGGAAGATGGTAGAGGAGAAGAAACCCCTGGTACCCGATGCTGTTCCGGGAAAGAGGAGCAGGGTGGTGTGCAGTTTTTGTGGCCGGTCAGGCCATCCTGTTGAGAGGTGTTTCAAGATGGCGGCAGCTCAGAAGAAGGAGCAGGTTCATGCTATTCAGGGTGCTCCTGGGAGAGATGTCTCCTGTTCAGTTTGCAAGCGATCTGGGCATGATGCAGCCCAGTGTTGGTCCAAGGATAAAGTCTGCTTTCAGTGTGGGCTAAAGGGTCACGTTAAGTCGAGGTGTCCTCAGATCCAGTCAGCTCTTCCTGCAGTTCCGTTACAGGCCTTACCTCCACCTCAGCGTGTGGACAAGGGAAAAGGGAAGCTGAACGTGATTTCTTCCGAGGAGGCTCAGACTTCGACCCAGGTGATCTCAGGTTAGTAGTTGGTTGTTTTTCTTTCTAGCCTGGTAGTTTAGTTGCTAGATTGTTTGCGGTACTGTTGTGCTAGTTCCTTAGCTTTGTGCGTTCCTATAGGGAAATTTAAGGTGAAGAACCGCTGGGCGCGTGTTCTGTTTGACTCTGGCGCTACCCACTTGTTCGTGGCTAGAGCCTTTGTGGAGCGTCATCGGTTGTCTCTAGATCGTGTTCGGGATTCCTTCCGTGTCAAGTTTCCCTCTGGTGAATCTGTGTTGTCAGATTTGGGTATTTTGGATTGCCCGGTTTTGTTGGGGGATTTTCTTGCGAAGGCGGATCTGAAGATGATTGATCTAGAGGACTTCGATGTTATTTTGGGCATGGACTGGCTCTCTCGGTATGATGCGGTCATTCAGTGCAAAGGAAAGCGCTTGGACTTCATCAGGGACGACGGTCAGCCCGGCAGCGTGTATGCTGATCCGTGTCAGGATTCTCCTATTCTCTCTGCGGTATGTGTTCAGAGATTGTTTCTTTCTGATTGTTGTGTTTGTTTAGTCTCGGCGGTTGGAACCGTTGTTAGCGTGCCACGCTTGGAGGAGATTCCTATTGTTCGTGGTTTCGCCGATGTTTTTCCTGATGATCTTCCTGGTATCCCTCCTGAGCGGGATGTGGAGTTTGTTATTGATTTGGAGCCGGGTACGCGTCCTATTGCTAAGGCGCCGTACCGGATGGCCCCTCGTGAGTTAGCGGAGTTGTACTTGAATGAAGTCATCCGACTCCACGGTGTGCCGGTTAGCATCATTTCTGATCGAGACTCCCGGTTTACTTCTCGTTTTTGGCAGAGTCTGCAGGAGGGTTTGGGTACGGATCTGAGGTATTCTACTGCGTACCACCCTCAGACCAATGGGCAGACGGAGCGGGTCAATCAGATTGTTGAGGATATGATCCGGTGCTATATTTTAGACCACGGTGGAGCGTGGGATGAGCGTCTGCGACTCATGGAATTTGCTTACAATAACAGTTATCAAGAAAGCTTGCAGATGGCTCCGTTCGAAGCTTTGTATGGGAGGCGTTGTAGGACTCCGTTGTTTTGGGCTGAGGCTGGTGAGAAGCCTTTGTTGGGTCCTGATGCTCTGGAAGAGATGGAAGTCGCCGCGAAGCTTATTCGGGAGAAGCTTCGTTTAGCCCAGGAGAGGTATGAAAAGAACGCCAATCGGCGCAGGTCCGCCTTGGAGTTTTTAGTAGGGGATCATGTATACCTCAAGGTTTCTCCAATGGTTGGTGTAAAGAGATTTGGCAAAAATCGGAAATTGGACCCAAGGTATGTGGGCCCGTTCGAGATTTTGGAGCGGATTGGTGTGTCTGCATATAGATTGGATTTGCCAGCGAACTTCCCTGGTGTTCATAATGTTTTTCATGTTAGCCAATTGCGGAAGTGTGTGCGCAGCAGTGCGCAACTCTTGGATGTTGTGCCCCAGTTAGAACCCAACCTCTCTTTCGTTGAGGTGCCAGTTCGTATTTTGGATACTCAGGAGCGTGTGCTGCGAAAGAAGTCCATACCGATGGTGAAAGTTTTATGGAAGAATCAGGATTTGGAGAGCGCGACTTGGGAGCTAGAGTCGGCCATGAGGAGGGCGTACCCTCACCTGTTTCTCTGATTCGATCGGTATGTTTCCCTTTGTAACTTCTGTTTGTTACTTTTCCTTCTTTTATAGGAGGGTTGTGCGTAAAGTTTCGGGACGAAACTTTCTTTTAGGGGGAGTGACTGTAACGCCCCGTTTTTTTCAGCGATTATTTTTATTCTCGTTTGGCGTTACGATGACGCGTTTCCGTGGCTTGTGCCATGTGTGGAGTACGGTTTAGCTCCTTAGAACTGAGTGCCCTGTTTGGTAGCCTGTTGGCAAGATCTCCCTAGCAAGCCGAGTCGTTTTGGGTGACCCGGTGAGGCCTCTCGGGGGGATATTGGTGTTTGGCTTTATTTGGGTATAACTCGAGTTCTGTTCGTCGAAAGTTAATTTCGACTTCGCCGTTACGTTCGTAGCGTGGGTATTTAGCTACGGTGCGAATTTCGTCGAATTCCGAGATAGTTCGGTTTTCGCGTCGATTTGGTGCTTTATTTAATTTTGTAATTAATTATATAATTATATATATATATATATATATAGAATTAGAATGAAAGGATCGATCATCTTCCTCTTCACGATGAAACCGCCGGTCCTGTACGAGAGAACGGAGTAACCGCCAACCCTTCCCTTCGGACGCCGATTCCCGGAGCGTTTGTGGACGGAATTCGATTCCGAGAGTGGATTCGGATTGCTCTCGCCAAGACTTTCATTCCTGCGGTAAGAAATTCGATTTTCGTGGAGTTTTGGGAGGATTGGAATTTTCGGGTTTGGAAGTTTTCCGCCATTAATGGCCGAGTCTTTGTTCTAGGTGTTGCGGCCGTTTTGATCCGTGCGAAGAGGAGGAAAGCAGTCCAAAGCTTCGCTGAGATTTGAGGCAAGTGGTATTCTTGCCCTTGCCAAGTGTTTTCTTTGATTTTATTTGCTGAAATTGAAATCCCGGTTAGCCCAGGTTAGAGGCCTTGTTTGTGAGGTTGTTTTCAGTACTTTCTTACAGACATATATATGTGCTGGTGGGTTCGTGTCAGGTTGTTGGCGCCCACTAGTAGTTTTTACCTTGTACTAGATATATACTATTGCTGCTACCATTTATTTTTCTGGAGATAGTCTACTTGCTTTGAGAAGGTTTTATGCTAGGTTGCTAGTTATTTTTAAACTATAATTATTATTATAAATGAAGCTCATGATCAGCATGTTTTGTAAACTTAATCACTATTTTCCAAATCACGTACGAAAACCATTTTCTTATATATATTATATAAACTAAGTGTAGTGTCTTGCATAGCATGAGTGGTTCTCTTGGGACCCTTATGCGCTCTTTAGGGTGTAAAACCTAATTAAAGTATTTTTCCGCAGCGTTTAAATATAGTTTTCTTTTGTGGACTAGATGATCCACTGAGCTGAGGGATACGGACTCTAAACATAACTGATTTTCTATCCATTAAGCACATGATTTTCTTGCATAAAGATTGTAGTTGGATTTGCCTGAGCGTCAGCAGTTATCCCCTGCTTGACGTGGCATCATGACGCGTGTTTTCTCTTACTCTGATAATTCTTAATTCGGAGAAAATGCGGGTTGTGACAGTTGGTATCCCTGCTTGACGTGGCATCATGACGCATGTTTTCTCTTACTCTGATAATTCTTAATTCGGAGAAAATGCGGGTTGTGACAAAGAAGGTTTCATGTACCTCTTGGAGCCATGGAGAACGATCTAGAAAATGAGAAGTTGAATCTATGAGATGGATAATTTGCGGAAGATGAACAGTGTGCCAAACAGCTCTCCTGGAGTACAAGTGTAGAATATCCGGGTCGTCCTTCTGGTGAAGTCTGGTCAAAGAAATCCAAGACAGCTCTGCCACTGACAAAGTTCTCTGCAGGCCACAACATCCCACTGATATATCCATAAGGAGGAACTCTTCCACTAAACAGTCGTCGGAGAGATTAAAGATTTTACTTGTCCTCCGACTCAGGGCGTCGGCCACCACATTGGCCTTGCCTGGGTGATACTGGATCTCTACCTCATAATCAGCCACATACTCTAGCCACCGACGCTAGCGCAGATTTAACTCCTTCTGCGTGAACACGTACTTCAGGATCTTATGGTCGGTGAAAATCTTGCACTGAGCCCCATAAAGTAGGTGTCTCCACAGCTTCAACGCATAGATAACTGCTACGAACTCGAGGTCATGCGTAGGATAATTCTTCTCATGAGTCTTCAGTTGCCTTGACCCATAGGCAATCACCTTACCCACCTGCAATAACACGCATCCGAGACCCACATGCGAAGCATCCACGTATACATCGTAATCCATGCCCTCGGTAGGCAGGGTCAGGACAGGAGCAGTGCACAATCTCCTCTTTAACTCCAGGAAGGCTTCTTCGCACTTCTCGCTCCAAACAAAAGCCACGTTCTTCTGAGTCACCTTAGTCAGAGGTGCAGCTAGGGTAGAGAAACCCTCCACAAACCTCCTGTAGTAGCCGTCTAACCCTAGGAAGCTCCTGATCTCTTTGGGTGTGCCCGACCTACTCCAATCCATCACTGCTGTGATCTTTTCCGGTTCAACCGAGATCCCATCCTCATTCACCACGTGGCCCAGAAACGAGACCTGAGGCAACCAAAATTCGCACTTGCTTAACTTGGCGAATAACTTTTGGTTCCTCAACTCCGATAGAACCAAGCGCAGATGCTGCTCATGCTCCTCGGCACTGCGAGAGTAAACCAACACATCATCGATGAAGACCACCACGAACTTATCTAGGAAATCCTTGAACACTCGGTTCATCATATCCATGAACGCTGATGGAGCGTTGGTCAATCCAAACGACATCACTAAGAACTCAAAATGTTCGTGCCTTTATCTAAACGTAGTCCGTGGAATATCTGCATCACGGATCCTAAGATGATGATAGCCTGAACGAAGGTCAATCTTGGAGAAGACCGTGCTACCGCGCAACTGGTCAAATAAGTCATCGATCCTCGGCAGAGGGTACCTGTTCTTGATTGTGACCTTGTTCAGCTCCCTATAGTCGATGCAATGACGCATTGACCCATCTTTCTTCTTTACAAATAGAACAGGAGCACCCCAAGGCGACGAACTCTGCCTGATAAACCCTTTCGCCAACAACTCATCTAACTGAACTCGCAACTCCTCCAACTCTCGAGGGGCCATCCGATACGGGGCCTTAGCAATAGGGCGCGTACCTGGCTCCAAATCGATCACAAACTCAACAACCCGCTCGGGAGGAAGACCAGGAAGGTCATCAGGAAAAACATCGGCGAAATCTCGCACAACTGGAATCTCCTCTAAGCGCGGTACACTAACAGCGGTCCCAACCACCGAGACCAAACAAGCAAAACAGTCCGAAAGAAAAAACTTCTGAGCACATACCGCAGAGATGACAGGAGAATCCTGGCTCAGATCCCCATACACGCTTCCTGGCTGACCGTCGTCCCTGATGAAGTCCAAGCGCTTCCCTTTGCACTTAATGACTGCATCATACCTGGACAGCCAGTCCATGCCCAAAATAACATCGAAGTCCTCCAGATCAATCATCTTTAGGTCTGCCTTCGCAAGGAAGTCCCCCAACATAACAGGGCAATCCAACATGCCCACATCTGACAACACAGATTCACCAGAGGGGAACTTAACACGAAAGGTATCCCGAACTCGATCTAAAGTCAACCGATGTCACTCTACAAAGGCTCTAGACACGAACGAGTGGGTAGCGCCGGAGTCAAACAGAACACGCGCCCAGCGGTTCTTCACCTTAAACTTCCCTATAGGAACATATATAACTAAGGAACTAACACAACAATACTACATTTTAGCAAGAAAAAAACAAAACATTCATGCTGGAAAGACAACTAACCTGAGATGACCAGAGTCGAAGCTTCAGCCTTCTCGGAAGAGATCATGTTTAGCTTTCCCTTTCCCTTGTCCACACGCTGAGGTGGAGGTAATGCCTGAAGGGGCACTGCTTGCAGGGCAGGCTGGACCTTAGGATACCTAGACTCGATGTGTCCCTTCTGCCCACACTAGAAACAGACCTTATCCTTGGACCAGCACTGGGCAGCATCATGCCCGGGTCACATGCAAACAGAACAGGAGACATCTCTCCTCGGAGTACCCTGAAACGCATGAACCTGCTCCTTCCTCTGAGCTGCTGCTCTCTTGAAACATCTCTCGACAGGGTGGCCTGACCGTCCACAGAAACTACACACCACTTTGCTCTTCTTCCCAGGAACCGCATCCGGTACCCGGGGTTTCTTTCCCTCCACAGGCTTCCTCTTATCCTTTCTACTTTGTTGTCCTCTACTCTTCGCGGTCTCAATAGCCTCCACCTTCAGAGCAGCCTCCACTACTCCTGCGTAATTTTCTGACCCATAAGCACTAGTCAACTACTGCACCTCACTCCTCAAACCACCGAGAAATCGCTTAACTCGATCAACCTCAACGCTGACCAATCCAGGGGCAAAACGGCTCAACTTGCTGAATTCTATCTCATACTCACCCACTGTGAGCTGCCTTTGCTTCAGATGGAGGAAGTCGTTCATAAGGTGGTCACGCTCGACCGAGGGTAAGAACTTCCTCAATAGCATCTCCTTGAACACTTCCCAAGAGCATCCGGTTACCATGCTCTCCTTCTCTCTCAGCCACCAACTCTTAGCCAAACCTTTAAGCTGATAGTCGGCTATCATCACCCTCTGATCGTCTGCAATCCCTGAATACGAGAACATCTCCTCCATGGATATCAGCCAGTCGTCTATCACTATGAAGTCTGCCTTCCCGTCATAAGTGGAAGGGCTCAGCCTCTGAAACTGCGAGATGAAGGCCATCTCCGCTGGCACCACCACTGGAGGTCTTAAGGGTGCAGGAGGGGGAGGAACAGTAATACCCCCTACAGGGCCTTGCACTCCCTAAGTCTGACCCGCCACAACTGCTACCAAAGACTGGATCAGGGCTCGCACCTCCACCATCTGCCTGCTTAAGGAATCATTACTCTGCCGCAAGCTTTCGATTACCGCATCATTCTGAGCTCTAGAAGACTCACCCTCAGACAGGGGAGTTGATCTAGTTGAAGGACGTCTCGCCATCCTAAAGTCATAGCAACACTAGTTAGATCCTAGTATAATGGCTAGACTCAACTACTAGTACAGACCATACATATATAGATATGAACTTAAAGCTGCTAAACTTGCTCTGGGAGTTTACCTTTTACAAAACTTTATGTTATGCCCTAAGCTAGGATGGTTAACCACCACCATACTAATTCTTGTTCCTAGATCTCTCCTTATTTAAAGAAGTCAGAACCCTATATACAAAGGTAAATTGCAACCAAGATAATCTTAAATAATGACAAGGAACATAAAAACAATTAACAAGAAGTTCTATCTCAATCAAAACATTAATGTAAGTATATAAATAGTTCTATCAGGACAAATAGTTTTCACACAACGAATATTAGACATGTTTGCCCTTGTTCTTCGGATTTTTCCTGTCAATGTAAGCTTTAGGCTTCGGGAAATACTTTAGTGGAGGAGGAGGTGCATTTGCATCATCTCTTCTAAATTTCCTGAAATGTATCTTCATTTAAGCATTGGCCACCTCATGTTTTTGTCATTTCTCCCTACTATAGTGCGACCACCTGTCTTCATTTCCCATATCAACTAACGTGAAGGTATTCAGAATAATGCCCATGGAGATTGAACTCCATACTTCACAAAGTTCCCTGTTAGGATTAAACCTGTGAGCAAATGGGCCTTCTCCAAATCTTCTTCTATTGATAGTCGGTTGAGGAATATCTTCAAATAACTCAGTATCCAGTTCAGTGGCAACAACAATAGATTCTGTCCCATACTAATAGTAATCATGAGGAAGGTCTTGGGAGTCTGTCTAGTATTGGGAATAGTCCTAAGAAGGATGAATATCAACATGCATAGGTTCTGGCATTCTAGCTTCAACATTTCTTTAAACTCAAAATAGTTCTTCATGCAGCCACTTGAAGTTGTCATAACTACAAGTGTTGACACTTTGAAATTGTTCTTCCAAGGTGGCTCTAATTGCATTCACCTTACCATTGAGTTCTTCCTTCCCCTTTCTGACTTCTGCAATCACAACCATAGCGATTTCATTACTATAAGGCATCATTTAATCTTCAAAGTAGTTCATCCAAGCATTTTGGGCAGCAATAATAATCTTCATTCTCATCAATATTCTTAGTCACTTCAAGATTATTTTTTCTCCCAGTCATTATGTGAACAATTGATTTCCCACCTTGAACTAACCATGTGTCTAGATTGGATTCCAAGTTATCAAAATGAACCTTAACTTTAGCATGTCCGTTGTTCACATCCTGTTCAACCTCTTTCACTTTGTTGAGTACTTTCTTGAGCGAGTGATCAAAATGAGCTTGTTGCTTGGCCAACATGACTTCTATAGATTTTAGCAAGAAATTATCTGAACTTGAACTGGGAATGTCATCAGTCTAGGAGGAGAGGGAAGATATACAATTTCCTCGGAGTCACTAGAATACTCTTCCACTAGAGATATATGAGATTTTAGCAGTAAAGTTAGATCTTCAGCCTCTAGGACAGGAGGAAGGATCTCAGCTTCTCATTCCTCATCATAAATTTCAATGATGTACTCCCCCTCATTGGGGGACAAACCTGGAATCTGGGCAATCTTTCTCTGTAGGTTACGAATAAACCTATCAAGTTATATTTGAACTGAAACTGAAGGCTGATTTCGGTCCCCCTCAGCCACTACTAGAAGAATTTTTGGGAGACTTACGATCATGTTGGCAGTAGCAGTAATCTCATCAGAAGCCAATACAATTTCTTCCTCTTACTCACCCTTCTTGTAAGCAACATCATCAATATCAATATTATCATCATCATCAAGTAGATCAAAAATAAGTCCATCAGCATAAGTTGTACCATCATCAGTCATCTCAGCACCAACATCACCAGATCAACAACCTCTACTTCAGCAGTAGCAGCAACATCCAAGACCTCCTCGAAAGCAGCATCAAGAACAATATCAACAACCACTATGTCTTGAACAACTATCTCTACAACAACTGTATCTAGAACAACTGTCTCTGCACAAACTGTGTCCATAGTAACTTGCTCAGAAGAAATGGGAACAGTCGAAGGAACATGAACATCAGAAGCCACTTGATTAGAGTCTGACTCCCCCTATAATCCTGCACCAGAGCTCTCAGTCGCTTCATGGTGGGTAAGAGTAGAAATGCTAACATCAAGAACAACTTCTTCCTCTTCCTCAGCCAACTCCCTTAGTCCACTCTGCTTGGGATTCTTCTTTCCCATCTAGAGAAAATTCAAGAGTCAATCCTATTAAGGTGATGGATTGGTTCACCTACCATCATGTCAAAAGTGTTTCTATACAACTGATTCAGATAAAGACTAAGAATCCTTCCAAAATTTGGAGAATGTAGACTATCTTTTATCCTTCGAAACAGAACTTCTCCCCAATCTATTCTTTTCCTGTAGATAATTGCGGGAATGAGCTTGAACATGTCATTTGAAAGATAGTCATAAGATCCAACTTTACATAAGAGGACTCTCCTGATGACATCAGATAGAAGTTTTCCTTCATCATTCATGACTTTCCTTTCAATGGATGAAGTTCCTCTAGGCAGACCACGGAACAGCAAAGCTCTTGTGAAATCTAAGTCTTCAATGAGGTCAACCTCTTCAACATCTGGAAGACATAGGAATCGGGTAAGGAGGGAGGCCTTCACTTTGAAGGATAGATTTTCTACCATGCTCTTACTGATATTATTCTCACATCATACTTTAGAATTTAGAAAGAATTCCAAGACATCTCTATCAAAAATCTTGCATGAATGTTCCAGGATGAACTACAATTTGGCGGCCTCAAGCATCAAAATTACAGTACAAAACTCATTGGTGGATGTGGCAAACCCTGTGCGAACAAGATCTCCCCCAACAAGAAGGTTTCATGTACCTCTTGGATCCATAGAGAACGATCTAGAAAATGAGAAGTTGAATCTATGAGATGGATAATTTGCGGAAGATGAACAGTGCGCCAAACAGCTCTCGACGGATTTCCAAAATTATCTCGACAAGTGTGAAATCTGTTTGACCGATGTATATCTATTTATATAAAATTAACATTTTTAAAGAGAGAGAAGCGTATGTACCTTTGCCGGAACTGACTATTCGGATCCAATAAAGAGAAATAAAAAAAAATAGAAGTCATATCCGTTGAAATTTCTTTAGGAAGCCCAGTAAGTTCGTAGAAATAACACGGGTGAAAAGTGTCATTCGTCGAAAATCATCGAAATAACTCAGCCAATCTCGACGAATTCATTGAGGTTCTTCAAGTATAATCATCAAATTTTCCTTAGAGATTTCTGAACTTTCTGAGATGAAGAATTCTTGTATTCTGAGCGAATTACTTAACCTTACCGACTTTAGTCTGAGTCCTTGACCCTCTTCATGAGTCCTTATTGAGCATACCAAGTTCCATTTTAAAGAAAGAGAACTTGGCCTCATCCAGCGGCTTCGTGAAAATATCTTCGACTTGTAAGACCCCCTCCCGGAACACAAGACACGAACGAGGGGAGTTTTATGCCCAGAATAGCCGCCTTGCGGTAGCACCAACAAATGGGTTGACCGATACTACAAGACGTCTATCCTACCGGCTAAAACAAATATCATTCATGCCAACCCAACATAAGGAACAAAAAGAAGTCAAAATCCATATAAGTATAAAATTCCACAAGTACATCAATAATATGAAGCATCAATAGGCTTCTATAATATCAGAGTACGTAAAAGCTTTGCCTAAAGGGCTATAATAAGAGTCTCTCAAAAACTCACATCCATAACCGAAGGCAGCGATGGTATTGTAACGTCAGGCCCTATCACCCTGGCCTGGCTGCCCTCTTGCATAATCTGCTGCTACTCTATCTGCGGGGTTGCCTCCAAAAAAGGAATACGTAGCAACCGTTAGTCATTAAGGTTAAGTGGCTATCACATCCGCTCCCCTGGAGACTCTTAGGCACCGGGAGGAGAAAGGAAAAAGGGTAATATATATATATATATACACAGTAGTACAAGCAGGTGGTGTAAGACTAATCAATATTAAAGTATCCAACATGTACAAAAAGTGAGTATATCAATCTACACAAGCAGTTGTACTATCAACAGCAGTATACAAGTATGATCCTACAACAAGAAAGTAACTCAACTTATATGAATGCCCATAAAGACATATAAATTAAGGATCGGCTTAACAGAAAAGTAACTCATCATATAAGAATGCCCATATAAACTTATATGATAAGGATTTTGTGTATTTAATGCAATGCAATATTATGAATGCAATATGATGACTCACCCATGCTCACACACACGCACACTACCATGTTGACACAGACTTATAGTTCCCACTTTTCGAGCAAGTAGCTAACCTCTCAGGCACCATCCGTCGTGGTCAGACGGTGACAGTGGAATAAGAATTCAACTACTAGGCGGCCATCTACACTACCAAGCCTAGGCCTCCATATGTGATATAGTGGTCCAGAGCCGCTCTGCTCTGGTTCTGCACCAGAGGAACACATCTTGTCCCACCACCAGGCTGCAGCCCAAGCACCCCACCCATGACCGCGCCTATTCTAAGCGTGGAGGTATGTTGAGGCGAGGTCTCAAACCCAGCCCCTTGATAAAGAGCTTTCCTAACAGCTCTCATCACTAACTGAGCTGCACTTTTTTGATGCAGTGGTCCAGAGCCGCCCCGCTCTGATTCTATACCAGAGGAACACGTCTGGTCCCACCACCGTGCTGCAGCCAAAGCAGTTAGTGATGAGAGCTATTAGGAAAGCTCTTTATCAAGGGGGTTGGGTTTGAGACCTCGCCTCAACATCCCTCCATGCTGAGAATAGGCACGGTCATGGGTGGGGTGCTTAGGCTCCAGCCCAGGGGTGGGACCAGACATGTTCCTCTGGTGAAGAACAGGAGCGGGGAAGCTCTGGACCACCCCATCAGTATGCCTCAATGCTAAGAACACAATAATGGAGCTCACATGCGTACTATGGCTCAGAGGGGTCTTTGGTAGATGCACACCAAGAACATAGCCCAAACTAGCCTACTAGTGTGGCACAGAAAGGACCTCAGAAATGAGCATAATGGACACAGCCAATCTGTTCACTTGGCACGGAAAGGGCCTCTGGAATGACCACCGAGGACATAGCCAAACCATCCAAAGTCTATCTGTCAACTCCCGTCAGTGTGATGACTGGTAAGCCCGTAGATATGTCACACTATCCTTAACCCAGGATTATGACATCGTATGTCAACTCACACCGCATGAAATTTCACACTTAAGGGCTGTACATTGAGTCCCTCATTAACACATCATTCTAGTGCGGTAACCACACACACACTCAACCCCTTCCATATTTCCATCCCACGTAAGGGTTCATCATTTACATAGGTAGCAAGCCACCTTATACAACACACCAATCCCACCCTGCTACACGTAGGGAGACACAACTCTAAGCAGTGGACTACTAAACACATTTCTTTAATCATCAAATCACATGGACATGCATTAACCACATCCAATTTCTTTCCACATGATCAAGCATTCAAAATAAGTGTAACACCATATGATAATCACAATAATATAATGATACTTCACATACACATCAAGCATGATAACATAGCTATGGTTTATGTATTCAGTTGTAAGACATCACACCTTCTTTTCAAAACACATTTCATTCTCCTGATTATAATCATGCACATCCCTACCGGATTTCACAAGAATATCTTTTGTGCAACCAAACGTATCAATTCATTTGTTCACTAACTTACCCAAACCATTTGTTTATCAAACTCCTTCAAACCGTTTGTACAATCATGTTTAACCAAACCATTTGTTTATCATCATTATGTAAAGACTAAGTTTACCAAAACCTCAACATTATTTTGCTACAATCTCTCTACCAAAACCAAACCCGGTTCTACACAAACCCGAGAACAATAAGTACTTAAGTCATGACTATACAATAACTTTGACTGGACATTCCCGAGGCTACAGGACTCATACAAAAACATGTAATCATCCGTTGGAAAGGTCTTTCCAAAGGCTACGACTTTTGTGTTTAGTTAAAAACCCATATCTGGCCATATCATACTCAAAAATGGTCTTGATGTTCGTTGCGAATAGAAAATAGATTTCTGCACACATATTAAAGCAAGATGAACGACATTGGCTCATCTTCTTCCTTTAGTTATTTGTTCAAAACTATATTAAGACTTTCCTACTCCCTTATGCACCCTCAATAGACCATTCCTCTTCACGAAACCAAGTCCATCATCTTCACATAGAAGAGAGGAGAGTTTGAAGACATCAAATCCCTAGGTCAAGGTCCTAATATAGTCTCTTCCTAAGAGATCTTCATCTCGCAAGTCAGACTCTTTTGAGTCGACATCTCTCCTAGATAATAACTACAGATCTAGAACTAAGGGAGAGGGTTGGAAACTCACCTCATTTCTAGCCATAGATCTTGTTATCCTTCTCGGCGGCATCTTCTCCTCGTTGGTGTTGTTATTCCCGGAAAGTTAGAGCAGCTATTCTTCAAGAAAATTGACTCCGGCAGCATCCTTACTTCTGATAGTTTCGGAAAGTAACTGCTCGGCAAGAGGATGAAGTGATGTCTAGGGTTTTCCCGCAAGTCTCCTTTTATAAGAGGAATTAGGGTTAGACCTCCTGCCACGTGTCACCCTAGTGTTTGACCTCCTATTATTACTTTAAATAAGTCATGTTGAAAAGACTGGGTCCAAATAAGTCGTTTGGTGCATTTCCCGAAAACCTGGTTGAGACCATTTATATGAACCAGCAAACAGTGGCCAAAAAATATTCTAAGTCAAAAGCGTTGTGTATACCATACACATTCGACGAATTGTTGAGATTCTTCGTGATCACTCGACGCCTATAAAGTCCAGTCAAAATCGTCGAGTATTCCTTACAATTCGTCGAATGGCGTCGAGTTTAATCAATGTACTCGACACTTTGTCGAGTGGCGTCGAGTCCACTCAATGCCTATAGTAACCAGAATAATTCTAAGTTAAACACTCAATGCCTCGTCGAATGCCATTGAGACCACTCAATGCCTCGTCAAATGTCATTGAGACCACTCAACACTCTCGACCCTTTGAGTCCAGAAATATTCTAAGTCAAAAGCATTGAGTGGAGTTGAGACCACTCAATGCCTCGTTGAGTCGCAAACTTTCTAAGTCAAAAGCATTGAGTGTCTAGACCACTCAACGCCTCGTTGAGTCTTGAACCTTCTAAGTCAAAAGCGTTAAGTAGCATTGAGACCACTCAACGCCTCGTTGAGTCCCAAATCTTCTAATTCAAAAGCATAGATGGTGTTAATAGCACTCAACAACTCGTTGAGTCCCAAACTTTCTAAGTCAAAAGTGTTGAGTGTAAATGAGACCACTCAACGCACTCGACACCTCGTCGAATGGCATCGAGTTCACTCAATGCCTCAGCATCCAGAATATTTCTTCGTAAGAATTCGTCGAGTGGCGTTGAGACCACTCAATGCACTAAACGCTTTGTCGAATCAAGGATTATTCTAAGTTAAATTTGTCGAGTGGTGTTGATACCACTCAACGCCTATAGCATCTCGAATATTTCAAAGTCATATTTACCTTATTAGTCGAGTATCACTCGATGCCTGTTACCAGTGCACCCCGAGCTGGAGTCAGCTTTCTTGACTCAAAATGCGCGCGAGGGGTGTAGCATGAAATGGGATGTTACACAACTTGCTTATCTATCCGGACATAAATGAGATTGATGTCCCCATTCTCCACATGCTCCCGGATGAAATGGTACCTTATCTCAATGTGCTTTGTCCAGCTGTGAGAGACTGGATTATTAACAATAGCAATTGTATTGGAGGAGTCGCAAAACATTGGAATCTCCTTTAGCTTCATGTTGTAATCTTCTGTAACGTCCCGATTTGTGCTAGGACCCTTGCATGCGCTTTTGAGTCAGGAGAGATGATTTAGGCTCAGAGAGTGCAGGCGATCAAGCACGTACTCGTGGGGAAAAGAGAAGTTGGGCCTGTGTAGGACACGGGTAGAGACACAGGCGTGTCCCAACCCATGTGCATCTACAAGAACTCAAGTGGCGCTAAGTGGTCCTGAGAATGGTGTTGAGTGCCTGTTTTGAGTATGACACGGGTAGAGACACGGGCGTGTCCCTACCCGTGTGTCGTGGCGTTGAGTGGAATGGCGTTGAGTGATAAGCGGGATTATCAAGAGAAGAACACGGGTAGAGACACGGGCGTGTCCCTACCTGTGTGCTGTGGCGTACAGTGGCATGGCATTGAGTGATAAGCAGGATTGTCTAGAGAAGGACACAGGTAGAGATACATGCGTGTCCCTACCCGTGTGTGTCGTGGCAAGATCGATGAAATGTGTCCCGAATAGGACACGGGTAAATAAATGGGTAGAACCACGACCGTGTCACCTGGAAACGGGTACAGACATGGGTGTGTCAGTACCCATGTATGTGCATGAAGCGGGAGTCAAACCGTTGATGACGTTTCACCCAAGCAGGACACGGGTAAGGACACGGGCGTGTCCCTACCCGTGTCACTTCTGAATAAAAAGGCAAAATGAAACCCTAGCCATTTTCATTCAATTCCTAGCCACATATTTTGGAGAAAACCTCTGGAGTAGGGAAGAACTTGCTGCAGCCAACCAAACTCCGTGAGGAATTGCCACCGCTGTCAAGGAAAAGGGATGTCGACGAGAAGAATGACAAGATCCATGGACAGAAATTGCGGAACCGCTGGAAATGAGGTGAGCTTCCAACCCTCTCCCTTGGTGCAAGATCTATAGTTATTCTTAGGTGAGACATCGACTCAAATTAGTCTTGATGTGTGAGATGAAGGTTTCTAGGAGGGCCATGATATAACTTGTGTTCTAAGGTTTAGTCATCTTCAACCTCCCCTTCCTTCAAAGTGATGATGGGGGTGGTTTCGTGAAGAGGAATGGCCCTAAGAGGTTGAATAAGGGTGGAAAAACTTCTGGTTGTTATTTGGGAGGATCGGCTTGAGGAGGAAGATGAACCGATGTCGTTCATTCTGCCTCAAGATCCGTGCAGAAATCGTAGTTCTGCACGCAGCGATCTTCTTGGCTATTTTCAGGTAGGTTATGGCCAGACCCGAGCTTTCAACTAAACACGAAAGTCGTAGAACTCTGAATTACCTTTCCAATGAGTGGTTACACGCCTTCAGATGAAGTCTGTATCCACGGGAATGTCTGGTCGAAGTAGAGGGCTGTCAGACTAAGTGTGCAAAAATTGTATTCTGTACGCAGCAGGCTTTGGAGCCAATTTCATGTGTGATACAGTCTAATCTGGGTTGCAGACTGAACATGAAAGTTGTAGCCGATGGAAATACCTTTCCATCGAGGGGTTACACGCACTCACCGTATTCCTATAACCACAGGAATCTCCAGATGAAGTTGCTATCCAATAGGTGTTCTGCACCTGAAATTCCTGGGTTAGTGTATAGTTGGGTTTGGACTCGGAAGAGGTTTTGTAACAATCCGATGTTAAGTTGTAGGCGAATCATAATATGCCAAATTGTGATAATTCAACACATGATGAACTTGTTGGATAGACCCCACGTAAACAGATGGTGAAATGGAATATGGTTGAACGAAACGACTTGGTGGGGTTAGTGAACGAATGGTAATTTGTCGTTTAATAACAAGATTTACTATAACTTATGTATTCGGTCAGTGTTGATTGTTATGAACATGCGATTAGTTAGATAGATGGTTAACTCATGTGCACACAAATGATTGATTTTGGTGAAGGAGTTGTAAGTGGTGATGTTAAAGTTATGTGACCATAGCATTAGACGTACTCATGGTCTTGAGGCTTGTCATATAAGGGTGTCTAAGATGGTCCATTGTACGAGGTGGTTCGCCACCTGTGTTTGTGGTAAACCCTTGAGGTGCCTTGGGCATCGGATTGTGAATGGGGTGAGTGCGGATATCTGATTGCACTGGTTGGTAATGTTGGGAAGAGTCATAAATGGACGGTTGGGCTTGGTTCTCAGTGTTCATGTCCCGAGGCTCCATCTGTACCAAGTGGACGGTTGGGCTTGGTCCTCGTGCTCGTTTCCGAGGCTCCTTCCGTGCCACGGTGTGGTTGTATTGCATGCGGTGTGAGTCGACACGCAGTGTCGTAATTCCGGGTTAAGGATAGTGTGGCAGGTCTATGGGCTCGCAAATTATCATACTGATGGGGGTTAACAGATAGACCTTGGGCGGTTAGGCTTGGTCCTCGGTGTTTAGGTCCCGAGGCTCCTTCCGTGCTAAGTGAACGATTGGGCTTGGTCCTCGTGCTCATTTCTGAGGCTCCTTCCGTGTCACACCATAGGCCAGTTCGGGGCTAGGATCTCGGTGCACATCTACCTAAGACACCCGCTGAGCCGTAGTACGCACCTGAGCTCCATTGTTATGTTCTTAGTGTTGAGGCGTACGGAAGCCTAGGCTAGGTACTGTGGAGACCAGCCTAGTAGTTGTGATGCACACTACACTATCATCGTATGGACACGATAGATGATGCCTGAGAGGTTAGCTACCTGCTCGAAAAGTAGGTACTACAAGTCTATGTCGACATAGCGATTGCATGTGCGTGATCATGGGTGAGTCATTGCATTGCAGACATATCATTACACTTACTTGCATACATAAGATCCTCATCGTATAAGTTTGTATGGGCACTCCTATACGATGAGTTACCTACTGCTGAACGATCCTCAACTTATATGTTTGTATGGGCATTCATATAAGTTGAGTTACTTTCTGTTATAGTTATATACTCTTATGCTGCTATAGATGGTAGAATTGCTAGAATAAGATGTTGCTTATTTATTACACTGCTTTATATACATAGTGATATTCAGTCTATACCACCTGCTTGTACCTATGTTTCGTATATATTGTACCCTATTCCTTTCTCCGCCCGGTATCGAGGAGTCGCCGAGGGAGCGGGTGTGAAGCCACTTAGTCTTTATGACTAACGGTTGCTACGTCTTCCTTTTTAGGAGGAAACATCGTAGGTGGAGCAGCAGGTTATGCAGCCGGACAGCCATGCCAGGACGACTGGGCCTGAGGGGATGGTACCGTCGCTACCGTCAGTTACAGATGTGAGTGTGAGAGGTTTTTATTGTACCCCTTTTGGGGAAAAACTATTTACGTACTCTGATATTAGAAGCTTATTGTAGCATCTTTACTTATGATTTTAAGGACTATATGCTTTGTGTGGATTTGACTTATGTGTTATATTTTGGTTGGGTTGGCAATGTATGATATTGGTTATAGCCGACAGAATATGCGTCTTGTGTTACAAGCTAGCCCGAGTGTTAGTGCTACCGCAAGGCGGCTTTTCTGTTAATAAGACCCCTCTCATGCGTGTTTTGTGTTCCGGGAGGGGGGTCTTAAAAATGTTATCAGCTTGCTCCGATCCTGAATTAGAGAAGTCATTTAACAATAGTGCCACCCCCGTTCGATTAGTCAGTTTGGGGACAAACTGACTTAGCGGAAGTAGTGGTGTGCCAATATGTAATTCACACTAAGTATGTCTAACTTTGACCCTACAATTAGCCAACCTGACCTTAGGTATGTACCTTTGTACGTCGATCTCCTAATGTCTGGATGACCCCAGGAATGTAAAACTATTGTATAAAGTCTTGCGAGACCCCTAGGGCAAGCACTTTTGTTTATAGCGGATTTTGAACCTAGCACAGATAATATACATGGAAGATTCCCTAGGGCAACCACTTTTATTTATAGCATACTTGAGCTTGGCAGAGATAGTAGATATGGTAAAGTGGTTGGAAGCGGGTCTTTTGGGTGTTTAGACAAGCATTAAGAGACTCGCTGAAGGAGCAATTGAAGCAGGACCAAGCTCTAGGATGAGGGCTATGAGGAAGGAATTCATATGTTATAAGCATTCGTCCTTGGTCTGCCTAATTTCTTTCTAGAAATCTGGCTTGAGCCTTCATAATTTGATACTTAGACACCGTGATGGTCTGAGGGAAACGGGCCTATATGTTGTTCGATACTGGTGCCTCACACTCTTTTGTGTCTGAGGATTTCATTAAGGATATACGTGGAGTGCAATACTTCACTGGTATTGCTCGAAGAGTAGGCCTCCTAGACGGCTCTGAGATGACTGCCACCGCGAAGTGGTACTTTGATGTTCTCCTTGGGGGAAAGTTCTTCGAAACCCCCGCCACAGTTTTGAGAATGTCGTAGTTCGACCTCATTATGGGCATGGCATTGCTGGATTGGCACTATGCAAAGATTAACTGCGCGCAGAAGAGGATCTTGTTGAGACATGGAGACTCGGAGGTCATTTTTCAAGGTATTAACTTCGCGCCCCGTATGATGTTATCTTTAGTCCAGGCTTTAAAAGCCCACATGAAGGGGGATGAAGTTTTCATGATTTATTTCGAGCTGAAGGAGTTGGCGCTGGATATTAAGGATGTGCGGGTGGTGCGCGATTTCCCCGAAGTATTTCCGGAGAAATTTTCAGGATTACCGCCACACAGAGAAGTAGATTTTCAAATCAATTTAGTACCGGGTGCCAAGCCTGTCTCCATGACACCTTACCGAATGGCCCCGAAGGAACTCGCCGAGTTTAGAGTTCAGCTGCAAGAGTTGGTAGAATCAGGGTTTGTTCGCCCCAGCTCATCACCTTGGGGAGCCCCTATTCTATTCGTTAAGAAGAAAGATGGAACCCTGCGATTATGCATAGACTATCGGGAGCTCAACTGACTGACAGTACGGAACACCTATCCATTACCTCAGATCAATGAGTTGTTCTATCAACTGGTGGGAGCGCATTGGTTTTCCAAGCTAGATTTGCGCTCGGGGTATTATCAATTGAGAATACATGAGGATGATATTCAGAAAATGGCTTTCAGCTGAAGGTACGGCTTGTATGAGTTCACAATGATTTCGTTTGGGCTCACAAATGCACCATCAGCTTTCATGAGCTTGATGAACAAGGTGTTCGAGCCCTACCTAGATGTCTTCGTCATTGTTTTCATGGACGACATCTTGGTCTACTACAAGACGGAGGAAGAACATGCCAGGCATCTGGCCTTAGTACTGAAGAAGTTAAAATTGCACGCCCTGTTTGCCAAGTTCAGCAAGTGTGAATTATGGCTTAAGGAGGTTGCTTTCTTGGGTCATGTGATCAGTGTAGCTGGGCTAGCTGTAGATCCGGCCAAAGTGCGTGCTGTGAAGGAGTGGTCTCCTTTGAAGTCAGCGGCTGACGTGCGGAGTTTCCTTGGACTTGTCGGGTACTACCGCAAGTTCGTAAAGAAATTATCAAAGATTGCTCTTCCTCTTACTTCCCTAACAAGAAAGGTGTATCGTATGAGTGGACACCCCAATGTGAAGCTACGATCCAAGAACTAAAGGACAGACTTATTTTCGCACCCATCCTAGCCCTTCCATCTGGGAAGGAAGGATTTCAAGTTTACACGGATGCATCATATCAAGGAATGGGAGCGGTATTTATGCAGCACGGGCATGTGATCGCATATGCTTTAAGACAACTAAAGAAGCATGAAATCAACTTTCCAGTAAATGATTTGGAGTTGGAGCTGTGGTGTTCACCTTGAAGATTTGGAGGCACTACCTATACGGCGTACACTGCGAAATCTTCTCGGATCATAAGAACTTAATGTACGTCCATACCCAGAAGGAATTGAATCTAAGACAGCGTCGGTGGTTGGAGTTTTTGTGTGATTACGAATTCACCCTGAATTACCACCCAGGAAAAGTAAATTCTGTAGCCAATGCTCTGAGCAGGAACGTACCGGAAACAAGCCCCGAGTCTCGGTTGATGCTTATGGAATTAGCTCAGATGCTTGTGGAGATGGAGATCACCTTGGTGTATAAGGATCAACCGGACGGGTATACGGAGTACTTGACCACGATGAGCATAGTTTGTGATATTCGGGATCAGATCCGAGCAGAGCAAGGAAGGGATGAGGCTCTGGCCCTGGCAATAAAGTCAATTGGAGATGGGACAACTAGCGAGTACTCTCTAAAGGACGGCCTTGTTCATTTTCGTGGCCGGCTTTACATTCCCAAGGTAGGTAAAATTCGGGAAAATATCTTGAGAGAGGCACACTGCTCTCAGTATTCTGTGCATCCTTGGATTGCTAAGATGTTCGAGGATGTCTCCATGGACTTCGTTTATGGTTTGCCTCACTCCCGCTCAGGGAATGATTCGATATGGGTAATCGTTGATCGCTTTACGAAGGAAAACCGGTTCATACCTATGAAGAAAAAGCACACGTGGATGTTTTGGTACACCTTTTTGTGGAACAATTTATACGGTATCTTGGCAGTCCAAAGACATATATTTCTGACCGGGATGATCGGTTTACCTCTAGGGAATGGAAGGCTGTGCAGGCATATTTGGGTTCGTGCCTTACCTTCAGCACAGCGTTTCACCCTCAGACTGACGGGCAATCATAAAGGACTATCAGGACATTGGAAGACTTATTGAGGTTGTGTGTGTTGGATAGAGGAGAGCCATGGGGAAGGCTCCTACCCTTGGTAGAATTCTCATACAACAACAGCCATCAAGCTAGCATCGGGATGGCGCCCCATGAAGCCCTTTACAGAAGAAGGTGAAGAACACCCTTGTCTTGGGTGCAGGATGAAGATCCGAAGGCTTTGGGAATTGAATACATAGTTAATATTGATTCGGCTGTTAGGCTAATACGGGACAACATACTCGAGGCTCAAAGTCGCTAAGCAAAATATTATAACGCAAAGCACCGGATGGTGGAATTTCAAGTGTGCGACAAGGTATTTTTAAAGATCAGGCTGATGCATGGAGTATCTCGGGTACGTGGTGTGAAGAAGCTCAGCCCAAGGTACGTTGGGCCCTACGTCATTTTGGAAAGGATTGGCCTCTTGGCATTTTGGTTGGAGTTACCGTCGGAGCTAGAGAATCTTCATGACATATTCCATGTGTTGTCACTCCGAAAGGCATTGTTGCAGCCCGAACAATATGTCCTAACCACTGACGGAGTAGTTGTAACTGATAGGTCGGTGTAACTAGAGACTATGCGGATAGTAGACAGCGAGACGAGGATTTTGTGCCATAAAAGTGTTCCTCTAGTAAAAGTGATGTGGTCCAATCATGGGAAAGAGGAGTAAACGTGGGAGCCGGTGGACTTGATGCAAAAGTGCTACCCGGAGCTATTTCATCATGGTAACCTTTAAAACCATATTTTATTTTATGTTTATTTTATGCTTTTCTCTCCCCGTAGCCTTAACCCGATTTTGGGGACGAAATCTTTTATTTTGTTTATAGGATTTGTAACGTCCTGATTCGCGCTAGGCCCCTTGTGCGCGCTTTTGAGTCAGGAGAGCTGATTTAGGCTCAGAGAGTGCAGGCGATCAGGTGCACACTCGTGTGGAAAAGAGAAGTTGGGCCTGTGTAGGACATAGGTAGAGACACGGGCATGTCCCTACCCGTGTGCATCTGCCAGAACTCAAGTGGCGATGGGTGGTCTTGAGAATGGTGTTGAGTGCCTATTTTGAGTATGACACGGGTAGAGATACGGGAGTGTACCTACCCGTATGCCATGGTGTTGAGTGGCATGGAGTTTAGTGATAAGCGGGATTGTCCAGAGAAGGACATGAGTAGATACACGGGCGTGTCCCTACTCATGTGTCGTGGCATTGAGTAGCATGGCGTTGAGTGATAAGAAGGATTGTCCAAAGAAGGACACAGGTAGAGACACGAGCGTGTCCTTACCCATGTGCGTCGAGGCAAGATCGACGAAATGTGTCCCGAGCAGGACACGGGTATAGACATGGGCGGAACCAAATGACGATGTTTCGCCTGAGCAGGACACGGGTAAGGACATGGGCGTGTCCCTACCCGTGTCACTTCTGAATAAAAATGCAAAATGAAACCCTAGCCATTTTCATTCTCTTCTAAGCCACATCTTATGGAGAAAACTTCTGGAGGAGGGAAGAACTTGCTGGAGCCAACCAAACTCCGTGAGGAATCGCCACCGCCGCCAAGGAAAAGGGATGCCAACGAGAAGACTGACAAGATCCATGGCTGGAAATGGCGGAACCGCTGGAAATGAGGTGAGCTCTCCCCTCTCCCTTGGTGCTAGATCTATAGTTATTATTAGGCGATACATGGACTCAAATGATTCTTAATGTGTGAGATGAAGGTTTCTAGGAGGGCCAAGCTAGAACTTGTGTTCTAAGGTTTAGTCATCTTTAACCTCCCCTTCTTTCAAAGTGATGATGGGGGTGGTTTCGTGAAGAGGAATGGCCTTAAGAGGGTGAATAAGGGTGGAGCAACTTCTTGTTGTGATTTGGGAGGATCGGCTTGAGGAGGAAGAAGAACCGATGCCGTTCATTCCACCTCAAGATGCGTGCAGAAATCTTCGTTCTGCACGCAACGATTTTCTTGGCTATTTTCAGGCTAGATATGGACAGATTTGGGCTTTCAGCTAAACACAAAAGTCATAGCCCTTGTAATTACCTTTCTAACGAGTGGTTACACGCCTTCAGGTGAAGTCTGTAGCCATGGGAATTTCTGATCGAAGTAGAGGGTTGTCAGACTAAGTGTGCAGAAATTGTATTCTATACATAGCAGGCTTTGGAGCCAATTTCATGTGTGATACAGTCTTATCTGGGTTGCATACTAAACATGAAATTTGTATCCCATGGAATGACCTTTCCATCAATGGGTTACAATCACTCACCGGATTCCTGTAGCCATGGGAATCTCTGGATGAAGTTGCTGTCCAGCAGGTGTTCTGCACCTGAAATTCCTGGGTTAGTGTATTGTTGGGTTTGGACTCAGAAAAGGTTTTGTAACAATCCGATGTTAAGTTGTAGGCGAATCATAATATGCCTAATTGTGATAATTCAACACATGATGAACTTGTTGGATAGACCCAACATAAATAGATGGTGAAATGGAATGTGGTTGAACGAAACGACTTGCTGGGGTTAGTGAACGAATGGTAATTAGTCGTTTAATAACAAGATTTACTAGAACTTATGTATTCGGTAAGTGTTGATTGTTATGAACATGTTATAAGTTAGATAGATGGTTAACTCATGTTCACACAAATGATTGATTTTGGTGAAGGAGTTGTAAGTGGTGATGTTAAAGTTATGTGACCATAACATTAGACGTAATCATGGTCTTGAGGCTTGTCATATAAGGGAGTTTAAGATTGTCCATTGTACGAGGTGGTTCGACACCTATTTTTGTGGTAAACCCTTGAGGTGCCTTGGGCATCAGATTGTGAAAGTGGTGAGTGTGGATATCTGATCGCACTGGTTGGTAACGTTGGGTAGAGTCATAAATGGACGGTTAGGCTTGGTTCTCAGTGTTCATATCCCGAGGCTCCATCTGTGCAAAGTGGACGGTAGGGCTTTGTCCTCATGCTCGTTTCTGAGGCTCCTTCCGTACTACGGTGTGGTTGTATTGCATGCGGTGTGAGTCAACACGCGATGTCGTAATCCCGGGTTAAGGATAGTGTGGCAGGTATACGGGCTCGCCAATCATCACATCGATGGGGGTTGACAGATAGAACTTGGGAGGTTGGGCTTGGTCCTCGGTGTTCACGTCCCGAGTCTCCTTCAGTGCCAAGTGAATGGTTGGGCTTGGTCCTTGTGATCATTTCTGAGGCTCCTTCCGTGTCACACCATAGGCAAGTTCGGGGATAGGATCTCGGTACACATCTACCCGAGACACCCACTGAGCCGTAATACGCATGTGAGCTCCGCTATTGTGTTCTTAGCGTTGAAGGGTATAGAGGCCTAGGTCAGGTAGTGTGGAGACAAGCCTAGTAGTGGAGATGCCCGCTCTACTGTCACCGTCTTGGCATAATGCATGATGCATGAGAGGTTAGCTACCTGCTCGAAAAGTGGGAACTACAAGTCTGTGTCGACATAGCGATTGCATGTGAGTGATCATCGGTGAGTCATTGTATTGCATACATATCCTTACACTTCATTGCATACACAATATCCTCATTGTATAGGTTTGTATGGGCACTCCTATACGATGAGTTACCTACTGTTGAACGATCCTCAACTTATATGTTTGTATAGGCATTCATATAAGTTGAGTTACTTTCTGTTATAGCTATATACTCTTATGCTATTGTAGATGGTAGAATTGCTAGAATAAGATGTTGCTCGTTTATTACATTGCTTTATATATATAGTGATATTTAGTCTATACCACCTGCTTGTACCTATGTTTCATATATATTGTACTCTATTCCTTTCTCTGCCCGGTGTCGAGGAGTCGCCGGGGAAGCGGATGTGAAGCCACTTAGTCTGTATGACTAATGGTTGCTACGTATTCCTTTTTAGGAGGAAACCCCACAGGTGGAGCAGCTGGTTATGCAACCGGACAGCCAGTCCTGGATGACAGGGCCTAAGGGGACATTACCGTCGCTACCATCAGTTACAGATGTGAGTGTGAGAGGTTTTGTTATACCCCTTTTGGGGAAAAACTATTTACTTGCTCTGATATTAGAAGCTTGTTGTAGCTTCTTTACTTATGATTTTATGGACTATATGCTTTGTGTGGATTTGACTTTTGTGTTATATTTTGGTTGGGTTGGCAATGTATGATATTGGTTATAGCCGGCAAAATAGGCGTCTTGTGGTACAGGCTAGCCCGAGTGCTAGTGCTACCGAAAGGCGGCTGTTTTGGGCATAAGACCCCTCTCGTGCCGTGTTTTGTGTTTCAGGAGGGGGTCTTACATCTTCAAGCTGATTCCTTTTCAAGAGAAGTTGTGCGCAACAACTGCTTGCAGAGATGTACTCTGACTCAGTAGTTTAGATTGCCACACAATTATATTTCTTGCTTCTCCAAGAAATAAACCATCTTCCTAGGAACTGACAGGTTCCGGAAGTGCTTTTCCTATCATCCCTGCTACCTGCAAAATGAGCATCTAAAAAGCCAATTAGCTCGCATTCATTACTTCTTGGGTACCATAAGCAAAGATTTGGTGTACCCTTAAGGTATCTCAAAATTCTCTTTGTAGTGGCATAATGAGATTCCTTAGTGTTCACCTAAAATATAGCATATATGCATGTTAAAAACATTATGTATGGCATGCTAGTAGTAAGGTAGAGCAAGGATCCAATTATTCTTCTGTACTTGGTTTCATAAAAAAGTTTCCCTTTTTTCATCCTTGTCAAAATACATAGTTGAACCCATTGGAGTCCTCATAGAGGTTGCAGTCTCCATTCCGAATTTTTTTAATTAACTCATTGGTGAACTTTGTTTGAGAGATGAAAATTCCATCATCAGATTATTTCACCTGAAGTCCTAAGAAATACTTCAGCTAACCCATACTACTAATTTCAAATCTCCCATGCATATGTTTAGAAAACTTCTTGCAAAGGTGGTCATTCGTAGATCCAAAGATAATATCATCGACATTAATTTGCATCAGCAAAATCTCACCTTTAATTTCTCTAAGAAATAATGTATTATCTATCTTCCCCTTTGTGAACTTGTTCTCTAGAAGAAAGTTAGATAGCGTCTCATGCCAAGATCGGGGTGCTTGTTTTAAACCATATAGTGCTTTATTCAGAAAATAAACATGTTCAAAGATATTTGAGATGACAAAACCTGGGAGTTGAGCAACGTATACGTCCTATTTTAGATTACCGTTGAAAAATGTTGATTTCACGTACATTTGATAGACCTTGAAACCTTTGTGAGCAGCATAGACTAGAAACAATTTAATTGCTTCGAGTGTGGCATCTGGAACAAAAGTTTGATCGAAGTCGATCCCTTTTTCTTGTCTGTATCCTTGTGTTATAAGTTGGGCTTTATTCTTTATAATCACTCCTTCTTCATCCATGTTGTTTCTGAATATCCATTTCATTTTAATCATGTTCTGTCCTTTGGGCCTTTGCAACAGCTCCCAAATTTTGCACCTTTCAAACTGTTTGAGCTCCTTTTGCATAGCCATTATCTAAGAAGTATCCTCGTTTGCTTCTTCAAATTTCTTCGGCTTAACCTGAGAAAGAAAGCTAAGATGCAAAACTTCCTTAGTTGTACCTCTTTGGTTCTTATTTCGTCACTTGGATCTCCAATGAACAAATATACATGGTGATCTCTTGAATGTCTGATCACTAGATTCCTTCCAATCCCACTAAAAGGTTCTGCCATACATGGTGCACCTTCAATTGGTAAAGGAAGATCTTCATCTTGAATTTCCTCTTCAATTATACTAGGATTAACAACTTTGATTGAGTTTAGAGCATCTTCTTTGACTGCTTCTTCCAAGTTTTGTTCATTAATCCTAGCACCCATATCTTCAATAAGACCACTAGATGCACTGCTATGGAGCATACTTGTCTCATCAAATATAACATTAATAGACTCATCTACAACTAGAGTTTTCTTATTAAAAATCCTATATGCCTTATTATGGCTACTATATCCTACGAAAATACCTTCAAAACATTTTTCCACTAAACTTCGTACGATAATACTTCCCATTGTTAAGTACGAATCACTTGCTGCTAAAGTTTCTAAAGTAGGACACAAATGGTTTTTTGCACTTCAATAGTTAATAAGGTATCTTACAAAGGCTTTTGTTGATTAATGTTCTTTTTTGCACGTGGCAAGCTGTGTTGACTGCTTCAGCCCAGAAGTACTCTAGTAGTGAAGAGTCATCTAACATAGTCATACATGCTTCAATAAGAGTTTTGTTCCTTCTCTCGACAACTCCATTGTATTGTGGAGTACGCGGGGAGGAAAACTCATGAAAGATACCCTTACTTGCAAAAAAAATTATTATGGCCCCAGAATCAAATTATGTTCCGTGGTCACTTCTGAATTTTACCACTGAGATGTTCAATTTATTCTGAATTTGTCTGACAAAATTTGTGAAAGGTTTGAAAGTGTCTGACTTATGTTTTAAAAATAACACCCAAGAAAAACGAGAGTAGTCATCAACAATAAATATCGTATAGACTTTACCTCTTAAACTATGAATTGGCATATGACTGAATAAGTCCATATGAAGTAGATATAAATAATTAGAAGAATCTTTTTCAACAATACCCTTAAAGGTAGCCCTTGTCTGCTTACCCATTTGGCATGCGTGACATGGAGTCTCTTTAAGCCACTTAATGTTGGTAACATCACGTATTAAGTTTCGAGAAAATAGCATAATTATAGTTTTTAAATTAATATGTGATATTCTCTTGTGCTATTGGTCACAGAGAGACGCGCTATCTTTTTCTAAAAGATACACTAGTGTAGAAGTGTCTAAACAAAAAAAAATTAAACAGAAAATATTTCTACTCCGAGTGCCTATCAAGACTGTCTCCAAATTGGCAGATGATTTTATCAGACAATTGTCCTTGTAGAACTCAATGATATAGCTTTTATCACATAAGTGGCTTATGCTTTTGAGATTGTGTTATAATCCTTTAATATAAGCCATGTGTGTGAAGGATACTATGTCGTTAGAAATCATACTATAGACTTTAGTTACGCCCTTGTATGAACCGTCAAAAATGACTTTTGGGTCGTCCTCAACTGGGGTATATTCTATAAGTAAGCTTCTTATCCCGGTCATATGTCGAGAGCATCTACTGTACAAATACCAAATATGAGTTTTGTTGGCCTTTGGACATACCTGCATTCATAAATCACTTACCCTTAGGAACCCAAAAATATTTGGGTCCTTGGTTCCTGGTTAGCTTAACACCACTAGGAATATTAACATTTCGAGTGGTCGGTCTCGTAAACTCGTGGAGTTTCATATTTAACTGGATAAAACCAACAATCTACAGCAAAGTAACCAATCTTGCCGCAACACCAATAGTTAATCTTGTTGTACCTTCTTTTATATTCCTACTTTACCTTCCGAATGGAAGGTCTAGAAGTGGCTACCGAATTGGAGGTAGAAGCCTTATTAGTGCAGTACACACAAGGATTCATTGTCTCCTTAGCCTTAGGAACAACAGTTTTGACTTTGGGTGCTTTCTTGATACGTGGTCCATGAACGTAGGGACTATACTCTTTGAGAGTTATCTCTTCATAATTTTTGGGTATTGTATCCACAATAACCTTGAATGAAGAAGTGTCCCTTGAACAAAAATGAATTGAGTTTGTATTTGATGTTGTTTCTTTAGTCATGTGCTTGCAAGATTTTATCACTAAGTACAATCCAATGTCAGGTTACATTGGGTCATGAAATACAGGACTATACAGTGTAATCCCTTATTGTATAGGCCAAAGTGTTCACTCATGTGTAATCTCTCTATTGGATTGTATTTCTATTACAAGTGCATTAAAAGGATCAAGGGAGAACTAGTTTCTGCACTCAGATGAAACAAAATATTTCTGAAGTAAAATTCGTCGAGTATAGTAGTGGATACTTGTCAAATTTGTCGAGTATACTTATGAACACTCGTTGAATTCGTTGTGTATACCTATTCATACTCGCCGAATTCATCATATTTACTTAGAGAATCTTTTTTATGATCTTGGAAATCAGTAAAGTAAGATTCGTCGAGTATCCTCAAGTATACTCTTCGAATTTATTGAGTGTACCTATTGACACTCGTCGAATTCATCGAATATACAAGTCGATACACGTCAAATTTATCGAGCCTCACTAGAAAAGTCTCTGAGTTCTCGAATCTACTTTTCTGGATTTATCTAAGAAAAATTCGTCAGTTATCGAAGTGATTCGTCGAGTATACTCATGAATATACGACGATACTTGACGAATGGACTTAGCGTGATTTTTTTGATATTCTTTCTGACGGGTCTTTAGTTCAAGTCATGGACCATGTACAGTACACATAGACAGTTTGTTTAGGAAGGAATTTTCTAGCCGTTATAAAAAGGAATCCTATAAATACCTAGGGTTAATTCGTTCAACCCTAGTCGCTCATTCACATTTGAAATCGTGAACCGACCAGTCTTCTCTATCAGACTTACAATTTTCAGAAATCGAAGAACTACCGAACTAGCTTCCCTCAATTAGTGATTCCTTCAAGAATAGATCCGACAATCTTGTTTCAATTTTCCTGAAGCCTTCAGACCTCGTTGGATCAAAGTTTTTAGATCAAGCTTTCAAGATTAATCTCAAGTCTTCTACTTCAACAAGATCCTCATGTTTTTCATTCCAAGAAAGAAGAAGAGAGTATATTTTCAGATGTGAAGAAGTAGATTAATTTTCAATATAAAGAGTTGTATAAAATTCTTTTGTACATTTATAGGAAGTTTTCTCTTCCGAGGTGTTGATCCTTGTGCAAGGATCGAGTTTTAGGAGAGTTTATTCTTCTGAGTGTTGGAGAGGTTGTTCTCCGAGAAGTAGGAGTGTTGACTCTGAGTTGTAAGATTAATTTAAATCTGAGAAAGGTAAAGTAGCTGAATCTACCCCCTTATGGTAGATAGGCGGGGCGATATAGTGGACGTACACAAATCGAGTAACCACTATATATTCCTGTATTGTGCTGTGTTTGTTCTGTGTGCTTGCTTAAAATAATTTTTAATCCTTTATTAGACGCAGAACTCAGCTGTTCACCCCCTCTAAGTGGTTTAGGTAGGCAACTAGATACTTTCAATTGGTATCAGAGGGAGGTTGTTCGTTATAAGGTTAAGACCATGAACAAGACCTCAATCTAGTTGTCAGAGCACAAGATTTCTTCAATGGACAAAAGAAAGGACATTTTCTTAATGAAGCTTTCAGTGTGCACCAAGGAGGACTTTCCTATATGAAAGGAAAGAGCCGGATTCTTTATGGAAGTAGCTGATTCCCGAATCTTTCAGATTGTTAAAGAAGGACCTCACGTTCCTACTCAACCATCTACTTTGAATCCAAATGTGTTGGTTCCTAAAAAGATGATGGACTTGAACAAAGATGAGATTACTCTCGTCTCCTTGGACAAGAAGGCCAAAAATATAATTGCTAGTGTAGTGGATGACTCATTATTCCAAAACCTCTTCCGCTGTAAGTCTGAAAAAGAAGATATGGAATTCTTTGGTTGTTTTGATGGAAGGTACTGAAGAAGTGAGAGATGATCGAAGATCTCTACTCAATCAGGAGTATGAGGCCTTCAAATAAGGCCCGAAGGATACCATTGCTGACTGTTATGTAAATTTTTTCAAGATCGTCAATGTTCTAAGAAACTATGGTCGGACATTCACTAATGGTGAATTGAACAATAAATTCTTAAGATCCTTAACAAAAGAATGGGTGATAGTACGTTTTGTAGTCTAAGCTATTAGGGCGTATTTCCTTATTTTTATCACGCTTATCTTGTTTTATAAGCATATTTTTATCTTTATTATATAAATATTATTGCCTCTAACATTTTCTTATATTTTTTGCAGGTTTTCTGAAAATTGGCCAAAAATGACCTAACACGCCCCCCTGTCACGCCCTCCCTGGGCGTGTCACGAGCCATGTCACATGTTCCCGAGAAATCCAGAAGCCAGAAAGAAATCCAGAGATCATCCCGAGAAGGACACGACCATGAACACGGTCGTGTCTCTAGTCGTGTCAAGCTGGCCTTGTCACCAGAGACAAAACAATAGGAAAAACGGCTATCACGCCCCCCTGGCATGCCCTCCCCGGGCGTGTCCCAGGGAGTGACACGGGCATGTCTCCCTCTGCCCAAAGTCTGCCGCCACATTAAATGCAATTTCATCTCAGCATGCCAACCGTACCTGTCACGCCCCCTGTCACGGGCGTGACCCGAGCATGACCACCCCCTTTTCCATGACTAACAGATTTCAGACCAATGATTGAGACTTAACGTACATGTCACGCCCCCCATACACAGGCGTGACCCAGGGCGTGCCAGCCATCGTACAGAAGCAATCATCCTTCCCGCCAAAATCCAAAACCCGAGGTCAACCCCGTACGCATCACGCCCCCTGACATGCCCTCCCGGGGCGTGTCGTAGGGCGTGTCCGACTAGTGAAATTTTTCTATAAATTCAGATGCCCCCCTTCAATTTAGGAAAAGTTTGGGCTGAGAGGGGGAGGTGCTACCCCTTTGGTTTCTTGTCTTTTTCATGTTCTTCCCTCTCTCTCTCTTTCTCTTTTTTGTGTTTTCCCTTAATTTTAGTTTAGTTTAAGCTTTTGTACTAGCTCTTTTATTCCTTTTAGTAGCTTAATGTTATGCTAGCTTAGGTTTTTAATTTCGTGAAAGTGTAATTTTCATTTCAAGTAGTATAGATCTCTGTCATTATTAATAAAAGTGCACTTTTCTTATATTTGTGTTCTTAATGCTTTACTACTCATCCCCCCTCCTCCACTTCACCATGAGTAACTAATCCTCCTTGTATTCGATCTTGAAGATCCGAGGTTCGAGTGATTAAGTTATGATGCGTTAATTTAACTTTTCTTTTTAGGTTTTAGGCCTACGATTTACTCTTGATTTTTCTCGTTTGGAATTATATTGCCGATATATAATTTCCAATATAGCTTTCATTTTTGGCCAGCTGAGAGGCCGATAGTTTGAAGTGAGCTTTCAAGAGTAAAGAGAGTTGTACGCACCCCTCGAGAGAGGTAGACGTCCAAATCTCCCGGATTGGAGTGAAATCCAATAGTGTTCAATCTTTAGGCCTCCGGTTTAGACGAGAGTCAGTCGGACCTTCCTAAACTCAGTTGGGCGCGACTTTGAGAGAAGCATGTTCAAGCTTTCAGAACCTCCATGAAAAAGGACCTTTACCCTATTAAGCTTCGGTTTATTTATCGTGTTTTTAATCGACTTTAGCCGAGGTGATTCTCGATCGAGTGCATTTCCATTTCATCGTTCCAATCCTTCGTTGTAATTGTTTCTTTTATGCTTTCTAGTTAAGTGCTATTAGTTCTCTTTTATGCAATATTTCCTTTCTTTAAGTGCTTTTAGAGTTCCCTTTAACCCTAAGATTTTCCGTCGATAAAATAATAGTCTTCGTGTGAGTAAGTGTTCTCAATAATTCCTGGATTTCAATACGACACTTGTGTCCCCTAGCTACAGCTCGATAGGTATACTTGCCTAATTGGATTGCTAGTTCGGCTCTCTTTTCTTAAGAGGAAAGCGATCGCACCAAGTTTTTGGCGTCGTTGTCGGGGAGCAACTTTTGTTGATATATCGAAAACACGAACCTATTACTTTTATAGTTTCTCTTCCTCATCCTCCTTCTCAAAATTTTAAAATCCAAAAAAAATTATTACTGCTCTTAATAGAAACCGACTTCACAATTTTTCTACGCCACCTAATTCTCTCGGAAAGGGCAAAGCAGCTTTAAGTGCCGCAATCTTGTCTAGTACCTTGCGAACCCTTTGCGGGGTAGTCCTTTGGAAGTTCGGGAGTTAAGCTTTTTTTAAAAAAATCTATTTCAAAAAAAAATCTAGCTTTTTCCTAGTTTATTTATTTCTCGTTCTTCTCTTCTCTTCTTCTAGTGTATGACCCGTGGGAGTCCGTCGGTTATTTTGGACTTGGACCACAAAATTGAGCGTACTCTTGGGAGAAGATCGTAATTTCAAGGCCCTACTTCCCAAATAATGGTTGAGGATTCCGAGTCATCTTCTACTTTAAGAATGGCAGAACCCCACGTGGAGGAAGCCGTGCAAAGACCTATGTCTTATTATGAACGATCAAATCTAGAGGGAACAGAATCAAGTATAGTACGCCCTGCTATAGCTAATAATAACTTTGAACTGAAGCCTAGCATAATTCAAATGGTGCAGTAGTATGTGCAGTATGATAGACTTCAAAACGAAGATCTAAACGCATATATAACAAGCTTTCTTGAAATTTGTGACACTTTCAAGATAAATGGTATCACAAATGATGTTATTAGGCTAAGATTATTTCCTTTCTCTTTAAGAAATAAAGCTAAGCAATGGCTTAACACTCTACCTAAAAATAGCATCACCACCTCGAATGAATTAACTAAAAAATTTTTGGCGAAGTATTTTCTGCCAGCTAAAACTACTAAACTTAGGAACGGCATTTCTTCTTATGGACAAATAGACCCTGAAACCTTATATGAAACCTGGGAAACATTTAAAGAATTATTAAGAAGATGCCCACATCATGCGCTGCCTGTATGGTTACAAGTGCAGACGTTTTATAACGGGCTAAATCAAAATACTAAGCAAATGATAGACGCAGCTTCTGGCGGTACTTTAAACCATAGGACCCTAGAAGCACCTCTTGAGCTTTTCGAGGACATGGCCATAAACACTTATCAGTGGAATGTGCCTAGGTACCGCCCCAACAAACCTACAGGTATCTTTGAAGTAGACAATGTCTCCCAGCTCGCTCTACAAGTGGAAATTCTAAGAAAAAAGATAATGGAGATGTTTGCTGCCTCCGCCCCTCAAGTATGGGAATCTGCAACTCTTGCCCCCGAACAATTAGATTTTGTTAACAATATGCCTAGAAATGCTTTCATAATTTTTCTGCTACGAATTTTTCTGCGCCTGTTTTTAATTTTCCGAATAGTTATAATCCTGCTTTAAGAAATCACCAGAATTTTTCGTGGAGTAATCCTTCGAACACAATACGTCCGCCACCACAAAATGATTTTTCTGCACCACCACCACCACCTCTTCAAAATTATCCAAAACCTCCAAGCTTGGAGGAGTTACTTTCTAAATATATAAACACAAATGACGCTACTATATGAACCTTAACTGGAAGCATTAAAAGTCTAGAAAATCAAGTAGGACAGCTCGCAAAAATAATTTCTGAGCAACCCGCAGGGTCTCTTTCTTCCAATACTGAGCCCAACCCAAGAGAGCAAGCGAAATCTATAACTCTTTAGAGAGGGAAGTAAGTTTCCGGTAGTGTTAGTGAAGAGCCCGAGGCAAGCTCCGCCTCCGCTTTAAGAAATAAAAGCTCCGCTCCCATTTTAAAAATTCTACCGTCTGCTGAAGAAGAAGTTATCACCCCTCTCCCTATTTTAGAAAAAGATCTCTCCCCCACCCATCTTTAAGAATAATCCAACCCCGTCTTACCCTTCCAAACATAATAAACAACGTTAGGATGATCAGTACTCCCGCTTCTTAGAGATGTTTAAGCAAATCCGCATAAATTTGCCCTTCCACGAAGCGATTTCCCAGATGCCGAAGTACGCTAAGTATCTTAAGGACCTCCTGACTGTTGCGCGCTAGGGTTCGAAGAAAATAAACGCAACCGAACTAGCAACCCGATGAGGCAAGTATACCTATCGAATTGTAGCAAGAGGACACAAGTGTCGTATTGAAATCCGGGAACTGTTGGCTATGCTTACTCACACAAACGCTATTATCTTATCGACGGAAAAAACTAGGGTTTTAGAAAATCTAAGTGCAGGGGAGAAAGTAAAGCTATACTAGAAAGAGAAACACTATAATTAAGTAAATCTATTAAGTAAGACGATTACTACGAAGGGTATAAAAATATAAAATGGAAATGCACTCGATCAAGATTCACCTCGGCTAAAGACGATTAAGAAAATGCGATAAAAATCTAAACTTAATAGGATAAAGGTCCTTGACCATGGAGGTTCCTAAAGCTTGAACACGCTTCTCTCGAAGTCGTGCCCAACTGAGTTTAGGAAGGTCCGACCGACTCTCGTCTAAATCGGAGGCCTAAAACTCGCTTTATGCGGTGAACCCCACTATTGGATTTTACTCCAATCCGGGAGATTTGGACGTCTGCCTCTCTCGAGGGGTGCGTACAACACCCTTTACTCTTGAATGCTCACTTCATTCTTTCGGCCTCTCGGCTAGCCCAGAATGAAAGCAAATGCGGAGAGTATATATCCAAAATATACCTCCAACCCGTGATTAATCAAGAGTAATTCAAGGCCCTAACCTAAAAAGAAAAGATTAATTAAAACATCATAACATAATCATTCTAACCTCGGATTATCAAGATCGAGTACAAGGAGGATTAGTTAATCATTATGGAATGGAGGAAGGGGGATGAGTAGTAAAGCATAAGAAGAACACAAGCTAAACAAGAACACCTTTATTAATTAAAAGGGGCAAGCTACACTATTGAAATTGAAATTACAAGTGCATGAAATTGAAATCCTATTCTAGCCCTACAAGTAGCACTAAGCAAGAGCAAAGATTACAAAGAAAGCATAAACAAGCTAAGATTAAACTAGGGTTAAACAAAAATTACAAAGAGAGGGGAGAGAGAGAGAGAGAAAAGCATGAAAAAACTCAAGAACCAAAGGGGCAGCACCTCCCCCTCTCAACCAAAGCTTGCTGAAATGGAGAGGGGGGGTCTCAATTTATAGAAATTTTTCTCGGGTTGGTCACGCCCTCTGACACGCCCTAGGGGGGGCGTGTCAGGGGGTGTGACAGTACTATGTTGACCTCGGGCTCTGGATTCTGACGGGAGGGATGATTGCTTCGGTACGTCGGTGGTCATGCCCTAGGTCACGCCCGTGACATGGGGGCGTGACAGGCACGTCATGTCCAAATCATTGGTCGGAAATCCGTCAGTCACCGAAAAAGGAGGGTGTCACGCCCATGTCATGGGCGTGACATTGGGCGTGACAGTACTGTTTGCGTGCTGAGGCGGAACGGCATTTAATGTGGCGGCAGGCTTTGCGGCAGAGGGCGACACGCCCATGGTCACGCCTGGTGACACGCCCGGGGAGGGCATGTCAGGGGGCGTGACAGCGGTTTTGACTGTTTTTCTGTCCCTTCCAGCAGGAGTCCTCGGGATCGGGTGACACGCCCTAGGTCACGCCCAGGGAGGGCGTGAAAGGGGGGCGTGACAGGTCATTTTGGCCAATTTTCTGGAAACCTGTAAAAAGACAAGAAAAAGTCAGTGGCAATAATATTTACATAAAAATGATAAAAATAAACTAATAATAGACATAATTTGTACAATATAAAATAGAAAATACGATAATAGTTTAGGCTACAAAACGTATTATCACTAACCAACAAGAAGAAGTTAGAGAACCTTTCGCAAGTCACGTTAAATACCGAGTGCTCTGCGGTTTTGACAAACGGCTTACCAAAGAAAATGAGCGACCCAGGTAGTTTTTCTATTCCATGTGTCTTTGGTGATCTTTTTGTCAAGAACGCATTGGCCGACTTAGGTGCGAGTATAAACCTGATGCCCTTCTCGTTGTTTAAGAAGTTAGGAATTTGTAGCCTCAACCCTACACGCATGAGTATCCAGCTCGCCGATTGATCTGTCAAATACCGTTAGGAATCGTGGAGGATGTCTTAGTAAAAGTCGAAAAGTTCATCTTCCTGGTGGACTTCGTAATTTGGGCCGTCGAAGAAGACGTCGAGGTTCCCCTGATCCTTGGCTGACCCTTCCTTGCCACCTCCTGAGCAATCATTGACATAAGCAATGGTAAGCTCTTCATTCGAGTAGAGGACAATGAAGTGACTTTCTCTATCACCCCCTCGATGAAGAACACCCTAGCAAATGATGACTCCTATTTTTTGGTAGATGCCCTAAGTGAAGAATCCTCCTATTGCCTCTCTAAATTTGAAAAAGAATTTTCTGATTTTTGTTCCTCCTCTACTCTTCCAACTGAATCACTGCACCTAAGAGAAGAATCCTCCTATTACCTCTCTAAATTTTAAAAAGAATTTTCTGATTTTTGTTCCTCCTCTACTCTTCCAATTGAATCGCTGCAAGAAGCCGCCATGGCCACTAGCTCCACCCCTTTCAATTTTCCATATACAAAAGTCTACGAGGACATAGTATTTGAAAAAGAAAGAATTTTAAAAACCTCTTATGAAGAACCCCCAACCTAGAATTAAAAGAACTTCCTGAACATCTTAGATATGCTTTCCTTAGAAAAAGATTCCAAGTTACCAGTAATAATTTCGGCCTACCTCACGGATGCGCAAAATGATAAACTCCTTTTAGTTTTACGTAAACATCGCCGAGCTATTTCTTGGCAAATTTCTGATATCATGGGCATAAGCCAATTTTTCTGCACTCACAAAATCTTAATGGAAGATAATTCGTGTAACTCCATACAACCTTAACGCCGTATAAAACCAAATATGAAAGAAGTAGTTAAGGGCAAGGTTATGAAATTGTTAGACGTAGGAATTATCAACCCTATATCTGATAGTAAGTGGGTTAGCCCAGTCTAGGTAGTGTCGAAGAAGGGAGGGATAACAGTAGTTATTAATGAGAATAATGAATTAATCCCGACACGGACGATGACCGGGTGTCGAATGTGTATAGATTATCGTAAGTTAAATGACGCTACCCGCATGGATCACTTTCCCTTGCCATTCATCGATCAAATTCTAGAACTATTATCCGTCCATAGCTTTTATTGTTTTCTCGATGGCCTCTCGGGCTATTTTCAAATCCCCATCTCCCTCGAGGACCAGGAGAAGACTATGTTTAATTGTCCCTTCGACACCTTCGCTTACCGAAGAATGCCGTTTGGATTGTGCAATGTGCCAGCTACATTCCAGCAATGTTTGCTCGCTATCTTTGACAAGTACATAGAAGCATTATGGAGCTATTCATGGATGATTTCTCCGTGTTCAGTGACGCTTTTGATAGTTGTTTGGAAAATTTAGAAAAAGTCTTAGAACTATGCGAAGAGACTAACCTTGCCCTGAATTGGGAAAAATGCCATTTTATGGTGAGGGAAGGGTAAGTTTTGGGTCATAAAATTTCTGCGAGAGGAATTGAGGAAGATATTGCTAAGATAGAAGTTATCGAGAAGCTGCCGCCGCCTACGAAAATAAAAGCTATAAGAAGTTTCCTAGGTCACGCTGGTTTCTACCGCCGCTTCATAAAGGAGTTCTCCAACATCACCAAGCCCCTTACCCATCTCTTAGAAAAAGATGCCCCATTTATTTTTGATGACCTTTGCCTAGCTGCTTTTAATTTAATAAAAGAAAAATTAATTAATGCCCCGATTAAGATAGCTCCGGCGTGGGACCTTCCATTTGAAATCATGTGTGATGCGAGTAGTTTCGTGGTGGGAGCCGAATTAGGTCAACGCATATCTAAAAACTTCCACCCCATATATTATGCTAGTAAAACGCTAACATCTGCACAGGAAAATTCCACCATGACTGAGAAGGAGCTCCTAGCTGTAGTATTCGCTTTTGATAAATTCCGCCCTTACATTACGCTTTCAAAAATTATTGTTTTTACAGACCACTCGGCCCTCAAATATCTTCTCTCTAAATCGGATGCCAAGCCGCATTTGATTCTCTTGGTCTTACTCCTCCAAGAGTTTGACTTAGAGATCCATGATAAGAGAGGAGACGAGAACTTGGTGGCCGACCATCCCTCCAGATTAGATAATCCCTTTATAAAAAAATTAGATGAAAAATCTTTTAACGATTATTTTCCCGATGAGAAGCTATTTTCAATTAACACATCTACTTCTCCTTGGTTCGCACACATTGCCAACTACTTAGTGGCTCGTGTGCTCCCAAAAGAGTTCTCCTCTCAGCAAAAGAAGAAATTCTTTTCTGAATTGAAGAACTACTTTTGGGAGGACCCGTATCTTTTCAAAATCTGTGCGGACCAGGTGATAAGGAGATGTGTTTCTTATGATGAAGGATTAGATATTATTAAACATCTGCATGAAGGACCGATAGGTGGGCACTATCAAGCTGCTTGCACCTCTCATAAAGTGCTAAGCGTGGGTTTTTACTGGCCTAGCCTATTTAAAGACGCACATGACTTTGTGAGTAGGTGTGATAGTTGCCAACAGTTGGACAATATTTCAAATAAAAATGGAATGCCACAAATTATTTCCTCGAGTGCGAAGTTTTCGACCTCTGGGTAATTGATTTTGTTGGCCCTCTTCCTTCTAGCTTTGGGAATAAATATATTTTAGTTGTCGTAGATTATGTTTCTCGATGGGCTGAAGCCCAAGCTCTTCCTACAAACGATGCCCGAGTCGTAATAACGTTTTTTTAAAAAATATTTTCTCGATTCGGTATGCCACGCGCCATCGTTAGTGACATGGGTTCCCATTTCTGCAACGCGCAATTTTCTAAATCCTTACTAAATACGGCGTTACGCATAAACTTTCAACTGCCTACCACCCCCAAACAAACAGACAAGTTGAAGTAGTGAACAAAAAAATTAAAAGAATTTTAGAAAAGACTGTTTCAACATCTAGAAAAGACTAGTCAGCCAAATTAGATGACGCTCAATGGGCCTACCAAACTGCGTACAAAATCTCCCTCGGATGTACATCGTATCGATTGGTTTATTGAAAATCGTGTCATTTACCTGTAGACTTAGAACACCGCGCTTTTTGGGCCTTAAGATTTTTAAACTTCGATCCCCACTCTGTCGGCGACCTTAGAAAAAATCAACTTAACAAACTCGATGAGTGGCACTCTTACGCATACGAGAACAACAAATTTTATAAAGAGGGGACGAAACATTTTCACGATAAACACCTTAGGCACCCAAAAACCTTTAAGCCCTGCGACCAAGTTCTTTTGTATAACTCTCGATTACATTTATTTCCGGGCAAATTAAAGTCGCAATGGTCTGGGCCCTTTTCTGTTCTGCAAGTGTTTCCTTATGGTACTATTTTAATTTCCCACCATGATAAGGGTAATTTCAAAGTGAATGGTCAGTGTCTTAAATTATATTTATCTGGTGATGATGATGTCAGTCCAAACATTATTAAATTTCTGATGCACGAACTCTAACTTTGAGCTTTTTTTGTTAAAAACTTTAATTATTATTCTGGATACAATATTTTGGACATATTATTTTGTTGCGTCGAGATCAAATGACGTTTTGAACAAAGGGCGCTCTTGGGAGGCAACCCAAGTTATCTTTTTATGTTTTCTTAATTTTAAACTTTTTGCCCCGGACGGCTCTGACAAGCTGAAGCTTCTGCAATCGCCTGCTCCAACGTTGATGAATCCATCACGAAGTCCAAAGAAGACATTTGGGGGAGCGGCATCACTCAGCATCGCAGCAAATAAATCCGGGGAAGAACCTATTTTTCAATTCTGTACTTTATATTCTGTAATTTAATTTTCTCTCCTTCTCTAACATCCTTCTCCATTGAGGACAATGTCCATTTTAAACTTAGGGGAGGGCTTCCTCCTTTTTACTATTTATGAATATTTTGCTTCTTGTGAATATTTTTAAAAAATCCATATTTTGCTTTTTGTGAATATTTTTCAAAAATCCAAAAAAAAGGAATATCTTAAAAATAAAAAAAATTAGAAAATATTTCCAAAATCCAAAAAAAAGAGAATATTTCAAAATTAAAAAATTCTGCTTTTTGTTTTTTACTTTAATAGTTTAGACATTTTTGTATTTCAATAGTACCCCTTATTTTTGTTTTGTTTTCTCAAAATTTGATATAAACATCTTAATTAATTATAATTTTTCTAATCGCCCTTTTTAATTATGTTTCACAAGTAAAATATTGGTCATGTTGTGTTTCTAATTCGTGGTAGCATGTTAACGTAAAACATTCGTTCTAAAACACGCATTTCCATTATGGTTTTCGTTCTCTATTCTCTTTACATTCTCAAAAATTCATCATCCACTATTTTCCTTTTTGTTTTTGGATAATTTTTTTAAGGTCAACTTTTGAATAGCGTAGTAGATGTGAACGATCCAAGTCACCTATTATTTCTATTTTCAAGATAATTTCATCAATCTTCTTTTATTATCTAGGACTTGCTTTTTGAATTTTTTCAAATCTATGTTTTAAATAAATTTAGAAGCATGAAAATGATTTAGGACGTTTTTGTTTCGTTTGAGCTTTCCTGCCAACCTAAAAACTCTCACCACTAGTTATCCGCTTTTGAGCAATTTTTCCAATTTAATTTGATAGCTCCTCTTTTCATATCATTTTTCACCAAAGCCAAAATTTCCAACCTATCTAATCACACTAGCCTTTTTGAGTTTCATAAAGAATTTTCATGATGATTCTGATAGGTTATTTTGTGATATTTTTGGAGAAGTTTTTGAAAAAAGTATGCTCAAAAGAGAAGTTTGTTTTTGTTTGGCCAATTCAAAATAAAAATAAAAATATTGTGGCCTTTATTTTGAAAAAGAAAAAAAATTGGAAAAGAAGAAAAAGAAATAAAAATATTTTGTTTAAAATGAAAATTTTTGAAACACTTTGTTTTTGTTTAGTATGATTTTAAGCCTCCCTATTTATCTTTGAATTCCACTCCTAATCATAATCCTAAACCAAACGTTTCGGTTCTATTAAGTCCTTTTGATTCATGATTTTGAATTTTATTTAATAACTAAGAAAAGAAGAAAAGTAAATCAGTATTAGTTTTGGATTTTAACTTAGGTTTTTGTTATTTAATTGATATAATCATAATGCGTTGCTTGGATCTAGTAACAACTCAATGCATTTTTCATTTTCGTTGCTTTGCTTAAATCTATTTAAAAAATTTCGTCAAAATTTTGGATGATTTAATTTCGTTAAGTAAAGTTTATAAAAGTTTAACCATACCTAAATAACTGTTTTAGATTTACGTTTCACCTTTCCCCTACTTAGAATTTCGCATAGTACTTGTGTTAGCATAATTAGAATATTTTGATTAGTTATCTTTTTATGATTATCTAGTTTTTATATCTTTGCTTGGGGACAAGCAAAACTTAAGCTTGGGGGAATTTGATAGTATATTTTGTAGTCTAATCTATTAGGGTGTATTTCCTTGTTTTTATCACGCTTATCTTGTTTTATAAGCTTATTTTTATCTTTATTATGTAAATATTATTGCCTCTAACATTTTCTTATATTGTTTTTCAGGTTCTCTGAAATTTGGCCAAAAATGACCTGACATGCACCCCTGTCACGCCCTCCCTGGGCATGTCACAGGGCGTGTCACCTATTCCCGAGAAATCCATAAGCTAGAAAGAAATCTAGAGATCATCCCGAGAAGGACACAGCCTTAAACACGGCCGTGTCTCTGGCCGTGTCAAGCTAGCCTTGTAACTAGAGACAAAATAACAGGAAAAACGGCTGTCACGCCCCCTGACACGTCCTCCTCGAGCGTGTCCCAGGGCATGACACAGGTCTGTCGCCCTGTGTCTGAAGTCTACCACCACATTAAATGCAATTTTGCCTCAGCACCCCAACCATACCTATCACGCCCCCCATCATGGGCGTGACCCGGGCGTGACCACCCCCTTTTCCAAGACTAACGGATTTCTGACCAATGATTGAGACTTGACGTACGTGTCATGCCCCCATACACGGGCATGACCCAGGGTGTGTCAGCCATCATACAGAAGCAATCATCCTTCCCTCCAGAATCCAGAACTCAAGGTAATCCCTGTACGCGTCACTCCCCCTGACACGCGGATACAACTTTCTATCCTCCAACCCTTCTCGCGGACTGACCACCTATCCGTGCGGCCTCAGCGGCCAACCCTTGCGGCCTAGTCCCTAGACTTGGCTCCTGCAAACTCTTCAGTAATCCTCCCTAAGGATCACATAGTCCGCGCGGCCTTAGACAGCAAACTGTAGGATTAGTAGTCCGCGCGATCTGCTGACCTGTTTGAGTAGTCCGTGTGGCCTCTAGCAACCCCCTTTTTCTAACCGCCAGCTTCCCCTTGTACCATTTATTTTTTAAAATGTAAAGGAGCGAACTCATGCTGTAATTACAACTCAAGCTATAATATTGATTCATAATCAAAGGAAAGTGGGTCGCAGGAGTGGCGTTTAAGCCGTAGTGGGACAACTCTATTGTTGCCGCTGCAAGCGACCTCTCTTCTTCCCTCCTCCCTTCTCTCGTCCTCAACCTCTAATCCTAACCTTTAAAGTAACCGTCCGCTCTATAGATCCTCATCAACCTCCTTTTTATCCCCGCATACTCAGATCGAATGTTTTCACCTCTCTTTAGCGCGGAGAAGCGCATTTTGTGTATCAATAGTTAACACGCGGCCTTCAGATTTCGAATAGACGGTGAAAACCAACGGTTTGCCATGTCAGACCATCAACCTGCCGAGAACCTCGCTCCTTCAAGTCACAGTGAAGATCCTCTCTGGGAAGCCTTGGAGCAATTGCATCAGGAAACCGCCCAGCAGGTCCAAGCAATTAACCATGCTCTAGCTGCTATCACGCAGCGATTAGAGGCATAACCCACAGCAAGGCCAGTTCCTCCAATCAATCCAGCACCAGGAATTGAGAACCCAAAAGCCTATCTGCCGGCTTACCCGCCGGTCTACCCTCCTTTCTATCCACCGACCTATCCAGCAACCTATACGCCAGGGCAGGCAGCAGCTCCATTGCGATTTCAAACTGACGAGTTCATAGCTTGTCAGAAATTCTTCGGGAAGCTGTCCGAGGAAGTCTAGCAAGATTCTTGAATTTTAAGGAAAGTCAAACCTACCCTTCAGCTCCCGCAGTTGCTCCTCCCATACAAGCTTTTCCTTTCTATCCTCCCACTCATTTTTCAACTACAGCTTATCCTCCATTTTTTACTTTTCCTTATATTCTAGGATAACAGGGAGAGCCATCGTCGTTTATAGATAGTATACGGCAAGAACAAACTCCAGCTCACTTCAGAGAGCTGCGATAACCAACTTACACTGGGGAGTCTAACCCAATAGCACACTTACAAGATTTTGAGTCAGCCGTCGCCCTTATGACTCTTACCGGTGCTACAAGGTACAAGCTCTTCGTAACGTCCTTTGATGTACAAGAAAGAGAGTGGTTCTACGAACTGCGCACTAAGTCCGTTGCTTCCTTTGCTGATCTGTGAAGAGAGCTTCTACTCAGGTTTTTTACCTCTACCAAGAGGAAGAGTGGGTCGGAAGCCCTATTTGAGATCAGGCAGCAAGAGAATGAGACTTGGGCTTATTTTGTCGATCGTTTTCAAAGATAGATTCTTTACATTGAAAACTTCGATCCAGAGATGTACCGAGTCACTCTAATAAATGGTTTAAGAGAAGGGCCACTTATGTTCGAAGCTAATGTCTGAGTGATATGGACATACCAGGAGATGATCAGTCTTGCCAACTTCTACATACGATGTGAAAAGAGTAATCCCAACTAAATCTCTAGGCTTATAATAGAGAAAGATCCTTCTTCTTCTTGCCGGCAACCTCCAAAGTCTCCTCAGAAGGATTTTTAATCGCGAACAAGGAAGGGAAGGAATTTTTGATGTCCTCAATGCCTCTTCCCAGGCCAAGATCACTTCCAAAGTCAAAGATCACAATTATCAGTTCCTCCCGCTTATCCAGCACAAGCTCCTAAAGCAGCCTCAGTTTACCAGCAGTAGGGTGATAACTCGCTAGAATTTGAACTTAGCAGAGCTATGTAAGAAGTGATTCAAGTCATGAAGAGCAAGACCGGTTATGAAAGGCCTTATCAGCCCGCCGATCAAAGATCCAAAGAATCGGATCCCTATTGCGAGTTCCTTAAATAGAAAGGGCATCCAACTGAAAACTATCGAGCGCTTCATCAACTGGTGGAGAAGATGCTAAAGCAAGGCAAATTGCGTGACTTATTCCAGAAGGATAACCACTCTGATCAATCTAATTTGAAAGGCAAAGAAGTAGCATACATTCCTTTCGGGTCAAAGGGAGTGAGCCAAATCAGCATCGGTGTCAACTTCAATATTAGCAAGAGCATTGATGTCGTTGACGTAGGCACCCTTGGTGATCTATTCTGAGATGAAGATGGACATGACAGAGTTTCAAAAGCTCTTCGCAGTCATAGCTATTTGCTTTTCGTTTTTCATTCCCTGAACATTTCTCAGTTCTCTCTCATTCATTTCAATAAATTTTACGTTAGAGATCCCATACTGACACATTTCCCTTTTTGAAGTGCTTCCACCTCTATTTTCTCTTTGCCAAAGGGACCGCTGAACCGACGAGACATCACCAAGTCTTTCTTGATCCCCCCATAGAATGGACCCTGCCGTAATACCACCATGACCACATATAGCGGGGAGTGTTCGCATATGTGCAGTGGGAGCCATCCAATCTGTGCAGGCGGACTTCAGGGCTTTGGATCATAGCCGGTATCTAACACACTTGGTGCATCAATGGAGGTCCCATGTGTTAGCTCTACTGTGCTCCGTTAGGGATACATTACAGTTAAGATGATTCTTATTTGGCAAGTAATGGCCCCCGGGTGTAGCCTTATCTCTGTGATCATCTCACACTATGAACGTCGAATACTCCAAGGTACTCTTAAGCCGTGCCTTTCGGGGACCCACAACATTGCTAATCTTTTAGGACGAACAATGCTTTAGACTAGTTTGCGCACCTGGTCTAACTGATCAGCGATGCTTGTAGCCCTAAGGCATGAGAGCAGTGTGTCCGTCGTTCCTTCTTTGGAGTTTTGCATTTTCTCTTTTGTGCCCTTTTGGGGGAGCGTGGTTAATGCTCCCTTGGTAGAGCTACACCTTTGATGATCCTTTAAGGCGAGCAATGCTTTAGACCTTTTTGGCACACCTGGCCTAATTGATCATATTCAGGTGTAGATCTCTTTAAAACTACATTTTTTCAGGTTAACAGGAAAAATCTGACCTATCTGAAGGATTCGTGATGTCATATTTCTTGCTTATACTCGTCTTATATACTCAGCTCATATAAAGCTTTATCCGCTGGCAGTGCCTCTACTATACTTATTGAATATTTTTTGGCACCAATATTTTAATGAAAGAATCTGGTTCTCTTTATTGACAAGCCATGCTATTGAAGTCTAATCAAAGTTGTTTTACCCGACTGATCCGGATTTCATATTGTGGATATCATATCTGACAGCGCAATAAGATTATTGTTATGGCTTGATCTCTACTCGATTCTTCCCATTCTTTTACTTAGTTGATAGCTGGGTTTATTGGATATTCTTCCTGCTGTCCAATTATATCTTTCTTACCACCTCAACATTTGGCAGATACCCACATTTTGCATTTTTTTTATATCTACTTCTTACTCTTTTTTGGCATAGATTTGCAGGTATTTGCGAGTTCCCTTTAGGTACTCGCATTCAATTTTCCGTTCATATCTGCTTTTTACTCTACTTTTTACAGAGATTAGCAGATATTTGCAAGTTCCCTTAGAGTACTTTCAAGTTCTTTTTCTTTCATATCTGCTTCTTACTCTTATTTTTGCAGAGATTAGTAGATATTTTCAAGTTCCCTTATGGTACTTGCAAGTTCTTTTTCTTTCATATCTGCTTCTTACTCTTCTTTTTACAGGGATTAGCAGATATTTTCAAGTTCCCTTCAGGTACTTGCAAGTTCTTTTTCTTTCATATTTGCTTCTTACTCTTATTTTTGCATAGATTTGCAGATATTTGCATGTTCCCTTCAGGTACTTGCAAGTTCTTTTTTTTCATATGTGCTTCTTCCTCTTCTTTTTGCAGATATTAGCAGATATTTGTAAGTTCCCTTCAGGTACTTGCAAGTTATTTTTCTTTCATGTCTGCTTCTTGCTCTTCTTTTTGCAGATATTAGCAGATATTTGCAAGTTTCCTTCAGGTACTAGCAATTTTTTTTTGCTTTCTTGTCTGCTTAGTACTCTTCTTTTTGTAGAGATTAGCAGATATTTGCGAGTTTTCTTCAGGTACTTGCAAGTTCTTTTTCTTTCCTATCTGCTTCTTACTCTTCCTTTTGCAGAGATTAGCAGATACTTGCAAGTTCCCTTTAGGTACTTGAAAGTTCTTTTTCTTTCATATCTGCTTCTTACTCTTCTTTTTATAGAGATTAGCAGATATTTGCAAGTTCCCTTCAGGGACTTGCAAGTTCTTTTTCTTTCATACCTGCTTCTTACTCCTCTTTTTTAGAGATTAGCAAATATTTGAAAGTTCCCTTCAGGCACTTGCAAGTTCTTTTTCTTTCATATCTGCTTCTTACTCTTTTTTTGTAGAGATTAGCAGATATTTGCAAGTTCCTTTCAGGTACTTGCAAGTTCTTTTTCTTTCATATCTGCTTTTTACTCTTCTTTTTGCAAAGATTAGCAAATATTTTCAAGTTCCCTTCAGGTACTTGCATGTTCATTTTCTTTCATATCTTCTTCTTACTTCTCGTTTTGCAGAGATTAACAGATAATTACAAGTTCCCTTCAGGTACTTGCAAGTTATTTTTCTTTCATATCTGCTTCTTACTCTTCTTTTTATAAAAATTAGCAGATATTTTCAAGTTCCCTTCAGGTACTTGCAAGTTCCTTTTTTTCATATTTGCTTCTTACTCTTCTAACTACAGAGATTAACAGATATTTTCAAGTCTTCTTCACTTTGCAAGAACAATTCAGGTACATACAAGACACGCAATTTTCACTTACTCTAACTCTTCTCCTTTGTAGAGGAAAAAAAGTACATACAGACTCCTTAGGGAGAGACATAGGGTTGTATCTCTTCTTACCCCTTATTTTTTTTCTACCATATTTTTGAGGGGCGGATTGCGATTTTAGGGGTTACCTCTACTTTTTCGAAGTCTCCGGCAAACTTAAAAAAGTGCGGGGATCATGTTAACCCAGAAATCCGCGATCCTCTCTAAGGTTTCTAGCTCAGCAAGTCGCGGACTGCTCCACCCATCCCAGGGGTTCACGGCCTGCTTTTCAGCTAACCAAGCGAATAGACATTTCTGTCCGTACGAATAGGCAATAGCCACCCAGTAGTTGCCAGCTCTGCAACGGCGCAGACTGCTTCCCAATCCACACAAGCAGGTCACGTTGAAACCTGGGTGGATATCTCTCTACTCTAGGTCTCCCAAAAGTAGGCGAACTCTCCATGTCGCCCGATAGTAGGAGACAAGCCTCTAGGTCACCCAACAACAGGGGCGACCTATTCCTTCAATGTGCCAACTCTCTAAGCAGCAGGGGAGACCAGCCTTCTATCCGCCAGCAGGTGGCAGACTCGATCTAAGTCCGCTTGAGGGAGGTGGACTTGTATAGCAGCAGACGGAATCTTCATCAGGTGGCACAGCACAAGGCGGACTCAACCTCAGTCTGCCAGAAGGTTGCAGACTCGCTTCATCTAGCAGTAGAGGTGGACTCACCCGGTCAATCATGTATTAGGCGGACTCATTATTCAATCTACCAGAAGCACCAGCTTCTCAACACCGGCTTCTTCCCGGTAGTAGGCGAACTACTCCTCAGCTCGCATAACATGGCGTGGGCTTGCTTAGTGCAGCAGAGGCGGACTCATTTTAGTCCTCCAGTAGCAGATCAGCTTAGTAGGCGAGCTTCTCAGCCCATACAGCATGGCGTAGACTCGTTCGCAGCTCGCCCAAACCATCAGGTGTGACGTCATCAAGCCCAGTTCGGACGTCTCCTCCTCGAGCCTATAAATAGGCCCCCATACCACTCATTAAAGGGTCAAGCATCGGGGAGCAACATTGGCAGCAAAACCTGCAGATACAACTTTCTAACCGCCAACCCTTCTCGTGGACTGACCACATTTCCGTGCGGCCTCAGTGGCTAACCCTTGCGGCCTAGTCCCTAGACTTGGATCCTACAAACGCTTCAGCAATCCTCCCTATTGATCGCACAGTCTGTGCGGCCTTAGGTAGCGAACTGTAGGATTAGCAGTCTGTGTGGTCTACTGACCAGTTTGATCAGTCCGCGCAGCCTCTAGCAACCCCTTTTTTCTAGCCGCCAGCTTCCCCTTGTACCCTTTATAATTTTCAATGTAAAGGAGAGAACTCATGCTGTAATTGTGAATCAAGCTGTAATATTGATTCTTAATCAAAGAAAATCCTGTCGCAGGAGTGGCGTTTAAGCCGCAGCGGATGAACTCTATTATTGCCGCTGCAAGCGACCTCTCTTCTTTCCTTCTCCCTTCTCTCGGCCTCAATCGATAATCCTAACCATCAAAGTAACTTACTGCTTGACAATTCCTCATCAACCTCCTTTTTATCCCTGCATCCTTAGATCAAACGTGTTCACCTCTCTAAAGCGCCGAGAGGTGCATTTTGTGCATCAATAAGAATGCTTAGCAAAAGGATGCAAAGGAAAAAACCAGCCCTCCTCCTCTGACTATAGAAGATCACATCATGATGGTGATCGTTCTAATAAAAGCCACAATAGAGATGACATATACAAATCTAAACCTAACAAATATTCTTCTTCTAACATTATTTGTTATTGTTGCAATAAGCCAGGACAAGTGATCGCAGAGTGTCCTTACAAAAAGAAGGAAGGATCCAAAAAAGAAGAGAAGAGGTCCTTCAACGGCAAGAGGAAGAAAGAAAAGAGCTTTATCGCAAATAAGTCAAAGACTCATTGCGACAATGACTCAAGTGACTCCTTGAAAGAGGAATTAAAATGCTCAATTGAGCCACTAAGTCAGAATGAAAAGTTCTTAAATAAACTAGAAGAAAATCTTTTGGTTGAGAGGAAACTTGTTGAAAGCTACTCCAAGCCAAAGATTTTTCTTATACTCATTGATTAATTTTCTGCACCTAAGAAGGGTAGTGGTCTAGGCCATGTACCTGAGAAAGATAAGGCTATTAAGAGAACCTCTACCAAAGGCAAAGGGAGGCACCTCAAAGTCAACCATTTTTAAGAAGGTAATATTTCCCATAAATCAAAATGACTTTGAGATGTCCTATGGTCACTTTGCTAGGCCAACTTATGTGGAGCCTAAAAATAACTATCAAGGATGGACCCGTCCCCAATACTTTGGTACAAGTACTTTCAAGGCACCTCATGAAGAGATAACTCTTAAAGAGTATGGTCCCTACGTTCATGGACCAAGTATTAAGAAAGCACCCAAAGCCAAAAATGTTGTTCCTAAGGCTAAGGAGACAATGAAGCCTTGTGTCGGCTGCACTAAGAAGGCTTTTACCTCCAAGTCTATAGACACTTCTAGACCTTCCATTCAGAAGATGAAGCAGGAATATAAAAGAAGGTACAATAGGTTTGATTGTTGGTGTTGCGGCAAGATTGGTCACTTTGCCATAGATTGTCTGTTTTATCCAGTTAAATATAAAATTCCATGAGTTAATGTTGCCAGACCGACCACTTGAAATGTTAATATTCCTAGTGGTGTTAAGATAACCAGGAACCAAGGACAAAAATCTTTTTGGGTTCCTAAGTGTAAGTGATTTATGAATGCAGGTATGTCTAAAGGCTAACAAAACTCTTGTTTGGTATTTGGACTGTGGATTCTCTCGGCATATGGCCGGGACAAGAAGCCTTCTTCTAGATTATACCCCAGTTGAGGACAGACAAAAAGTCATTCTTGGTGGTTCAGACAGGGGAGTAACTAAAGGCTATGGTATGATTTCTAATGACATAGTCTCCTTCATAGATGTGACTTATGTTAAAGTATTACAACACAATCTCATAAGCATAGGCCAATTATGTGATAAAGGCTATATTGTTGAGTTCTATAAGGACGTGTGTCTGATAAAATAGTCTGCCAATTTTGAGACAGTCTTAACAAGCACTCGGATTAGAAATATTTTTTGTTTAAATTTTCTTTGTTTAGACACTCTACACCAGTGTGTCTTTTAGCAAAAGAAAGTGTGTCTCTCTGTGACCAATGGCACAAGTGATTAGCACATATTAATTTTAAAACTATAAGTATGCTATTTTTTCAAAACTTAGTACGTGATACACCTAGTATTAAGTGCCTTAAAGAGAGTCCATGTCATGCATGTCAAATGGGTAAGAAGACAAGGGATACCTTTAAGGGTATTGTTGAAAAGATTCTTTTAGAGGTTTATATCTACTTCATATGGACTTATTCGGTCCTATGCTAATTTATAGTTTAGGAGGTAAAGTATATAAGTTAGTTATTGTTGATGACTACTCTCGTTTTCTTGGGTGGTCTTTCTAAAACACAAGTCAGACACCTTCGAAGCCATCACAAATTTTGTCAGACAAATTCAGAATGAATTGAACTGCTCAGTGGTCAAAGTTAGAAGTGACCACGGAACAGAATTTGAGGTTGGGTCCATGATAAAATTTTACGCAAGTTAAGGTATCTTTCATGAGTTTTCCTCCCCTCATACTCCAGAACAAAATGGAGTTGTCGAGAGAAGGAACAAAAATCTTATTGAAGCATGAATGACTATGTTGAATGACTCTTCACTACCAGAGTACTTCGGGGCTGAAGTAGTAAACACAGCTTATCATATGCAAAACAGAGCATTAATCAAAAGACATTATAAGACACCTTATGAACTATTGAAGGGTAGAAAACTAATTGTGTCCTACTTCAGGATCTTTGGCAACAAATGTTTTGTATTTAATAATGGGAAGTATCATTATACGATGTTTAGGTAAAAATATTTTGAAGGTATTTTTGTAGGCTATAGTAGCTATAGTAAGGCAAGTAGATACTTTCAAAAATGTTCCACCTTAGTCAAGTAATCAACAATAACCCAAATAGAGTCATTTCTGGCCCGAGATCGAGGCAAACCATGCACGAAATTCCATGGAAATATCTTCGAATTTCCACTACAATACATGAAGTGATTTAAGCATTTCGTCAAGACTCTTGCATTCAGCCTTCACAATTTGACAAGCTTGGCAGTATGTCATAAACCTAGTGACATCCTTCTTTATGCCAGGCCAGAAAAGTGTCTTCTTCATATCAGTGAGCATCTTAACTATCCTTGAATACATTAAGAACTTAGAACAATTTGTAACGCCCCGTTTTTTCAGCGATTATTTTTATTTTCGTTTGGCATTACGATGACGCGTTTCCGTGGCTTGTGCCATTTGTGGAGTGTGGTTTAGCTCCTTAGAACTGAGTGCCCTGTTTGGTAGCCTGTTTGCAAGATCTCCCTAGCAAACCGAGTCGTTTTGGTGACCCGGTGTGGCCTCTCGGGGGAATGTTTGTGTTTGGCTTTGTTTGGGTGTAACTCGAGTTCTGTTCATCGAAAGTTAATTTCAACTTCGCCGTTGTGTTTGTAGCGTGGGTATTTAGCTACGGTGCGAATTTCGTCAAATTCCGAGGTAGTCCGATTTTCGCGTCGATTTGGTGCTTTATGTAATTTTGTAATTAATTATATTATTATATAATTATATATATATATATATATATATATAGAATGAAAACCCCCGATCCATCATCTTTCCCACTCGAACCGCCGCCCCTGTACGAGAGAAACGGAGAAACCGCCTACCCTTCCCTTCAGACGCCGATTCCCGGAGCGTTTGTGGACGGAATTCGATTCCGAGAGTGGATTCGGATTGCTCTCGTCGAGACCTTCATTCCTTCGGTAAGAAATTCGATTTTCGTGGAGTTTTGGGAGGATTGGAATTTTCGGTTTTGGAGCTTTCCGCCATTAATGGCCGAGTATTTGTTTTAGGTGTTGTAGCCATTTTGATCCGTGCGAAGAGGAGGAAAGCAGTCCAAAGCTTCGCTGTGATTTGAGGCAAGTGGTATTCTTGCCCTTGCCAAGTTTTTTTTCGATTTTACTTGCTGAAATTGAAATCCCGGTTAGCCCAGGTTAGAGGCCTTGTTGTTCTTATTTTCTTGCTAACTATAGGGCTTAGTTCTTCCTACTGAAACCCCCCCTATTTTGTGATGATTAGAATCCAAATTGTCGGCGTGGAGCCGTTGTTTTCCTTTACTCTGATTGTTGCTCTGGTTCGGGTGTAGCCGAGAGGGAGAGTTAGGAGGGGGTGTGGTTGCCGATTTTCATTAAGGTATTACTCGAATGATTAGGTATAGTTTGTATATTAGTGGTGCGCGACGTTGGTAGTTTCCTGCTGCTACTGCAGTTGCGTGGGTCGTGTGCGCGTTCCGTTGTCGTTCGGGAAATTCAAAACGGTACAGGTTAGCCGTGCACGGTCGTTGACCGTTGGGGCGCACGACCACTGGTCGTGTGCCTCTGGTCGTGCGCGTATAACTTTCAGTTTCCAAAGTTCTGTCTCGTAGATCGCACGAGTGCTGGCAAGCAGTGCGCACGACCACTGATCGTGCGTCACTGATCGTGCGCTGACGCTAAGTTTTCCCAGGTTTTCCAGGTTCGCTTCGCACGATCATCAGCCGATGAGTGCGCACGACCACTAATCGTGCGTCACTGATCGTGCGCTCTGTATACTTTCTTTTGCTAGGCGAATTTAGCTGGTTTCGAGTGCGGGAGTTTAGATACTCAAGTGACAGGCAACTACTCGAGTTCTGGATCTTCTGCCTTGGTCGTTCGACTATCGTCGAGCTCCGTATTCTTTAGCGGGTTTGTGGGTAGTGACTTTATTTTGGCGGCGAGTGAGGCTAGCTCACTCAACGCCAAAGTTTAGGTAGGCACTGAGTGGGTTTCACTCAACGCCTAGTCGTGTTGGTTTATTTCAACACTCTTCCTTTACCTTGTCTTTCGTTTCCGAGTGGATTTCCAGTTGTATTTCTGGGTTTTCCTTGTCGGCCGTTTTCTTTATTTTCCTAGAGGCCGAATCGTGGGTCGTGGTTAGTAGTGGTGGTTGTAGCTCTTTATGGGGGTGGAGTTGTGTGATATAGCCAAGGCCACCCATGTTTTTCTTGCTCCAGGTACGGACTGGGCATGTCGGGTGGAAGATCCCTTGTGTTTTCACATGTTGACCCTCGAGCTTTTGACTTGGACATGGTGGATTGGGGGACTGCGTTTGCCTTCGATCCCGTTCCTCGTTGTTGTTTTTGCTACTATCACTTCCCACAGTTTAGGGTGTTAGAAGTTTCTTCTTTGGTAGTTTGCAGCATTCTGGCTCTTGGCAGCCTAGTAGGCCCTGCAGGATGTGGTTCCTGGGCTGGGTCGTTACTGTTTCTTTGCACGTAGTGCTTTTCTTGTGGTCCTGTTTTGGATAGTTGTGAATCTTTCTACTGCATGTTTTTCTGGTACTTTTCCCCTTTTGGTTGACTCTTTCATGCAGTTTTACTTTGTTTAGCTTGCTGAGGTATTCTGTTTTCTTTGGAATACCCCAGGTTCTGAGCCGTAGCCAGTCTGGTGGCTAGTTGAAGGTGGTGTTGTTGGTGGACTCCCGGACTTTGGAGTTCTGTTTACCTTGTTAGTGAGGTTGTTTTCAGTACTTTCTTACAGACATATATTTGTGCTAGTGGGTTCGTGTCAGGTTGTTGGCGCCCACTGGTAGTTTTTATCTTGTACTAGATATATACTATTGATGCTACCATTTTCTGGAGATAGTCTACTTGCTCTGAGAAGGTTTTATGCTAGGTTGCTAGTTATTTTTAAACTATAATTATTATTATAAATAAAGCTCATGATCAGCATGTTTTATAAGACGTATTCACTATTTTCCAAATCACGTATAAAGACCGCTTTCTTATATATTATATAAAATAAATGTAGGGTCTTGCATAGCATGAGTGGTTCTCTTGGAACCCTTATGCGCTCCTTAGGATGTTAAACCTAAATAAAGTATTTTTCCGCAGCGTATAAATATAGTTTTTTCTTTTGTGGACTAGGTGATCCACTGAGCCGAGGGATACGGACTCTAATCATAACTGATTTTCTATTCATTAAGCACATGATTTTCTTGCATAAAGATTGTAGTTGGTTTTGCCTGAGCGTCAGCAGTTATCCCCTGCTTGACGTGGCATCATGACGCATGTTTTCTCTTACTCTGATAATTCTTAATTCGGAGAAAATGCGGGTTGTGACAGTTGGTATCAGAGGGAGGTTGCTTGACAAGTTAGTTGAGCAACCTTCCTTGGATGCTTTTGGTGGTTCAGCATCATGTCATTCACACACCGATATGTCATCAGCACGTCTTGGCAAAAGCACGAACACTACACTCATAGCATAACATGAAGTATACGGGGCATATTATGTAGTATGGGATGCATAATATGTGTTCGTATATGGATCCACCATAGGGGCTACATGTGAGGGTTATGTAGTATGGGATGCATAACCTCACCACATGACTGCGACTAGCACGTTTCTTTTTCGTTGCATGGAAATGTTATGTAGTATGGGATGCATAACATTTTCATGCGTACGCCGCTCATAACATGCATTAGGGCCTTTTTTTTAGAATGCATAGCACAATCATGCATATCATATCATTGCATAAGCACAACGCACCGAGCTAAAGATTTGCAGGATGACATATGTACACACATGAGTTTTCAAATTAACATAAATTCATGCATCCGATCTAGGCACAAGAGTTAGTGAGGTGGTGGTTAACCATCCTAGGTTAGGGCATATCATCTAATTTTTGTGAAGAAGATAAACTCTCAGAGCAAGTTTAGCAGCTTTAAGTCTACATCTACATATGTATTGTCTGTACTGGTAATCGGTTCTAGTCGTTGGATTTGGATCTGATTTGCGTTGTAATGATTTTTAGGATGGCTAGGCGTCCTGCGACTCGATCGACTCCCCTGCCTGGAGGAGAATCTTCTGGAGCTCAGAACGATGCGGTGATCGAGAGTCTGCGTCTGAGTAGCGAAGCTATGGGCAGGCAGTTGGAGGAGGTGCAAGCCTAGATTCAGTCTTTGGTGGCTGTTGTGGCAGGTCAGGCTCAGGGTGCGCAAGTTCCTGCTGGGGGGTTAGCTGTTCCTCCTCCTCCTGCACCCTTGAGACCTCCAGTGGTGGTGCCAGCAAAGATGGACTTCATCTCGCAGTTTCAGAGGCTGAGCCCTCCCACTTATGATGGGAAGGCAGATTTCATGGTGATAGACGACTGGCTGATCTCCATGGAGGAGATGTTCTCGTACTCAGGGATTTCAGATGACCAGAGGGTGATGTTAGCCACCTATCAGCTCAAAGGGTTGGCTAAGAGTTGATGGCTGAGAGAGAAGGAGTGCTTGGTAGCCGGATGCTCGTGGGAGATGTTCAAGGAGATGCTGTTGAGGAAGTTCTTACCCTCGGTCGAGCGTGACCGCCTCATGAACGACTTCCTCCATCTGAAGCAAAGGCAACTCACGGTGGGTGAGTATGAGATAGTGTTCAGCAAGTTGAGCCATTTTGCCCCGGGATTGGTCAGCGTTGAGGCTGATCGAGTTAAGCAATTTCTCGGTGGTTTGAGGAGTGAGGTGCAGCAGTTGGCCAGTGCTTATGGGTCAGTGACTTATGCTGGAGTTGTAGAGGCTGCTCTTAAGGTTGAGGCCATTGAGACGGCGAAGAGCAGATGCCAGCAGTTGAAGAAGGATAAGAGGAAGTTGGTAGAGGAGAAGAAACCCCTGGTACCCGATGCTGTTTCGGGAAAGAGGAGCAGGGTGGTGTGCAGTTTTTGTGGCCGCTCAGGCCATCCTGTCGAGAGGTGTTCAAGAAGGCGGCAGCTCAGAAGAAGGAGCAGGTTCATGCGATTCAGGGTGCTCCTAGGAGAGATGCCTCCTATTCTGTTTGTAAGCGATCCGGCCATGATGCGGCCCAGTGTTGGTCCAGGGATAGAGTCTGCTATCAGTGTGGGCAGAAGGGACACATCAAGTCGAGGTGTCCTCTGTTTCAGCCAGCTCTTCCTGCAGTTCCGTTACAGGCTTTACCTCCACCTCAGCGTGTGGACAAGGGAAAAGGGAAGCTGAACGTGATTTCTTCCGAGGAGGCTCAAACTTCGACCCAGGTGATCTCAGGTTAGTTGTTTGTTGTTTTTCTTTCTAGCCTGGTAGTTTAGTTGCTAGATTATTTGCGGTACTGTTGTGCTAGTTCCTTAGCTTTGTGTGTTCCTATAGGGAAATTTAAGGTGAAGAACCGCTGGGCGCGTGTTCTGTTTGACTCCGGCGCTACCCACTCGTTCGTGGCTAGAGCCTTTGTGGAGCGTCATCGGTTGTCTCTAGATCGTGTTCGGGATTCCTTCCGTGTCAAGTTTCCCTCTGGTGAATCTGTGTTGTCAGATTTGGGTATTTTGGATTGCCCGGTTTTGTTGGGGGATTTTCTTGCGAAGGCGGACCTGAAGATGATTGATCTAGAGGACTTCGATGTCATTTTGGGCATGGACTGGCTCTCTCGGTATGATGCGGTCATTCAGTGCAAAGGAAAGCGCTTGGACTTCATCAGGGACGACGGTCAGCCCGGCAGCGTGTATGCTGATCCGTGTCAGGATTCTCCTGTTCTCTCTGCGGTATGTGTTCAGAGATTGTTTCTTTCTGATTGTTGTGTTTGTTTAGTCTCGGCGGTTGGAACCGTTGTTAGCGTGCCACGCTTGGAGGAGATTCCTATTGTTTGTGGTTTCGCCGATGTTTTTCCTGATGATCTTCCTGGTATCCCTCCTGAGCGGGATGTGGAGTTTGTTATTGATTTGGAGCCGGGTACGCGTCCTATTGCCAAGGCGCCGTACCGGATGGCCCCTCGTGAGTTAGAGGAGTTGCGAATTCAGTTAGATGAGTTGTTGGCTAAAGGTTTTATCAGGCAGAGTTCGTCGCCTTGGGGTGCTCCTGTTTTGTTCGTAAAGAAGAAAGATGGGTCGATGCGGCTTTGCATCGACTATAGAGAGTTGAACAAGGTCACTATCAAGAACAGGTACCCTCTGCCGAGGATCGATGATTTATTTGACCAGTTGCGTGGTAACACGGTATTCTCCAAGATCGATCTTCGTTCTGGTTATCATCAGCTCAGGATCTGTGAGGCGGATATTCCACGGACTGCGTTTAGGTCGAGCATGGACACTTTGAGTTTTTGGTGATGTCGTTCGGTTTGTCCAACGCACCATCAGCTTTCATGGACATGATGAATCGGGTATTCAAGGATTTCCTAGACAAGTTCGTGGTGGTCTTCATTGATGACGTGTTGGTTTATTCACGCAGTGCTGAGGAGCATGAGCAGCATCTGCGCTTGGTACTATCAGAGTTTAGGAACCACAAGTTATTCGCCAAGTTGAGTAAGTGCGAATTTTGGTTGCCTCAGGTTTCTTTTCTAGGCCACGTGGTGAACAAGGATGGGATCTCGGTTGACCCAGAAAAGATTGCAGCAGTGATGGATTGGAGTAGGCCGAATACTCCTAAGGAGATCAGAAGTTTCTTAGGGTTGGCTGGCTATTACAGGAGATTCATGGAGGGTTTCTCTTCTCTAGCCGCACCTTTGACCAAGCTGACTCAGAAGAATGTGGCTTTTGTTTGGAGCGAGAAGTGCGAAGAAGCTTTTCTAGAGCTAAAGAAGAGATTGTGTACTGCTCCCGTTCTGGCCCTTCCTACTGAGGGCGTGGATTATGATGTGTATGTGGATGCTTCGCATATAGGTCTGGGATGCGTATTAATGCAGGATGGAAAAGTAATTGCTTATGGGTCAAGGCAGTTGAAGACTCATGAGAAGAATTATCCTACGCATGACCTTGAGTTTGCAGCGGTTATCTATGCGTTGAAGTTGTGGAGGTACTTACTTTATGGGGCTCAGTGCAAGATTTTTACTGACCATAAGAGCCTGAAGTACGTGTTCACGCAGAAGGAGTTGAATCTGCATCAGCGGCGGTGGCTTGAGTATGTGGCGGATTATGACGTAGAAATCCAGTATCATTCGGGCAAGGCCAATGTGGTGGCCGATGCCCTGAGCCGAAAGACGGGAAAGATCTTTAACCTCTCCGCCGATCGGTTAGTTGAGGAGTTCCTCCTTATGGATATTTCAGTGGGATGCTGTAGTTTGCAGAGTAGCTTGTCAGTGGCAGAGCCGTCCTGGATTTCTTTGACCAGACTGCACCAGAAGGACGACCTGGATCTGTTGCACTTGTTCATCAGGACAGAGAAGGGAGAGTTGCCAGATTTTGCTATCAATGATGCGGGTACTTTGAAGTACCGCGGCAGGTTTTGCGTTCCCGCTGTTGGGGACATTAGGAGTATGATTTGCAGTGAGGCTCATGGTTCCAGCGTTGCCTACCATCCAGGATCTACGAAGATGTACCGTGACTTAAGGCAAATTGCCTGGTGGTATGGAATGAAAGGAGATATAGCCCGATATGTTGCTGAGTGTCACACTTGCAAGCGTGTGAAGGCCGATCATGGAAGGCCTGGTGGCAAGCTGACCCCGTTAGAGATCCCGACTTGGAAGTGGGAGAGTATATCTATGGACTTCATTACGGGTTTGCCAAAATCCCCGAGGGGATTTGATTCTGTTTGGGTTATAGTGGATAGATTGACGAAGTGTGCTCACTTCGTGCCTTATAAGATTGATTACCCGATGAAGAAGATAGCGGAGTTGTACTTGAATGAAGTCATCCGACTCCATGGTGTGCCGGTTAGCATCATTTCTGATCGAGACTCCCGGTTTACTTCTCGTTTTTGGCAGAGTCTGCAGGAGGGTTTGGGTACGGATCTGAGGTATTCTACTGCGTACCACCCTCAGACCAATGGGCAGATGGAGCGGGTCAATCAGATTGTTGAGGATATGATCCGGTGCTATATTTTAGACCACGGTGGAGCGTGGGATGAGCGTCTGCGACTCATGGAATTTGCTTATAATAACAGTTATCAAGAAAGCTTGCAGATGGCTCCGTTCGAAGCTTTGTATGGGAGGCGCTGTAGGACTCCGTTGTTTTGGGCCGAGGCTGGTGAGAGGCCGTTGTTGGGTCCTGATGCGCTGGAGGATATGGAAGTCGCCGTGAAGCTTATTCGGGAGAAGCTTCGTTTAGCTCAAGAGAGGTATGAAAAGAACGCCAATCGGCGTAGGTCTGCTTTGGAGTTTTTAGTAGGGGATCATGTATACCTCAAGGTTTCTCCAATGGTTGGTGTGAAGAGATTTGGTAAAAATCGGAAATTGGACCCAAGGTATGTGGGCTCGTTCGAGATTTTGGAGCGGATTGGTGTGTCTGCATATAGATTGGATTTGCCAGCGAACTTCCCTGGTGTTCATAATGTTTTTCATGTTAGCCAATTGCGGAAGTGTGTGCGCAGCAGTGGGCAACTCTTGGATGTTGTGCCCCAGTTGGAGCCCAACCTCTCTTTTGTTGAGGTGCCAGTTTGTATTTTGGATACTCAGGAGCGTGTGCTGCGAAAGAAGTCCATACCGATGGTGAAAGTTCTATGGAAAAATCAGGATTTGGAGAGCGCGACTTGGGAGCTAGAGTCGGCCATGAGGAGGGCGTACCCTCACCTGTTTCACTGATTTGATCGGTATGTTTCCCTTTGTAACTTCTGTTTGTTACTTTTCCTTCTTTAGTAGGAGGGTTGTGCGTAAAGTTTCGGGACGAAACTTTCTTTTAGGGGGAGTGACTGTAACGCCCTGTTTTTTTCAGCGATTATTTTTATTTTCGTTTGGCGTTACGATGACGCGTTTCCGTGGCTTGTGCCATTTGTGGAGTGTGGTTTAACTCCTTAGAACTGAGTGCCCTGTTTGGTAGCCTGTTGGCAAGATCTCCCTAGCAAACCGAGTCGTTTTGGAGACCCGGTGTGGCCTCTCGGGGGGATGTTTGTGTTTGGCTTTGTTTGGGTGTAACTCGAGTTCTGTTCGTCGAAAGTTAATTTCGACTTCGCCGTTGTGTTCGTAGCGTGGGTATTTAGCTACGGTGTGAATTTCGTCGAATTCCGAGGTAGTCCGGTTTTCGCGTCGATTTGGTGCTTTATGTAATTTTGTAATTAATTATATTATTATATAATTATATATATATAGAGAGAGAGAGAAAATGAAAACCCCCGATCCATCATCTTCCCCACTCGAACCACCGCCCCTGTACGAGAGAAACGGAGAAACCGCCTACCCTTCCCTTCAGACTCCGATTCCCGGAGCATTTGTGGACGGAATTCGATTCCGAGAGTGGATTCGGATTGCTCTCGTCGAGACCTTCATTCCTACGGTAAGAAATTCGATTTTCGTGGAGTTTTGGGAGGATTGGAATTTTCGGTTTTGGAGCTTTCCGCCATTAATGGCCGAGTATTTGTTTTAGGTGTTGCGGCCGTTTTGATCCGTGCGAAGAGGAGGAAAGCAGTCCAAAGCTTCGTTGTGATTTGAGGCAAGTGGTATTCTTGCCCTTGCCAAGTTTTTTTTCGATTTTACTTGCTGAAATTGAAATCCCGGTTAGCCCAGGTTAGAGGCCTTGTTGTTCTTATTTTCTTGCTAACTATAGGGCTTAGTTCTTCCTACTGAAACCCCCCCTATTTTGTGATGATTAGAATCCAAATTGTCGGCGTGGAGCCGTTGTTTTCCTTTACTCTGATTGTTGCTCTGGTTCGGGTGTAGCCGAGAGGGAGAGTTAGGAGGGGGTGTGGTTGCCGATTTTCGTTAAGGTATTACTCGAATGATTAGGCATAGTTTGTATATTAGTGGTGCACGACGTTGGTAGTTTCCTGCTGCTACTGCAGTTGCGTGGGTCGTGTGCGCGTTCCGGTGTCGTTCGGGAAATTCCAAACGGTACAGGTTAGTCGCGCACGGTCGTTGACCGTTGGGGCGCACGACCACTGGTCGTGTGCCTCTGGTCGTGCGCGTATAACTTTCAGTTTCCAAAGTTCTGTCTCGTAGATCGCACGAGCGCTGGCAAGCAGTGCGCACGACCACTAATCGTGCGTCACTGATCGTGCGCTGGCGCTAAGTTTTCCCAGGTTTTCCAGGTTCGCTTCGCACGATCATCAGCCGATGAGTGCGCACGACCACTAATCGTGCGTCACTGATCGTGCGCTCTGTATACTTTCTTTTGCTAGGCGAATTTAGCTGGTTTCGAGTGCGGGAGTTTAGATACTTAAGTGACAGGCAACTACTCGAGTTCTGGATCTTCTGCCTTGGTCGTTCCACTATCGTCGAGCTCCGTATTCTTTAGCGGGTTTGTGGGTAGTGACTTTATTTTGGCGGCGAGTGAGGCTAGCTCACTCAACGCCAAAGTTTAGGTAGGCACTGAGTGGGTTTCACTCAATGCCTAGTCGTGTTGGTTTATTTCAACACTCTTCCTTTACCTTGTCTTTCGTTTCCGAGTGGATTTCCAGTTGTATTTCTGGGTTTTCCTTGTCGGTCGTTTTCTTTATTTTCCTAGAGGCCGAATCGTGGGTCGTGGTTAGTAGTGGTGGTTGTAGCTCTTTATGGGGGTGGAGTTGTGTGATATAGCCAAGTCCACCCATGTTTTTCTTGCTCCAGGTACGGGCTGGGCACGTCGGGTGGAAGATCCCTTGTGTTTTCACGTGTTGACCCTCGAGCTTTTGACTTGGACATGGTGGATTGGGGGACTGCGTTTGCCTTCGATCCGGTTCCTCGTTGTTGTTTTTGCTACTATCACTTCCCACAGTTTAGGGTGTTAGAAGTTTCTTCTTTGGTAGTTTGCAGCATTCTGGCTCTTGGCAGCCTAGTAGGCCCTGCAGGATGTGGTTCCTGGGCTGGGTCGTTGCTGTTTCTTTGCACGTAGTGCTTTTCTTGTGGTCCTGTTTTGGACAGTTGTGACTCTTTCTACTACATGTTTTTCTGGTACTTTTCCCCCTTTTGGTTGACTCTTTCATGCAGTTTTACTTTGTTTAGCTTGCTGAGGTATTCTGTTTTCTTTGGAATACCCCAGGTTCTGAGCCGTAGCCAGTCTGGTGGCTAGTTGGAGGTGGTGTTGTTGGTGGACTCCCGGACATTGGAGTTCTGTTTACCTTGTCAGTGAGGTTGTTTTCAGTACTTTCTTACAGACATATATTTGTGCTAGTGGGTTCGTGTCAGGTTGTTGGCGCCCACTGGTAGTTTTTACCTTGTACTAGATATATACTATTGCTGCTACCATTTTCTGGAGATAGTCTACTTGCTCTGAGAAGGTTTTATGCTAGGTTGCTAGTTATTTTTAAACTATAATTATTATTATAAATAAAGCTCATGATCAGCATGTTTTATAAGACGTATTCACTATTTTCCAAATCACGTATAAAGACCGCTTTTTTATATATTATATAAATTAAATGTAGGGTCTTGCATAGCATGAGTGGTTCTCTTGGAACCCTTATGGGCTCCTTAGGATGTTAAACCTAAATAAAGTATTTTTCCGCAGCGTATAAATATAGTTTTTCTTTTGTGGACTAGGTGATCCACTGAGCCGAGGGATACAGACTCTAATCATAACTGATTTTCTATTCATTAAGCACATGATTTTCTTGCATAAAGATTGTAGTTGGTTTTGCCTGAGCGTCAGCAGTTATCCCCTGCTTGACGTGGCATCATGACGCGTGTTTTCTCTTACTCTGATAATTCTTAATTCGGAGAAAATGCGGGTTGTGACACAATTGGCCTCCTTTAGAAACTCTTCCGGAATGTTCCCAACAATTGGAAAGTAAAGCCGATGATGGAAATGTTGTAATCCATAAATTAAACGATAATCTCTCAAAGATACTTTGCCAACTGTTCGAATTATATATGTAAAAATCGAATCTTCTCTCTGAGTCACTATGATACGGTCTCGGATATCGCAATGAATCTCTGTCCAAAAACAAGTAATCCTCATAAGAAGGTGTGCTCCCTTTGTGAATATGAACAATCCCCATCACCATCAAGCTCATAAAATTATTAAAGGCTAAGGGACTTCGGCTCAATGTATCAACAATGGTTTTCGCTTTCCTTGGATGATAGTGGAGATAAAAATTATAGTCACAGAGGAATTCAATCCATCTTCTCTATCTCAAATTAAGATCTTTCTACGTGTAGATTTTCTTAAAACTCTTATGATCAGGAAAGATCTCACACCTCACACTGTATAGGTAGTGCCTCCAAATTTTTAGCGCGAAGATGACTGCTCCCAATTCCAAGTCATGAGTGGGGTAATTCTTCTCATGCTTATTATGTTGTCTGAAAGCATAGGCTATCACATGACCATATTTCTTGAGTACAGCTCCCATTCCCTGAAGCGAAGCATTAGTGAAAAATTGAAATCCCTCTTTCCCAAAGGAAGAGCAAGAACATGGGACAATGTTAATAGATCCTTTAAAGTAAAGAAAGATTCTTCACAAGATAATGTCTAAATGAATGGAGCATCCTTCCCAGTCAAAGCAGTGAGTGGCTGGGATATTTTGGAAAAAACCTCCACTAATCTTTGATAATAACCGGATAATCTGAGGAAACTTCGGACATCACTCGTTGTCTTCAACGCAGATTAATCCTTAATAGCCTGAATCTTAGCCGGGTCAACGGATAATCCATCTCCACCAATTACGTGACCCAAGAAGTGAACTTGAACCAAAACTCACTTTTACTAAACTTGACATATAATTTATGCTCCTACAACTTCCACAATACAAACTATAAATGTTCGGTATGGGCCTTCTCATCACTGGAATACACAAGAATATCATCAATAAAAACAATCACGAAAACATTAAGAAATGGCATAAACTCTTGATTCATGAGGCTCATGAATACAGAAGGAGCATTTGTGAGACAAAAGGGCATCACGTTAAATTCATATTGACAATAATTAGAGTTGAAAACTATCTTAGAGATTTCAGATTCACTAACACTTAATTGATATTATCCTGAGCGCAAGTCCAACTTGGAAAATACATGAGCTTCATACAAATGATCAAATAATTCATCAATATAGAGGAGAGGATAGGTACTCTGGACCGTCAGCCTGTTCAATTCTCTATAATCGATACACAGTCTCATGCTACCATCCTATATTTTGACAAAGAGCACTAGGGCTCCACAGGGAGATGAACTAGGGAGAAGAAACCCTAATTCAATAAACACCTGCAATTGCACTCGTAATTTTGCCATTTCTTTTGGAGCCATTTGGTATGGAGTTCTAAATACAGGTCTATCACCAGGTACCAAATCTATAGTATACTTCAATACACATTGAGGAGGCATACCATACAACTTCTCAGAAACACATCTGGATATTCATTGACCGTTGCTACTGCATCAAAACCTACCTCACTCTCTAAAAGACTGCAAAAACTACATTACCAGGCTTTACCGCTTTTATATCTTGAAGCGAAGCCATTAGCATACAAAAGGGATGATCTATACCTTTAAACACAAGTGTGTTGTCATTTTATACACTCAAATAGACTTCCTTCATTTCGCTGTTGATCTGGTCTTTATGTTTAGATATCCAATACGTACCCAAGATGAGATCCAAATCCATGATATTTAAAACAATCGTGACAACATTGAATTTCTCGCCTTCAAAAGTCATCTCCAAGGACCATTTTGTTGATGAATGAACTAGTGATCTATTAGGAAAACGGACCATAAGAGATATACCTTCAAAGTATCAGATTCCATTCAAGTCCTTGAAAAACTCTTCAGACACAAAAGAATGTGTGGCTCCAGTGTTGAATAATATTTTTGCTACCTTGTTGCTAAAAATAATACAACCTGTACTAACTAAGATTAAAATTATTTTCATGCCGAAGCACCAAATTATATTGAACCATCAAAATAAATGGTAATTAAGAATGGTAAAAAGAGATTCAACAAGTTTATGCACCAGTCACAACATCTTGAGGCCTATGCCTCTGAGTGAGATCCAAAGCATAAGCTTATTGAGGTTCCCTCTTCTTTTCTTGTCCCCCATTGCCATGGCATTTACCTTTCATTGAGGGTTCCAAGGCATTATCCTGATGAACCATCCTTTGAGGGAACTGGGACCTAATATATCTCAGATGGTGGCTATGATAATAATTTCCTCGGAAATATACACTTCCTAGAGGAGGCTGAGTCTGCTGAGAGGGCACTATAACTGATAGCTTCTTCACCTACTTCTCCTGAGAATGACCATGACCTCCAAAATTTTGATCTCCTCAGAATATATTACGATCACGAAGAAACTTCTTCTTATCAGGTTTTTGGTCAGGTGACGACTGTGCGTAGGTCTCTCCCGATCTCTTCCTACGGCTCTGAACTGCCATCGGATCTACCTCCAAAGCCTTAGCCAGTTCCACTATATTCATGATTCTTGTACGAGGGGCCATAATGAGTGGTTGCCTCAAGGAGTCTTGTAGTACATAATAGAAGCGCATTGCAACATCACATTAAGTAAGGTCATAATTACCTGCAAAGCGATCCAGGTGACAAAATTCACACTAGTATCCCATCACTAAGAGGTTGCCCTTACGTAAGTGAAAGAATCTCTCTTGCAGTTCTCTCTATCCACGACATGAATAAAGTGTTTTAAGAACACATAAAAAATTCTTCCCAACCAATATTTGAGAGAAAACATCATCGAAAAATGGGCATATACACTAATCTCCACCACTGTCTGGCATAATCCTCAAGCATAGTTACCACCAAGGTAACATCTATATCCATAGGGCATCTCATGCCCATAAAAAGCTCTTGAACTCTGTCTAACTATTCCTCCATCTGAGTTGCTGTCTCCATTTCTTTGAAATATGGAGGAGAAAATCTCCTGAAAACACTTATCTAATTAATCTGAGGCACAAGTAACTGGGAAGTCCTTGTATTTATGGAAGTACGGAATGTCACCAAAACTGCAGAAAGAGTATGTCACATCTCATTCTGATGGAAAGGAGTGGTAATAGTACGTTTCACTCCTGGTGCAAGTGGGACAAGCTCCGAAGTTATTGGAGGTTGTGGATTTCCTAGTATATCAGTGGGTGTCAGAACACAGTCACCCTGAATAGTTGCTTCAAGAATATATGAAATTAACATAAGGTTAATTTTTGCACAAAGTTTTAGACAAAAATACTTTCTGTAATTGAGAAAAATATGTTGCATTACTGTGATCAATTTAATGGCCCACCAGCTTCTGCGAAGTTCATCCTCAAACTTGAAGAATCTAATTAACTTATGCTAGTAACTTCTATATATTGAAACTAAAACTCAGTCTCAAGAGAAGTTCGAATCCAAAAGGGGTAGCCTGCACCAACTTATCCCAAGGAAGAGCACTAGACCAATGACTTGGGATCAAGGAACAGAACCCTGAGCTACAGCGCGAAAGGTCCTACCATACACCTGGAAGATCGAAGAGAGCTTTCCCTCCCTAGACAATGCTGAGTTGGGCACCTTGGAGGGCACTTGAGGCCAACCAAAACTAACCAGAGGAGAAAGAAGCCAAAAAAGGATCATCTCCAAAGATTCCCATGAGGTTTATTTATAGTTTCCCAAGTCTGGCCTGTAAATAGTAGAATCTCATCTTTTCGCTTTACTATACACAACCCAATTTGGTCTGCCTGCAGCAAAACTCTGCTGTTTGGAGAGGCTATTAGCATTCCCAAAATCTATCGTCTTAGGGAAAAAAATCTGAGCTAGTCGACCACTTGCTAGAGGAAGTGAGTGCTTAAAGAGGTCAACTCTTGCTTGTCACCTTGGCTCGGGGGTGTGTGTGGGTTAAGCCCCCCACTCGCCCGCCTCCTGCCCAGAGCCTGGGGAGAGCACAGGAAAAGATACCCCACGCTGCCCTAAACTTCCCTAGGCAATTTGTCGAGCATGAGCCTTTGGACCACTCGCCCATTCAGCTCGCCAGGGTTAGTTAAGACCCCTCCCGACCTTGATCCAAACTGAGGGTCCCACTCGCCAAATATGGGGATATACACAATACCTACTCATTACGAGCTTGTCCCCAGCTCAAAAAGAAAATGCCAACCACATGTATTTGGTGGGTGGCAGCTGATTTCTAAAGAATCATCTAGTGGGTCACCCGACGATCTATATATATTCCAAGTGGGAAGGTTGAAGTGTACCTTGCTTACTAACAACCTACCTATTCTCCAGCTCTTTATTGCAGAATACCTTTTTCCAAAGAACTCCAGGATCGCCTCATAATTGTACAGGAGAAAAATAAGTCCGACATAATTGAACTTCAAGCCTTGGCTTTCACATCGCTCCCTAGGTTCACTGTTGGAGCTAAAGTCAGCCAAGAAAGTCAAGTGCGATTTGACAACGAGAGAGCCTCCAACCCCTTATGCATTGTCATCAACTCCCAGTCAAGAGCTCATGCCTCCTATAGAAACACAGGTACTCTAGATTCCATTTATTTGCGATCTGTTAAAAATCCAAACCATGACCATCCCAAGTCTTCTTTGTAGGGAGACCGCTCAAAAGAGGACACCAGAGTGATCCCAGTGTATATTGGCATATCAACTCGCCAGATTTCCCATAACCCCCCCCCCCCCCACTTGGAGATGCGAGTCCCCATAGCAATCCCGGCGGTCTCACGCAAACCTTTGTTAATTACTCTGTTGTTAGCCTGTTGAATTGCTTTACTTGTTCTTTAAACCAATCTCATATTACTTGCTGCAGCTTCACCCTTTAAGGTCACTGGTCAAGGAGCCTTGTTATAAAAATCTTCGTCTCGCCAGCCCTCACATGATCCTACCCTAAGCTCAATCCCCATAGTGAAAGGTGTTTTTGAAATTCCCATCCCTGCCTCTACCTTGATATCGGATCAGGACCTTTCTTTCGCGGGTCTTGGGAAATTGCTCATTCTTCTTCCCCGCCGTCCCTTCCATGGATAGCTGTGTTCCTCTTGTCATATCCCCAGCAAGGGGTTGACTATCTCACATGGTTAGTCGGAGCACCCTCCCCTTCACTTGTTATCATTATGGTTCTAACCCTCGCGACTCCCATTTCTGTAGATAATCCAAGGGCCTTTGAAGCTAAAAAACCTTCTGAAATTGATTTCAACTTGCCTCCACCTTCCTCTAGCATGACTGAAGATTTCCTCGGCGACTCGAATGATCCTGAGTGGATGAAGAGGTGGATGGTAGATGTCCTTTGGAAGTATGGGATCATATTGCATGAGCTTAAAGGAGAGAGGATCATCGACGAGGAGCGGCTACGAAATCTTAAAGAGGCCTACACCTAGATTTCTAGAGAGGCGCGATTAGAAACTTGAGACAATACGACATCCCCAGATATGTGTAACGACCCCATCCGTTAAATGACGTATAGTAGAAGGTCCGGCCGGGGCCCCACACTATATGCCACAAACAGACGGTGAGGTCACAGGATAATACCAAACCAATTACGAATCCTAACTCAGAGCATTCTAGCGGAAGCTTTAAGTTACAACTTTGAACTCTTAACCGGAATGTCCAATATATATAAAACCACCTTTATATATAAATACCACGGAATGTACACAACCACAAGAGTTTGGCCTTAAGGCCTTACAGTTCCTCTGAACATACATCATGTTTTACAAACCTCGGCGCGCAGGCCGGCCATACATGAGTAAAAAGAGAAAACACAACAATGGCTTAGCCTTCCAGGCTAGCCGCAGCAGCAGCAGCAACAGCAGTAGGGCTCTCCCGCCCATCACTTACTACTTGGCTCTCCAGCACCTGCACGGGAACAATCCACCCAACCGGTGGCAAACAATGCAACGGTCAGCATTCAGCTGACCCAATTATAACAATCCTACCCCTTTCTCGGGGCATGAGCATTCTTTCCCTGCAAGCATGGCATCATCAATAGCAACTATGTGCGCGCAGGCACATTCAAGCCATCACAACCATCGGCCACCCGGCCCGACAGTCCGTGCACTCAGGGCACATTTTCGGTGTACCGGAATACCAGGGTCAACACCACCGTCTACACGGTATTTGAGCATTTCAGTCTTTCCGGCGCGCGGGCCTAAGACTCTCATTAGGCGCTCCAACAAAACCTATACCAGGCTTCCAAGTCGGATGGACCTAACGCAGGTACGGATCAGCCACCCCCCGTTGCTCAAGTCGCCGAGCCACCTCGAATACGGAAGTATCCATGGCATTTTATAGGCGCGGGTCGGTTTCACCTTTCCTGTTCGGCAATCTGCCTTTTCATCGAGTTGCAGCCCAACGGCTCAACTACTCACAAAGTGGCAACACACGGCCACAAGAGTTGCCGCCAACCCTCTTCATTTCCTGGACATCGTCCAGTACTTCCTGCCGCACCAAGCAACAGGTAGGAACAAGGCATCACAAGCCATAGGCATCACAAGCCATTATCACGGAGCCTTCTCCGATATGCAAACAAGCATCACCAATCCAGATTACATCCAGATGGGTTTCACACAGCATGCCTAGAGCCGTACTCCAATTCCGGCCTCTAACAAGGGGGACTTCACATATCTACCCCAAGGGACACCACAACCCACCGCACACTCGCGGGGAAGGGCTTTCCCTATGCAATGCAGAAAAGAAGGACTTCACATGTCCAAGGAGGGAGATCGTTACCCTTGTCGATCTCTTCGGTGCCATCGAAAACTAGCCGGTGAGAAAGAACCGCAGCAGCCTTGCCGTCACAACGCCGGCTTCGGATCACGAATCGAACCACGGGAGCTCCGCCGGTGGCTTGCTCTCCTCCTCCTTCTTCCTCTCTCTTTCTCTCTTCCTTAAGGGTAAAGAAGAATGACTTCTTCATTCTCTCTCACGAATTAATCCAGCCCAAGAAATCACCTGAGCCTTTGGATCAAAAGAGAGGAAACTGAACGGCCAAGATCTTCCCAAAAAATCACTTTTTGGCCGACACGGCCTGTGACACGCCCGTGTCACAGGCCGTGTACCCCTTAAGCGGTACACACAGCTTGAACCGACTGAACAACACGGGTCATCGACACGCCCGTGTCGGACCTGACACGCCCGTGTCAAACCTGAGACACGCCCGTGTCTCCTGCTCCATCGAGCTGCAACCAGTACACGGGTCGGAACACGGCAGCTGACACGCCCATGTCCAGCCTGACACGCCCGTGTTCCCGGCCGTGTTCAAGGCCGTGTCCGGCTCTGACCTGAATAGGCCAATTTCGCAAAATAAATAGAACACGCCCTGGGACACGCCCGTGTCCCAGGCCGTGTACACCCGACACGCCCTGGGACACGCCCGTGTCCCAGGCCGTGTAACCTGACCTGCTACTCAAACTTCATGTTGAGTCTTTTTGGGCCTTTTTGGGGTGTTACAACCCTCTCCCCCTTATCAAAATTTCGTCCCGAAATTTGCACGGTAAGGAAACAAGAACCAGCAAAGCTATAACACTGTTATAACAAAAAGTACACGGTCTACAGTTTATACAAATAACTCGGGAAACTCAGCTCGCATGGTCTGCTCTCGCTCCCATGTTAGCTCTTCACGGCCACAATTGTCCCATCGGACCTTGACCATCCCGATCACTTTGTTCCGCAACTGTTTCTCGGCTCGATCCTCGATCCGAATGGGTCTAACCCTCGTCGTTAGCCCATATTCGACCGGTACCCGATCATTCTCCACGACTTGAGCTGGATCCTTTACCGCCTTACGAAGGACTGAGATGTGAAACACATCATGTAATCCACCCAGGTCCGCCGAAAGTGCTAGTCGATAAGCAGCTTCCCCAACTCGCTCCACCACCTCAAATGGGCCAAGATACCTCGGACTGAGCTTTTTCAAACGCCGAATCCTGGACACACCTTTGAAGGGTTTGATCTTCAAATATACCCAATCACCCACCGCGAACTCCACGTTCCGGTGCTTGGCATTGTAGTACTTTGCTTGACGATCTTGGGCTATCACTAGCCTCTCCCGAATAGAGCGTATGAGCGAAGTAGCTTCTTCGACTTCCTTTTTCCCATTCAGCTTCGATTCGCCTGCTTCTGCCCAAGCTAAGGGTGTACGGCATTTCCGACCATACAACGCCTCAAATGGTGCCATACCAATACTCGCTTGGTAGCTATTATTATAGGCAAATTCGACGAGAAATATATACTCTTCCCATCTCTTACCAAAGTCTAGGGCGCACATGCGGAGCATGTCCTCCATCGTCCTGTTGGTTCGTTCAGTCTGGCCATCCGTTTGGGGATGAAAGGCCGTACTAAACGCTAATTTTGTACCCAACATTTGATGAACGAGCCGCCAATCATTCGATGTGAACCGCCCATCACGGTCACTAACGATGCTCCGGGGAACACCGTGCAGTCGAACAACCTGCTCCACATACAGCTTGGCCAAGGTTTCCACTGAATCGTCTCTTCTGTTTGGAAGGAAGTGCGCCACTTTCGTCAACCGGTCCACAATCACCCAGATTGAATCATGACCGCGTTGAGATCTCGGCAACCCGTGCACGAAATCCATCGAAATATCATCGAACTTCCACTCCGGAATAGGTAACGACTTCAGAAAACCGCCAGGCTTCTGGCATTCTGCTTTCACCAACGCACAGGTAGTGCATTCAGCCACATAACGAGCCACATCTTTCTTGAGTCCGGGCCACCAGAACAGCTTTTTCATATCCCTGTACATCTTTGTGCTCCCTGGGTGAACTGAGTACTTTGCAAAGTGAGCTTCGTACATCAACTCTTCCCTCAGTTTACCCACACTTGGGACGCATACTCGACCATTTCTCCGTAACAACCCGTTATCCCAAGAGAATTGATCATCCGGCCCATCTTTAGCATAGCGCTGGAGACTTTCATCAAGCTCCGTTGCTCGCCGAATTCTGTCCGTAAGGTCATACTGCACCTCCGTCCAGTTCAAGCACGCATCGGTTGACGCACCCTTGTCAACACACGATATCTCCAATGCTTCCAATTCCTGGATCAAACGCTGATCATGCCTCTGCAACCAGCTTGCCCGTACCGGAGTCTGTCGACTCAAAGCATCAGCGACCACATTTCCCTTCCCGGGGGTATAGTGAATCTCGAAGGTGTACTCCCCGAGGAACTCCATCCATCTTCGTTGTCGCATATTCAGATCCTTCTGATCCAACAAATACTTTAGGCTCTTATGATCTGTATAGATATCCACTTTCACGCCATATAGATAGTGCCGCCACAACTTGAGCGCAAAGATTACCGCCGCCAACTCCAAATCATGGACGGGGTAATTCCGCTCATGCACTTTCAACTAACGCGAGCCATAAGCAATCACTTTCCCAAACTGCAGAAGAACGCAGCCTAAGCCGCTCCCAGATGCATCACTATAGATCTCATACCCATCGGTACCACATGGCGATGTCAACACAGGCGCCGTGGTCAAACGACTCTTCAAGTCTTCAAAAGCTCGCGCGCACTCCGGCGTCCAAATGAACTTTTGATCTTTTCTCGTCAGCGTGGTCAGAGGTAAAGCAATCTGTGAGAAGTTTTCCACAAACCGTCTATAGTAGCCCGCAAGTCCAAGGAAACTCCTGACCTCGGCCACTGAAGACATCACTGGCCAATCTCGGATGGCACTTATCTTCAACGGATCCACCGCGATACCCTCTCCGCTTACCACATGGCCTAAAAAGGCTACTGAAGAGAGCCAGAACTCACACTTTGAGAACTTGGCAAAAAGCTTATTCCTCCGCAGGGTATGCAAGACCAACCGCAAATGGTTTGCGTGATCCTCTTCCGACTGAGAGTATACTAAGATGTCATCGATAAACACAATAACAAACAAATCCAAGTACTCTCGGAACGTTCGATGCATTAGGTCCATAAATACCGAAGGCGCATTACATAGGCCAAACGGCATTACCGTGAACTCATAATGCCCGTAGCGTGTTCCAAACGCTGTCTTGGGAATGTCACCTTCCCGAATCCTTAGCTGATAGTATCCCGATTTCAGATCCAACTTGGAATAGACCGTTGATCCCGCCAGCTGATCAAAAAGGTCATCAATCCGTGGGATCGGATACTTGTTTTTCTCCGTCAGCTTATTCAACTCGCGGTAGTCAATACACAACCGTAAGCTACCGTCTTTCTTTTTCACAAAGAGAACAGGCGCGCTCCAAGGTGACATACTTGGGCGTATATAACCCTGTTCCAACAACTCTTGCAATTGGACTTTCAACTCAGCCATCTCTTTTGGCGCAACGCGATATGGAGAGCGGGCCACAGGTTTCGCACCTGGCACCAACTCAATAGAGAAGTCAATCTCCCGCTGGGGTGGTAACCCAGGAAGATCTTTAGGAAACACGTCGGCAAACTCTGACACAACTGGCACCTCACCGACACTGGCCTTTGGCTCAACAGCCTGAATTAGCGTGAAGAATAACTCCGCGCCCTTCCGCACAGCATTGACGACTTGGAGTGCAGACAACAACGTTCCGCCAACTCCTCGCATACCAGCGAACTTCGTCACAAGCCCGGTATTCTGGCCCAGTGTAATCTCTTTGGAGTTGCAATCAATAAAGGCACGCTGCTCCGAGAGCCAGTCCATACCAAAGATCACATCAAACTCCGATAACGGTAACACAGCTGCACGCAAGCCGAAATCCCGACTTCCTATTTGCACATCCACATCGCAAGCCCTATCCGCAAGCATCACACAGCCATTCGGCAATAGCACCCTTGTACTATCCACCGTCACATGACTCGGTACCCCAATGCGAGATACGAAATCCTCAGACAGAAAAGAATGCGAAGCACCCGTATCAAACAGGGCTCTCGCTAAAGTATTCCGAATCAGGACAAAGCCTGCAGCACACACACATCATGCACAAGCTAAACAAAACCAAAACCAAAAGCACAGCAAGTAAACTAACTCAACTCGTACCTGTGACGACGTCACTTTGCTTAATCGCTTCCTGCTGGCCAAGTTGATAGATTCGGGGCTGCGCCTGGGAAGCAGAGGAATCCACCACCGCTTTGCCCTTCTCAGCATACGACGCACCTGTCTTCTTTTCCCCTTTGGGCTACACAACTCGACAGTCACGAGCAATATGCCCCACCCGGCCACAGTTATAGCACGTACGAGTATCCGGCCTTGATGTCGCTCCCGACACCACAGTCGTAGTCACTTGCCCAGATGGCTTGGACCTCTTGCCCCCTTTCTTCTGGTAAAACGACTTGCCTGGGCGAGGTGCTTGAAACTCTGGCTTAGACACCACCAAGCCCTTATTCCCTTGCACTCGCCTCATGTCCTTCTCCAACGCGCACGCAGTATCAACCAACGCCTGAAACCCTTGGCTCACAGAACTCGAAAGCAGGAATCGTAACTCATCCCGCAATCCTTCATAGAACCGATTCGTTTTCCTTTGGTCATCCGCGAAGATTGTTCCCGCATATCGTCCCAACCTGGTAAACTCGTGCAAGTAGATATCCACACTATCGTCCCCTTGCTTTAACCGTTGGAACTCATTTTCCATAGCAATACGTTGCGCCGCTGGGACATGTTTCGCCAGAAATAATCGAGAGAACTCCTCAATCGACACTTGTGTTAGTTGCCTGCCCGCCAAATGGTGTAACTCAACCTCGTCCCACCACAACCGCGCCTCCCCTTCAAGCATGAAGGTGGCTAAGGTGACCTTGAGAGTTTCCTCCGCCCTGATCGCTGTCATTATCCTCTTGACACGCGATAACCAATCTTCCGCCTGCATTGGGGATCCCATTCCCGCAAACGTAGGAGGACTGAAGCTCATAAATTTCTTCAACTGTCGGTCAGCTGCTCGTGGATCTACAGCCTCAACCGGCTCGGGTCTTACATCAACACGAACTGGCACTACCGCCGGCTGCGCTTGCCCGGTCGGCTGAATCATGGCAAATAGCGCCTCAGCCACTAAGCGAACAGTTTCCGCAGATGGAGGAGGTGTTGGCACCTCAGCTGGTGCCGCACTCTCATCAGAACGCTGGGGCTCAGACTGCCCAGCACCACTACGTGTCACCTATAGGTGGACAAGACACACATTAGCGAACGTATGCAAGCAAAACAACACAAAAAGGAACGCGCAGATTCCTCAAACAAGATTTTGTACATTCCTTAATGGACATTCCAGAGTTCATTAGCGTTACAGCAGGTCGCACAAACACGTGCTCGCCACCCCACAAAAGAATTCGACCACGAATTCGAAAGAGGAAGACCGACGAAAAGCTGATACCAAAATGTAACGACCCCATCCGTTAAATGACGTATAGTAGAAGGTCCGGCCGGGGCCCCACACTATATGCCACAAACAGACGGTGAGGTCACAGGATAATACCAAACCAATTACGAATCCTAACTCAGAGCATTCTAGCGGAAGCTTTAAGTTACAACTTTGAACTCTTAACCGGAATGTCCAATATATATAAAACCACCTTTATATATAAATACCACGGAATGTACACAACCACAAGAGTTTGGCCTTAAGGCCTTACAGTTCCTCTGAACATACATCATGTTTTACAAACCTCAGCGCGCAGGCCGGCCATACATGAGTAAAAAGAGAAAACACAACAATGGCTTAGCCTTCCAGGCTAGCCGCAGCAGCAGCAACAGCAGTAGGGCTCTCCCGCCCATCACTTACTACTTGGCTCTCCAGCACCTGCACGGGAACAATCCACCCAACCGGTGGCAAACAATGCAACGGTCAGCATTCAGCTGACCCAATTATAACAATCCTACCCCTTTCTCGGGGCATGAGCATTCTTTCCCTGCAAGCATGGCATCATCAATAGCAACTATGTGCGCGCAGGCACATTCAAGCCATCACAACCATCGGCCACCCGGCCCGACAGTCCGTGCACTCAGGGCACATTTTCGGTGTACCGGAATACCAGGGTCAACACCACCGTCTACACGGTATTTGAGCATTTCAGTCTTTCCGGCGCGCGGGCCTAAGACTCTCATTAGGCGCTCCAACAAAACCTATACCAGGCTTCCAAGTCGGACGGACCTAACGCAGGTACGGATCAGCCACCCCCCGTTGCTCAAGTCGCCGAGCCACCTCGAATACGGAAGTATCCATGGCATTTTATAGGCGCGGGTCGGTTTCACCTTTCCTGTTCGGCAATCTGCCTTTTCATCGAGTTGCAGCCCAACGGCTCAACTACTCACAAAGTGGCAACACACGGCCACAAGAGTTGCCGCCAACCCTCTTCATTTCCTGGACATCGTCCAGTACTTCCTGCCGCACCAAGCAACAGGTAGGAACAAGGCATCACAAGCCATAGGCATCACAAGCCATTATCACGGATCCTTCTCCGATATGCAAACAAGCATCACCAATCCAGATTACATCCAGATGGGTTTCACACAGCATGCCTAGAGCCGTACTCCAATTCCGGCCTCTAACAAGGGGGACTTCACATATCTACCCCAAGGGACACCACAACCCACCGCACACTCGCGGGGAAGGGCTTTCCCTATGCAATGCAGAAAAGAAGGACTTCACATGTCCAAGGAGGGAGATCGTTACCCTTGTCGATCTCTTCGGTGCCATCGAAAACTAGCCGGTGAGAAAGAACCGCAGCAGCCTTGCCGTCACAACGCCGGCTTCGGATCACGAATCGAACCACGGGAGCTCCGCCGGTGGCTTGCTCTCCTCCTCCTTCTTCCTCTCTCTTTCTCTCTTCCTTAAGGGTAAAGAAGAATGACTTCTTCATTCTCTCTCACGAATTAATCCAGCCCAAGAAATCACCTGAGCCTTTGGATCAAAAGAGAGGAAACTGAACGGCCAAGATCTTCCCAAAAAATCACTTTTTGGCCGACACGGCCTGTGACACGCCCGTGTCACAGGCCGTGTACCCCTTAAGCGGTACACACAGCTTGAACCGACTGAACAACACGGGTCATCGACACGCCCGTGTCGGACCTGACACGCCCGTGTCAAACCTGAGACACGCCCGTGTCTCCTGCTCCATCGAGCTGCAACCAGTACACGGGTCGGAACACGGCAGCTGACACGCCCGTGTCCAGCCTGACACGCCCGTGTTCCCGGCCGTGTTCAAGGCCGTGTCCGGCTCTGACCTGAATAGGCCAATTTCGCAAAATAAATAGAACACGCCCTGGGACACGCCCGTGTCCCAGGCCGTGTACACCCGACACGCCCTGGGACACGCCCGTGTCCCAGGCCGTGTAACCTGACCTGCTACTCAAACTTCATGTTGAGTCTTTTTGGGCCTTTTTGGGGTGTTACAATATGCACATCAAGTGAGTTGAGGAACACATGGGCCTCACGCAGTTGGAACACAATGCGCTCTGCGATTACAACAATCCTTGTCGATCGTCGGGGACAGGGGCGCATAGCTGGGGTAGATGGAAATGGCTCCCATTCTAAGCTTACCTGCACTCGCGACCCTTCCCTATACTGTTTTTTTTTTTATTTTCTTCCTTTTTCTTCATTTTGATAAGTAGTGGACTCTTTGTGACATTATCTCATGATCTTGCATGAAGCATATTTGAGAAGAAGTGATGTCTTACTTTTATTGCTAGTTTTTAATTTCTTGTCGTGGTGGCGCACTAGATCGACTCGCCGATGAGTTGGGGGAAGTTCAAGGGGTGGGTATGAGGGCACTAATGGGGGCTGCGATCTCGTTATCCGCAACCCTTTGATACTTCTGCAAGCCCGCCAACTTTTTCTAAAAATAGCTCGCACCCCTTCCCTCAACTCACTGCATTTATTGCCTTTTTCCTCTATATTTGCTCATTATCCCCTTCTTGCCTCGTAGCACTCATGCTTATCTTTTATCCCATGGTGATTGGATACAATGCTACCACCAAAGGAAGATTAAAGTGTGTCAGGCAATTTTCCGAGTACCCCTTCCCTAATGGTCCCCTGTCCGAAGGGGAACACCAATCCTTCGTGGCAGAGTACGTCCAGCCAGGATTCGTCACTCGTGCCCTGAGGAGGGACGAGGTGAAAGTCTTTAATTCAAGGATAGATAAATCACCTAGAGGGGGGTGAATAGGCAATTGGTCTCTTTTTAAGTACTTTTTGTTGTTTACTTACTAAGTGATCTAGAGTTGTCCTTAGTACTAGCAATATAAAAGAAGAACAAACAACACAGCACATCACACAGATATTATAGTGGTTCCCCAACTAGGTACATCCACTTTCCCTCCCACATATCCAACTATCTTGTTGGACAAGACACTTCTCCAAAACCTGATCCAAAGAGCTTACACCTCAGATCTCTCGAGATCTCTAAGTCTACTCTAAGACTTACTTCTCAGCCACAAGGGCCTACAACTCAGTGCTCAACAGACCACCTACCTCAGGATATTAAGCTCTACACATAGGCTAGGAGGATAGTGCTACCTCAGATCCACAAAGGATCCTACCTCTGAGCTCTGCAGTGCTCTTATAGTCAGTGACCCTCAAGCCACCTGCCTTATCCTTATCTCTAAGGCCTATAGCTCAGGCTTCTCAGCCCTAGAACTTCAGGCACAAGGCCATACTCTCAGAGTGTTACAACACTCCTATAGCTTAGTACCCAATAGGTACCTACCTCAGTTCCCTTCCAGGAACTTACAGCTCAGTGACAAGCTTGTCACCTACCTCAGGACAAAAGGCCCTACACTCAGATCTACACTTGGATCCTACCTCAGAGAGCAACACTCTCCTACCTTAGGAAATTAAGCCCTACAGCTCAAATCCACACTTGGATCCTACCTCAGAGAGCAGAAATCTCCTACCTCAGGAAATTAAGCACTACGGCTAAGATCCACACTTGGATCATATAGGATGAATGTGGGTTGGTGTGATGATTGGCCATAAGTGAAATTTCACTGTGAAAATCTACCTGGACTGAGATAAACCAAGCCAAACCTTGACTCTAGGAAATATATTTACTGAGTCTATTCTGAGAGAATACTTAGACCTAACTTCCTCTTCTCAGCACCAGGGATTTTATCTAGTTGGAGCTAGAGAAGTAACTGCAGCAGATCTTGGTACAACCTGAGCTGGGAGAATCCCAGCCCAACTCCTTTCTTCACAGAAACAAGGATGAAGATCTCTTTGGCATGTGTCGGAAGTAACTTGCAGATCAGCTTTTGTTGCGCGCTAGGGTTCGAAGAAAATAAACGCAACCGAACTAGCAACCCGATGAGGCAAGTATACCTATCGAATTGTAGCAAGGGGACACAAGTGTCGTATTGAAATCCGAGAACTGTTGGCTAAGCTTACTCACACGAACGCTATTATCTTATCGACAGAAAAACTAGGGTTTTAGAAAATCTAAGCGCAATGGAGAAATTAAAGCAAACTAGAAAGAGAACTACCGCAATTAAGTTACGCTATTAAGAAAAGAACTATGCTAGAAAGGAAACTACTGCAGTTAATTAAAGAGCACAAGATAGGAGTTTACTACTAAAGGAAGAAAATATGAAATGGAAATGCACCCGATCGAGATTCACCTCGGCTAAAGACGATTAAGAAAATGCGATAAAAATCTAAACTTAATAGGATAAGGGTCCTTGACCGTGGAGGTTCCTAAAGCTTGAACACGCTTCTCTCGAAGTCGTGCCCAACTGAGTTTAGGAAGGTCCGACCGACTCTCGTCTAAATCGGAGGCCTAAAACTCGCTTTACGCGGTGAACCCCACTATTGGATTTTACTCCAATCCGGGAGATTTGGACGTCTGCCTCTCTCGAGGGGTGCGTACAACTCCCTTTACTCTTGAATGCTCACTTCATTCTTTTGGCCTCTCGGCTAGCCCAGAATGAAAGCAAAGGCGGAGAGTATATATCGAAAATATACCCCCAACCCGTGATTAATCAAGAGTAATTCAAGGCCCTAACCTAAAAAGAAAAGATTGATTAAAACATCATAACATAATCGCTCAAACCTCGGATCATCAAGATCGAGTACAATGAGGATTAGTTAATCATAATGGAGTGGAGGAGGGGAGATGAGTAGAAAAACATAAGAAGAACACAAGCTAAGGGAAGAACAATTTTATTAATGAAAAAGGGCAAGTTACACTAATGAAAATAAAATTACAAGTGCATGAAAATTAAACCCTATTCTAGCCCTACATTAAGCACTAAGCAAGAAGAAAATTACATTAAAAGCTAGCACAAACTAAGATTAAACTAGGGTTAACCAAAAAGTACAAAGAGAGGGGGAGAGAGAGAGAGAAAAAGCATGAAAAAGGATCAAGAAACAAAGGGGCAGCACCTCCCCCACTCAACCAAAGCTTGCTGAAATGGGGAGGAGGGGGGCTCAATTTATAGAAAATTTCTCGGGTTGGTCACGCCCTCTGACACGCCCTAGGGGGGGCGTGTCAGGGGGCATGACAGGTACGGATTTGACCTCGGGCTCTGGATTCTGGCGGGAGGGATGATTGCTTCGGTACGTCGGTGGTCACGCCCTAAGTCACGCCCGTGACAGGGGGGCGTGACAGGCATGTCATGTCCAAATCATTGGTCGGAAATCCGTCAGTCGCCGAAAAAGGAAGGTGTCACGCCCATGTCATGGGCGTGACATGGGGCGTGATAGTACTATTTGCGTGCTGAGGCGGAAGGGCATTTAATGCGGCGGCAGCTTTGCGGCAGAGGGCGACACGCCCCTGGTCACGCCTAGTGACACGCCCAGGGAGGGCGTGATAGGGGGCGTGACAGCGGTTTTGACCGTTTTCTGTCCCTTCCAGCAGGTGTCCTCGGGATCGGGTGACACGCCCTAGGTCATGCCCAGGGAGGGCGTGACAGGAGGGCGTGACAGGCCATTTTGGCAATTTTTCTGAAAACCTGCAAAAAGACAGGAAAAAGTTAGTGGCAATAAAATTTACATAAAAAGGATAAAAATAAACTAATAATAGACATAATTTGTACAATATAAAATATAAAATACGATAATAGTTTAGGCTACAAAACGTATTATCAAATTCCCCCAAGCTTAAGCTTTGCTTGTCCCCAAGCAAAAATATAAAAACTAGATATTTATAAAAAGGACTAATCAAAAAGTTCTAATTATGCCTACACAAGTACTATGCGAAATTCTTAGTAGGGAAAATGTGAAATGTAAGTCTAAAACAATTATTTATGTATGGTAAAACTTTTATAAACTTTACTTAATAAAAACAAATCATCCAAAATTTTAACGAGATTTTTTTAAATGGACTTAAGTAAAGCAACGAAAATGAAAAACACGCATTGAGTTGTTACTAGATCCAAGCAACGTATTATAATTATATCAATTTAATTATCAAAAATCTAGGTTTAAATCTAAAACTAAAACTGATTTACTGTTTTTCTTTTCTTAGTTGTTAAATAAAAAATCAAAAAGCGTGAATCAAAAGGACTTAAATAGGACAGAAACGTTTGGTTTAGGAAAATGATTAGGAGTGGAATTCAAAGATAAACGTGAAGGTTTTAAAATCACACTAAACCAAAGCAAAGAGTTTCAAAAATTTTCATAAAAATATATACACATTTTTTTTCCTTCTTTTTCATTTTTTTCTTTTCCATTTTTTCCCTTTTTTCAAAATAAAGGCCATAAATATTTTTATTTTCCTTTTTGAGTCGGCCAAACAAAAATAAACATCACTTTTGAACATACTTCCTTTTTTTTCGAAAACCTTTCTCCACAAAAAAAAACAAAATCACAAAATACCCTATCAAAATCATCAAAATAATTTATGAAACTCAAAAAGGCTAGTGTGATTCGATAGGTTGGAAATTTTGGCTTTGGTGAAACTGAAATGAAAGGAGGAGCTATCAAATGAAATCGGAAAAAGGCTCAAAAACGGCTAACTAGTGGTAAAAGTTTTTTTTTTAGGTTGGCAGGAAAGTTCAAACGAAAACAAAAATGGCCTAAATCATTTTCACGCTTTTGAATTTATTTAAAACAAAGGTTTGAAAAATTTTCAAAAAGCGAGTCCTAGATAATAAAAGAAGATTGATGAAATTAACTTGAAAATAGAAATAATAGGTGACTTGGATCGTTCACATCTACTACGTTATTCAAAAGTTGACTTTACAAAAATTATTCAAAAACGAAAAAGAAAATAGTGGATGATGAATTTTTAAGAAAGTAAAGGAAATAAACAACAAAAAACCATAATAGAAATGCGAGTTTTAGAAAAATATTTCACCTTAACATGCTACCGTGAATTACAAACACAGCATGACCAACATTTTACTTGTGAAACATAATTAAAAAGGACGATTAGAAATATTATAATTAACTAAGTTGTTTATAGGAGATTTTGAGTAAAACAAAACTAAAAACTAGGGGTACTATTGAAATACCAAAATGTCTAAACTATTCAAAAACGCACATATATTTTTTTTTATTTTGAGAAATATTCTCTTTTTTTTTTATTTTGGAAAATTTTTCTCTTTTTTTTTTGGAATTTTAAGATATTTATTTTTTTTTGGAAATATTTACAATATATACAAAAAGAAGATTATTTACACTACGCAAAAATGAAGGAGGAAATCCTCCCCCAAGCTTAAAACAGACATTGTCCTCAATGGCTAAAGAAGGGGATTGGAGAAGGAGAGAAAAATAAAGTACAGAATTGAAAGACAGAATTGAAATACAGGTACTTCCCCGGATTTATTTATTGCGAAAGCTGAGTGATGTCGCTCCCCGAATGTCTTCTTTGGACTTTGTGATGGATTCAGCAATGTTGGAGCAGGCGATCGCAGAAGCTTCAGCTTGTCGGAGCCGTCCGAGGCAAAAATTGTAAAATAAAGAAAACAGAAAAAGATAACTTGGGTTGCCTCCCAAGAGCGCCCTTTGGTTAAAGCGTCGTTGAGCTCGATGCATCAAAAAAATAATATTGTCCAAAAATATTGTTGTCCCGCAATAAAATTGTTTTTAGCAAAAAATTAAAAGTTTCAGATTAAAGTTCGTGAAGCAGAAACTTAATAGTGTTTGGACTGACATCATCCTCACCAGAAAAATACAGTTTAAGACGCTGACCATTCACTTTGAAATTACCCTTATCAGGGTGAGAAATTAAAACAGTTCCATAAGGAAATACTTCTAAAACAGAAAACGGGCCAGACCAGCGAGATTTTAATTTGCCCGGAAATAAACGCAAACGAGAATTATATAACAGGACTTGGTCGCCCGGCTTAAAGTTTTTAGGGTACCTTAAGTGTTTATCGTGTAAACGCTTCGTCCGCTCTTTATAAAGTTTATTATTTTCATAAGCATAAGAGCGCCACTCGTCGAGTTCATTTAGTTGGAATTTTCGAAGGTCACCGACTGAGTGGGGATCGAAGTTTAAAAATTTTAAGGCCCAAAAGGCGCGGTGTTCTAACTCTACGGGCAGATGGCACGATTTTCCATAGACCAGCCGATACGGCGTACATCCGAGGGCGGTTTTGTACGCTGTTCGGTAGGCCCATAAGGCATCGTCAAGTTTGGCTGACCAGTCTTTTCTAGAAGTTGAAACAGTCTTTTCTAATATTCTTTTTATTTCTCTATTTACTACTTCGACTTGACCGTTAGTTTGGGGGTGGTAGGCAGTGGATAGTTTATGCGTAACGCCGTATTTAGTAAGGATTTTTGAAAATTGCGCTTTACAGAAATGGGAACCCCTATCGCTAACGATTGCGCGTGGCGTACCGAATCTAGAAAATAATTTTTTTAAAAACGTGACTACAACTCGGGAGTCGTTCGTAGGAAGAGCTTGGGCCTCAGCCCATCGTGAAACATAATCAACAGCAACTAAAATATATTTGTTTCCGAAGCTAGAAGGAAGGGGGCCAACAAAATCAATTCCCCAGAGGTCGAAAATTTCGCACTCTAAGAAATAATTTTGCGGCATTTCATTTTTATTAGAAATATTGCCCGACCGTTGGCAACTATCACACCTGCTCACAAAGGCTTGCGCGTCTTTAAACAGGCTAGGCCAGTAAAAACCCGCGCAAAGCACTTTATGAGCGGTGCGAGCAGCTTGATAATGCCCACCTGTCGGACCTTCATGCAAATGTTTTAGAATATCAATTCCTTCATCAAAAGAAACACATCTCCTTATCACTTGATCCGCACAAATTTTGAAAAGATGCGGGTCTTCCCAAAAGTAGTTCTTCAGCTCAGAAAAGAATTTCTTCTTCTGCTGAGAGGAGAACTCTTTTGGGAGCACCCGGGCCACTAGATAGTTGGCCATGTGCGCGAACCAAGGAGAAGTAGATGTATTAACTAAAAGCAGCTTCTCATCAGGAAAATAGTCATTAAAAGATTTTTCATTTAATTTTTCTATAAAGGGGTTATCTAATCTTGATAAATGGTCGGCGGCCAAGTTCTCGGCTCCTCGCTTATCACGGATCTCTAAGTCAAACTCCTGGAGGAGTAAGACCCAGCGAATCAAGCGAGGCTTGGCATCCGTTTTGGCAAGAAGGTACTTGAGGACCGAGTGGTCCGTAAAAACAATGATTTTTGAAAGTGTAATGTAAGGGCGAAATTTATCAAACGCAAATACTACAGCCAAGAGCTCCTTCTCGGTTGTGGTGTAATTTTCTTGTGCAGATGTGAGGGTTTTACTAGCGTAATAGATGGGGTGGAAGTTCTTAGATATGCGTTGACCTAATTCGGCTCCCACCGCAAAACTACTCGCATCGCACATAATCTCGAAAGGAAGGTCCCACACCGGAGCTATCATAATCGGCGCGTTAATTAACTTTTCTTTAATTAATTCAAAGGCAGAAATACAAGAGTCATCAAAAATGAATGGAGCGTCTTTTTCTAAGAGATGGGTGAGGGGCTTAGTGATCTTGGAGAAGTCCTTTATAAAATGACGATAAAAACCAGCGTGGCCTAGGAAACTTCTTATAGCTTTTATGTTTGTAGGTGGCGGCAACTTCTCAATAACTTCTATCTTGGCAACGTCTACCCCAATACCTTTAGCAGAAATTTTATGACCCAAAACTAACCCTTCCCTCACCATAAAATGGCATTTTTCCCAATTTAGGGCAAGGTTAGTTTCTTCGCATCGTTCTAAGACTTTTTCAAGGTTTTCTAAACATCTATCGAAGGTATCGCCGAACACGGAGAAATCGTCCATGAATACCTCCATAATGCTTTCTACGTACTTGTCAAATATTGCGAGCATACATCGTTGGAATGTAGCCGGCGCATTGCATAATCCAAATGGCATTCTTCGGTACGCGAAGGTGCCGAAGGGACAAGTAAACGTAGTTTTCTCTTGGTCCTCGGGAGAGATGGGTATTTGAAAGTACCCCGAGAGGCCATCGAGAAAACAATAAAAGCTATGGCCGGAGAGATGTTCTAAAATCTGGTCGATAAACGGTAGAGGAAAGTGGTCCTTACGGGTGGCGTCATTTAACTTACGGTAATCTATGCACATACGCCAACCCGTCACCGTCCGTGTCGGGATTAATTCATTATTCTCATTACTAACTACGGTTATCCCTCCCTTTTTTGGAACTACCTGAACGGGGCTAACCCACTTACTGTCCGATATAGGGTAGATAATTCCTGCGTCTAATAGTTTCATAACCTCGCCCTTAACTACTTCTTTCATATTCGGGTTTATACGGCGCTGAGGTTGGATAGAGTTACGCGAATTATCTTCCATTAAAATTTTATGTGTACAGAAAGATGGGCTTATGCCCTTGATATCAGAAATTTGCCAAGCAATAGCCCGGCGATGCTTACGTAGAACTAGAAGAAGTTTATCGTTCTGCGTATCCGTGAGGTAGGCCGAAACGATAACTGGTAACTTGGAGTCTTTTTCTAAGAAAGCATACTTAAGGTGTTCGGGAAGTTCTTTAAGTTCTAGGGTAGGGGGTTCTTCATAAGAGGATTTTGAGATTCTTTCTTTTTCAAAAATAATATCTTCATAAACTTTTTTATAAGGAACGTAATAAGGGGTGGGGCTAGCAGCCAAGACGACTTCTTGTACAGATTCAGTGGTAAGGAAAGAGGAAGAACAAAAATCAGAAAACTCTTTTTCAAACTCAGAAAGACAATAAGAAGATTCATCACTTCCTTGCAGTTATTCTGTTGTAAGAGAAGAGGAGAAAAAAGTAGAAAATTCTTTTTCAAAGTCGGAGAGGCAGTAGGAAGAATCATCACTCACGGCGTCTATGAAAAAACATGAGTCATCGTTCGCTAAGGTGTTCTTCATCGAAGGGGTGATCGGAAATGTGACTTCGTCGTCGCCTACTCGAAGAAAGAGCTTACCATTGCTTACGTCAATGATGGCTCGGGAGGTGGCAAGGAAGGGTCGGCCAAGGATCAGGGGAACCTCGACGTCTTCTTCGATGTCCAAAATGACAAAGTCCACCGGGAAGATGAACTTGTCGACTTTCACTAGAACGTCCTCCACTATTCCTAACGGATACTTGACGGATCTATCGGCTAGCTGGATACTCATACGCGTGGGGTTAAGGCTACCAATCCCTAACTTTTTGAACAACGAAAAGGGCATCAGGTTTATACTTGCGCCTAAGTCGGCTAACGCGTGTTTAACAAAGAGATCACCGAAGACACACGGGATAGAGAAACTACCCGGGTCACTGATTTTCTTCGGCAAACCGTTTGTTAAAACGGCGGAGCACTCGGCGTTTAGCATGACGTGCGAAAGATTCTCTAACTTCTTCTTGTTTGTGAGGAGGTCTTTAAGATATTTGGCGTATTTCGGCATTTGCGAAATAGCCTCGTGGAAGGGAAGATTAATGTGGATTTGTTTGAAGATTTCTAAGAAGCGGGAGTACTGATCATCTTGACGTTGTCTATTAAGTTCAGAGGGGTATGGAGGAGTTGAATTATTTTTGAAGATGGGTGGTGGAGTGAGATTATTTTCTAATGTGGGGGTGATTACTTCTTCAACAGAGGGTGGAAGCGGAGCAGAGCTTTGATTTTTAAAAGCGGGAGCGGAGCTTTGATTTTTAAAAGCAGAAGCGGAGCTTGCCTCGGGCTCTTCACTTACCATACCGGAGACTTGCTTCCCACTCCGAAGAGTTATAGCTTTCGCTTGCTCTCTCGGGTTGGGTTCGGTATTGGAAGGAAGAGACCCTGCGGGTCGCTCAGAAATTATTTTCGCGAGCTGTCCTACCTGATTTTCTAAACTTTTTACGCTTCCGGTTAAAGTTCTTATGGTAGCGTCATTTGTGGTGATATATTTAGAAAGTAATTCCTCCAAGCTCGGAGGTTTTGGGTAATTTTGAAGAAGTGGTGGTGGTGGTGGTGGTTGTGCAGAAAAATCATTTTGCGGAGGTGGGCGCATCGCATTCGATGGATTACTCCATGAAAAGTTCGGGTGATTTCTTAAAGCGGGGTTATAACTATTCGGAAAATTAAAACCAGGCGGATGAAAATTCACAGCAGAAAAATTATTAAAAGCAGTTCTAGGCAAATTATTAACATAATCTAAATATTCTGGAGTAGGGGTTGCAGATTCCCATACCTGAGGGGCGGAGGCAGCAGTCATCTCCGTGATTTTTTTGCTTAGGATTTCTACTTGCAGAGCGAGCTGGGAGACGTTGTCCACTTCATAGATACCTGCAGGCTTGTTCGGGCGGGACCTAGGCACATTCCACTGATAAGTGTTCATGGCCATGTCCTCAAAAAGCTCAAGAGCGGCTTCCGGGGTCTTATGATTTAAAGTACCGCCAGAAGCTGCGTCTATCATTTGCATCGTGCTTTGATTTAGCCCGTTATAAAATGTCTGCACTTGTAACCATACAGGCAGTGCGTGATGTGGGCATCGTCTTAATAATTCTTTAAATCTCTCCCAGGTTTCGTAAAGGGTTTCAGAGTCTATTTGTCCGAAGGCAGAGATGTCGTTCCTAAGTTTTGCAGTTTTAGCTGGCGGAAAATACTTCGCCAAAAATTTTTCAGTTAATTCATTCCAAGTGGTTATGCTATTTTTCGGAAGTGTGTTAAGCCACTGCTTAGCTTTAGTTCTTAGAGAGAAGGGGAAGAGTCTTAGCCTGATCGCATCATTTGTGACACCATTTATCTTGAAGGTGTCGCAAATTTCAAGAAAGCTAGCTATATGTGCGTTCGGATCTTCATCTTGAAGTCCGTCAAATTGCACATATTGCTGCACCATTTGAATTATGCTAGGCTTTAGTTCAAAGTTATTATTTGTTATAGTAGGGCGGACTATACTCGATTCTATTCCCTCGAGGTTCGGTCGTGCATAATAGGACATAGTCCTTTGAACGGCCTCATCTACGTTGGGTTCTTCCATTCTTAAAGTATTAAATGACTCGGAGTCCTCAACCGGCACTTGGATAGTAGGACCTTGAAATCGCGATCTTCTCCGAAGAGTACGCTCAATTTCGTGGTCCAAGTCCAAAATAACCGACGGACTCCCGCGGCTCATGCACTAAAAGAACAGAAAAGAAGAAGAGAAAGAGAAAAAGGATAAACTAGAAAGAAAAACTAGATTTAGAAAATTAAAAAAAAAATTTTTTTTTTTTTTGAAATAGATTTTTTTTTATAAATTAACTCCCGAACTTCCCAAGGACTACCCCGTGAAGGGTTCGCAAGGTACTAGACAAGACAGTGGCGCTTAAAGCCCTTTACCCTTTTCGAGAGAATTAGGTGGCGTAGAAAAATTGTGAGGTTGGTTTCTATTAAGAGCGGTGATAATTTTTTTTGATTTTTTTTTTTTAAAACTTTAAAGAAAAGGGGATGAGAAAGAGAAGAGATAAAATTAATAGGTTCGTGTTTTCAAAATATCAACGGAAGTTGGGTCCCCGGCAACGGCGCCAAAAACTTGTTGCGCACTAGGGTTCGAAGAAAATAAACGCAACCGAACTAGCAACCCGATGAGGCAAGTATACCTATCGAATTGTAGCAAGGGGACACAAGTGTCGTATTGAAATCCGGGAACTGTTGGCTAAGCTTACTCACACGAACGCTATTATCTTATCGACGGAAAAACTAGGGTTTTAGAAAATCTAAGCGCAATGGAGAAATTAAAGCAAACTAGAAAGAGAACTACCGCAATTAAGTTACGCTATTATGAAAAGAACTATGCTAGAAAGGAAACTACTGCAGTTAATTAAAGAGCACAAGATAGGAGTTTACTACTAAAGGAAGAAAATATGAAATGGAAATGCACCCGATCGAGATTCACCTCGGCTAAAGACGATTAAGAAAATGCGATAAAAATCTAAACTTAATAGGATAAGGGTCCTTGACCGTGGAGGTTCCTAAAGCTTGAACACGCTTCTCTCGAAGTTGTGCCCAACTGAGTTTAGGAAGGTCCGACCGACTCTCGTCTAAATCGGAGGCCTAAAACTCGCTTTACGCGGTGAACCCCACTATTGGATTTTACTCCAATCCGAGAGATTTGGACGTCTGCCTCTCTCGAGGGGTGTGTACAACTCCCTTTACTCTTGAATGCTCACTTCATTCTTTTGGCCTCTCGGCTAGCCCAGAATGAAAGCAAAGGCGGAGAGTATATATCGAAAATATACCCCCAACCCGTGATTAATCAAGAGTAATTCAAGGCCCTAACCTAAAAAGAAAAGATTGATTAAAACATCATAACATAATCGCTCTAACCTCGGATCATCAAGATCGAGTACAATGAGGATTAGTTAATCATAATGGAGTGGAGGAGGGGAGATGAGTAGAAAAACATAAGAAGAACACAAGCTAAGGGAAGAACAATTTTATTAATGAAAAAGGGCAAGTTACACTAATGAAAATAAAATTACAAGTGCATGAAAATTAAACCCTATTCTAGCCCTACATTAAGCACTAAGCAAGAAGAAAATTACAACAAAAGCTAGAACAAACTAAGATTAAACTAGGGTTAAACAAAAAGTACAAAGAGAGGGGGAGAGAGAGAGAGAAAAAGCATGAAAAAGGATCAAGAAACAAAGGGGCAGCACCTCCCCCACTCAACCAAAGCTTGCTGAAATGGGGAGGAGGGGGGCTCAATTTATAGAAAATTTCTCGGGTTGGTCACGCCCTCTGACACGCCCTAGGGGGGCGTGTCAGGGGGCGTGACAGGTACGGATTTGACCTCGGGCTCTGGATTCTGGCGGGAGGGATGATTGCTTCGGTACGTCGGTGGTCACGCCCTAGGTCACGCCCGTGACAAGGGGGCGTGACAGGCATGTCATGTCCAAATCATTGGTCGGAAATCCGTCAGTCGCCGAAAAAGGAAGGTGTCATGCCCATGTCACGGGCGTGACATGGGGCGTGACAGTACTATTTGTGTGCTGAGGCGGAAGGGCATTTAATGCGGCGGCAGCTTTGCGGCAGAGGGCGACACGCCCCTAGTCACGCCTAGTGACACGCCCAGGGAGGGCATGACAGGGGGCGTGACAGCGGTTTTGACCGTTTTCTGTCCCTTCCAGCAGGTGTCCTCGGGATCGGGTGACACGCCCTAGGTCACGCCCAGGGAGGGTGTGATAGGGGGGCGTGACAGGCCATTTTGGCAATTTTTCTGAAAACCTGCAAAATGACAGGAAAAAGTTAGTGGCAATAAAATTTACATAAAAAGGATAAAAATAAACTAATAATAGACATAATTTGTACAATATAAAATATAAAATACGATAATAGTTTAAGCTACAAAACGTATTATCAGCTTCTCTACCACTTTCTGATTAAGCTTCCTGTTCTTTTGCTCCATAATAATGGCGGAGAGGAAGAAGTGCCTTGTTCTTTTTCCTAAAAAGTTGTCCTTCTCTGTAAACTCCCTTTTCTTTTATTGACTTTGTCCCAACGGCTCTTGCGCAGTGGACCCCACATGATTAATGGCCAATAACAACTTTGCTTTAATGCCAACTGACATACAGTAGGTCTGCGAAAACATTTGTCGCGTACTGTAGCCATCTCGCCACTAATTTGAAATATGTTGACTTGTTGACTTGCTAACATCATTAGTTGTGCACTTAGCCAAAAATCAAACAACATTAGCATAGGCATTGAGTGAGTAAGCATCACTCAACGCCAAAACACTTAGATAAATTTACTGTATCTTTGCGTTGAGTGAGTAACCTTCACTCATCGCCAAACTGCTTAGAATATAAATCTATTTCTAGGCGTTGAGTGATTCAGCAGTTATGCTGAGACTAATACTTGTCTCAACGGTTATGTTGAGACTAACACTTGTCTCAACAGTTTTTGCCTTAGATAAAATCCTAAACTTAGTTCGATGAATGGTGAACTGAGTTCGATGAATGGTGAACTGAGCTCGACAAACTCTGAACTCAGTTCTATGAATTCTCAACTGAGCTCGACAAACTCAGAATCTCAAGCTTTGAATTTAGCTCGACGAATGGTGAGTTGAGCTCGACGAACTCTGAACTCAGTTCAACGAATTCTGAACTGAGCTCGACGAATTCTTTCCCAACTGTCTCAACGATTATGCCGAGACATTCTTCTCAGCTGTCTCGACGTTTTTGCCTTAGTAAAATTTGATAACTTCCAGCTTACTCTTTTTGTTCATCTCAGCAGTTATGTTGAGACATTCTTCTCAGCTGTCTCAGTTGTCTCGACGTTTTTGCCTTAGTCAAATTATCTGACTTCCAACTTACTCTTTTTATTCACCTGTCCAGTCAAGGACAACCTGCATGCATGAACTAAAGCACACATCAAATACAACTATGATCTTAGTCTTGATGGTGATGCCTCTTCAAATCCACTCTAGGGAATATTATGGGCAATGGACCCAACAATCTCCCCCTATTTGAAGAAGGCAAAACACCCAGCAATACTAAGAGGCATTATCATGATAGGCAGAATAATTTCATTTCATGCAGCTGTAGACATTTCTACACACCCGCTAGCTTATGTTATATTAATACAATGTGCTCTAATTAATTATATTGACTTAATAAGTTAAGACAATGCACCTTATACTACTTGAGCAATTGCTCAAGTAATATGAACTCTCCTTTCTACCACTTAATGTTTAAATGGAGCACCACTAGAAGCACTTACCTCAAAATATGTACTGACACAAACATGACTCAACATGTGGTCAGTCATTGTATTTCTCATACTACTAGAATCTTTTCCAGTAATATGAACTGACTCAACATTACCTAGTCATGTCAAATATTGCTTCTATATCTCCCTCTTATGTATTTCCACACATCTCCCCCTTTCTGTCTTCTTCAATAGGCATGTCTATTGAGGGAGTAGAAAATATCATGGGAGATATTATCTCTTGATCCTAGACAAAGTCCTATGTTGATACTACTAAGGAAATCATCTTAGTGACCAGTCTACTTGATTTGGAGTCATACCTTCTATGTTGATACATTGATACAACACAACATTATAGCATTTGAGATTGCTGCAAACATAGTTCCACTTACTGATGTTGTATCTATAGAATCAGCATCCACCTGTGGTGATATCATTTATACACTACATCACTGCAGCCCCTTGTCACTTCAGTGACCCATGGATCAACTTGAGCTTGCTGGTGGCTGTCTCTCTTCTCATGATCTCCCCCTTAGTCTGTGCATTGTCCTTAATACAAACTGATCAGCAGTTGTGATAGCTGATCTACTGCAGTAGCTGCCTGCTCCCCCTCAACTGAGGCATCCTTTGTCAGATTCTTGGTAGACATTCTAGTCTATGACAGTCTAGATACCACTTAATGATCTTTATAGTCTTGATGTCATATCAAGGACTTATCTACCTACAAGAAAAGTAAGTCCTGCAACAAAAACTAGAGTTTGGAGCTTTTAAAGTTATCCTAAGTTACACATACCCAACTCAACCAAGAGGGTATTGAACTTGACTTCATCTAGTGGCATGATAAGCATGACAGCCACTTGACAGTGTAACGCCCCCGATTTTTCTGCGATTATTTAATTCTTGCTTGGCGTTACGTCGACGTATTTTCTTTGCTTTTGTCATCTGTGGAGTGTGGTCTTAACTCCTTAGAACTGAGTGGCCCATTTTGTAGTGTATTGGCAAGATCTCCCTCGCAAGCCGGGTCGTTTTGGGTGACCCGGTGTGGCCTCTCGGGGGATGCTTGTGTTTTGACTTCGGGTGGGTATAACTCGAGTTCTGTTCGTCGAAAGTTAATTTTGACTTCGTCGTTGTGTTCGTAGTATGGATATTTAGCTACGGTGTGAATTTCGTCGAATTCTAAGGATGTTCAGTTTTCGTGTCGTTTTGTATTTTATGAAAAAAAATAAAACTATTTAATAAATATTATATTAATAATTATTTTGAAAGGGTGCGGGTGCTTGGCAGTTTTGCCTTGTCTTATTTTGCCTTAATTAATTGATTAGCTAATTAAGATTAAGAGGGTGCTATATATAGGATATATTAGACTTAAGAAAGGAACCGCTCCTGTTCACTTTCTTCCCCCGCCCACAGCGCCTGTTCGCGGAAATCAGAGGAACTGCCGAACCTGTTCCCCTTCGGACGCCGATTTCGGGAGCGTTTGTGGACGGAATTCGATTCCGAAAGCAGATTTGGATTGCTCTCGCCTAGACCTTCAATCCTGCTGTAAGAAATTCAGTTTTCGTGGTATTTCTAGGGGTCTCAATTTTCTAGGGTTGTCCGTTTCCACCATTAAAGCTCCAGATTTTCTGCTTTAGGTATTGTTGCTGCTGGTGCCGAGTAAGGATAAGGGAGGCCAGCCAAGCTTCGCTGGAAATCGAGGCAAGTGGTGTTCTTGCCCTTGCCTAGTATTGTTCTCTTTTTCTCTTTGTTCTTGCAGCCGTAGAAAAGGCTTGTCTACATTGTTTTTGCTATGTTAATAAAGCCCCTGTTAGCCCTAGGTTAGAAACCCTATTCTTGCTTGAAATCGGGTACAAATTCCCAACTGTTGGTAGAGAAGCCTTGTTCTCGGGTTGTGTGAGGGCTTGAGGGTTGGTTCGATTCTTCCTGTGCATTAGTTGTAGCCGGGTAGAGGGGCAAGGCTATAGTTTAATTTTTATGCAAATCTATCTTGCTTAGGCTCGGGTTGGGATGTATGTGTGTTTGCCTGTGTAGTGGCTATAGTAGAAGCCTTCCCGGTACTTAGACTTGCTGGAGTTAGCGTTGGAGAATTCAGTGCTTGGAGTTGAGTGTGGTGCACACGCTCAACGTCGGGTCTGTTTGGGCTTGGCGTTGAGTGTGGTGCACACACTCAATGCCGGGTCTGTTTGGGCTTGGTGTTGAGTGTGGTGCACTCACTCAACGTCAGGTCTGCTTGGCCTTAGCATTGAGTGTGGTGCACACACTCAACGTCGGGTCTGATTGTACTTAGCATTGAGTGTGGTGCACACACTCAACTCCATTGCCCATGATCTATTCTTTGCGGCTAAGAAGTGTGGCGTTGAATGAGTCGACCACACTCAACGCCATGGCTGTCTAGGCATTGAGTGAGGCGAACTCACTCAACGCTGCACCTAATCCACACAGTTATGTCGGATGGCGTTGAGTGAGTGGGCCTCACTCAACGCCATGGCAGTTTAGGCGTTGAGAGAGGCGGGCTCACTCAATGCCGCATCCCTTTCTTGCGGGTAAGTACTTTGGCATTGAGTGAGTTGACCTCACTCAACGCCAAAGCTATTTTATTGTTGAGAGTGGACACACTCAATGCCGCAGTTTGTTTTTGCGGCTAAGTACTTTGGCATTGAGTGAGTTGACTTCACTCAACGCCAAAGCTATTTTGTCGTTGAGAGAGGTGGACTCACTCAACGCCATAGTTGGTTTTTGTGGCTAAGTGCTAAGGCGTTGAGTGAGTGGACCTCACTCAACGCCATAGCTGTTTTGGCGTTGAGTGAGGTTAGCTCACTCAAGGCCACAGCCTATTTTGCTGTGGCGTTGAGGGAGTGGACCTCACTCAAAGCCATAGCTGTTTTGGCATTGAGTGAGGTTAGCTCACTCAACGCCACAGCCTGTTTTGCAAAGGCGTTGAGGGAGTGGACTTCACTCAACTCCAAAGTTATTTTGGCGTTGAGTGAGGTTAGCTCACTCAACGCCGCAGTCTGTTTTGCTGAAGGCGTTGAGGGACTGGACCTCACTCAATGCCATAGCTATTTTGGCATTGAGGGAGTGGACCTCACTCAATGCCATAGCTATTTTGGCGTTGAGTGAGGTTAGCTCACTCAACGCCACAGTCAGTGTTGCAGAAGGCGTTGAGTGAGTGAACCTCACTCAACTCCATAGCTGTTTTGGCGTTGAGTGAAGTTAGCTCACTCAACGCCACTGTATGTTTAGGCGTTGAGTGAGTGGGGCTCACTCAATGCCATGTCGTGTTGAGTCATCTCAACGCTTTTCCTTTACCTTAATTTTTTCTCCCGAGTGAATTCCTTGATTTTCAGGTTCCTTGTCGGCTATGTTTTTTTTTTCAAAGGCCGAATCGTGGGTCATGGTTAGTAGTGGTGGTTTGAAGCTCTTAATGGGGGTGGTGTTGTGTAATTTAGCCGTAGCCACCCTTTTCTTTTATCTTGCTCAAGGTACGGGCTGGGAAAGGGGGTGGGAGGTCCCTAGTGCTTTCACATGTAGACCTTTGAGCTTTGTTTCTTGGAAATGATGGTTGGGGGACTGAGTTTGCCTTTAACCCGAATCCACATTATTTTTTCTACTACAATCTCTCACAGCATAGGGTGTTAGACGTTTCTTCCTTTGTAAATTTGCAACGTTTGGGCTCATAGTAGCCTGGTAAAATCTACAGGATTTATTTTTGGGCAGGGTTGTTGTTTCCTCGCACATACTATTTTTCCCTTTTTGTCTTTCCTTGGACAGTGGTGCTTGTATCAGTTTACTTACTCTTCTTGCTTACCTTTTAACTTAACATTTCCGTACAGCTTACTTGTTTAGCTTGCTGAGGTATTCTTTTCTTCTTTGAATGCCTCAGGTTCTGGTTAGTAGCCAATTAGGCGGCTAGTTGTGTTGTGTTGTTGCTGGTAGTCTCTCGTACTGTGGAGACCAGTTCCTTGGTCTTGTGAAGTAGTTTTGTACTTCTTTCTTACAGAAATACATACTTGTCAGTGGGTTTGTGTCAGTTTGTTGGCGCCCACTGGTAGTTTTATCTTGATACTAGATATGTTATCTTTTTGCTGCTACCTTTTCTGGAGATAGTCTACTTGCTCTGGGGATGATTTATTTTAGTTTGCTAGTTACATTTAAACCTAAAAACACTATTATAAGTATATCTCATGATCAGCATGTTTTATAAAATTCAACACTATTTTCCAAATAACGTAAAAAGATCATTTTCCTATGTATAGTATAAATTAAATGTAGGGTCCTACATGGTATAAGATGTCCTCTAGGGGCACTTATGCACTCTTTTAGGATGTCAAACTTGAATAAAGTATTTTTTCGCAGCGTATAAGTGTAGTTTTCAAACTGTGGACTAGATGATCCACTGAGCCGAAGGATATGGCCCTTAAAATATAACAGATTTTCTAATCATATAACTTATGAATTTTCATCAAGTATTATTGATAGTGGTTTGCTTGAGCGTCGGCAGTTATCCCCTGCTCGACGTGGCATCATGACACGTGTTTTCTCCTACTCTGATAATCCTTTTTCCTCGGATAAAATGCGGGTTGTGACAGTTGGTATCAGAGGGAGGTTACTTGATAAGTTAGTCGGGCAACCTTCCCTTTTGATTGCATTAGTAGTTTAGCATCATGTCATTCACACACCGATATGTCATCAGCACGTCTTAGCAAAAGCACGAACACTACACTCATAGCATAACATGAAGTATACGGGGCATATTATGTAGTATGGGATGCATATTATGTGTTCATATATGGATCCACCATAGGGGCAACATGTGAGGGTTATGTAGTATGGGATGCATAACCTCACCACATGGCTGCGACTAGCTCATTTTCTTTTTCGTTGCATGAGGATGTTATGTAGTATGGGATGCATAACATTTTCATGTGTACGCCGCTCATAACATGCATTAGGGCCTATTTTTTAGAATGCATAGCACAAACATGCATAGCATAACATTGCATAAGCACAACGTGCCAAGATAAAGATTGGCAGGATGACATATGTACACACATAAGTTTTCGAGTCAAAAATAATATAAAGTCATTCATTCCCGATCTAGGCACAATAGTTAGTATGGTGGTGGTTAACCATCCTAGGTTAAGGCATAACATCAATTCTTGTAAAGATAAACTCCCAGAGTAAGTTTAGCAGCTTTAAGTTCATAGTTATATATATTGTCTGTACTTGTAGTTAGTTGCAGCTGTTGTACTAGGACCTGACTAATGTTATTATGATTTTAGGATGGCGAGACGCCCTTCGACTAGATCGACCCCTCTATCTGAGGGTGAGTCATCGGGAGCGCAGAATGATGCGGTGATCGAGAGCCAGCGATAGAGTAGTGTTTCCTTGAGCAGGATGATGGTGGAGATGCAGGCCCAGATCTAGTCTCTAGTGGCAGTTGTGGCAGGACAGACTCAGGGAGTGCAAGGCCCTGCAGGGGGGTTAGTTGTTCCTCCTCCTCCTGCACCCCTGAGACCTCCAGTGGTGGTGCCAGTGGAGATGGCATTTATCTCACAGTTTCAGATACTTAGCCCTCCTACTTATCATGGGAAGGCAGATTTCATGGTCATAGACGATTGGCTGATCTCCATAGAGGAGATGTTCTCATACTCTGGTATTGCAGATGATCAGAGAGTGATGATAGCCGTCTATCAGCTCAAGGTTTTGGCTAAGAGTTGGTGGCTTAGAGAAAAGGAGAGCTTGGTAGCTGGTTGCTCTTGGGAAGTATTCAAGGAAATGTTGTAGAGGAAGTTCTTGCCTTCGGTCGAGCGTGACTGTCTTATGAATGACTTCCTCCACCTAAAGCAAAGGAACCTCACGGTCGGTGAGTATGAGATAGAGTTCAGCAAGTTGAGCCGGTTTGCTCCTGGGTTCGTGAGTGTTGAGGCTGATCGAGTCAAGCGATTTCTTGGTGGCTTGAGGAGTGAGGTGCAGCAGTTGACCAGTGCTTATGAATAAGAGACTTATGCAGGGGTAATGGAGGCTGCTCTGAAGGTGGATGTTATCGAGACTGCAAAGAGTAGAGTCCAGCAAATGAGGAAGGACAAGAGGAAGTTCGTCGAGGAGAAGAAACCCCAGGTACCCGGTGTTGCTTCGGGAAAGAAGAGCAAGGTGGTGTGTAGCTTCTGTGGCCGGTCAAGCCACCCTATTGAGAGGTGTTTCGAAAAGGCAGCAGCTAAGAAGAAGGAGCAGGTTCATGCTATTCAGGGTGCTCCTAGGAGGGATGTTTCCTGTTCTGTTTGCAAGCGACCTGGGCATGATGTTGCTCAGTGCTGGTCCAAGGATAAAGTCTGCTATCAGTGGGGGAAGAAGGGTCACGTCAAGTCTAGGTGTCCTAAGGTCAAGCATGCTCTTCATGAAGTTCCACTTCAGGCACTACCTCCGCCTCAGCGTGTGGACAAGGGCAAAGGAAAGCTGAACGTGATCTCTTCCGAGGAGGCTCAAGCTTCGACTCAGGTCATCTCAGGTTAGTTTTTTTTCCAGCTTGAAAGTTTTATTTACTAGAATGGTTACAGTTTTGTTTTGGTAGTTCCTTAGTTGTATATAATCCTATAGGGAAATTTAAGGTGAAGAACCGCTGGGCGCGTATTCTGTTCGACTCCGGCGCTACCCACTCATTTGTGGCTTGAGCCTTAGTGGAGTGACATCGGTTGACTCTAGATCGAGTTCGTGATACCTTCCGCGTCAAGTTCCCTTCTGGTGAATCTGTGTTATCAGATTTGGGCATTCTAGATTACCCTATTTTGTTGGGGTACTTTCTTGCGAAGGCAGACTTAAAGATGATTGATCAGGACTTCGATGTTATTCTGGGCATGGACTGGCTGTCTAAGTTTGATGCGGTTATTCAGTGCAAAGGGAAGTGCTTGGACTTCATCAAGGACAATGGTTAGCTGGGAAGCATGTATGCTGATCTGTGCCATGATTCTCCTGTCATTTCTGCGGTATGTGCTCAGAAGTTGTTTCTTTCTGATTGTTTTGCTTATTTAGTCTCGGTGGTTGGGGTTGCTGTTAATGTACCGCACTTAGAGGATATTCCCATTGTTCGTGGTTTCGCTGATGTTTTTCCTGATGACCTTCCTGGTCTTCCTCCCGATCGGGATGTTGAGTTTGTGATTGATTTGGAACCGGTTACACGTCCTATTGCTAAGGTTCCATTCCGGATGGCCCCTCGTGAGTTAGAGGAGTTGCGAGTCGAGTTGGATGAGTTATTGGCAAAAGGATTTATCAGGCAGAGCTCGTCGCCTTGGGGTGCTCCTGTTTTGTTTGTGAAGAAGAAAGATGGGTCGATGCGGCTTTGCATCGACTATAGGGAGTTGAACAAAGTCACTATTAAGAACAGGTACCCTCTGCCGATGATCGATGACTTATTTGATCAGTTGCGCGGTAGCACTGTGTTCTCCAAGATCGATCTTCGTTCTGGCTATCATCAGCTCAGGATCCGCGAGGCAGATATTCCACGGACTGCGTTTAGATCGAGGAATGGACATTTTGAGTTCTTGGTGATGTCGTTTGGTCTGACCAACGCACCATCAGCTTTCATGGATATGATGAATCGGGTGTTCAAGGATTTCCTAGACAAGTTCTTTGTGGTTTTCATCGATGATGTGTTAGTCTATTCTCGCAATGCTGAGGATCATGAGCAGCATCTGCGCTTGGTTCTATCGGAGTTGAGGAATCACAAGTTATTGGCCAAGTTGAGCAAGTGCGAATTTTGGTTGTCTCAGGTCTCGTTTCTAGGACAGGTGGTTAACAAGGATGGGATCTCGATCGACCCAGAAAAGATCGCAGTAGTGATGGATTGGAGCAGGCCGGGCATGCCCAAGGAGATCAGAAGCTTCTTAGGGTTGGCCGACTACTACAGGAGGTTCATGGAGGGTTTCTCTACCCTGGCTGCACCTTTGACCAGGTTGACTCAGAAGAACACGGCCTTTGTTTGGAGCGAGAAGTGCGAAGAAGCCTTCTTGGAGCTAAAGAACAGATTGTGCACTGCTCCCGTTCTGACCCTACCTACTGAGGGTGTTGAGTATGATGTGTACGTGGATGCTTCGCATGTTGGTCTGGGTTCCGTATTGATGCAGGTTGGAAAAGTGATTGCGTATGGTTCAAGGCAATTAAAGACTCATGAGAGAAATTACCCTACGAATGACCTTGAGTTTGCAGCGGTGATTTATGCGTTGAAGCTGTGGAGGCATCTACTTTATGGGGCTCAGTGCAAGATCTTCACTGATCATAAGAGCCTGAAGTACGTGTTCACGCAAAAGGAGTTGAATCTGCGCCAGCAGTGGTGGCTAGAGTATGTGGCCGATTATGATGTAGAGATCCAGTATCATCCAGGCAAGGCCAATGTGGTGGCCGACGCCCTGAGCCGGAAGATGGGGAAGATATTTAATCTCTTTGCCGATCGTTTAGTGGAAGAGTTCCTCCTTATGGATATCTCGGTGGGATACTGTGACATGCAGAGTAGTTTGGCAGTGGCAGAGCCGTCTTGGATTTCTCTTACTAGGTTGCACCAGAAGGATGATCCGAACCTTCTGCACTTATACTCCAGGACTGAGAGGGGGGAGTTGCCAGATTTTTCTATCGATGATGCGGGTACTTTGAAGTACCGCGGCAGATTTTGCATCCCCGCTATTGAAGAAATCAGGGGTATGATATGCAGAGAGGCTCATGGATCCAGTGTTGCCTACCATCCGGGATCTACAAAGATGTATCGTGATTTGAAGCAAATTGCCTGGTGGTATGGGATGAAGAGTGATATAGCCTGATTTGTTGATGAGTGCCACACTTGCAAGCATGTGAAGGCCGATCACGGAAGGCCTGGTGGCAAGTTGACTCTGTTAGAGATCCCGACTTGGAAGTGGGAAAGTATTTCTATGGACTTCATCATGGGCTTACCAAAATCTCCAAGGGGATTTGATTCTGTTTGGGTTATAGTGGATAGACTGACGAAGTGTGCTCACTTCGTGCCGTATAAGATTGACTATCTGATGAAGAAGATAGTAGAGTTGTACTTGAATGAGATCATCATATTGCACGGTGTGCCTATTAGCATCATTTCTGATCGAGACTCCCGGTTTACTTCTTGTTTTTGGCAGAGTCTGCAGGAGGGTTTGGGTACAGATCTGAGGTATTCTACTGCTTACCACCCACAGACCAATGGGCAGACAGAGTGGGTGAACCAGATAGTTGAGGATATGATCAGATGCAACATTCTAGACCATGGTGGAGCGTGGGATGAGCGGTTGCGAATAATGGAGTTTGCATACAATAACAGTTATCAAGAAAGTTTGCAAATGGCTCCATTTGAAGCTTTGTATGGGAGGCGCTGCATGAACCCCCCTGTTTTGGGCTGAGGAAGGTGAGAGACCCTTGTTGGGTCCGGATGCACTCGAGGAGATGGAAGTCGCGGTGAAGCTTATTCGAGAAAAGCTTCGTATAGCTCAGGAGAGATACGAGAAGAATGCCAATCGGCGTAGGTCTGACTTGGAGTTTTCTGTAGGGGACCTTGTGTTTCTTAAGGTTTCCCTAATGGTTGGAGTTAAGAGGTTGTGCCCCAGTTTGAGCCTAATCTCTCTTTTGGTTAAAGTGTCGGTCAGCATTTTGGATACTCAAGATCATGTGCTGCGAAGGAAGTCCATCCCGATGGTCAAAGTTCTATGGAAGAATCAGGATTTGGAAAGCGCGACTTGGGAGTTAGAGTCGGCTATGAGGGAGGCTCACCCTCAACTGTTTCCCTGATTGGATTGGTATGTTTTCTTCTTGTAAGGTATGGCTTGTTACTTTTCCTTCTATAGTAGAAGTGTTGTGCGTAAAATTTCGGGACGAAACTTTCTTTTAGGGGGAGTGACTATAACGCCCCCGATTTTTCTGCGATTATTTAATTCTTGCTAGGCGTTACGTCGACGCATTTTCTTGGCTTGTGTCATCTGTGGAGTGTGGTCTTAACTCCTTAGAACTGAGTGGCCCATTTTGTAGTCTATTGGCAAGATCTCCCTAACAAGCCGGGTTGTTTTGGGTGACCCGGTGTGGCCTCTCGGGGGATGTCTGTGTTTTGACTTCGGGTGGGTATAACTCGAGTTCTGTTCATCGAAAGTTAATTTCGACTTCACCATTGTGATCGTAGAGTGGATATTTAGCTACGGTGCGAATTTCATCGAATTCCGAGGATGTTCAGTTTTCGCGTCGTTTTGTATTTTAAGAAAAAAATAAAACTATTTAATAAATATTATATTAATAATTATTTTGAAAGGGTGCGGGTGCTTTGCGGTTTTGCCTTGTCTTATTTTGCGTTAATTAATTGATTAGCTAATTAAGATTAAGAGGGTGCTATATAAAGGATAGATTAGACTTAAGAAAGGAACCGCTCTTGTTCACTTTCTTCCCCCGCCTGCAGCGCCTATTCGCGGAAATCAGAGGAACCGTCGAACCTGCTCCCCTTCAGATGCCGATTTCGGGAGCGTTAGTGGACGAAATTCGATTCCGAAAGTGGATTTGGATTGCTCTCACCTAGACCTTCAATCGTGTGGTAAGAAATTCAGTTTTCGTGGTGTTTCCAGGGGTCTCGATTTTCTAGGGTTGTCCGTTTCCGCCATTAAAGCTCCAGATTTTCTTGCTTTAGGTATTGTTGTTGCTGGTGCTGAGTAAGGATAAGAGAGGCCGGCCAAGCTTCGCTGGAAATTGAGGCAAGTGGTGTTCTTGCCCTTGCCTAGTATTGTTCTCTTTTTCTCTTTGTTCTTGCGGCCGTAGAAAAGGCTTGTCTAGATTGTTTTTGCTATGTTAATAAAGCCCCTGTTAGCCCTAGGTTAGAAACCCTATTCTTGCTTGAAATCGGGTACAAATTCCCAACTGTTTGTAGAGAAGCCTTGTTCTCGGGCTGTGTGAGGGCTTGAGGGTTGGGTCGATTGTTCCTGTGCATTGGTTGTAGCCGGGTAGAGGGGCAAGGCTATAGTTTAATTTTTATGCAAATCTATCTTGCTTAGGCTCGGGTTGGGATGTATGTGTGTTTGCCTGTGTAGTGGTTGTAGCAGAAGCCTTCCCGATACTTAGACTTGCTGGAGTTAGCGTTGGAGAATTCAGGGCTTGGCGTTGAGTGTGGTGCACACCCTCAACGCCGGGTCTGTTTGGGCTTGGCATTGAGTGTGGTGCACACGCTCAACGCCGGGTTTGTTTGGGCTTGGCGTTGAGTGTGGTGCACACACTCAACGCCGGGTCTATTTGGGCTTGGCGTTGAGTGTGGTGCACTCACTCATTGCCGGGTTTGCTTGGCCTTGGCGTTGAGTGTGGTGCACACACTCAATGCCGAGTCTGCTTGGACTTGGCGTTGAGTGCGGTGCACACACTCAATGTCATTGCCCTTGATCTGTTCTTTTGCGGCTAAGTAGTGTGGCGTTGAGTGAGTCGACCTCACTCAACGCCATGGCTGTCTAGGCATTGAGTGAGGCGGACTCACTCAACGCTGCAGCTAATCTTCACGGTTATGTCAGATGGCGTTGAGTGAGTGGGCCTCACTCAACGCCATGGCGGTTTAGGCGTTGAGAGAGGTGGGCTCACTAAACGCCGCAGCCCTTTCTTGCAGGTAACTACTTTGGCATTGAGTGAGTTGACCTCACTCAATGCCAAAGCTGTTTTATCGTTGAGAGTGGTGGACAAACTCAATGCCGCAGTTTGTTTTTGCGACTAAGTACTTTGGCATTGAGTGAGTCGACCTCACTCAACGCCAAAGCTGTTTTGGCATTGAGAGAGGTGGACTCACTCAATGCCACAGTTTGTTTTTGCGGCTAAGTGCTAAGGCATTGAGTGAGTGGACCTCACTCAACTCTATAGCTGTTTTGGCATTGAGTGAGGTTAGCTCACTCAACGCCACAACTTGTTTTGCTGAGGCGTTGATGGAGTGGACCTCACTCAATGCCATAGTTGTTTTGGCGTTGAGTAAGGTTAGCTCACTCAACGCCACAACCTGTTTTGCTGAGGCGTTGAGGGAGTGGACCTCACTCAACGCCATAGCTGTTTTGGCGTTGAGTGAGGTTAGCTTACTCAACGCCACAACCTATTTTGCTGAAGGCGTTGAGGGAGTGGACCTCACTCAACGCCATAGCTGTTTTGGCATTGAGTGAGGTTAGCTCACTCAACGCCACAGCCAGTGTTGTAGAAGGCGTTGAGTGAGTGAACCTCACTCAATGCCATAGTTGTTTTGGCATTGAGTGAGGTTAGCTCACTCAACGCCATCATCTATTTAGGCATTGAGTGGGTGGGGCTCACTCAACGCCATGTCGTGTTGAGTCATCTAAACGCTTTTCCCTTTCCTTGATTTTCTCTCCCGAGTGAATTCCTTGATTTTGAGGTTCCTTGTCGGCAATGTTTTTTTTTCAAAGTGCGAATCGTGGGTCGTGGTTAGTAGTGGTAGTTTGAAGCTCTTAATGGGGGTGGTGTTGTGTAATTTAGCCATTGCCACCCTTTTCTTTTATCTTGTTCCAGGTACGGGCTGGGCAAGGGGGTTGGAGGTCCCTAGTGCTTTCACATGTACACCATTGAGCTTTGTTTCTTGGAAATGATGGTTGGGGGACTGAGTTTGCCTCCAACCCGGATCCGCGTTGTTTTTGCTACTACCATCTCTCACAGCTTAGGGTGTTAGACGTTTCTTCCTTTGTAAATTTGCAACGTTTGGGCTCATAGTAGCCTGGTAAACTCTGCAGGATTTATTTTTGGGCAGGGTTATTGTTGTTTTCTCGCACATAGTGTTTTTCCCTTTTTGTCTTGCCTTGGACAGTGGTGCTTGTATCGATTTACTTACTCTTCTTGCTTACCTTTTAACTTAACATTTCCGTACAGCTTATTTGTTTAGCTTGCTGAGGTATTCTTTTCTTCTTTGAATGCCTCAGGTTCTGGTTAGTAGCCGATTAGGCGGCTAGTTGTGCTGTGCTGTTGCTGGTGGTCTCTCGTACTGTGGATACTAGTTCCTTGGTCTTGTGAGGTAGTTTTGTACTTCTTTCTTACAGACATACATACTTGCTAGTGGGTTCGTGTCAGTTTGTTGGCGCCCACTAGTAGTTTTACCTTGATACTAGATATGTTATCTTTTTGCTGCTATCTTTTCTAGAGATAGTTTACTTGCTCTGGGGATGATTTATGCTAGGTTGCTAGTTACATTTAAACCTAAAAACACTATTCTAAGTATATCTCATGATCAGCATGTTTTATAAAACTCAACACTATTTTCCAAATAACGTTAAAAGATCATTTTCCTATGTATAGTATAAATTAAATATAGGGTCCTGCATGATATAAGATGTCCTCTAGGGGCACTTATGCTCTCTTTTAGGATTTCAAACCTGAATAAAGTATTTTTCCGCAGCGTATAAGTATAGTTTTCAAACTGTCGACTAGATGATCCACTGAGCCGAGGGATACGACCTCTAAAATATAACTGATTTTCTAATCATATAACTTAAGAATTTTCATAAAGTATAGTTGATAGTTGTTTGCCTGAGCGTCGGCAGTTATCCCCTTCTCGACGTGGCATCATGACACGTGTTTTCTTTTACTCTGATAATCCTTTTTCCTCGGAGAAAATGCGGGTAGTGACAGACAGTCAGGGCAAACTCATGATTGAGTTCTTCCTTATGCTCCCAAACTTATTGATACTTAATCTTCATATACATAGTCCTGCTATAACAGTCAGGATTCCTAGAAACTTAGATTGCACTAGTAGAAAATCAATATAAAAGAGATTCTAATTATCTGGAGGTTATGGTTCTGATGACATAAAGTTTTTGTTTGACAATTTTGAGTTCGACGAAATATTCAGATTTCGTCGAGCTCCATTCGAAGAATGAAGGTGATTTCGTCAAGCTCCGTTCGACGAATGAAGGTTATTTCATCGAGATCCATCCATATTGGTGCTTAGTAATTCTCTTGCACCTTGCACAGTCTCTTTTTGTTGAGCTGGATCTTCTCCCCTTCATTAGCAACATACTTGCCTTTTGCTTCAGCTTTCTTGTTAGCAGCACAAGAGTGTTCAACCCATTGAGTACTATCTTGATCATTCCATTGATCTGCACACATGATCACCACTTGATCAATCTCTTCTGTGTTTCTGAATAGACAGGGAAGAGCTGGTCTGTTTTGATTCTTTTCTCCCCTAGCTAATTGCAACTGATGCTAATGGTATAGCCGCCATCTTTCTCTTCTCATGAGGCTGAATGTTCTCCTACAGCTGCTGGACATTAAGACCACTTGAACCTTGAATGATCTTTCCATGAGCCATCCTTTCATCCTGATACCAAGTCTTTCTTTATACTTCTATTCCAATAGGAATGAGCTGACTTGTATCAATAATAGCTGGATAAATCTAGTTGTTCTAGGAAAATTATTGGCTTGCCTTCTTCCAACAGGTGCCATCACTTGGGTTGTTTCCCTCTTAGCTTCTGCAATGTCCATGTGGGCAAGCTGATCCTCAGTAGTAGTGTTGATCTATTCTGTGCTGGGGAACTTTGGGAAAGATTCAGGCTTGTCTAGTAACCCTAACAGAACATGCTCCCCATCAACATTTGCACAGATCCTATCCTTATGACTGTCAGTCATCATTTCAGCTGATGATACTACTTGACTGTTTTCCCCTTCTATATAGTGAGTTTTATCAGCTACTTGTGCTTTCCTCAGAGATGAGTACAACCTACTTGTCCTTTCCAGATTTGCTGGTGTCGCACCTAGACTTTGTCCAACCAGACATTCCTACTGGCTAGATTCAGCTGGCCTTCATCCATGATCATGGCCAGTTAACACTCCCATAGTAATTGTACAACTTGACTAGAAAGCATATCTCTAGAGTAGATACAACTGACCCAGCTCTCCCATGCCACTTGATACCACTTGTATCCTTCTTCAGGAATGCATATAGCATCCTTATCCTTGGAGAATGATCCATAGGATAACTTCCTTATTCCAGTCCAAGTTTTGGAACATCTTCTGTCCAAGTACCACCTGGGGGAAGGGCACTTGGACTAACCTACAAAATAAAATTTTCTTACCTTAGGACCCCAAGAGGTATTGGGTCCTAGGTTATGATTAGACTGAAATCTTACTTGTCTACCTGCATAATTTCTAACAGGTTGGCTAACTATTGCTCTAAACATAGAAAGATTGTGCCAGCAATCTAGGGCAAAATACCCCCACCTTGCCACATCACCAACACTCATGGATATTATATCTTCTTTTCTGAGCAGGTCTTGCCGTTTGGTTAACTGCTGACTAAACAGAAGGAAGAGGAGCAGCAACTTTCTTCAGGTTCCTTTCAGCAAGGATCTGACTGAAGGTTATTCTTCCAACAGGCTTCCTTTGCTTGCTCTGAATGGTATTTACAGCTATATTCTTTGCAGAAGATAAGCTATTTATATCATCAAAGCAAGTCAAGTTAGGTTTCTTGTAGACTGACCCTTGGTCTGAGTCCTTGCATGATAGGCTTATATGAAAGCCACTGCCTTTTCCTTGTGAGTTCGGGTTGAGGCACCAAATATAAATGGTCCAGCATGGTCCATTTATACTTTTTTCAGGGGGGAGCCTTAAAGGCACTCATTCTCCTACCCTTTCTTCTTCCATTGGAAGATACTCTTATATTCTTACAAGAAGTATTCCCATTCTTACAGTGACCATACATGCAGTCCTGGTCATACCTATGAGAAGGGAGGATTACCTTATTAAAAGTTGACTGTGGCACTACAGGGCTTTACCTTTCCACTTAGAAAGGTCAACTCTTGTGCTTCCCTTGACTGCTAACTCTTTCTTTTTGGGAGGAGAAGAAATTTATCAAGGGAAGCACAGCTTTAAGCTTGCTGAATTCAGCCACAGCCCTTCTCTCCTTTAGGAGTTTCTCTTCAAGATCCAAAATGATCTTGTCCTTCTGCCTTATGGTCTCAATTTGGATGATTGGCCTTCAGTTGGCTGACTTCCCTCACTTTTTGATCAAACAAGGATGTTGTCTCAGACTGTTAGGCAGCAATTAGTTGTAGAGAGGTAATCTACTCAGCCTGCATCTTGGCCAACTTCTTGCTTTTTCTCAAAGCATCCAAAATTTGATCATACTTGTCAATCAATTGATTGACATCTACCTCAGATTCAGAGCCATATTCATCACTATGTTAGGATGCATCAGAATCTGGACTGGTCTCATGACCTGAGCAGTTAGACAGAGATTTTACCTTATCTTGACCAGGCTGATCCTGGCAGGATACTTCTTCTATCAAATCAATCCCCTCACAGCAGCCACTAATATCTTCATCCACCTCAGTATCACTTTCTGAATATGATAGAGGGGCCCTGATCTCTATGTTGGTATCTGAATGGTCTTTATCTTCATCTACAATAGCAGCAAGTAGCCCAATGAAGGCTTCTTCTTCTTCTTCAAACTCTGAACCACTGTTAGAAAGACTGAATTCCTCTATCCCTTCCATTTAGCCAGTGAGAGAATCCCACATCTCTTTGGCTTTCTTGTAGTGGACAAGCATCTGGAAGGTGGAGTCTTCTATGACACTTACCATGATGTATTGTGCCCTTTTGTCCATAGATGCCAAGTTGATTTCATCTTCAGACCTATTTGCATAACTCTTTGGGGTCTGGATGCTTGCATCTAATGTAGAGACCCTCATGGGAATGAAGGGTCCTTCTTGAACTGAATCCAAGACTCTAGGATCTCTGGCTTCCATGATTTGCCTGATCCTTTCTTTCCATATCCCAAAGTTCTCCTTGCTGCAGACTTGAAGCTCTATTGAGCTCCGCTCCTTATGGTTCTCTTTTGAACCCACCAATGCTAACCTTTTTGCTATCATTTAAGGTCTACTCAAACTGTTAAGTCCTTTTTGAGTAACCTCCCTCTGATACAACTTGAAAGTCTTTAATTCAAGGATAGCTAAATCAACTAAAGGGGTGGTGAATAGGTTATTGGTCTCTTTTTAAGTGCTTTTTGTTGTTTCCTTACTAAGTGATCTAGAGTTATCCTAAGTACTTGTAATATAAAAGAAGAACAAACAACACAACACAGTACATAGATATTTATAGTGGTTCCCCAACTGGGTACATCCACTTTCCCTCCCACTTATCTAACTATCTTGTTGGACTAGGCACTTCTCAAAAACCTTCTCTAAAGAGCTTACACCTCAGATCCCTCAGGATCTCTAAGTCTCCTCCAAGACTTACTTCTCAGACACAAAGGCCTACATCTTAGTGGTCAGCAGACCACCTACCTCAGGCTGTTAAGCCCTACACTCAGGCTGGGAGGATATCCCTACCTCAGATCCACAAAGGATCCTACCTCAGCTCTCTGCAGTGCTCCTACACTCAGTGACCCATAAGCCACCTGCCTTAGCCTTATATCTAAGGCCAACAGCTCAGGCTTCTTAGCCCTACAACTTCAGGTAAAAGGCCCTACTCTCAGAGTGCTACAACACTCCTACAGCTCAATACCCAACAGGTACCTACTTCAGTCCTCTTCCAAGCACCTATAGCTCAGAGATAAGCTTGTAACCTACCTCAGGCCAAAAGGCCCTACACTCGAATCCACACTTGGATCCTACCTCAGAGAGCAGCACTCTCCTACCTCAGGCAATTAAGCCCTACATATCAAATCCACACTTGGATCCTATCTCAGAGAGCAGCACTCTCCTACCTCGGGAAATTAAGCTCTACAGCTCAGATCCATACTTGGATCCTACAGGATGAATGTGGGTTGGTGTGATGATTGGCCATAGGTGAAATTTCACTATTCCAATCTACCTGGACTGAGATAAAACCAGCCCAACCTTGACTACAGAAAATATATTTCCCGAGTCTACTTATCTGGTCTGAGAGAATACTTAGACCTAACTTCCTCTTCTCAGCACCATGTATTTTATCCAGTTGGAGCTAAAGAAGTAACTATAGCAGATCTTGTTGCAACCTGAGCTGGGATAATCCCATCACAGGTCCTTTCTTCACAGCAATAAGGATGAAGATCTCTTTGGCTTGGGTTGGAAGTAACTTGCATATCAGCTTCTCTGCCCCTTTCTGAACTAAGCCAACTGCTCAGCCAAATCTCCTTCTTCACAGCTCCCCAAAAGAATGTTCTTTAAGTTTGTTAGCTGAGCCTGTGAAGCACCAGCATCAAGGGTCGGCCCAAGCTGCTACCTTCTTATCAGAAAATCCTTATGAGATAACTTAGTGGTGCAGATGAAGATCACACCAGCTATCTTGTTGTTAAGTTGTTTTCCAACAGCTAACTAGCTCTCTGTCTTGTAGACTTGAGCTTCCTGTTCTTTTGCTCCACAACAACGGCAGAGAGGAAGAAGTGCCTTGTTATTTTTCCTCAAAAGCTGTCTTTCTCTATAAATGCCCTTTTCTTTTATTGACTTTGTCCCAACAGCTCTTGAGCAGTGGGACCCATATGATTAATGGACAGTAGCAACTTTGCTTTAATGCCAACTATCATACAGTAGGTCTGCGACAACATTTATCGCATACTATAGCCATCCCGCCACTAATTTTAAATATGTTGACTTGTTGACTTACTGATGTCATCATCTGTGGACTTAGCCAAAAATCAAACAACATTAGCATAGGCGTTGAGTGAGTAAGCATTACTCAACGCCAAAACACTTGGACAGATTTACTGTCTCTTGGCGTTGAGTGAGTAACCTTCACTCAATACCAAACTGCTTAGAATATAAGTCTATTTCTAGGCGTTGAGTGATTCAGCTTCACTCAACGCCAACTTACTTTATCAGCTTTTTGCTGCTTGGCGTTGAGTGAGTGAGCATCACTCAACACCAAACTCCTTAGACAAAATTCTGTCTCCACTAGGCGTTGATAGCATTGAGTGGGCAACATCCACTCAAAACTTTTTTCCTTAACCATATTTCCGCCTCTGCAGCATCTTAGGCATTGAGAGGGTTGAGTGAGCACTCCTCACTCAATGCTTTCTGCCTTATACATTTTCCTGCTAAACTGTCTCATCGCTTTCTTGTTCTCTGCTGAGACAAACACTTATCTCAGCAGTTATGCTAAGAGTAACACTTGTCTCAACGGTTTTTGCCTTAGAAAAAATACTGAACTTAGTTCGATGAATGCTGAACTGAGTTTGACGAATGGTGAACTGAGCTCGTCGAACTCTGAACTCAGTTCGACGAATTCTCAACTGATCTTGACGAACTCAAAATCTTAAGATTTGAATTTAGCTCGATGAATGGTGTGTTTAGCTCGACGAACTATGAACTCAGTTCGACGAATTCTGAACTGAGCTCGACGAACTCTTTCTCAGTTGTCTCAACGGTTATACTGAGACATTCTTCTCAGCTATCTCAGTTATCTCGACATTTTTTCCTTAGTCAAATTTGCTGACTTCCAACTTACTCTTTTTGTTCATCTCAGCGGTTATACTGAGACATTTTTCTCAGCTATCTAAACGTTTTTGCCTTAGTCAAATTACCTAACTTCCAACTTACTCTTTTTGTTCACCTGTCTAGTCAAGGACAACCTGCAAGCATGAACATAAGCACACATCAAATATAACTATGCTCTTAGTATTGATGGTGATGCCTCTTCAAATCCACTCTAGGGAACATTATGGGCAATGGACCCAACCCGAGGCAATCAACACCTTTTGTGACAACAAGCTCGCATTCCCCATCTCGCACTTTGAGGTGGCGTTGTGCCTGTCGCTGTGGCTGGAGGTCCGCCAAATCATGAAGTACTTCGGGGCTATCCCAACACAGCTTAACACCAACGCTATCTCCATGATGGTAGAATTCACCTACTTCTTGCGCGAGTAGGTAAATTGAATTCAACCTCACCATCTTTACATGCTTTTCATCTATATGGTGACAAATGATGGTGTCTCCTTCTTATCTGGCTCGCACTTCAAGGTGTGTGAGACCACCAATAAACATCACCACTGGGTGACTAAGTTCGTCTTTATCAAGGGGAATCTGGGAAAAATCCCATATTCCCCCATCCAGCAAGATGAGGCGACGTACCTTGCCCCACAAGTGGGAGCCTAGGATGCCAACCTCCATAATTTCTTCTTAAAAATGAACTTTGAGTCATCTCCTTTAGGTGACACGTCGAATCACTCCTCCCTGTGTTTCCTGGTGAAGGTGCGTTCATTCGCAGTTCCTCTAAACCCCTCCCTCCATCTAACCCTTTTTACCAAAACTGTCTCGACACAGGAGAGCAACTCCTTCCATCGAACAAGCCATTTGTGAGTGTCGGGACTTCCACCACTGGACTTGCTCTTGTCAAGATTGCTACGACAACATGTTGAATAGAGTCGAATGTGCCTACCCCTGGTAGCAAGAAGAGGGTGATTGTAGGGTCAATTGCCCACAATGTCCTGGATTTGAGGAAGTCAATCTTATCAATGAAATACACATATTAGAAGATGACTGTGTTGGGACAGGTAGCCTAAATGGCTAAGTCTGGTAAACACTTACCTAAGGTGTGGGATGACAGAAATCTGTCTAAGTCCACATGCATTGAGTGAATGTAAATCACTCAACACCAGATGACTTATAGCGCTGAGTGGAGCCTATATAGTCAAAGCCTTATTAGTGGCAAGCTGAGAAAATGACCAAGTCCATAAACGTTGAGTGAAGTTAACTCACTCAACGCCATACAGCAAAATGCTGTGAGATAGGATAAAGAAGAAATAAACTAAGGTTGAATGAGCTGAAATGTGGCTAAGTCCACAGGCGTTGAGTGAAGTCAACTCACTCAACGCCATGCTACTAAAGAGAAATATGGCTAAGTGTTTTGGCGTTGAGTGATGAATACACACTCAGCGCCATACAGCTAAAAGACTGTAAGTTGAACTAGTTGAACCATGTTCAAAATTCGTCAAACTGAGTTCAGAGTTCGTCGAGCTCAACTCACCATTCGTTGAGCTAAGTTCAGAGCTTGAGTTTCTGAGTTCGTAGAGCTCAGTTGAGAATTCGTCGAACTGAGTTTAAAGTTCGTCGAACTCAGTTCACCATTCGTCGAACTCAGTTCAAAGTAAGATAGTCTAAGCCCAGTGTTTTTTAAACAAAGAAATTCAGTTAAGGCAAAAAGTGTTGAGAGAGGCATGCTCACTCAATTCTCTCAACCCCTAAGATATACTAAAGAGGCAAAAATTAAGTTAAGGAAAAAAGTATTGAGTGGAGGTTGCTCACTCAACGCTGTCAACGCCTAGTGGAGACAGAATTTGGTCTAAGTAGTTTGGCGTTGAGTGATGCTCACTCACTTAACGCCAAACAGCAGAAATCTGGTAAAGCAAGATGGCTTTGAGTGAAGCTGAATCACTCAATTCCTAGAAATAGATATATATTCTAAGTAGTTTGGCGTTGAGTGAAGGTTACTAACTCAATGCCAAGAACAGCAAATCTGCCTGTGTTTTGACATTGAGTGATGCTTACTCACTCAATGCCTATTCTACTGATGCTCAATTTTGGCTAAGTTTATAGGTGCTGACGTCGGCAAAATCGAGAAAATCAACCAAAGTCAAATCAGGTATGGGAAAGCTACAGTATACGACAAAACGTGTCATAGAGCTACTGTACGTCTTCTTCTGTTAAACAAAATACAGCTTGATGCTGCAAGTGGGCCCCACCGATCTCTAAAATCCATTGATTGGCAAACTACAAAAGGAAGAGATAGGGCCAAGAAAAAGACAACTTTTAGGGCATACAATATTCAAAAAGGGAGAGCATCCGTCTTCATCTTCTTCGCCATTGCTGCATGTGAAAATCCTGAAGCTCTCCAGCAAGAAAAGTTTAGTTAGCTGTGCAAGTCTCCATCTACCATAGCAGATTTAGTATCAGTTCTGAAGAAAGAAGAACTTTCATCCTTAAGCAGGTTCAGTGAGTTGTTTGAAGACTCAAGATCAAAAGATCTTTAGCCTTCTGCATCAAGTTCAGAAGTTAACTTCTGAGATCCTCTAGCAAATCTTTTCCCTACTGTGAGGAGAGTTGGAGCAGAAATTTTTCTGCTCAAGTTGTTAACACAGAGAAATTTCTTTGTGTCAAAGTTAATTAAACTATTTCTTTTTGTAAGATCCTTCTGGATCTGAGCTGTAGTACCTTGGGGTCTGAGGTGTTGCAAATTTCCTGAGATGTAGGAGAGGGCTCCTCTCTGAGTGTAGGATCCTAAGGTATCTAAGGTTGGTGAGTTCTTACTCACTGAGTTGTAGGGCAGTTTTGCCTAAGCTGTAGGAGAGTGTATCTCTCTGAGTTGTAGGAGCAAGTTTGCTCTGAGGTTGGGCTATCCTCCATAGTCTAAGGGGTACGCTAAATTTCCTGAGGTAGGTGATACTTATATCACTGAGAGTTGGTCTTTATGGCTGAGGTATAAGTCTTGGAGACTGAGAGATCCTGTTGGATCTGAGGTGTAAGCTCCTTGGAGCATTGGTTTGGAGAAGTGCCATGATTAACAGTAAGTTAGTAAGGTGGGAGGAGAGTGGATATACCCATAATTTTGGGGAACCACTATAAAATACTTCTGTGCTTTTTTGTGTTTGCTTTTCTTTTCTTAATTGTAGGTGTTAAGGACAAGCTCTAGATCACCCTAAGTTGAAAGCTAAAAGAAAACAATAATATATTAAAAAAACTATCGAAATACCTAGACAAACCTATTACCCCCCCCCCCCCTCTAGGTTGCTAGCTACCTTAAAAATAAGATCTTTCAAGTGGTATCAGAGGGAGGTTCCTCAAAAAGGATTTAACAATCTGAGTGATCCGCAAAGGTAGCTGCAGTTAAGTGATCATGGGCTCAGGAGAGAGCCAGAGAGAGCTAAGTTCCATGAAACTCCCCATCTACAGAAAGGAGCAGTTTAGAATATAGAAACTATTAGGGAGGGACCTGCCATTCCTATGAAGGTCTCTGATTTGGATGCCAACATCCAAACACCAAAGACATTATCTGAAATGACCAAATATGTGGTCATATTAGCTAGCTTGGACAAGAGATCACAGATTATCATTGTCAGTGCTATAGATGACTCAACCTTCCTGAACTTAGATCACTGCCAAACCTCCAAGGAGATGTGGGACACCCTTGTGGTCTACAAGGAGGGTACTGATGAGGTAAGGGATGATAGGAAGTCTCTACTCAACCAAGAGTATGAGGCTTTCAGGCAAATCCTGAAGGAGAACATAACTACCTGTTATGAAAGATTCTTTAGGATCATAAATGATTTGAAGAAATATGGAAGGGTCTTCAATAATTATAATATAAATGACAAGTTTCTTAGGTATCTCAATAGAGACTGGGATACTAAGATCTGTGCCAAAAGAGAGATGGCCAAGCTTGCTGACACCCCTCCCCAAATATTATTTGGGAAGCTGCTCTCCTATGAGATGCAGCTAGCTGCCAAGAAGGAGGAGGATACCACCAACAAATCACTGGCCAAAGAAAATTCCTTGGCCTTCAGAGTTGAAAGCACAAGGAAAGGCAAGGATAGGATTCCTTCGCCACCAAGGAGACTAACTGAGTCAGACAGCTCAGACTCAGAGGCATCAAACAGCGGTATGTATGATGAATACTTTGCAACAATTTACAGACAACTCCAGAGGCTGATGAAGAAGAAGCATTGGAAGAAGAGGCCTTCCAATTCCACTCATCCAAGGAAGAATCAGTCAAATACTGACAGGTATGGTTCTAAACATAATAAATATAATTCTTCTAAAGTAGTTTGCTACTATTACATCAAGCCTGGGCATGTGATAGTTGACTGCCCAGAGAAGAAGAAGGAGACTGAGGAGAAAAAGCAGCACACGTACAAAGGAAAGAAGGAAAAGTCCTTCATTGTTAAGAAGGAAAAGAGTTGGACAGACTCATCAACTTTTGAGTCTTAAGAAGAGGAAGACTGCATTGGGCTAGTTGCTGCTTCTGCTAAAGATGAAATTGTTGCAACAGGAGAAGTCAATCCTTTAGTGAGGATAAAATCAGGGTCCCTCTGACACTATCAGACAGTGATTTAGAGGTGTATGAAGATGTCCACAACCACAGAGGGCTGATGGAAATGGAAGATGAAGAGGGCCGCCAGAATAAGCCTGGTCAAAGCAAGGTACGTTTATTACCTAATTCTGCTTCTTTGTCTGAGTATGAGACTTGTCCTTGCTCAGAAGCCTCTTCACCCTATGGTGAAGAAGATTTTTGATTTAAAGGAGATGTCAATCAACTTATTGATAAGTATGGAGAACTTCTGAATGCCTTCAAGAAGGTCAAGAAGTTTTCCAAGAAGAAAACTAAAGAGATTTCATCTCTTAAGCTTGTTGTTGCCCAGCAGACTAATCTGGTGGACCAGAAAGCTAGGAAAATTAGCCAACTGAAGTCTATCTTGGACATTCAGGTAGCCTCCATCAAGCACAAGAACTTTCTCATCGGGGAGCTTGAAGATAATCTTGAGAAGGAGAAAAGAATAATGGCTAGCTATTTTAAGCCAAGTACTGCCCTCCCCTTGATAGACTCCTTCTCCTCTCAAACAGGCAAGAGGGGGTTGGGATTCAAGGGAAGCACAAGAGTTGATCCTTCCAAAAGGAAGGACAAAGCTCTAGCTCCACCTCAGCCTATTGCCTCCAAGCCTCTCATTCTTTTCAGAAAAGTTCTGATACCTTCTAACAGGATGACCAAGAAAGCTCTTATGGTCACTAGGCGAAGGGTTGTTCATCTGGAGTGAACAAAGATGTTCATTGTCATGGGGAAAGTTTTGGCAGGATGTGTGCATTGAAGGTTGCAAATGAGAAATTTCAAATGGCCTAATCTTGACCATTTGTATTTGGTACTTCTACACCAACACTAAAGAATGTTGTTGCAGCCAAGGCTCAGAGTCTGACAGCAAAGATTCAGGCTAAGGGCAAGTCTAAGAGTTAGGCTGATCTGGGCATATCTGAAGCCATCAGAAGCATGCTTTCTGAAAAGAAGTTTGCTGCTGCTGGCACTCAGGGCAGACCAAATCAGCCAGCTAAAAGACTTACCTTCTGTCAATTCTAGCTGAAAGAAATCAGAAAAAGGCTGTAGCACATCTTACTCTTATTAAAGCTGCTGCTAACTAAGCCATAGGGCCTACATAGAAGAGAAGATATAACATACATGAATGTTGGTGCTGTAGTAAGATAGAGCATTTTTCCATTGACTGCTAACACAATCCCAATGTGGACAGAACTAGGGTCAGTCCACCAGTCAGAAATTCTGCAAGTGGACATGTTCAGTTTCATGCTAACATGAACCTAAGACCCAATAAATATTGGGGTCCTTAGGTTAAGTAATATGTATATTGCAGGATAGTCCAAGATGTCATACCCCTATATGGTACTTGGACAGTGGTTGTTCCAGGCACATGACAGGAACAAGGAGCAACTTGAAGGAGTTTACTCCAGTAAAAGTGGACCCAAAGTTATTTTTTATGGGTCAGATAGAGGGGTAACCAGAGGATATGGTAAGATTACCAACGACATGGTCACAATAACCGAGGTGGCTTATGTTGAAGGGTTGCAACACAACTTGATAAGCATAAGCCAGCTCTCTAATTTTGGCTATGTTATTGTCTTCCACAAGAATGAGGGCCTAATTAGGAGGTCAAGTGACCAAGAGGTCATCTTGACAGGCACTAGGAGTGGAAATGTTTATTGCTTAAACTTTCTATGTTTAGACACAGATTCTCCTATCTGTTTAGTGGCAAATGAGAAAATCTCATACTGTGACCAGTGGCACAAGAGGCTAACCCATTTGAATTTCAAGACTGTTGGCAAGCTCTTCAGTCAAGAGCTAGGTAGGAATGGCCCCAATGTGAAGTGATCCAAGGAGGGCATTTGCTCAGCTTGCCAAAAGGGTAAGCAGACAAAAGTCTCCTTCAAGGGCATTGGGACCAAAGACTCTGTGAGGTGCTTATACCTCTTGCACATGGACCTATTTGGTCCTATGCCAGTTCACAGTCTTGGTAGGAAAGTCTACAACCTTGTGATAGTTGATGATTATTCAAAGTTTACTTAGGTGTTCTTTCTTAAGAAAAAGGATGAAACCCTTGATGTCTTCATGAGGTTTTATTAAGAAAATTAAGAATGAGCTTGGCAGTTATGTGGTCAAAATCATAAGTGACCATGGGACTGAATTCCAATCAGATAGCATGACAAAGTTCTGTGAAGAGCATAGTATTCATCTTGAATTCTCTTCTCTTAGAACACCCCAGCAAAATTGGATAGTTAAGAGGAAAAATAGGACTCTCATAGTGGCTGGTAAAACATGGTTGAGTGATACATCTCTCCCAGAATATTTCTGGGCTGAGGCAGTAAATACTGCATGTCATGTCCTCAATAGAGCCTCTATCACCAAAGGCCACAAGAAGACTCCCTATGAGATCTTGAAGGCCAGAAAACCAAATCTAGGCTATCTCAGAATCTTTGGTAGTAAGTGCTTTGTGCTTCACAATGGCAAGTCCTATATGACTAAGTTTGTTGTCAAATCCTATGATGGAATATTTGTTGGGTACATCAATCATAGCAAAGCCTATAGAATCTACAACTTGAAAAGCCAAGTTGTTGAAGAATTAGTTCATGTTGTCTTTGACGAGTCTACCACGATTAACAGTGAACTGCCTAGCTCCTCTTATAGTACTGAAAGTACAGAACAGATGATGGATAAGCTGACCACCAAGGAAGCATCACTAGTTTTCCAAGATGAAATGAATACTCCAGATGATCTACCAGGCATACTGGGAGTGGTTGAAGATCAATAAGAAGATGCCCCTATTACTGAGAGAATATTGCCACCTGTAGTCAGGCATATGAGAGATCATCCAGCACACTAGATCATTGGTGAGGCAAGTCATGGAGTAATGACATGGAGCAGAAGTTAGAACACAGCCATGTATTCAAGATTTCTATCCCAAGTGTAGCCCAAGAAGTTTTAAGAGGCCAACATAGACCAACATTGGATTGGAGATATGCAGAAGGAACTGAACTAGTTCAAGAGGTACAGGGTCTGGAAGCTGGTTCCCAGACCTCATGGTCATAATGTTATTGGAGTCAAGTGGATCTACATAAACAAGCTTGATGAAAATGGTATTATAGTTAAGAACAAAGCAAGACTAGTAGCTAAGGGGTACAAGCAAGAAGAAGGGATTGATTTTTATCAAACCTTTGCCCCTGTAGTAAGATTGGAGGCCATCTGATTATTCCTTGCATATGCAGCACACAAGAGATTCAAGGTCTACCAAATGGATGTGAAGTCAGCCTTCCTGAATGGTGAATTAAAAGAAGAAATCTATGTTGAGCAGCCTCTGGGTTTTGTAGTTCCTAACTCACTTGATTATGTTTAAAGACTTAGGAATGCTCTATATGGGCTGAATCAAGCCCCTAGAGCATGGTATAAGACATTGTCTAGTTTCCTCATTGAGAAAAAATTCTCAAGGGGGAAAATAGACAAGATCCTATTCCTAAGGGAATCTAAGGGAAAGATCATCCTAGTTAAGATTTATGTAGATGACATCATATTTGGATCTACTGATGACAACTGTTGGATCCCTAGTTTGGATTTGGGCTAGGTTCACTAATCTTTGCTAAGTTAGATCCACATTATATAGCCAGAGTCTCGTCTAGTGTCTTAGGTGTCTTTTAGGTCAATAACTCAGTGAGACAGGACCAAGACATCAGAGACTTAGAAGACAGCAGAGACTGTTCAAGGCAGAAATTTTTCCTAAGTAAAATGTTTATTCGAAGATCTCTGAAGTGAGTTCGATGATCTTCATTCTACGTTTGACGATCTCAGAGGTTTATCTCTACATACTGAGATCGACGATTGCTGAACTTAGCTTGACGATCTCTGATCTACATTCAGGATTGAGATCGATAATCAACCATCTTAGCTCGACGATCTTGAAGCCCAGTTTGGAAAGCATATTTTCAGGTCAACGATCACAGGGTTTAGCTTGACGATATAGGATGTTTGAGTTAGATGATCTCAGGACAAGATCGACGATTTCTGCCAAATTACCTTTTTATTCTCTGAAGTTATTATTTTCCTTATTGACTGTTTATTCTATTGCTTATATGACTCTGAGTGATTAATGCATATATTCTCTGAATATAGTCGTTCCTTGACAAGCATTAATTTTTGGTTTTCACAGAGTTATTATATAGCTTTTCTCAGGACAGTTAAGGAAAGGAGTTAATTCTCTTATAGTCGTTGCACAAGTTCCCGTGATTCCGACAGTCAATCAACGTGGACGATTTCAAATTCAGTTTGGAATTACTCAAAGCTAAAGGACTCAAAGAATAAAAAGGGACAGAGATTTATTATTCACAACCTCTTGACGTAGTCTACAGACTTTTGAAAAAATCACAAGGCTACAAGAAAAAGAACATGAACAACAATCAGTTCCAAAAAAACAAGAGTTCTTTCAGGAATCTTATAGAGACAATCATCTTCATTTAGTCTAGGCTTTCTAGAATTCAAGTCCTACACCCTGTACACGGCTCTGATTTCCTGAACCATTCAAGATCACAGGACAAGCCTGATATCATCAGGATCACTCTCAAGTCTTCTCTCATTTGATTGAGAAAAGAGAAGACAACTCAACTTTTTTCTTTCCCCCCTCTGTGTAAAGGGTTCTTACTCCCTTCAAAAGTAATTCCTGGTTGTGAGGTCTCCTTGTCAAAAGACTTCAAGTTGGTTTTCCGGCACCTGATCAAAAGCCAGAAGGGTTGCAATATCTCCTTTGAAATAGATATTATTTTGGTGGCAGTCACCTGATCAAAAACCTGAGAGTGATTCCTACCAGAGTGGTAGAAGAGTCGATGTACCCAGATTTGGGGAACCACTATAATTTCTTATGTCATCTGGTTGTACCCTTTTCTTTCGCTCTTGCTATTTTCTGTGATATTTAGAATAGTTCTCTAGCTTTCCTTCTGCTTATATATTTTTTTGGTATCACCTTTTTTTGTACTCTGATAGAATAGATCAAAACAGCCCAAAGTTTTTAAACACTCTATTCACCCCCCCCCCCCCTCTAGAGTAGATCTGAATAACTCCCTCCTTTCAATTGGTAGCAGAGGGTGTGTTTCTTGGTTGTACAAGCTAACACTTGAACCAAGATCCCTGCTTATTCAGATTTTCTCTTCCTTAGCTATTCATTTATCACATGGCACAGAACAAGGATTATACAAGCACCAGACCTCCAGTCTGTAACTTAAACAAGTTCAGTATCTTGAAGGCAAGAATAAGACTTTACATGAACTCAATTTATGAAGATATTTTTAACTCAATTTTGATAGGTCCCCCTCAACCAACTGAAGCGTCTTTTATATCTACATACACTCATGCAGTACCACCACCAACTTGGACTGATGCTCAAAAGAAAGCAAAAATTGCAGATTCTAAGGCCATGAACATACTAGCCCAGACTATGTTAGATGACATTTTTCAAAAGGTTGCTGACTGTACATCAGCAAAGGCCATCTGGGATTATTTGAACCAAATGGTTGCAGGTTTAGTAGAAGAAAGAAAAGAAAGAAGATCCCTTCTTATTTCCAAGTATGAGAACTTCAGAAAGGAAGATTCTGAATCATTTGAAGAGATGTATGGTAGATTGAGTGTCATCATCAGTGAACTAAGAACATTGAACAAGGACATTTCACTGACAGAGATCAATGATAAAATACTGATGTGTTTTCCCAGTTCTTGGGAAGAAAGGATCTGGCCTATCAAAGATGCCAGAAGTATTTCAGAAATTTCCATAGAGACACTTCTGGAATAGCTCAAATCCTTTGAGCACTTGACAAAGACAAGGGAGGCAGAGCAGAAAGCCTCAACTCCAGACAGGAAAGAGAAGAATATTACTTTTAAGGCTACAGAAGAAACAATAGCTCCTACTATTAATGAAGAGTTCTTGAGTCTCTGAGCAAAGAGATTCTACAAGATGGGAAAAAGAGACTTCAGGAAGAAGCAATCCAGACTAGAAGACAAACCTAGGTATGACAAAACTCTAACTAAAGAGGTTGTCTGTTTTGGTTGTAGGAAACCTGGACACTACATCTCAGAGTGTCAGAAGAATCAGAAGAAGGAGAAAAGAAAGGACAAATATTCCAGAAGACGGAAATACAGCAAGCCTTCCTCAAGCAAGCATAAGAGGAAAGAGAAAGGCTTTGTAGTAGAAACCTTGAGTGATACAAGAAAGGACTCCTCCTCCCCTAGCTCCAGTGATGAAGATGAAGAGGAAGCAAAGGCAAAGGAAGTTTGCCTAATGGCAATTGATTCTTCTAGGACTCATTCAGGAGAAGATTCATTAGATGATGAACAACCACCTTCAGAAGTGGATCAGGTAATCTCATCCTTTGACTTCAATTCTGAAGATTTTGTACATGATTTCAAGACTATGTGCATGGATCTAATTAGCTAAGAAAAAAAATTAAACAACTTAGAGAGTAATTGAAAGATCAAAGTAGTTTAGTTGCAGAAAATCATAAATTAAAAGATGAAATTACACTTGCAAATGAACAGATAATTAAACTGAAAATAGAACTAGCTGAGGCAAGTGATGTAGGCGTACACGTTTGGACCTAAATATAATTATGGACGCGCACGACTAGCTCTCTACGAACCAAATTTTACACTCGCACAACCGATCTACGCGGCTCCACGTAAATAATGTTATCAATTTTATACTAGCGTACGGGTAGCCAAACCGATAGGGATCGAACAAGGGCTATAGGCCAATGTTCTTTCCGGCTAAAGGGACCTACACGATCCGATCGAGCGGTGTTGTACCAAAAGAGATCTACCGAATAAAACACGATCCGGAAAAGGTAGATCTCTCCCAACAAAAGAAAAACAAGGGCTCGCCAAACCCCTTTACGAAAATTAGATCAATCAAGAAAAGACAAAAAACGATGAAAGTTATCCACGATATTTTCAATGCTATCAAAATTAACGCCAAGAAAAATCCACCACAAGATTATCTAAGAAAAGAAACGCACGAGAGTGGAAATTATCGTTACCCAACTGGAATGGATGATTCCGGATTTCTCGACGAGGATCTTTCTTCAACGGCTCCACCGGAGTCACGCCGGTAGGAGAGAAACTCGCCTACCTTCGTCGCGTCACGCTGGAGTTGAAAATACACCACGAGGAGGTCTTCTAGATTTGGCAACAAATATTTATAAATATGGTAGGAGAGGGCAAATATGGTAGGTTTTAGGGCTTAATATGGAAGGTGGTGGTCGAATTAGGAAGGGGATGAGGAGGGGGTCGGACTTGTCGGTGTTGGTGGTTGGCGGCTAGGATTTTGTTGAAGATGGAGGGGCACGGGCTGTGGTGAAGGGAGTGGTCGGTTTTGGAGAGGGGTGGCCGGGTTGGTGAGAGGAGGAGGAGGCCGGTGGCTTGTTGGATGGAAGTGGTCGGTTTTCTTTGTAGTGGAAGAGGAGGGCTCGGGTAGCAAGAGGAACAGGGAGATATGAAGGAGGGAGGAGGAGGAGGGAAGATGGTGGCCGACGGCCAAGAAGGAGGAGAAGAGAGGGGGGGGGGGGGGGTCGGCCAAGGAGAAGAAGGAGAGAGATTCTCAAGTTAGGTTTTCAAATTTTCTTTCATTCAATAGTTAAAATATGAAACATACATGCCTATATATAGGCTACACCACTCAATCTCCACCTTAGAAAATTAAACCACTCATGATGGCTATTTGCACCCATCATGACATAATAATTACAATAATTAAGAACATGAAATAAAAATAAGAAATGATGGTTATAAGCACCCATCATACATTAAATGAAAATAACATTGCGACATAAAAATACCAAACATAGAAATGACTTATTAATTAATAATAATTTATTAATAATAATTATTATTAATTAATAATATATGGGTTTGCGTTCTGGACGACTATTATGCCGACGCTCTGCATGGTCGTCCGAAAGCATGCCGTCTCTGTCCTCGAAATGTTTTGGGCTGTCGTCTCTATCAGCAAGGCAACTTGAAGAATCTCTTAATGGGAGAAGCCTCAAGCTAATGGGACTTACAAGCACTGTTAATGCCAGACTAACTGGCAAACTGGGCTTGGGTGCCTCATCAAGCCAACCCCCACTAGTCCAGAAAAATGCTCTAAGGACCCCAGTAAAATTCATTTCTGAAAAAGGAAAAGAACTAATCTATGAGAAACCCTCAACTGAAAATAAGAACAAACCTAACAAACAGAAAAATAGAAACAGACAAAATCAAAACAAAAACAATGTTCAACAATTTTCGTCGAACTCACATCGACGAAATGTGAACAAATCGTCAAACCCAGGTCGATGATCTTTGAACAAAAATTTCTACTATAATCAATCGTTTTACTGCGATCGACGATTTTTGTATGGATCATCGAGCAGAGATCGACGAACTTGGGGCATAGAGAATGAATATTATCCTTCTCTGAGCAGAGATCGACGATCTCAACCCATGACGTCAAACTCAGATCGACGATCTCACTTCCAATCGTCGAACCCAGTAAAAAGTAATAAAACCTTTAACCTTACCAAAAACTCTAATTAGAAAAGAGAAACAGTTAATCCCTTCACCCTTTGGGAATTGCCACCTATGTGATATCATCCACTAGGATATAAATCTCAGCTAACTAGTTCTGTTATCTCAAGCTTTTCTTATCAAGAAAACAAAGGACCCAAGGTAACCTGGGTCAAGAACAATTAATCTTTTGATTATTGCAGGTGAAGAACTATCCATCATATAACCAGCAATGGTATCTGGACAGTGGGTGCTCAAAGCACATGACAGGATGGAAGGACAACTTATTCAATTATAAGTCAAAGCTAGGAGCTAAAGTTATCTTTGGTGACTCCAATTTTGGTCAGACTGAAGGCTATGGAGAAATCAGGATAGGTGTTGTCACATTCAGGAAGGTTACATATGTAAGTGGATTGAAATATAACTTGATCTCCATTTGTCAGCTTTGTGATAAAGGATTTTAGGTAACTTTTAATCAATCCTCTTACATTATTTCTTCAGCTGACAGCAAAGTAGTTTTATCTGGTTCTAGAGTAGGTAACATTTACATTATTAACTTCAATTCAGCCATAAATGAAATTTGTTTATTTAACCAATCTTATAATCAAAATGAGCTATGACATAGGAGGTTAGGACATGTAAACTTAAAATACATTGATAGACTATCTAATGACAACCTTGTAAGAGGATTGCCTTCTTACCCCTATAAGAAGGAAAGCCTGTGCAGGGCCTTTCAACTAGGCAAGCAAACTAAAAATAGTTTTAAATACATTAATAAAAGTAACTCACCAAGGATTTTGTATTTGCTTCACATGGATCTCTTTGGACCCATTGTTGTACAAAGCCTAGGAGGGAAGTCTTACACCTTGGTTATTGTAGATGACTTCTCAAGGTTCACTTGGGTGTTCTTCTTGAAAAACAAGTCAAATAACTTCAAAGTTCTTACAGATTTTCTCAAGTACATACAGAGTGAGTTCTCTACTCAAGTTGTATTGATCAAAACTTATCATGGTACTGAGTTTGAGTCTCTTCTTATGCAAGAGTTCTATGAGAAGGAAGGTATCAGACAATGTTTTTCTACTCCAAGAACTCCTCAACAAAATGGGGTAGCTAAAAGGAAAAAACAGAAACCTGATTAAAGCTGCAGGTACATTACTTGTTGATGCATGCTTGCCCCTTTCCTTTTGGGAAGAGGCAGTAAGCATAGCTAACCATATCCTGAATAGAAGTATAATACATAAGCTAAAGGCTAAGACACCCTATGAGCTACTCAAAGGGAAGAAACCTAAAGTAGACTATTTTAGAGTATTTTGGTGTGTCTGTTACATTCATATCAACAACAGAAAATATAATAGAAAGTTTGAAGCCAAGTCTGAAATAGGAATTTTTCTAGGATATTCCCAAGTAAGCAAGGCTTATTGGGTCTATAACAAATCTACCTTGAAAATTGAAGAGTCTATACATGTATACTTTGATGAAACTAATATGTTTTATAAGGAGAAGAATACTTCTACCAATCAGAACTTGCAGGTACCTAATTTGTGTGAGAATTTGGATGCTGTGACACTCACTGCTGAGGTAGTTATACCATCATATCCACAAATAGTTGAATACAGTGATGAGGAAATAAGTGAGCCGACTGATATTATTCCAGCAGCTGAAATAATTCCACAAGAGGAATTACCCCCACTAACTATTAAGCAACCAACTCCTCCTGCTGATTTTGTCACACTTAGAGATCATCCTGTTTCTCAAGTGATTGGAGACATATCAGCAAGTGTGCAAACTAGACATCAACTCCATCAGGACTTGATGCATGCCTGCTTCATTTCACAAGTTGAACCTCAATCCATTCAAAATGTTGAGCAAGATCCCTAATGGATTCTTGCAATGCAAGAGGAGCTCAACCAATTTGAGAGGTGTAGAGTTTGGGAATTGGTCCTAAGACTAGAGAACTACCCAGTAATTGGAACAAAATGAGTGTTCAAAAACAAGATGGATGCACAAGGAGCAATTATAAGGAATAAGGCTAGGCTTGTTGCTCAAGGGTATAGGCAGGAAGAAGGCATAGATTATGATCAAACCTTTGCACCAATGGCAAGGTTAAAGGCAATCAGGATCTTCTTGGCCTATGCTGCTTCTCAAAAGTTTAAAGTCTATCAAATGGATGTGAAAAGTGCTTTTCTGAATGGAGAACTGAAAGAAGAAGTCTATATTGAACAACCACCAGGTTTTATCTCTCCAACTCAACCTTATTTTATTTATAGGTTGCATAAAGCTCTCCATGGCCTCAAGCATGCTCTAAGAGCTTGGTATGAGACCCTAGCTAGCTTCTTGTTAGGACATAGATTCTCTAGAGGCATAGTACATAGGACTTTATTTATAAAGCATCATCATGACAAAATATTATAAGTACAAATATATGTAGATGATATAATATTTGGCTCTATAGATCCCAAACTATGCAAGAGGTTTTCCAACCTTTTGCATTAAAAATTTGAGATGAGTAGTATGGGTGAGCTCTCTTACTTCCTTGGTCTCCAAGTAAAGTAGTCACCTGATGGCATTTTTCTATCCAAATCTAAGTATGCTAATGAGCTGATCAAAAGGTTTGGGATGGCTAGTGCCTCAGCTAAGAAAACACCCATGGCTGCCAATACTGTGATTGATTCTAATGAGCATGGGAAACCTGTTGATCAGAAATTATATAGGGCCATTGTTGGGTCCCTGTTATATCTCATAGTAAGTAGGCCAGATATAATGTTTGTAACATGTCTTTGTGCTAGGTTCCAGGTGAACCCTAAAGAATCCCACCTTATTTTATTAAAAAGAATTTTGAGATATATAAAGAGTTGCCAAAATCTAGGACTCTTGTATCCTGTTGAGTCAGAATTTAAGTTGACTGGATACTCAGATGCTTACTTTGCTGGATGTAGAGTAGACAAGAAAAGTACCTCTGGAACATGCCAGTTCCTGGGTGCTAGGCTTGTCTTTTGGTTTTATAAAAAGCAGACATTTGTATCTATATCAACAGCAGAAGCTGAATACATAGCAGCTGGCAGTTGCTGTTCTCAGATGTTAAGGATACAAAATCAGCTACTAGACTATGGATACAACTTAAATAATTCAACTATATTCTATTATATTACTAGTGCTATTTCTATAGCACAGAATCCAATCCATCATTCTAGGACTAAGCATATAGATGTAAGACCTCATTTCATTAGGGAGTGTGTAGACAAAAAGAAAATCAATCTCACCTTCATCCCTACTAATTTGCAAAGGGCAGATATTTTCACCAAACCCTTGGATGAAAAGAAACATCTATTCTTCATGAATCAGCTTGGTATGATTAATGGAGATGAGATTATATATCTTTCTGTTTGAGATCGATGATTTGTTGACAGATCCTCGAACGGAGATCGACGATCTGCTAACGTCTCGTGAAGCCAATCTTCTAACGGAGATCACCAATCACTTCTTAGTGAAATAATTGTCGTCGAAAGGAGATCGAAGATTTTTGATTCAGAGAATTTATCGTCGAACTGAGATCGACGATTTATTTCTGCTCTTCGATTTGAGGTTACCGAACTCATTTTATATTAAAATATTTCTCCAACCTTAGTTTTGAAGTCGCTTTAGTAGTTAATGCGTTTGGCTAATACCGTCTCTTCATTTATAAAACCTTTTAATCTAGGGTTTAGAAGGAAAAAGTCCCGCGCTTTCCATTTCTCTTCTGCACTTGATCTTGTGTTTCTTTGCAGGAACTTTCCAATGGCAATTACAGCGGCGAATTTTGTCCAGCATGAAGTTTGATTCATGTTTTTGATATTGATCTGGACTCATTCAAGCACAGTGATCAGATTTTTTAGGATGTGTTGAAACTATTTAATGCGCCAAAGTTACAGAAGTTTCTGACGACAAGGATGAAGCTTCCAGTATCAGAAATTAAAGAATGGGCCTATACCTATTCTTCAGACGAACAGGCAATGGTAGGAACTATTTTTGGACATGAGTTACATCTAACCCCTATCATTCTTACATAAATTTTCGGTTTTGTTAATGGAGAAGACGATATTGATTTGGATAAAGAGGAATTTGCTGCCATGCTTTCCAAAATAGGTCATGCTGAGGCAAACCCTAGCAAGCTTCTAAAAAAGAACTTGTCTCCTCAATACAAGTTCTTGGCTGATATTGTGGGAAAAGAGTTGCTTGGGAAGCACACTGCCCATGATAATATATCCAGACACCAGTTTCTTTTGATGACAGCTTTGGTTAATTAGAAATCAGTGAATTGGGCTTATGTTTTGTTTGAGTTGATCAGGAAAAAAGCAAATAATAGAGAGGTCTCTCTTGGCAGGATTCTAGGGATTTTTCACACTGGAAAATGCCCTGAGTTGTTGACATCCCCAACAACCTTCATCAATTCTTCCAAGTGGCTGACCCAAGTTCTCTTTGGAAAGTGGGAGAGGACTATCTCAAATCCCTCCAGGGCTCCCTCCACCCACTGGGTTTTTGAGGACACGAGGACTGCTCCAGTCACTCCTAACCCTAGGGAATATGAGCCAGAGATTCCTCCTCCTCTACCCCCATCCCCAGCTAGACCAACTTCCCCTTTGTCACTTCCACCAACTCCACCTCCAAGACCTACTCTAGCATCTCCTCCTCCTCTATCCCCTCTACCAAATTATCTCAAAGAGATCCCTACCTCCAACAGTTCAATTCAAACCTCACCAACTTTTGATCTTCATTTCTCTTCACCAACTCCTCCCCAATTCATTCACCTTTTCATGAACCCTCACCTCATGTTTCCCCACATCCAAAACAAGTGCCTATCCCTAAATCCACCACTTAACCTACCATATCCAATATCTGAATAGCTTGTGGTCTTTCCACTTCCTCTCTTCAATTTGCATCATCTGACCCATCTGCTCTCATTTCCCTCCTCACCCCTACCATCAAAGCCATTGTAGAGGATGCCATTGCACCTCTCCAAGCTTCTTTTAATTCTTTTGTTGCCTCTTTCTCTGGACCTTCTTCATCTAGGGGCCTAGCAGCAAGAAAAAACTACAACCAGGTAGGGGGAGATGTCCAGTGAAGAAGTTCCTCCTCTTCCAGCAGTTGCAACATCAGAGACCGTTTTAGTTTTGGCAGAGGCAGATATAGGTTTGACAGTTGCAAATACAGAGATTGTAGATACAGTTTTGGCATATTCATAGATTTTAGTTATTGATATTCCTGATGTAGAAGTGATTGCATTTTTGGAAGATGACTTTGAAATCCCTTAAGAATCCTTGGACATTTTTCATGGAGATTGTTTTATCTCTCCAGCTCTTGAACTGACTTCAGTTCTAAGCTCTTTTGATCTTTTGTATAGAGAATGTTTTCCCCCTGCTGCTTTCAATCTTGTATAGATATAGTATGTTATACTACTCCTGTGAGCAATGATATTTTACTTCAGTTTCTTCAGAGTTTTGCTGCTCTAGGGCCTGAGCTATTTGCAGCTCCTTATTCTGAGCCTTCTGCAGCTCCATCTGCAGTTCCAGATCCTGAGTTGTTCAGTATGCCAGAGGTTGAGAGTCCAAGGCCCAAGGCTTTCTCTCCTCCAACCTATGTTTGTTCTTCTTCTCCAATCCCAGACTTGGATGAAATTATGGCTGCTGATGCAGCTGAAGAACTTTCTGTTATCAAAAAGATTCATAATCTGTATGATAATCCCCCAGGCCTATCTGATGATGATCAATATTCAGACTCAGATTCAGATGTTAGCAAGAAGAAGAAAGTATCCAAGAAGAGAAAAGCTCCAGTGAAGGATGTGCCTAAGTCTAATCCTCAAGATAACATCCCTTATTTCATTAGGCACAACATAACTCTCACATCTACTTCTCCTCACTGTATGAGATACTCTAAGAATGAGATGAAAGATCAAAAGAAAAGGAGAAAGGCTGGTTCCTCACCTGTCAAATTTTTAAGGAAGGATCCACCTCCTCCTCCTCCTCCTCCTTCAGCAGGTTCCAATGGTAATGTTGCTTCTAAGACTGCTATCTCCTCCCAGCACCAGACTTCTTATGCTCCTCACTCTCACAGCAGACCATCCAGGTCATATTCAAGGGGCTATTCTAGAAGGAGAGGTAGACAGAATGTTCAGGCTGACAGATAAGATACTTCAGATTTTGGCAGGAGATTCAGAGTTCTTGGTAAATACTGTCAAGCCAGACCTCCTCCAGATCTACATGACAGCCAGTCCTAGATTACAACAACATAAACAAAATTCCAAGAAAAATCCATCAGATACAGGAAGTTTCAGAAGACCTTTCATGAATCCAAAGAAGAATCTTCATAGTATGAACCTGAGCTTGATCCTAACTTCAGGATGGCTAGGTTTCATGAGTTGATTGGTCACTCCCAGATAAACAAAGCTAGACAAGAAGGAGCTGATCCTTCTCAATTTTCAACAATGTCTAAGTATATGGAGAAAGAGTTTAAACAATTTGATATTGATAAGAATGTTTTTGAAGCTTATTCCTATATGTAGGTTCATCCTGAGGTAGTTGTTCCCAGAGTAGCATCAATAAAAATTCTTGGTGAAGTTGACATGAAAATGATAAGACAACAAGCAGTAGATCCAAAAAGAAGAATTGAATTCACTAAGCCAGCTACAGACAAGCATTAGTAACCTTTTTCTTTTTGTGTCTATATTTATCATTGTAAATATTTGTTGAACTTTTTCTTATCATTCATGACAGATATGTTATTTTGTTTTGCTGTTGTTTTCCTTTTTTGTTGATTAGTGATCTCACCCAAATAGGGGGAGATTTTTGGATCCCTAGTTTGGATTTGGGCTAGGATCACTAATCAAGGCTAAGTTAGACCAACATTATATAGCTAGGGTCTAGTCTAGTGTCTTAGGTGTCGTTTAGGTCAAAACTCACTGAAACAGGACCAAGAAATCAGAGACTTAGAAGACAGTAGAGACTGTTCAAGGCAGAAATTTTTCCTATGTAAAATGTTCGTTCAACGATCTCTAAAGTGAGTCTGATGATCTTTGTTCTGTGTTTGACGATCTCAAGGGTTTATCTCTACATGCTGAGATCGACGATTGCTAAACTTAGCTCGACGATCTCTGATCTACATTCAGGATTGAGATCGACGATCAACCATCTCAGCTCGATGATCTTGATGCCCAGTTTGGAAAGCAAATTTTCAGGTCAACGATCACAGGGTTCAGCTCGATGATAGAGGATGTTTGAGTTCGATGATCTTAGGACCTGATCGACGATTTCTGCCAGATCAACTTTTTATTCCCTGCAGTTATTGTTTTCCTTATTGACTGTTTATTCTATTGCTTATATGACTCTGAGTGATTAATGCATATATTCTCTGAATATAGTTGTTTCTCTGCAAGCATTAATTGATGGTTTTCACAGAGTTATTATATAGCTTTTCTCTAGATAATTTAGGAAAGGAGTTAATTCTCTTATAGCTATTGCACAAGTTCTCGTGATTCCGGCAGTCAGTCAACGTGGACGATTTTAATTTCTGTTTGGAATTACTCAAAGAGAAAGGACTCAAAGAATAAAAAGGGCCAGAGATTTATTATTCACAACCTCTTGATGTAGTCTACAGACTTTTGAAAGAAATCACAAGGCTGCAAGAAAAATAACAAGAATAGCTCTCAGCTCAAAAAAAATAAGAGTTCTTTCAGGAAGCTTGTGGAGACAATCATCTTCATTCAGTCTCAGCTTTCTGGAATTCAAGTCCTACACCCTGTACAAGGCTCTGATTTCCTGAACCATTCAAGATCACAGGACAAGCCTTGATATCATCAGGATCACTCTCAAGTCTTCTCTCATTTGATTTAGAAAAGAGAAGACAACTTAACTTTTTTCTTTCTCCCCTCTATGTAAAGGGTTCTTACTCCCTTCAAAAGTAATTCCTGGTTGTGAGGTATCCTGGTCAAAAGACTTCAAGTTAGTTTTCCGGCACCTGATAAAGGCCAGAAGGGTTGCAATATCTCCCTTGAAATAGATATTTTTTTGGTGGCAGTCACCTGATCAAAAACCTGAGAGTGATTCCTACCAGGGTGCTAGAAGAGTGGATGTACCTAGATTTGGGGAACCACTATAATTTCTTGTGTCGTCTGGTTGCACACTTTTCTTTTGCTCTTGCTATTTTCTGTTATATTTAGAATAGTTCTCTAGCTTTCCTTCTGCTTATATATTTTTTGGTATCACCTTTTTTTATACTTTGATAGAATAGATAAAAATAGCCCAAAGTTTTTAAACACTCTATTCACCCCACCCCCCCCCCCCCTCTAGAGTATATCTGAATAACTCCCTCCTTTCAACAACCTCTATAAAAAGTTTGCGAAAACTTATGCACGGGAAGTTTGAGATGAGCTGTTTTGAGATTGCACTAGTAATACAGACTGATGATGGCTTGTCTATATCCCAGACTCCAAGTTCACTAGGGAGTTAATAAAGAAAATTGGCATGGAGAATTCCTCCACCATGAGAACTCTCATGGGGCCAAGTATGCTTGTGGGCAAAGATGAAGCAGGGAAACCTGTTGATGAAACTTTGTATAGAGGGATAATTTGCTCCCTTCTATATCTGACTACAAGTAGGCCAGACATCATATATGTTATATGTGTCTATGCTCGGTATTAGGCTTTCCCTAAAGAATCTCACTACTCTACAACTAAGAGAATTTTGAGGTATCTTAAGGGCACTCCAGATCTTGGCCTATGGTGAAAGAAAAGGGATAGATACTACTCTAGAGGGGAATGAATAGAGTAATCAAAAATTGCACTAGCAAAGTTGACTTTCTACTCAACTCCCTTGGAGTTAAATACGGAATGAAGGTTATAGATATTTGAGATTAAACCTTAGAGCCTAACACAAGTGTTGTGCACAAAAAGGTAGCCAACTGTAATTATAGTTAAGGCTTGGAAACCTAAACAGCAACTAGCAAACCTAGTTAAGATCTAATCACAGCCACAATGCAAGTAATTAATTAAAGCAATCCTGACGACACAAGGAATTTATAGTGGTTCCCCAAACAACTTGGGTACGTCCACTCTTCTACCAACAAGGTAGGAATCCACTCAGGTTTTTGATCAGGTTCCCTGCCACCAACAAGATCTGCTTCAGATAGATCAAGAAACCCTTTAGACTTTTGATCAGGTGTCTAAAAACTAACACAGGTTTTTGATCAGGTGCCCTGCCACCAAGGGATACTTTTGAAGGGAGTAATAACCCTTTACAGGAGGGGGAAAGAAGGTTAAGGTGTCTTCTCTATTTTACAATAGATTAGAGAAGCACAATAACTTGCACTGAGCTAGAAAGCTCTAAAGGAATCAAGGCTCCCCCTGGCTAAAAGAACGTCCAGGTGAAGTCTTGCTTCAGTGCAGAAACAATTCAGAAAATACTGAAGGAAAAAGCTACAAGAAGATAAATAATATTAAATAGAATCTCTTCTTCAGGCAGCTATCTTCTTCTTCAAAAGGCTCTGAGTGAAGATCTTCCTGTAAGCAGGAGAACTCAGGTTGAAGAAGAGTGAAGAACTAAAGCTTCTTCTCAGTTAGATGTGAATGAGCTGAGAGCAGTTGGAGACTGTAAGCTTTTAGTTTGAATGCTGCAGTTAGCTTTTCAATGTATGAGAACTAGTTGATTTCTTCTTCAAAGAAGTCTTTATATAGCAGCAGCAGCAACGACTCTAACTTGAGTTTGAATCTTGTCTTTTACTGAACTCTGCAAGCTGGGCTGCAAAATGTATAAAGCAAAACAAAATACTGCAGGCAGATATCCTATAACAGGATAAAGCTTTCTAAGAAGCTGCAAATAATTCTGATGAAATAAAACTAGAGAAAGTCACATCAGAAAAGACTCTTTACAGCCAAGAAAGACTTTTTGAGTCTAACGGCTATAAAGGACAGCCTGGCAGATAAAGCAGAAAACATATCTCAGCTATAAGACAAACAACTTTGTCAGAAAAAGATTAGCTCATGCATAAAGAATGGAACTGATATTGCATGGAAATAATATCACAATTTATTCAGATAATCTTTTATAAAATATGCCAAAATAAGTATGAAATTAGTCACATCATAGAAGACGACAAAACTATTTTAAAACATACAGCAAAACGTCGAACGACCCTCGGAGATCGTCGACCGACGCACGGAGATCGTCGACCTATCGGACAGATAGTCAAACGATCCAGATAGTCGAACTATCAAAGAAGATTGTCGAACTACCTCAGCAGATAGTCGACCTATCAGAACAGATAGTCGAGCTATCAGATAGTCGATCTATCCGGACAGATAGTCGAACTACCAAACAAAACAGATAGTCGACCTATCAAACAGATAGTCGACCTATCACAGAAAAACAGATTGTCGACCTATCACAGAAAAATAGATAGTCGACCTATCAACAGATAGTTGAGCTATCAAACAAAACAGATAGTCGACCTATCAACAGATAGTCGAACTATCAGATAGTTGAACTATCCAAGCAGATAGTCGAACTATCAAAGCAACACAGATAGTCGACCTATCAACAGATAGTCGAACTATCAAAGCAACACAGATAGTCGACCTATCAACAGATAGTCGAACTATCAAAGCGGAAAGATAGTCGACTTATCAACAGATAGTCGAGCTATCAGATAGTTGAACTATCAGGACATATAGTCGAACTATCAAAGACAACAGATAGTCGACCTATCAACAGATAGTCGAGCTATCAGATAGTTGAACTATCAAGACAGATAGTCAAACTACCAAGGCAAACAGATAGTCAACCTATCAATAGATAGTCGAGCAATCAACGCAGACAGAACGTCGACCAACTGATAGACGATTGTCGATCAGTCGATAGACGATAGTCGAGCGACGTTCGACCATAGTCGAACGAAAAACTACTTAACCAAATATTCATCTGGAAAAGCAATTCTACACAACTAGAGAATCTAACCTATCAACTAACCTTTGACCATAGATAAATCTTGGGTCAAGAGACAGAAAGAGAGGACTGAACTCAAATCAAAACCTAGGGTTCCAACAATCTCCCCCTATTTGAGTTAAGTCTCTCAATAATTAAAACATACAAAACTAATTACTGAAAGTAAAATAAAATGCATAAAGGGAAATAACTAAGCAGATATCATCAATCAATCAGATAAGAAATTAACTATCAATCAATGAATAATTAAGGTGCTTCAGAGTTATGCTTAGGATCAGAAGAGCTCGAAACAAAAGTAATCTTTCTTGTGGGATCTAGAGCTTCTTTTTTCGATAGCTTCAAGTCTTGTTCTCCAATAATTTTCAATTCTGTTGTTCTTGGGACCACTGCCTCAGGATGCTTTTCCATATACTTTGAAGGATCAAATATCTCAGGTCTAACCTGGAACTTGTCTAGCTCCTTCATTCTGAATTTAGACATTGTGGTCAATCCTGCAGTGTCCTTTCCTTCTGCTTTTGCTTTCTTAATTTGCGCTGCTCCAACCAGTTCAAGAAAATGAGCCATCCTAAAGTTAGGATCAAGCTCTGGGCTTTCATAAACAATCTCAGAAGAAGTGTCAACTGGTTCTTTATCCTGATTAACTAGATAAGAAAGGGGAGCAGACTTAACAACTATCTTGCTAGAATTTTCAGATAAAATAATTTGCTTACCTTTTGAAACATCCTTCTCAGAGTGAACTGGCTTAGGAGAGGTAGAGCTTTTAAGTTCTTTGGACTGAGGAGGAGAAAAGGTTGGACTTTGATACACTACCTCCTTAACTTGTTCTTTAACAGCATCAGGTCTTTGATAGCCAGTTTGACTTTTACCTTGGAATCCTTGTGAACTTCTCCTTTGAGCAGACTGAGATGGATTTGATCTTTCGGACTGAGCAGCAAGTTTAGAAGATAAATTTCCTGAGGCTCCTGCACCGGGAGGTGGAGGAGGCGGACCTCTAGGATTCCATTTAGGGACAGGAGATTCATACCTCTTTGACTTTTTCCTTTGCTTTTGCTGGTTCTTAGAAAATAACATCCAATGCTGGAAGTCTTTTGACTTTGGATCAATTCCTTTCAGTATATAATAAGGTGTATCATTATCTGGATTAGCAGGAGGAGGAGCAACAACTTTTCTTTTCTTTTTAGCAATTATTTTTCTTTTAAATTCAGCAGACTCATAAGAATCGATTTCATCTTTAGAATTAGAAGAGATAGGTAGATCATATGGGTCAATAGCATCTTTCATAGCTCTTTCTTTTTCCTTTCAAGCAGCTCTTTCTAGTTCTTCTTCCATGGCATCCTGTGCCAGGAGAGTATCTAAATCCAAGCCTGGGGAATCATCCCATACAGTAGATTTTTCAATTTGAACATCTGTAGCTGATTCTTGAAGATCAGAAACTGTCATAGTGACCAGTTCTGCTTGCACTTCTGGCTGAGCAACTTCAGAAATTTGAACACCTGATTCTGGTTGAACTTCTAGAGCAGTTTGGATTACAGGTTCTTGAGCATCTAGAACTTCTTCCATTTTATCTGTAATTTTATGAATAAATTTGTTCTAAATGACATCTAATCATGCCTTCCAGATATTCCTAAACTAGCATATCAGTTAACAAGTCTAAAAAGTGAGTAAAGGGAATACCTTCAGAATCGACTACAGCATGTCCTAACTCCCACAATTCATCTAGAAAGGAGGTGATAATTCCTTCTAGGTACAGGGCAACCAAGGGAGTAGAACATTCTTCTAAACAAGCTTTAACAATGAATTTAGATTTCAATACTGCATCAGAAATTTCCTTTTCAGATAGAGAAGGAGGAGCTGAATCTTTTGTTGCTTTCTCTACTACTGCAAGATGATCTGCTGGAGGGGAGGCCAAAGGCTGCTCTGAGACATCTTCATCAAGCATCTCCCCCTGCCTGATTTCAGTAGAAACTGAAACCAGGCCCCTAGAAGAAGAGGGCTCAGCAGACTTTGAGAGTTTTTGAATAGCAGCAGTCAAGGAGGATATAGAAGAAGCAAGGGGAGCAATTGCCTCTTCAATCATAGTTTTGATTGAGGGGGTAATTAACTCCACAATGCTAGAAATAAAAGCTGGAGTTATTTCAAAAGAAGATGATGAAGATGATGGAGGAATTTCAGAGGGTGGAAGAGCAGCAGGGATGGTATATGCAAGATGAGCTGGAGGATGAACTGGAGATGGAACTGGAGATGTATGAGTGGATGCAGGGTGATCAATGTGATCAGGAGAGGGAATTGGAGAATGAACTGGAGAAGAAATCTCAGACACCAACAAATCAAAACTGGGATGAGAAATCCCAGCAAGATGAGTCGGGAGAGGAGATGCAGGAGGAGAAGCAGAATGTCGTACTTCAATTGAAGTTGAAGGAACTTCAACTGAAGTAGACGGAAAAACTGATGAAGAAGATGGTAGAGATGGATTTGCTGAGCCAGCTGCTAGAAGGGGGGGAGTGACTGAGACAGTCCTGGTGCTCTCAGAAGTAACTGGAGCAACCCCTGCGGGAGCGGGCTTCAGGAAGGTCCTTTTCCACTTTGCAAATAGCGATGGATCCATCTTCTTGCTTGCGTTGATGGAGGTGGCGGCTGACACTAGTAGATGGGGGAATTTCTCCTTCAGAAAAATTCCAACTACCCTTCCTAGGGTAACTTCTTTCTTGTCATTCTTTTTCCTTATCAAATCAAAAAGAACGCCTGCCCAATTGATCTGCTTCTTATTTACAATTGCACACATTAGTGCAAATTGCTGTGTTGTAATATTATCGTGGGCGGAGTGCTTTCCCAGTAGCACTTTTCCAACTATTTCCGCAAGAAACTTAATCTTAAACGGGAAATTCACTTTGAGCAGCTTAGAGGGAATGCCTTCGGCATGTCCCAGCTCAGTTAACATCCTTCCGAACTCAGGAGTATCTTGCTCATACTCTTCTTCACCATTAATCAATCCAAAAATTTCAGTCAGAATAGCAGGAGTCAATATTACCTCTTCTCCTCTAATTGTTCCAGTCATCGAGTCATCAGTTGAAGATGAAGTGAAGGCCCACTCTTTGATCTCTTGAGTGTTTATCTTTATTCTGTAGGACATGAGCTTCTCTAACCCTTGATCTTTGCATAGATTTAGAATTTCCACTATTCCTGGTTCGCAGCAGCTGAAGGCGTCGAAATCTACGCTGAAACCGGCATCAAACTTCACTACTGCAAGAAGCGCTGGAGCAATCGCCATCGAAAAAGCTGGAGAAGACAAGAGAGAGATGGCGAGGACGGAGCGCAAGACAAAGAGCATGCGGGAAGACGGAATGCGAAAAGACGCTCTCCGTCGACGATAAAAGCAACTATCTCTTAACCTAGGTCGACCATCGGCTTTATATTAAAACAGTGATCGATGATCTATTTAAAATATACTGGAGACGATGGTCGAACGGTCGTTCGACGATCGGTCCTGAAGCAGAGTAGTCGATCAATCGTTCGACTATTTCTGTCTTCACAAACAGCAAGCTGTCGTCAACCATAGATCGACGATAAGCTCGACCTGTTCGACTATCTTCGAACGCCGGTCGACGATCATCAAGCAGATAAGCTATCTTCAACCATAGGTCGACGATAGGCTTGATCCGTTCGACTATCGTCGAACTTCGTTCGACTATCTTCGAACAATTTTCAATAAGGCAGACGTCATACTTAGTCTCTTCCATTAATCATGCCTAGTTGAACTAAAAAGAACAGATGCTTCTGTTCATCTAAGGGTTTGGTGAATATATCACCTCTCTGAAGGTCTGTGGATATGAACTCAAGGCTGATCTTGTTCTTTTCCACACAATCTCTCAGGAAATGGTGTCTAATCTCAATGTGCTTCGTTCTAGAGTGGTGCACTGGATTTTGTGCAATGGAGATAGCACTTGTACTGTCACACATGATTTTAGTGTTCTTGTGTGAGTACCCATAATCCAAAAGTTGATTTTGTATCCACAGGATCTGTGAACAACAACTAGCAGCTGCTATATATTCAGCTTCTGCAGTTGAAGTTGAAATAGAGGCCTGCTTCTTACAGAACCAAGAGATCAATCTCTCTCCCAGGAACTGACAAGTTCCTGAGGTACTTTTCCTGTCAACTCAACAACCAGCATAATCAGAATCAGAATATCCAATTAATTCAAATTCTGACTCAGCTGGGTACCAAAGTCCTAGATTTTGACATCCCTTCAGGTATCTCAAGATTCTCTTGAGAAGAATCAGATAAGATTCCTTGGGGTTGACCTAGAATCTAGCACAAAGGCATGTAGCAAACATTATGTCTGGCCTACTTGCAGTTAAATACAATAGGGAACCAACAATGGCCCTATAATTCTTTTGATCAACAGGCTTTCCCTGATCATCAGAATCAATAACTACATTAGTAGCCATAGGTGTATGCATTGCTGAAGCATCTGCCATCCCAAACTTCTTTACCAATTCCTTGGCATATTTGGATTGGGAGATGAAGATGCCATCAGCATCTTGCTTTACTTGGAGACCAAGAAAGTAAGACAGCTCACCCATACTACTCATCTCAAACTTAGAATGCATTAAGTTGGAGAACTTTTTGCATAGTTTGGGATCAGTGGAACCAAAAATAATGTCATCCACATACACTTGAACTAACAGGATTGTGTCCTTGTGGTGCTTGACGAAGAGGGTTCTATCAACTACTCCCCTAACAAAGTTGTGCTCTAACAGGAAACTAGCTAGAGTCTCATACCAGGCTCTTGGTGCTTATTTGAGTCCATAAAGAGCTTTCTGCAACTTGAATACATGTGAGGGCTGAGTTGAAGAAACAAAACCGGGTGGCTGTTCAACAAATACCTCTTCCTTTTGCTCACCATTAAGAAAAGCACTTTTGACATCCATCTGAAAAACCTTAAACTTCATATAGGCTGCATAGGCTAAGAAGATCCTTATTGCCTCTAGCCTTGCAACAGGAGCAAAGGTTTGGTCATAATCTATACCTTCCTCCTATCTGTAGCCCTGAGCTACAAGCCTAGCTTTATTCCTTACAATGATTCCATTTGCATCCAACTTGTTTCTATACACCCACTTGGTGTCTATGATCAGTTGGCCTTTAGGTCTTGGAACCAAAGTCCATACTTTACATCTTTCAAACTGATTGAGTTCCTCTTGCATAGCAATGATCCAGTGGGGATTTAGCTCAGCATCTTTAATGGTGAGGGGCTCAATCTGTGAAAGGAAACAAGCATGCATCACATCCTGTCTTAACTGATGTCTTGTTTGAACACCAGCTGATATGTCTCCTATCACATGAGATGTAAGATGATCTCTAAGTGTGACAACATCAGCAGGTGGGATGTGATCTTCAGCAATAGTTGGGATTAATTCCTCAGGAGGAATTGGATCTACTATTGGTGGTACAGCAACAACTTCTGCAATGTCTTCATCACTGTCTGATTCAGTGATATGAAGAGTTGAAAGATGGAGGATTTCTTGAGTGACATCTTTGGAAGATTCTTGTACCTGTAATGAACTTGAGGAAGGGGAAGTTTCCTTCTCCTTGTAAAACATTTGGGATTCATCAAAGGACACATGAACAGACTCTTCAATTTTAGAAGATGATTTATTAAAAAACCTATAAGCTTTGCTTACTTGGGAATATCCAAGAAAAATTCCCATTGAAGCCTTTGCTTCAAACTTTCTAAGATATTCTTTATTGTTATTATGAATATAAACAACACAGCCAAACACTCTAAAATAATTTATTTTAGGTTTCTTTCCTTTAAGTAACTCATAAGTAGTTTTACACTTAAGCTTGTGTATCAGACTTCTATTCAAGACATAGTTGACTGTACTAACAGCTTCTGCCCAATAGGAAAGAGGCATATTAGCATCTGCCAACAATGTGCCAGCAGCTTCAATTAGTGTTCTGTTCTTCCTTTCAACTACCCCATTTTGTTGCGGAGTTCTAGGAGCTGAGAAGCTATGTTTGATACCTTCTCTCTCACAGAATTCTTGCATGAGAAGAGAGTCAAACTCAGTACCATGATCACTTCTGATCAAGGCAACATGAGTAGAGTACTCAGTCTGCACACATAATAGAAAATCTGTAAGGGCTTTGAAGTTATCAGTCTTAGTTCTCAAAAAGAACACCCAAGTGAACCTAGAGAAGTCATCTACAATGACTAGGGTGTAATACTTCCCTCCTAAACTCTGTTCATTTATTGGGCCAAATAGGTCCAAATGTAATAAATATAGGATTCTAGGAGAATCACTTTTATTTACTGATTTAAATGAGTTCTTGGTTTGTTTGCCTAGTTGACAAGCCTTGCATAGGCTCTCCTTCTTGTAGGGGCAAGAAGGTAAACCTGTAACACCCCTATCCGTCGCATAGCATATAGCAGTAGGTCTGGCCGGGGCCCGACGCCATATACTACGGACAGACCGGTTGGTTACGCGTTGAAACCATTCAACCAATCATGTCGTCCTACACAACATCTAGCGGAAGCAATTTATTAGGTTGCAAAATAAATAAGAACCCAGCCACAATAGCATGAATGTCCACTACAAACTCAGGAATGTTCACATACACCACAAGAGAAATGGCCTTAAGGCCTTACACTGATCACTTAACAAAAGAAGTGTTTTCATACTTCGGCTCGCAAGCCGACCATACATGACAAACGGGAAAGGAAACATAAACAGTTAGGCCTTCGAGGGCCGTCACAGCAACAAGGGCTTTAGCCCTCTATTTCCCGCTCTGCTCCGCAGCACCTGCAAGCCACAAACCACCGCCCGGTGGCAAACAATAGCAACGGTCAGCAATGCTGACCAAATTATAACGATCCCGCCCCCACAATCGGGGCGGCAATGCTCTTTCCCTGCACTTTGTTAGCATAGGCAATTATATAAAGTATTTACACTTTCACCACAGGCGTAGGTTTGCATGGCCACACACCCCGTGCACTCAGGGCACATTCTCGGCGAACCGGCCAACGTCACGTCAATTCAAGCCATAGACGTTCCCAATCCACCACCGCCTCTTGGACGGTCATCCATATGAGCATTTTGTCTTATTGGCCTTGGTCACGGCAATTTAAGCCATAGACCGCCGAAGACCCTCATCCATGCCAACGGTCCTACCGAACGACATAGACCGGGTACGGTTCTGCCTGACCCGTGCTCATACCGCAACGACAATTTAAGCCATATGCGCAGGCCAAGACTCACCGAGTCCCGTTTCCACCACAATAATCACATAAACCAGTTATGTTCACATTGGCTCCCCGGCCACCGTGTTGGCAAACTCGCTTTTGCCCAGTTTTCCGGGTGCACCTTAGAGTTAATCTCTAAGGCTCCCTGATGCAATCTACCACGTAGAAAACCCGAAAACACCCAAACATCCGGATTCTTGCCCGGTTCAAATGCAATGCAACATCACCGATCCGGACCAACATGTCCGAATAGGCTTCACACACAATGCCTATGTCCGTTTTCGCATACGGACTCTACACAAGGGGGACTTCACATATCTACCCCAAGGAATGCTCCAACTCTTCGCTCACTCGCGAGAGAGGGCTTCCTATGCAAAGGAAAAGAGGGCTTCACATGCCCAAGGATGAGAAATCGTTACCCTTGCGTTCTTCCGCGGCGCCATCGAAAACTATACGGTTGGAAAGCACCGCAACGGCGTCGCCTCCGCGGATCTGGACTCAGATCGCGATTCGGAGCTCCGAAGCTCTTCCGGCGGCCGGATCTTGGACTCCTCCTTCCTCCTTGCTCTCCCTTCTCTCTAACCTTTAGAGAGAGATTGGCCAATGGAAAAATGGGTTTCTAAACCCTATTTCCCGACTATAACCACCCAGGAGCAGCCCCCCACCGTCGGATCCAAAGCCAAGGAAACGAACGGTCCGAATTAAGTCCAAAATCATAAAATCTGGGCCGAACACGGGTTGGCACACGGCCGTGTGCCTGGCCGTGTAGCTCATTCGCCGTCTCGACCAAGATTGAAAACCAACAACACGTCATGTGACACGGCCTCCGACATGCCCGTGTCGCCTGCGACACGCCCGTGTCGGGACCCGTGTCACGCCCCCCGTGTGCAATATATCAACACTTCGCAGTCAGAGAGGTACACGGCCTGGTGACACGGCATCAGACACGCCCGTGTCAAATTTGACACGCCCGTGTTTGTGCCCGTGTCATTACCCGTGTACCCAACCGCACAGCCCAGGTGTGACACGGCCTGGGATACGCCCGTGTCCTAGGCTGTGTTCCACCACACGACCATCGCCGACCTGAACTGGTCGACGACACGGCCAGCTCGTCGGCCTGGGCTCGACACGCCCGATACGGCCTTCGACACGCCCGTGTCGGAGGCCGTGTCACCTGCACCAAAACCCTGTCTTGGCCAAATTCGATCCCCGTCACTCCTACAACATCTTGGGGTGTTACAATTCTACCCCCTTAAAGAATTTCGTCCACGAAATTAATAAAGGACAAACATGACTTAACGTAAATCAGTACCTGAGCGGAACAATTCCAGGTACTCCTCGAGCATAGTCTGCTCCCGTTCCCAAGAGAGCTCCTCACGCCCGCAATTATCCCTCCGGACTTTAACCATCCGGATCTCCTTGTTACGAAGCCTCTTGACCTCAACATCTTCAATGCGAATGGGATTGACCCTAGTCGTCAACCCTTTGTCCACCGGCACTTGATCAGCCGCGATCACCTGCGAAGGCTCTTGCACCGCCTTCCGCAACACAGAAATGTGGAACACATCATGTAATCCACTTAATTCCTCCGATAGCCTCAAATGGTATGCAGCTTCACCGACTCGCTCCAGAACCTCAAAAGGTCCAAGGTATCTTGGGCTCAGCTTCTTCAAGCGTCTCACCCGCGAAACCCCCTTGAACGGCTTCACTTTCAGATATGCCCAATCGCCTACCGCGAACTCCACGTTCCGGTGCTTGGAATTATAATACTTCGCCTGCCGGTCCTGAGCGATCAACAAGCGCTCCCGAATGATCCGCACTAACGAGGTAGCACTCTCCACCTCCTGCTTCTTGTACAACCTTGCCTCACCCGTTTCAAGCCACGATAACGGCGTGCGACACTTCCTACCATGCAGGGCCTCGAAGGGCGCCATTTGTATACTTGCTTGGTAGCTGTTGTTGTACGCGAACTCCACCAAATACAGGTGGTCTTCCCAATGCTTACCGAAATCCAGAACACACATGCGTAGCATGTCCTCCATCGTTCTATTGACCCTCTCGGTCTGCCCATCCGTCTGCGGATGGAAAGCTGTGCTGAACTTTAACTTTGTCCCCAGCATCTGCTACACCAACCTCCAATCATTTGACGTGAACCGCCCATCGCGATCACTCACAATGCTACGGGGCACACTATGCAGCCTAACAATATTGTCAACATACAACTTTGCCAATTTCTCCACTGGATCATCCTTCCTTTGCGGAATGAAGTGCGACACCTTGGTTAGTCGATCCACGATCACCCAGATGGCGTCGTTCCCCTTCTGCGACCTTGGCAACCCGTGCACAAAGTCCATAGATATATCGTCAAATTTCCACTCCGGTATAGGCAAGGACTTCAGAAATCCTCCCGGCTTTTGGCATTCCGCCTTCACCAAGGCGCACGTTTGGCATTTAGCCACGTACAACGCCACATCTTTCTTAAGCCCCGGCCACCAAAACAACTTTTTGAGATCACGATACATCTTCGTGCTCCCTGGGTGGATTGAATACTTGGTATGATGAGCCTCATACATCAACTCCGCCCGGAGGTTACCCCCACTCGGGACGCACAACCGATGATCCTTCCTCAGTAAACCATCTTCCACCGAGAACTGGGAATTTGACCCATCCAGAGCGGCCTCCATAAGCTCCTTCATGGAGTCATCTAACTCCAATGCCTGCCGAACCCGGTCAGCCAGGTCATACTGCACCTCTGTCCAGTTTAACATTTCTTTGGCGCTCGTCTGCATGTCAACGCAACAGATCTCAAGCTCTTCCAACTCCCGTACTAGCCGCTCATCATGCACCGACAACCAGTTGGCTTGGGCGGGAGCCCTGCGGCTCAGCGCATCCGCAACTGCGTTGCCCTTCCCGGGTACATAATGTATTTTGAAGGTGTAGTCCCCTAGGAACTCCATCCACCTCCTCTGCCTCATATTAAGGTCCTTCTGATCCAACAAGTATTTTAGGCTCTTGTGATCGGTGTATATATCGACCCTTACACCGTAAAGGTAGTGCCTCCACAACTTGAGTGCAAATATCATGGCCGCCAACTCCAAGTCGTGTACCGGATAATTTCTTTCATGCACCTTCAACTGACGCGATCCATACGCTATCACGCTCCCATGCTGCAACAACACGCAGCCCAAGCCACTACCTGAAGCGTCGCTATACACCTCGAAGCCCTCGGTCCCACTCGGCGAACTAAGCACTGGCGCCGTGGTCAACCGCCTCTTCAGCTCCTCAAAAGCTTGCACGCACTCTTGCGTCCACAAGAATTTCTGATCCTTCCTTGTCAACTTCGTGTGAGGTAAAGCTATCCGCGAGAAGTTCTCTACGAAGCGCCTGTAATATCCGGCAAGCCCGAGAAAACTATGGACTTCCGCGACAGAAGATAACGCAGGCCACTCTCGTATCGCAACGATCTTCACCGGATCCACCACTATACCTTCCCCACTCACTATATGACCAAGGAACGCTACCGAGGGTAGCCAGAACTCGCACTTGGAGAACTTTGCGTAAAGCTCATTCCTTCTCAGAGTCTCCAATACCAGGTGCAAGTGCTTGAAGTGGTCTTCTTCGCACTGCGAGTACACCAATATATCATCAATAAAGACGATCACAAAGCGATCCAGGAAGTCTCGGAATGTCCTGTTCATCAAATCCATAAATACCGATGGCGCATTCGTTAGTCCAAATGGCATGACCGTGAACTCGAAATGCCCATACCTCGTACTAAACGCCGTCTTCGGGATATCACACTCCCTGATCCTCAGTTGATAGTACCCCGACTTCAAGTCCAACTTGGAGTATACCGACGATCCGACTAACTGATCAAAGAGATCATCAATCCTCGGGATCGGGTACTTATTCTTCTCCGTCAGCTTGTTCAACTCTCTGTAGTCGATACACAGCCGCATACTCCCGTCCTCCTTCTTAACGAAGAGGACCGGTGCGCTCCAAGGAGACGAGCTTGGACTCACATAACCTTGCTCCATCAGCTCCTCTAACTGAACTTTCAACTCTGTCATCTCCTTTGGCGCCAACCTATACGGAGCACGTGACACCGGTTTGGCCCCCGGCACGAGCTCGATGGTGAAATCAATCTCCCGCTGCGGTGGGGCTCCAGGAAGACTATCCGGGAACACATCGGGGTATTCGCAAACCACGGGAATCTCAACCAAAGTGGACTTTGGCTCCACAGCCCCCACTATTGCGAAGAACAGCTCTGCACCAGCACGAACTGCCTTCACCACCTGAAGAGCAGACATCAGTGTCTTGCTCGACCCCTTCAGCCTCTCGAATGTAGTCTCCCGCCCTACACCCAGCTTGACCTCCTTCCGGTCACAGTCAATCCAAGCTTTCTGCTCCGAAAGCCAATCCATTCCAAAGATCACGTCGAACTCTACTAGCGGCAGCAATGACGCTAGCAAGTCGAACTCTTGGCTCCCAATGTGAACCTTCACTGCGCACACTCTGTCCGCACGCATCGAGCACCCATTCGGTAGCAGCACATCCAACTTGTCCTTTGCCATTGAAGAAGGGACTCCGATGCGCGATATAAAGCTTTCGGACAAGAAGGAGTGTGAAGCTCCCGTATCGAACAGTGCCCGTGCCGGACTATCACTAATCACAACAAAGCCTATACAAACAATATTAGGCTAACAAGCAATAGATAACGGTATTAAAGCTAACTTGCTATAAATTAACTCATACCTGTCACCACATCCGCTTGCTTGATGGCCTCCTGCTGGCCCAAGTTATAGACTTTAGGCTGAGTCGGAGCATAGTGGGATGCGGTCGACTCCACCGCTTTGCCCTTTTCCTCGTAGGTAGCTCCTTGTTTCCTTTCGGACATTGAGCGTCCACTCCAGCAATCACAGGCAAAGTGCCCCGTCTTTCCACACGTGAAACAAGCGCCCGGGGTTCGATTGGTAGTTGCCCCCGAGGCACCCGTAGAAGAAGCTGGACCTGACGTCCTAGCCTTTTTGAAGAATTTTGATAGCCCGACTTTGACGTAGTCGGCGCTTTGAACTCCACTTTCTTACTACCGGATTTCTTCTTTGCTTGGACATTCTTCATGTCCTTCTCCAAGGACCGGGCCGAACTGACCAGGGTCATGAAACCCTGCACCTTGGGCCCCGTTAGTAGCAACCTTAAATCATCCCTTAGCCCTTCATAGAAGCGGCTCGTCTTGCGCTCCTCATCTGCGAAGGTAGCGACGACATATCTCCCTAACCGAGTAAACTCGTGGAGGTACTCATCAACGGTGCAATCCCCTTGCACCAACTTCTGAAATTCGCTTTCTAGCGCAATTCTCTGCGCCGAAGGGAGGTATCGAGCCATGAACAGTCACGCAAACTCCTCCATCGAAACTTCGGCCAACGGCCTTCCCTGCAACTGATGTAGCTCTAGGCCTTCCCACCATAGTCTTGCGTCCCCATCCAAAAGGAAAGTCGCTATAGTGGTCTTCTGCCACTCTTCCGTTTCCGTCGTAGTCATCACCCTGTTGACCCTTGAGAGCCAATCCTCTGCTTGGGTCGGGGTTTCTACCCCCGTGAATACCGGTGGATGAAAGCCCATCACGTGCTTCAGTTGTCTTTCAGTTGCTCTCCTAGGCAACTCTGGCTCCAAAACTACTTGCTCAACCCTCCTTTGCTCTGCCGTCTGAAGCAGTACTTGCTCCACAGCAGGGGCAGGCTGCTGCACCTGCCTTGCAGGCTGCGCATTGATCATAGCAAAGACAGCTTCTGCCACCAATCTAATGGTCTCGGTAGACGGAGGTGTTGCAGGCGCATCGCTTGGCGCACTGCTCGCCTCAGAACCTGGCCGTTCAGACGGCCCAACACCACTCCTGGTCACCTATAATCGTGCAAAACACCGATAAGCGACCAAAAATTACTACAAACAGCAATTATAGGAACACGCAGGTTCCTCAAACATGTGTATTTTTATTCCTAAGTGGACATTCATGGGTTCTTTTCTTGTTATAACGATAACGCACACACATGTGCTCACCACCCCTTAAAGTGAATTCTTCCACGAATTCATTTAAGTCTCACCGAAACCAGAAGTCTGATACCAATTTGTAACACCCCTATCCGTCGCATAGCATATAGCAGTAGGTCCGGCCGGGGCCCGACGCCATATACTACGGACAGACCGGTTGGTTACGCGTTGAAACCATTCAACCAATCATGTCGTCCTACACAACATCTAGCGGAAGCAATTTATTAGGTTGCAAAAGAAATAAGAACCCAGTTACAACAGCATGAATGTCCACTACAAACTCAGGAATGTTCACATACACCACAAGAGAAATGGCCTTAAGGCCTTACACTGTTCACTTAACAAAAGAAGTGTTTTCATACTTCGGCTCGCAGACCGACCATACATGACAAACGGGAAAGGAAACATAAAGAGTTAGGCCTTCGAGGGCCGGCACAGCAACAAGGGCTTTAGCCCGCTATTTCTCGCTCTGCTCCGCAGCACCTGCCAGCCACAAACCACCGCCCGGTGGCAAACAATAGCAACGATCAGCAATGCTGACCAAATTATAACGATCCCGCCCCCACAATCGGGGCGGCAATGCTCTTTCCCTGCACTTTGTTAGCATAGGCAATTATATAAAGTATTTACACTTTCACCACAGGCGTAGGCTCGCACAGCCACACACTCCGTGCACCCAGGGCACATTCTCGGCGAACCGGCCAACGTCACGTCAATTCAAGCCATAGACGTTCCCAATCCACCACCGCCTCTTGGACGGTCATCCATATGAGCATTTTGTCTTATTGGCCTTGGTCACGGCAATTTAAGCCATAGACCGCCGAAGACCCTCATCCATGCCAACGGTCCTACCGAACGACATAGACCGGGTACGGTTCCGCCTGACCCGTGCTCATACCGCAACGATAATTTAAGCCATATACGCAGGCCAAGACTCACCGAGTCCCGTTTCACCACAATAATCACATAACCCGGTTATGTTCACGTTGGCTCCCCGGCCACCGTGTTGGCAAACTCGCTTTTGCCCAGTTTTCCGGGTGCACCTTAGAGTTAATCTCTAAGGCTCCCTGATGCAATCTACCACGTAGAAAACCCGAAAACACCAAAACATCTGGATTCTTGGCCGGTTCAAATGCAATGCAACATCACCGATCCGGACCAACATGTCCGAATAGGCTTCACACACAATGCCTATATCCGTTTTCGCATACGGACTCTACACAAGGGGGACTTCACATATCTACCCCAAGGAACGCTCCAACTCTTCGCTCACTCGCGAGAGAGGGCTTCCTATGCAAAGGACAAGAGGGCTTCACATGCCCAAGGATGAGAAATCGTTACCCTTGCGTTCTTCCGCGGCGCCATCGAAAACTATACGGTTGGAAAGCACCGCAACGGCGTCGCCTCCGCGGATCTGGACTCGGATCGCGATTCGGAGCTCCGAAGCTCTTCCGGCGGCCGGATCTTGGACTCCTCCTTCCTCCTTGCTCTCCCTTCTCTCTAACCTTTAGAGAGAGATTGGCCAATGGAAAAATGGGTTTCTAAACCCTATTTCCCGACTATAACCACCCAGGAGCAGCCCCCCACCATAGGATCCAAAGCCAAGGAAACGAACGGTCAGGATTAAATCCAAAATCATAAAATCTGGGCCGAACACGGGTTGGCACACGGCCGTGTGCCTGGCCGTGTAGCTCATTCGCCGTCTCGACCAAGATTGAAAACCAGCAACACGGCATGTGACACGGCCTCCGACACGCCCGTGTCGCCTGCGACACGCCCGTGTCGGGACCCGTGTCACGCCCCCCCGTGTGCAATATATCAACACTTCGCAGTCAGAGAGGTACACAGCCTGGTGACACGGCATCAGACACACCCGTGTCAAATTTGACACGCCCGTGTTTGTGCCCGTGTCATTACCCGTGTACCCAACTACACAACCCATGTGTGACACGGTTTGGGACACGCCCGTGTCCTAGGCCGTGTTCCACCACACGACCATCGCTGACTTGAACTGGTCGACGACATGGCCAGCTCGACGGCCCGGGCTCGACACGCCCGACACGGCCTTTGACACGCCCGTGTCGGGGGCCGTGTCACCTGCACCAAAACCCTGTCTTGGCCAAATTCGATCCCCGTCGCTCCTACAACATCTTGGGGTGTTACAAAACCTCTAACAAGGTTGTGTTTAGATAACCTAGATATATTCTTGAGGTTAACATGGCTAAGCCTTTTATGCCATAGAGTATTGTTATTGGTTACTTCATTAAACAAGCAGATTTTAGAGTGAGTTGAGTTAAAATCTACTAAGTAAATGTTACCTTTTCTAATGCCTACCAATACAACACTATTATTTAAAGTAATATTACAAAGAGAGTTAGAGAATGATACCTGGTATCCAGCATCACATAACTGACTTACTGAAATTAGATTATGCTTCAGTCCAGTTACATAAGCAACTCTCTTGAATATTACAGCTCCAATTATCATCCTGCCATAGCCTTCAGTTTGACCACAGCTTGAATCTCCAAAGATTACCTTTGGGCCAAGCTTTGCCTTGAACTTTGACAGATATTCTTTATTTCCTGTCATGTGCTTGGAGCAACCACTATCCAAAGACCACTTATTTTGAGTGATAGGATAGGTCTTCACCTAAAAATAAATCAATTTAAATATTGTAGACCCAGGTAACCTTGGGTCCCTTGTTTTTCACATAAGAAAAACTGGAAATAAATGAATAAGCAGGCTGAGGGTGATAACCTAATGGGTAAGATCTCCTAGGTGGGATTCTCCATGCAGATGATGGGTCAATAAACCTAGGGTTTCTATTCATATTCGGGTTTCTAAAGTTCTGGTTGGAATTTTGAAATTCTTGTTGAAAGCGTCGATCGGCGTTCGACGATTGGTACCCAGATCGTCGATCTTCGTTCGACCATTGGGCCTGCGATCGTCGAGCAGCGTTCGACGCCCTTTGTAATTCCTTAAATTTCTGTTTTCTTTTCTCTCTTTTAGCTTTATTTAAAGCTTTATTTACTTGATTGACTTGCTCAGTGTTTTTTATTCCACTAGATGAAATAAAATTCACTGGAGTTGAAAGTTGGTTTTTAAGAATGATTGGGGGCTCACTAGAAGATGCTCCTAAGCCTAATTTATTATTGCCTGACCTAGTGTTAGACATGCTGGTTATTTCAAGCAATTTAAGGCTTCTACCATTCAGAGACTCTTCTAACCTTTTGGACTTAGCTAATTCATTCTTAAGGAATTTTATTTCTTCACTAGAAGTAGTGAGTTCTGCTGTTAACCTAATATTTTCATTAGCAATCAATTCAGATTCAGCTAGTTTAATTCTAAGCTCTTTGATTTCTTTTTCAGAACTAATTAAATCTAAACATAAAGATTTAAAATCAGATTAAAATTCAGCAGATGTAAAGTCATAAGAAGACAATACCTCATCTTCAGTTGGCATTTCTTCATCAGAATCTGAATTCTCTACAGCTGAGTGATTGCTGCAGGCATCAATTGCCATTAGGCAAACTTCCTTTGCCTTCTTTTCTTCCTCATCCTCACTGGAGCTTGAGGAGGAAGATTCCTCATCAGAATCACTCCAGGTTTCAGCAACAAAGCCTCTCTCCTTCTTTTTGTTCTTGTAGGAGGATGGCTTGGAATGCTTCCTGTGCTGATCCTTGTCTTTTCTTTTATCTTTGTTCTTTTCCTCTGGACAATCTGGAAGAATATGTCCAGGCTTCCTGCAACCATAACAGATTATTTCTTTAGAAGGGGTACAATCATACTTTGGTTTATCTTTATACTTTGAAGATTTCTTTCTGAATTCCTTCCTTCCCATCTTGAGAAACCTTTTGGCAAATAATGCCATCAGTTCCTCATTGGACTGGCTTCCTTCAGAAACTTCAGCAGCTTTAAGAGCAAGGGTTTGCTCTTTTCTTGTAGGAGTTGGGGTTTTTGCTTCAGCCTCAGCTTCCCTGGACTTCAGCACTTGCTCAAAAGACTTGAGCTTGCCGAGAAGGGCTTCTGTTGAGATTTCTGTTGTGCTTCTGGCTTCCTTCATAGGCCAGATCCTCAGATCCCATATGCTAGGGAAGTACATAAGAATCTTATCATTGACCTCTGTCAATGAAATATCCTTGTCAAGGGTCCTCAGCTCATTGATGATTGAGCTGAGCCTTGTGTACATAGCTTCAACTGATTCAGCATCAGTTTTCTTGAAATTCTCATACTGTGAGATAAGGTTGGACCTCCTGTCCTTCCTTTCATTAGCTGAACCAGCTACAATCTGGTTCAGTGTATCCCACATTGCTTTTGCTGAGGAGCAGTCAGCAACCTTCTGGAATACTTCATCAGACATTGTCTGAGCCAGAATGTTCATTGCCTTAGCATCTGCTATCTTTGCCTTTTTATATTCATCATTGTAGTCTGGAGGAGTCACTGCACTCATATCAGATGATGATGAGGCAGAAGCTGCAGCAGGTGCTCTTGGTGGTCCTGTCAAAATAGAAGCAAAAATACTTTCATCAATAGAGTTCATATATAGTTTAATCCTTGCCTTCCAGATGCCAAACTTAGCCAAGTTGCATGCTGGAGGTCTGGTGCTAGAATAATGCTTGGACTGGGCCATGATAGTGAAAGTGAATATCTATAAACTTTGGTATCTATCAGGATCTTGTGACTTAGGTGTTAGCCTATTCAGTCAGTCAACCTCCCTCTGATACCAATTGAAAGAGAAGGGATAGATACTACTCTAGAGGGGGGGTGAATAGAGTAATCAAAAATTGCACTAACAAAGTTGACTTTCTACTCAACTCCCTTGGAGTTAAATGCCGAATGAAGGTTATAGATATTTGAGATTAAACCTTAGAGCCTAACACAAGTGTTGTGCACAAAAAGGCAGCCAACAGTAATTACAGTTAAGGCTTGGAAACCTAAACAGCAACTAGCAAACCTAGTTAAGATCTAATCACAGCCACAATGCAAGTAATTAATTAAAGCAATCCAGACGACACAAGGAATTTATAGTGGTTCCCCAAACAACTTGGGTACGTCCACTCTTCTACCAACAAGGTAGGAATCCACTCAGGATTTTGATCAGGTGTCCTGCCACCAACAAGATCTGCTTCAGGTAGATCAAGAAACCCTTTAGACTTTTGATCAGGTATCTAAAAACCAACACAGGTTTTTGATCAGGTGCCCTGCCACCAAGGGATACTTTTGAAGGGAGTAATAACCATTTACAGGAGGGGGAAAGAAGGTTAAGGTGTCTTCTCTATTTTACAATAGATTAGAGAAGCACAATAACTTGCACTGAGCTAGAAAGCTCTAAAGGAATCAAGGCTCCCCCTGGATAAAAGAACGTCCAGGTGAAGTCTTGCTTCAGTGCAGAAACACTTCAGAAAATACTGAAGGAAAAAGCTACAAGAAGATAAATAATATTAAATAGAATCTCTTTTTCAGGTAGCTATCTTCTTCTTCAAAAGGCTCTGAGTGAAGATCTTCTGTAAGCAGGAGAACTCAGGTTGAAGAAGAGTGAAGAACTAAAGCTTCTTCTCAGTTAGATGTGAATTAGCTGAGAGCAGTTGGAGACTGTAAGTTTTTAGTTTGAATGCTGCAGTTAGCTTTTCAATGTGTGAGAACTAGTTGATTTCTTCTTCAAAGAAGTCTTTATATAGCAGCAGCAGCAACGGCTCTAACTTGAGTTTGAATCTTGTCTTTTACTGAACTCTACAAGCTGGGCTGTAAAAAGCATAAAGCAAAATAAAATACTACAGGCAGATATCCTATAACAGGATAAAGCTTTCTAAGAAGCTCCAAATAATTCTGATGAAATAAAACTAGAGAAAGTCACATCAGAAAAGACTCTTTACAGCCAAGAAAGACTTTTTGAGTCTAACGGCTATAAAGGACAGCCTGGCAGATAAAGCAGAAAACATATCTCAGCTATAAGACAAACAACTTTGTCAGAAAAAGATTAGCTCATGCATAAAGAATGGAACTAATATTGCATGGAAATAATATCACAATTTATTCAGATAATCTTTTATAAAATATGCCAAAATAAGTATGAAATTAGTCACATCATAGAAGACGACAAAACTATTTTAAAACATACAACAAAACGTCGAACGACCCTCGGAGATCGTCGACCGACGCACGGAGATCGTCAACCTATCGGACAGATAGTCGAACGATCCAGATAGTCGAACTATCAAAGAAGATAGTCGAACTACCTCAGCAGATAGTCGACCTATCAGAACAGATAGTCGAGCTATCAGATAGTCGATCTATCCGGACAGATAGTCGAAGTAACAAACAAAACAGATAGTTGACCTATCAAACAGATAGTCGACCTATCACAGAAAAACAGATAGTCGACCTATCAACAGATAGTCGAGCTATCAAACAAAACAGATAGTCGACCTATCAACAGATAGTCGAACTATCAGATAGTTGAACTATCCAAGCAGATAGTCGAACTATCAAAGCAACACAGATAGTCGACCTATCAACAGATAGTCGAATTATCAAAGCAACACAGATAGTCGACCTATCAACAGATAGTCGAACTATCAAAGCGGACAGATAGTCGACTTATCAACAGATAGTCGAGCTATCAGATAGTTGAACTATCAGGACAGATAGTCGAACTATCAAAGACAACAGATAGTCGACCTATCAACAGATAGTCGAGCTATCAGATAGTTGAACTATCAGGACAGATAATCGAACTACCAAGGCAAACAGATAGTCGACCTATCAACAGATAGTCGAGCTATCAACGTAGACAGAACGTCGACCAACTGATAGACGATCGTCGATCAGTCGATAGACGATAGTCGAGCGACGTTCGACCATAGTCGAACGAAAAACTACTTAACCAAATATTCATCTGGAAAAGCAATTCTACACAACTAGAGAATCTAACCTATCAACTAACCTTTGACCATAGATAAATCTTGGGTCAAGAGACAGAAAGAGAGGACTGAACTCAAATCAAAACCTAGGGTTCCAATATATGGTACCCTAGGAATGGGGAGTTTCAAGTAACAAGCTATTCAGATGCAGATTTTGCAGGCTGCAAAGAGGATAGGTAGAGCACATCTTGCACCTGTCAGTTCTTGGGAGGGAGACTAGTATCTTGGAGCAACAAGAAACAAACAAGTGTTGAAATATTAACTGTAGAGTCAGAGTACATCTCAGCAGGAAGCTTCTGTGCTCAGTTGTTGTAGATCTAACACCAGCTTCAAGACTATAACCTCAAGATAAGTTGAACTCCTCTATTTTGTGATTCTACTAGTGCAATCTCAATTGCTAGGAATCATGTCTCCTATAGCAGGACTAAGCATATAGAGATTAGATATCACTTCATTAGGGAGCAAGTGGAATGTTAAGACATCACCCTTGAGTTTATTCCAACAGACAAGCAAGTGGCTTACATCTTCACTAAGCCACTAGATGAATCCAAGTTTAACACCTTCAAATTTGAGTTGGGTATGTTAAACTTCATATAGCTTTAGTTGCTCCTCATCTGGTTGCAAGCTACATGGCATTTTGTAGATGGAATTGTACTTTAATGAAATGAAGATTCTCCAAGTAGGGGGAGCATATCCAGCACAATTCCAACATTTCACTGCTGCCTATTTGTGGGGGAGCAGGTGGTAAGATGATAAAATGATCAGGTGCATCCTACCAGCTATTTGCTGAAGTCAAAAGTGGGGAAGATAAGATGATCAGATAAGTGAGGTAGAAACAATTCAGGGGTAGTAGATGGCAGATGCAGTGATGTTCCATTCTGCAGGAAGGGAAGTGTGGTAACTATTGATCACTTCTCAATTATATAGTTTTCTTTTATTATGCTTATTGCTGCATGATTCTGTGTATGTCATTGACTCCCTTGATTAAGAGTTTTTACTTCCTCAAATAAGGGGAGATTGTTGGGTCCATTGCCCACAATATCTTGGATTTGAGGAAGTCAATCTTATCAATGATATACACATATCAGAAGATGACTGTGATGGGGCAGTTAGCCTAAATGGCTAAGTCAGGTAAACACTTACATAAGGTGTGGGATGACAAAAATCTGTCTAAGTCCACAGGCATTAAGTGAAGGTAAATCACTCAATGCTAGATGACTTATAGCACTGAGTGGAGCCTATACAGTCAAAGCCTAATTAGTGGCAAGTTGAAAAAATGACCATGTCCACATGCGTTGTGTAACACCCCTATCCGTAACATAACATATAGCAGTAGGTCTGGCCGGGGCCCGACGCCATATACTACGGACAGACCGGTTGGTTATTCATTGAAACTAATCAACCAATCACAACGTCCTACACAGAGCATCTATCGGAAGTAAATTATTATGTTGCACAGGTAAAAGAACCCAGCCAAGCATGAATGTCCACTACTCAAACCCATAGGAATATATAATACACAAATATTAGCCTTAAGGCCTTACAATAGTTTGCTCAATAAAAGTGTCTTCCAAACCTCGGCACGCAGGCCGATCATACATGAGAAAACAAGAAAACACTCAAAATTAGGCCTTCGAGGGCCGGCTGAGCAACCTTGGCTTTAGCCCGCTATTTGCCACTCGGCTCCGCGGCACCTGCAAGAAACAATCCACCGCACGGTGGTAAATAAGAGCAACGGTCAGCTAAAGCTGACCAAATTATAATGATTCCGCCCCCAGACCGGGGAGGCAAAGTTCCTTCCATGCACTTCTAAGTAAAACAAGAAATATAGCAAATAAACATCACATCACAGGTGCACGCGCACATGGTCGTACACCCCGTGCTCTCAGGGCACTTACTCGGCGAAGCTAGTCCAAACCCCGTCCGGTCCTTGACTCCACCACCACCCCCATGGGGCGGCAACCACATGAGCATTTAGTCCTTTCAGTCGTAGCCTAGACTCATTCTCCCAACCTAAGCAAGTCCCACGTAAAACTTTAGGTCACTTTAGCAGAGCAGATGGAGCGGGTAGGGGTCCACTAGCCCGTTGCTCACCCCACCATTTCCATTTGGCCTTTGACACAGGCTAAGCTTCCCCAGTCCCAACTATCGATCAAACACGGTACATAGCCTCGCAATGTACCCGGTTGGCTCCCAGGCCACCAATATGATAGAAATGCATTTCCTTCCAGGTTTCTGGGTGCACCTTGGGGTTAATCCCCAAGATTCTCTAATGCATTCTAACGCATAGCAACCCGAAAACAATAAAAATGCTCGGAGTCTTCTACGGCAAACAATGCATAACAAATAATCACCGATACAGACAAACATGTCTGGGTAGGCTTCAAACATCATGCCTATGTCCGTACTACAATTCCGGACTCTAACAAAGGGGACTTTACATATCTACCCCAAGGAATACCGCAAACTCACTGCACACTCGCGGGAGAAGGGTTTTCCCATGCAAAGGAAGAAGAGCTTCACATGCTCAAGATGAGAATCGTTACCCTAGAATTCTTCCGTGGCACCATGGAAGTCTATGTGGATGGAAAGCACCGCAATCTCCTTGCCTCCGCGGATCCGAAGTCGGCTCGCGATTTGGAGCCCCGAAGCTCCGCCTGTGACCTGATCTAGCCCTTCTTCCTCCTCCTTGCTCTCCCTTCTCTCTAGGTTTAGAAAGAGAACCACTCAAGAGAAATGAGGGTTTCTATACCCTATTCCCGGTTATAACTCATCAGGAACAGCCTCCCACCGTTGGATCCCAAACCAAGGAAACAGACGACCACAATTCAACCTAAAATTAGAATTCCTGGGCCGAACACGGGTTGCAACACGACCGTGTGCATGGCCGTGTTACTCATTCATCGTCACTTCGAAAGCCCGACCAGAACACGACTTGTGACATGGCCTCTGACACGCCCGTGTCACATGTGACACGCCCGTGTCAGGGCCCGTTTCACGCCCTGTGTGCAACATCCAGGATTTTCCTGAGTTGGACACGACCTGTGACACGACATCTGACACGCCTGTGTCACATGTGACACTCAAGTGTCTGTGCCCGTGTCACGGCCAGTGTGCATAAATCAGAAACCTCCTGAGCGGGACACGCCCTGGGACACGCCGGTGTCCCAGGCCGTGTGCCTACACCCGACGATCGCTGATCGCCAAAACGTCAACCACGCGACCCGTGGCCGGACACGCCCGTGACACGCCTGTGACACGCCCGTGACATGCCCGTGACATGCCCATGACACGCCCGTGTCATTCCCTTCTCACGCCCATGTCACCTGCTCTAAGTCCCAGACTTGGCTTAAAATGTCACCCGTCCCTCTTTTGTGTTTCGGGGTGTTACAACTCTCTCCCTCTTAAAAGAATTTCGCCCACGAAATTACTAAAGGAAAGAAAATGGAAAACTTTAAGCGGTACCTGAGCGAAATAGCTCCGGGCACTCCTCCAGCATAGTTTGCTCCCGTTCCCAAGAGAGCTCCTCTCGACCGCAATTGTCCCAACAGACCTCGACCATCCTGAACCCCTTGATACGAAGTCGCTTGACTTCAAGTTCTTCAATACGAATGGGCTTGACCCTAGTCGTCAACCCTTCGTCCACCGGTACTTGATCACCAGCGATCAAGTTCGAAGGCTCTTGCACCGCCTTCCGCATTACTGCTACGCAGATTACATCGTGTAGACTACTTAACTCCACTGATAGCCTTTGGCGATAAGCCGCTTTACCGATCTGCTCCAGAATCTCAAATGGTCCAAGGTATCTCGGGCTCAGCTTCTTCAAGCGTCGCTACCGTGAGACATTCTTGAACGGCTATAGATCCCAATACGCCAACCACAAACTCCACATTCTGATGCATAGCATTAAAGTATTTAGCTTGCCTCTTCTGAGCGATCAGCAAAAGTTCTCGTATGGTTCGTACCAATGAAGTGGCACTCTCTACCTCCTGCTTTTGGTACAACCTTGCCTCACACATTTCTAGCCACGATAACCGCGTGCGATACTTTCTACCATATAGGGCCTCGAAGGACGCTATTTGTATACTCGCTTGATAGCTATTGTTGTATACAAACTCCACCAAAAATAGTTGGCCTTCCCACTGCTTCCCGAAGTCCAGAACGCACATGCGAAGCATGTCCTCAAACGTCCTGTTGACCCTCTCGGTCTGCCCATCCATCTACAGATATAAGAGTATACTAAACTACACTTAGTCCCCAGCATTTGCTGCACCAACTTCCAAACATTGGATGTAAAGCGCCCATCTCGATCGCTCACGATGTTGCGGGGCACACCGTGTAGTCTAACTTGCTATCCATAAACATCTTTGACAGTTACTCCACCGGATCATCCTTCCTATGCGGAATGAAGTGCGAAAATTTTGTCAACCAAACCACGATCACCCACATGGCGTCGCTTCCCTACTGTGACCTTGGCAAGCCTTGAACAAAGTCCAATCAAACTTCTACTTCGGAATAGTCAAGGATTATAAGAAACCCCAGGCTCTTGGCACTTTGCCTTCACTAAGGCGCAAGTCTGGCATTTTGCCACATACAGTACCACCACCTTCTTGAGTCCTGACCACCACAACAACTTCTTCAGATCTCGACACAACTTTGCGCTTCCTAAGTACATTGAGTACATGGTATATCGTACTGCAACTCCACCCATAAATTACCAATGCTTGGGTCGCACAAATGATTGTCCTTCCTTGGCAGTCGACCTTCAACCGTCGATTTGGGATTTGACCCATCGAAGCTGCATCCATGATTTCCCATGCTGCTTTCCAAATCCATATTCTTCCAAATCCGATCATCTAGGTCATACTGAACTTCCGTCCAGTTCAATAACGCTTCAACGCTAGTCTGCTTGTCAACACAAGAGATGGTTAACGTCTCCAACTCCCGGGTCAATCTCTCAATAAGAACCGATAACCAGTTGGCTTGGGTGGGAGCCCTGCATCTCAACGCATCCGGAACCGCATTGCCTTACCCCAGACACAAAATAAATTTCTAAAGTATAGTCCCTCAAGAACTCCACCCATTTTCGCTACCTCAAGTTTAGATCCTTTTGATCCAACCGATATATCAGGCTCCTACGATCGGTATAAACATCGACTTTTACGCCGCACAAATAATGCCTCCACAGTTTTTGCGCAAAACACACGGCCACTAACTCTAGACGAGGAACCGGACAATTCCTCTCAAGCTCTTACAGTTAGCGCAAGCCATAAGTCATAACACCACTATGCTGCAGCAACACGCAGCCCAATCCACTGCCCAAGGCAGTGCTGTAGATCTCAAAGCCTTTGGTTCCACTCGGCGAACTTAGTACTAGCGTCGTGGTTAACCAACTCTTTAACCCTTCAAAGCTTGGGCACACTCGCGCATCTAAACAACTTTTAAGTTTTTCCTTGACCACGCTGTGAGGGGTAATTCTATCCGAGAGAAGTCCTCTACAAAGCGCCTGTAGTAGCCGGCCACCCCAGAAAACTATGGAGTTCCGCTACCGAGACAACATAGTCTACCCTCGTATCGTGACTAACAATGCTGGATCCACGCACTCCCACTCTACTAACTATAGGACTGAGGAGCGCTACCGAGGATAACCCAAGGCTCGCGTTTAGAGAACATGGCGTATAAATGGTTCCTCCTTAGCGTCCCCAAAACCAAAGGTAGGTATTCAGAAGTGATATTCTTCGCACTTCAAGTACACCAATGCGTCGTCGATGAAGACGAACACAAAAATGGACTAGGTACTCCATGAACGATCCGTTCATCCGGTCTATGAACACTGATGGCGCATTAGACTGCCAAGATGGCACGATCGTAGACTCGGATTGCCCATTCCTCGTGCTTAATGCCATATTTGCGATATCACTTACCCTTATTCTCAGTTGAGGGTAACCGTACTTACGATCCACTATTGAGTCCACCAAAGACCCGACTAACTGATCAAAAGATCATCGATCATTGGGATCAAGTACTTGTCCTTTTTCTGCAAACTTATACAGCTCTCTCAACAGATACAAAGTTGCAAGCTCTCATCCTTCTTCTTAGTAAAAAGGATCGGTGCGCTCCAAGGCAACGAGAATGGATGCACATACTCTTGCTCCATCAACTCTTCTAGTTGAACCTTTAACTCCGCCATCTCCTTAGGCGCAAAACTATAAGGTGAGCATGACACAGGTTTAGCACCTGACACTAGCTCGATCGTGAAGTTGACCTCTTGCTGCAGTGGGGCTCCAGGAAGATTGTCCGGGAACACATCAGGATACACACAAACCACTAGGATACTACCCAGAGTGGACTTAGGCTTTATAGCCTTCACTAACGTGAAAAACAGCTCTACGCTAGCACGAACTGCCTTGACCACCAGGAGGCCAGACGTCATTGTCCTGCTCGATCCCTTCAGTTCCGCAAACGTTCTCTCCTGCCCAACACCCAGCTAGGTCTCTTTACGGTTGCAAACGATAAAAGCCTTCGGCTCCGAAAGCCAGTCCATACCAAAGATGACGTCAAACTCTACTAGCGGCAACAGCGACGCTAGCAAGTCAAACCCTTGACTTTCAATAAGACACTTACCGCATAGACTGTATCTCCACGCACATTGAACGACTACTGGGCAATAACCCATCCGAATTGTTCCTTTACCATCGATGGGAAAACTCCGATGCGTGATATAGATTCTTCGGATAATAGGAGTGCGAAGTTCCCATATCGAAACTATGCTCTCTCCGGATTACCAAGATTCTAAAACAAAGACTAGAACTTCCAGTTCTAAGTTAACACGCATAATGTATCCGGTATAAGAAACTAGTTTGCTAACAAGAAAACCATACCTGACATCCCAATGGTCGGCCACATGGCCTCCTGCTGGCCAAGGATGTCCACTCCCGGTTGGGCCGGAGTAAACAGTGATGCGGTGGACACCACCGTCTTGCCCTTCTCCTCAGATATTGCCCCCGGCTTCTTTTCGGATATTGGGCGTCCACTTCGACAATCCCTGGCATAGTGTCCCGGCTTTTCACAGACAAAGCATGCATCCGAGGTTTGGGCTGTAGTCGCTCCGGATGTGCTAAAGGAAGGGACTAGACCCGAGCTCCTAGCCTTCTTGCACCACCTACAATACCCAGATTTTGAGGTTGGCATTTTGAACACCGATTCCTTTGCACTAGAGTCTTCAACTGCTCCTGGCATAACTTTCATTGTCTTCTGAGCAACCTTCTGACAATCTCGGGAAAAGTGCCCTTTCTTGCAATAAGAATGGCAATTGTAAGTAGCCTGGCTAGTAGATGATCAAGCCTCTTTACTCAGTGTTTTTCAGTAGATAGTCCTTATAAGATCTGCAGGGTTTGGTACCCTATTCACTAGTATTTGGTGAGTTTCCCCAACTCCACTTCCAAAGCTCTGGCCAACTCCACCAAAGCTTGGAATCCCAATAGCTTTGGTCCTAGCAGCAGGATACGCAACTCGCTGCGCAGACCATTATAAAATCTATCAACTATAGATTGCTCGCTTTCCCAATCAAAGCCTGGTTAGTGCCTTATTATAAGGAACGTATGCAAGTATTCGTCAACTGAGTGCGCTCCCTGTACCATAATCATGCTCATCTACTGCCCTAATGGACCTCCAAATGCACTTTTCTCCAACATACCGCCCGGTGTTGGGGCCATCTCAGGGACAGAGGGTTGTACATTTCTCTCATGTTGTGCATTGGTCACAGCGAACACCACTTCAACCACCCTTCTTATAATTTCAAAAGAAGTAGGGGTCTCAGGCACGTCGCTTGGTGTAGTACTTTGCTAAGAAAACGTGTGTTCAGACTGCCACGCTCCTCTTCCGGACACCTATAGTCATACAAAACACCAATAAGTGCCCGAACAAAATTGCAAAAAGCAATTATAGGAACACGCAGGTTCCCCAAACATGTGTATTTTCATTCTTAAGTGGACATACATGGGTTCTTTTCATGTTATAATGATGACGCACACACATGTGCTCACCACCCCTTAAAGTGAATTCGCCCACGAATTCATTTAAGTTGGATCGAAATCGGTAGTCTGATACCAAATTGTAACACCCCTATCCGTCACATAGCATATAGTAGTAGGTCCGGCCGGGGCCCGACGCTATATAATATAGACAGACCGGTTGATTACTCATTGAAACCAATCAACCAATCACAACGTCCTACACAGAGCATCTAGCGGAAGTAAATTATTAAGTTGCACAGGTAAAAGAACCCAGCCAAGCATGAATGTCCACTACTCAAAACCATAAGAATGTATAATACACAAATATTAGCCTTAAGGCCTTACAATAGTTTGCTCAATAAAAGTTTCTTCCAAATCTCGGCACACACGCCGGTCATACATGAGAAAACAAGAAAACACTCAAAATTAGGCATTCGAGGGACGGCTCGGCAACTTGGGCTTTAGCCCGCTATTTTCCGCTCGGCTCCGCAGAACCTGCAAGCAATAATCCACCGCACGGTGGTAAACAAGAGCAACGGTCAGCTAAAGCTGAACAAATTATAACGATTCCGCCACCAGACCAGGGCGACAAAGTTCCTTCCCTGCACTTGTTAGCAAAACAAGCAATATAGCAAAGAAACATCACATCACAGGTGCACGCGCACGAGGCCGTACACCTCGTTCTCTCAGGGCACTTACTCGGCGAAGCCAGTCCGAACCCCGTCCGGTCCTTAACTCCACCACCACCCCCATGGGGAGGCAGCCACGTGAGCATTTAGTCCTATCAGCCGTAGCCTAGACTCGTTCTCCAAACCTCGGCAAGTCCCACATAAAACCTTAGGTCACTTTAGCCGAGCAGATGGAGCGGGTAGGGGTCTACCAGCCCGTTGCTCATCCCGCCGTTGCTATTTGTCCTTTGACGCGGGCTAAGCTTCCCCAGTCCAACCTATCGATCAAACACGGTACATAGCCCCGCTATGTACCCGGTTGGCTCCCAGGCCACCAATATGACAAAAATGCATTTCCGTCCAGGTTTCCGGGTGCACCTTGGGGTTAATCCCCAAGATTCCCTGATGCATTCTAATACATAGAAACCCGAAAACAGTCAAAACGCTCGGAGTCTTCTCCGGCTAACAATGCATAGCAAATCATCACCGATCTAGACTAACATGTTCGGGTAGGCTTCACACATCATGCCTATGTTTGTACAACGATTCCAGACTCTAACAAGGGGGACTTTATATATCTACCCCAAGGAATACCGCAAACTCACCGCACACTCGCGGGAGAAGGTTTTCCCATGCAAAGGAAGAAGAGCTTCACATGCTCAAGATGAGAATCGTTTCCCTAGCATTCTTCCGTGGCGCCATGGAAATCTATGCAGATGGAAAGCACCGCAATCTCCGTGCCTCCGCGGATCCGAAGTCGGCTCGCGATTTGGAGCCCCGAAGCTCCGCTGGTGACCGGATCTAGCCCTTCTTCCTCCTCCTTGCTCTCCTTTCTCTCTAGGTTTAGAAAGAGAACCACTTAAGAGAAATGAGGGTTTCTAAACCCTATTCCCGGTTATAACTCATCAGGAACATCCCCCCACCATTGGATCCCAAACCAAGGAAACGGACGGCCACGATTCAGCCGAAAATTAGAATTCTTGGGCTGAACACGGGTTGCAACACGGCCATGTGCATGGCCGTGTTACTCATTCGCCGTCACTCTGAAAGCCCGACCAGAACATGGCTTGTGACACGGCCTCTGACACGCCCGTGTCACATGTGACACACCCGGGTAGGGCCCGTGTCATGCCTCGTGTGCAACATCCAGGATTTTCCCGAGCTGGACACAACCTGTGACACGGCATCCGATACGCCCGTGTCACATATGACACGCCCGTGTCTGTGCCCGTGTCAGGGCCATTGTGCATAAATCAGAAACCTCCCAAGCGGGGCACGCCCTTGGACACGCCCGTGTCCCAGGCTGTGTGACTACACCTGACGATCGCTGATCGCCAAAACGTCGACCACACGGCCCGTGGCCGAACACGCCTGTGATACGCCTGTGTAATGCCCGTGTCACGCCCGTGTCTCCTGCTCCTAGTCCTAGACTTGGCTTAAAACGTCACCCGTCCCTTTTTTGAGTTTCGGGGTATTACACGTTGAGTGACGTCAACTCACTCAACACCATACAGCAAAATATTGTGAGACAGGCTAAAGCAAAAATAGCCTAAGTTGGAATGAGCTGAAATGTGGCTAAGTCCATAGGCATTAAGTGAAGTCAACTCACTCAATGTCATGCTATTAAAGAGAAATAAGGCTAAGTGTTTTGGCATTGAGTGATGAATACACACTCAATGCCATATAGCTAAAAGGCTGTAAGTTGAACTAGTTGAACCATATTCAAAATTCGTCGAACTGAGTTCAGAGTTCGTCGAGCTCAACTCACCATTTGTCGAGCTAAGTTCGGAGCTTGAGATTCTGAGTTTGTCAAGCTCAGTTGAGAATTCATCGAACTGAGTTCAAAGTTCATCGAGCTCAGTTCACCATTTGTTGAACTCAGTTCAATATAAGAAAGTCTAAGCCCAGTGTTTTTTAAACATAGAAATTCTGCTAAGGGAAAAAGCGTTGAGAGTGGCATGTTCACTCAACGCTCAAAATGCATAAGATACTGAAGAGGCAGAAATTTGGTTAAGGAAAAAAGTGTTGAGTGAAGGTTGCTCCTCAATGCTGTCAACGCCTAGTAGAGACAGAATTTGGTCTAAGTAGTTTGGCATTGAGTGATGCTCACTCACTCAATGCCAAACAGCAGAAAGTTTATAAAGCAAGATGGCATTGAGTGAAGCTGAATCACTCAATACCTAGAAACAGATTTATATTCTAAGTAGTTTGGCATTGAGTGAAGGTTACTCACTCAATGCCAAGAGATAGAAATCTATTTATGTTTTGGCATTGAGTGATGCTTACTCACTCAACACCTATTCTACTGATGCTCGATTTTGGCTAAGTCCACAGGTGCTGACGCAAGCAAAATCGAAAAAATCGACTAAAGTCAAATCAGGTACGGGAAAACTACAGTACACGACAAAACTTACCGTAAAGATATTGTACTTCTTCTTCCGTTAAATCAAGACGCAGCTGGATGTTGCAAGTGGGGCCACCCGATCTCTAAGAGTCATTGATCGGTGAACTACAAAAGGAATAGATAGGGCCAAGACAAAGACAACTTTTAGGGCATACAATATTCAAAAAGGGAGAGCAGCTATCTTCATCTTCTTCGTCATTGCTGCATATGAAAAGCTGTAAACTCTCCAGCAAGAAAAGTTCAATTAGCTATGCAAGTCTCCATCTGCCACAGTAGATTCAGAATCATTTCTGAAGAAAGAAGAACCTTCATCCTTAAGCAGGTTCAGTGAGCTGTTTGAAGACTCAAGATCAAAAGAACTTTATCCTTCTACATCAAGTTCAGAAGTTAACTTCAAAGTTCCTCTAGAAAATCTTTTCCCTACTATGAGGAGAGTTAGAGCAGAAATTTTTCTGCTCAAGTTATTGACACAAAGATATTTCTCTATGTCAAAGTTAATTAAACTATTTCTTTTTGTATGATCCTTCTGGATCTGAGCTGTAGGACCTTGGGGTCTGAGTTACGTCAAATTTTCCTGAGCTATAGGAGAGGGCTCCTCTCTGATTGTAGGATCCTGAGGGATCTGATGTAGGTGAGTTCTTACTCACTGAGTTGTAGGGAAGTTTTGCCTGAGCTGTAGGAGAGTGTATCTCTCTGAGTTATGGGAGCAAGTTTGCTCTAAGGTAGGTCTCTCCTCCATAGCCTGAGGGATGGGGCTTAATTGCCTGAGGCAGGTGATACTTGTATCACTGATAGTAGGCCTTTGTGGCTGAGGTGTAAGTCTTGGAGGAGACTAAAAAACCATTATAAAATACTTGTGTGATTTTCTGTATTTGCTTTCTTTTATTAATTACAGGTGTTAAGGAAGAGCTCTAGATCACCCTAAGCTGAAAACTAAAAGAAAACAACAAGATATTAAAAAGACTATCAAAAAACCTAGACAAACCTATTCACCCCCCTAGGTTGCTAGCTACCTTGAAAATAAGATATTTCAGTGATGCACGCCAACCTTGACCAGCCCCTATCCTCGACTCCCCCGAAAAGAACAAAGAAGACGACGACTTCAAAAAGGAATCAAGTCCATGAAACCTCCCAGGTGGAAAGCCAAGTCCCAAACGACGTCCCAGAACCCTTGGTGACTTGCGAGGAAGGTGGGCCTGAGACATATCGTAATTTTGGCATGGGCCAAAAAGTCAAGGACGACGCCGAAGAGCCAGTTTTTCTGTGGGATAAGGTGGCACACCAGGTCTTGATCTCCTCACTCCTTCCATCGTGGTCCGAATGGCAGTCTCCTAACGGGCTCGCCTATGCTCTTAGCTTTGAACTCTATGGGGGCGAGGACACGATGGCCTACGATGACATGACTATGCAGAGGTACGCCCATAAGAGCATGTGTGCTTATATGCGCTCCCTGTAGCTCGCGCATATGGTCGTACATCGCGGCTTTACCCTTAATAGGAAATGGGTTGATGTCGAGTAAGCGCGAGCCCTCGCTAAGGATGAGGCGAATGACCTAAAGTAGAAGCTATGATTGTCGAAAACCTCCTTGAGATAAACTCCAGCAGGGTGGTTAGTGTCGCTTTCCTCGGGCACGCACGCTATCACTTGTATTTTGCATTAACGCTTCTTTTCTAATTTTTGCAGGATGACACGACTGCTTGCCGGATGCGTGCATGCATCGCTAATTTAGAGAGGCAAAACAAGGAGCTCAAAGTCGAGATCTCCCATATGATCGACTCCCTTCTTCCTCCAATTCTCCATGAGTCGACTAGTAGAGGAGGCAGGTCACAACAATTCAGCATGCGAGATATCGACGAGATGATGAGGGTCACTTCCATTAAAGTCATCGAGCACATTCTCAAGATGATGCGGGACCTGGAGGCGTTAAATCCCGACTACGAGAAGATCCTACAAAGGAGCTGGTTCCTGAACTGTTCCTTCCCATTGACGATTTTGGTTCGCTGTCTAGAAATGAAGATGTCGACAACTCGGGAGACCAGACCTGACCAGTAGCTTAGGGCATTTTTACTTTTTGTCCCCTTTTGTACTCGCACTTATTATTGTTATTTTAATGGTATACTCGCGGATCAAGTTTATATAAAGAACTATATTTCCTTAAATTTTATAAACTTATATTCTACGACTCATTATTCCTCGGGTATATTTATATTATTCTTCCTCGTGACACGATAGTGTCTCTATAGCATGCGCAGGGCTTCAATATTTAAACCGTTATCACAATAAGAGCCTTCACAATCTAGCATTCCACCATTCTTAGGCAAATCATCTCGCACTCGCGTCTCGTTTAAGGCTAGGTTGTCCATTCACTAACCTACCTTTTCACTGAACTTGGACAACCACTTTCACCTTATCGACCTAGGGGAATTTAAAAGTTCCATGAGTGACTCACTCGAGGTTTCTCGAGTAATCAAGAGGTCAGCACACGTGGCAAAAGGATCATCCCCCGACTCTCCAGGTCACGGGGATTGACCTAATCTCGCCTTTTTCCTTAAACTATCCAGTTTTGCAACTCCTCCTTGGACTCAAATTCTAGTTTACCTGCGACCATGCGTTGAGTATGGTATCACTTGCCTCATCTCATCATTCCCATTATTTTTTTCAAACCTTTGATTTCGTTACTTCCCCACTCACCCTATCAACCAATATCTTCTAATCCTGCCAACTAGTGAGAGCCTGGTCAGCAAGATCTAATTGGGGCAATCATTCAATCACTTTTTTATATATAACTTGCCGGCAAGTGACTTCCAGACCTGTCAGCTAGTGAGAGCCTGGTTAGCGGGATCTACTCGGGGCCATCATTTAATCACTTTTTTCCTTCAACGTACCACTGAGTGAGCCTTAAGCCCTACCAGCTAGTGAGAGCCTGGTGAGCAGATCTACTCAGGGACATAAATAACACACAATCTTTCTTTAAACCTGCCACCGAGTGAGCCTTTATCCCTGCCAGCTAGTGAGAGTTTGGTCAGCCGGTGTGCTCGGGGCCATAAATAGCACATATTCTTTTTTTCAACCTGCCACCGAGTGCCTTCGGCCCTTCCAGCTAGTGAGAGCCCGGTCAACAGGTCTTCTCAGGGCTATAGATACCACATATTATTTCTTTCAACTTGCCACCGAGTGATCCTTTGGCCCTGCCAGCTAGTGACAGCCTGGTCAGCGGGTCTGCTCAGGGGTCATAGATACCATTCATTCTTTCTTTCAACCTGCCACCGAGTGAGCTTTCAGCCTTATCAGCTAGTGAGATCCTAGTCAGTAGGTCTTCTCGGGGCCATAGATACCACACATTATTTCTTTCAACCTGCCATAGAGTGAGCCTTTGACCCTACTATCTAGTGAGAGCCTGGTCAGCGGGTCTGCTCGGGGCCATAAATACCATACATTTATTTCTTTCAACCTGCCATCGAATGAGCCTTCGGCCCTTCCAGCTAGATATCCTTATCAGCGGGTCTGCTCGGGGATATAGATACTACATATTCTTTCTTTCAACATGCCACCGAGTGATCCATCAGCTATAACATCTAATGAGAGCCTGGTCAGCGGGTTTGCTTGGGGACATAGATACCACACATTCTTTCTTTCAACCTGCCACCGAGTGAGCCTTCATACCTACCATCTTGCAAGAGCCTGGTCAACGGGACTGCTCGGGGCCATAGATACTTCAAATTCTTTCTTTCAACTTGCCACTAAGTGAGCCTTCATCCCTGCTAGCAAGTGAGTTCATGGTTAGTGGGTCTACGCAGGGCCATAGATACCATATACTACTAGACTGCCACTGAGTGAGTTTTAAAGGTAAACTTTTTTATAATTTAATCTCACGCTTTAAGTTATCACCACTCCACGTGCGACTAATGAGGCCTTCCACATTTTGTAGGTGGTATAACACTGACTTTATGGCCTCCTCCAATATATATGGGCCCTCCCAATTGGGACTGAGCTTCCCAACTGCCGCCGACCTTCTTGTCATACCGGCCTTCTAAGGATGAGATCTCCCGTTACAAATTGCTTGACTCAAATATGTTTATCAAAGTATTTTGCCATCCAGCGCTGAAGAGGACCTTTTCTTAATCAACTTCCTCTTTCACCTCTACCATCTCCTCGGCCTGCTCCTCCAAAACCTTGCCAAACTCTTCTACCTCACCTAGCTAAGAAGTGGTGTTGAAGGTTGTGGCATAGAATTGCCTCGCCATCTTGGGATCTCCCTGGATCCCGACCTGAACTCCCCCGCTGTTGAAATTTTGGAACTAGTGGAAAAATAAGGGGACATAACGAAAAGCAATGTTGAGGGGGCCCAAAGATGGCATTGTAATTGCTCGGGGCATCAACAATGATGAACCGACCATTCCTTGAAATTCCCCCCATCATCATATGGAGCTCGACTACTCCTTCTACCTCCTTCCTTTCCTCAATAAATCCGAACAGCGGTCCATCGGAAGCCAACACCCTCCGCACCTTCACCTGCATCTCGTCGAAGGCATTCTTGAAAAACACATTTACAAGACTCCCATTATTAATTATGATTTGGGAGACTATGAGGTTTACTATGGCCTTTTGGATCACTAAGTCATCACAGAATGGGTCATCGTAGTCCATCGTGTCCTTCAGCATGAATGTGATCTTCTCTTCTAGGGGTAGAACTTGGGAGTTCAAGACGACAATCCTACAGAACATTGTTTGGTGGCTCCCCCTGCAGGTGGCCTCAATCCCAACTCCCCCACAGATCACCCTGATCCCTCCCCGGGTCCCCGCATTGGCCTAATCCTCACACCTACTGTTGGTACCCTAGATGTGATTTGGCTTATGTAATCCCTTTCCAGCCCCTCTTGATCCATATAACTATATATGATCATGATTAGGCCTTGTTCAGTTTCCCTAGGACAGTTTATAACTGACCTAGAGCTTAGGCTAGAAGTTCTAGATGTATTTTTGGTTAAGGCATTTTCCGTTCGAACATCGTCGAACGAGGCCTCGCGATCGTCGATCATTGGTCGACGATAGCAGGGCTATAGAATCGTTGAAGTCAAGACAATTATCGTCGACCGCTGGTCGACGATCTCAGAGCAAGTTTATTACGCTCTGAAGGTTGGTCGACGATCTGCCATCAGCAGTTCAACGATCGTGTTCTTGCTTCACGATTTCTGTCTCGACAGATTTTTGCCCTAGTCGTCGACATCATGAGATGTTCGACGATTTCTGCTCAAACAGATTTTCTGCTTTAGTCGACGATATCTTGAGCTGGTCGACGATTTCTGTTCGACGATTTCTGTTTCGACAGATTTCTGCTCTTAGTCGACGATCTGTTAGCTAGGTCGACGATCATCGAATCCCTATTCGACGATTATTGTCTGCCTTTATCTTTTTATATTCATTCTATTCCTTGGTTTATTTCCAAGTGTTTTAGCTTGTGGTTAGAGAATTTTCTGAAGTTGTTTTTGCAGATTTATGGCTTAAATTCAAAATAAATTAATTACCAGATATGTCAAGCTTAAATCACGGGATTCAGTATTTTGATAAAGCATTTTTTGTCCTATTATACAAAATATATTGCCAGGCTGTATTCTAGCCGTTGGCACTGTTTGCTATTTCCAAGAATGGTAAGTCTTTATACTGAGATATTTTCCCACTTATTTAATTCCTTATTGGGACTGACAGTAAGCTAATAGGTCATTCTATTCCTATTGCTATATTCTATTTTGAGATAATCTGTTGCAGGGCTCGAGAATTCAAATCAATAGAGCCGTTCCAAAGGAAAAATTAGAAGACATATTTAAGAGAGATTTTTTTCTCAGAAAAATAAGAAGAAACAGATACAGAGAGAATTTTTCGTGTGTTGTATTCTCTCAAGCATCTTCAGACCAACTCTTCACCATTTCACAAAAAGAAGAAGAAAAGCTCCCCTGAAGAAAAATCCCAGAGCAATTACTTTCATTCTCAAGTCTCCTGAGCATCTGCTTAGAGTTTTCAAGACTTCAGAAAGAGCTCCGTTTCTGCTTCAATTATTCCAGAATCTGAAGACCTGATAAAAATCAGTCTACAGATCTCTGAGGATTTAGTTTCAGTATATCTGAAACTCCTTCATCCTGAAGCAAAGGCTTTCCCTGAACTTTCACTGAGCCAGGGGGAGACTTTGATTCTTTAGAGAATCCACAAGTCTTCTCTAATCTGTATTTACAACAGAGAAGATAATCTAACCCTCTCAACCCCTTTGTAAAAGAGTTTGTTCACACCTCTTCAAAAGTGAACATTGGTGACAGGGCACCTTATCAACAACCTGTGGTTGAGCATCCTTATCAAAAGCTCAAAGGGTCTGTTTGATCTACCTGAATCAGATCATTGGTGGCAGGGCACCTTAGCAAAAACCTGTAGTGGATTCCTATCAGGGTGGTAGAAGAGTGGAGTACCTATTTAGAGGGAACCACTATATATCCTATGTCTCTGGCTATCTTGTTTAATTGTTTATTCTGTGGCTGTGATAGAACTACCTAGGATTGCTAGTTGCTGTGATAGGCTTATAGTTAAACTGAAATTTCAGTTAACTCTCTCACCTGTGCATTTCACTGTGTTAGGCTCTTAGGGTTCAAGTATCAGATTATTTATTCCGCAAATAAACTCCAAGGGAGCTGACTAGTTGTTCATAAAATTTGAATACTCTATTCACCCCCCCCCCCCCCTCTAGATTAGTTTACAACTTATCCCCTCACTTTCACCTACCCTCCTCTACTTCTCTTGCCACAACCTCCTCAATCCTCACCTACTGCTACTTCTATTGTACTGAGCCTCTCACCCTCCTTACTTCCAAGAACTCTGGGTAGGTGGCCATTATATGGCCTTCCTCTTCACGGAATTCACAATATGGCAACGCCACCCTGTCTCCCACTCCTCTGAACAAAACTTTTCTTTTATTCCTCTTCCCCTTCCTCTGCCTCTTCCAATAGTCATTGTATGCTGAGGTGGAGGTAGGAGGGGCCTTTGGGCTAGCCTCCACCCTGGGGGGTTGAATTGTCCTTATCCTTCATGGAAGTTCCCCCCTCCGTGGTATCCTCTTCCCTGGCTCTAAACGGTACCCCCTTACGACCTCCAAATGGGCCGGTTGATTGGCTCCTGCTTCCCCCATCCTTGGTCCTATCTCTTATGTTGTCCTTGAACTCTTTTCTCCTTCACTTCATCCTCTACCAACCTAACCAACGTTTTTGTAAACGCTGGGTTCGCTGCTTCTCCCTCGATTTCCTTTGTTGCTCTATCCATCAGCTCCTCAAATGATAGATGTGGCTCCCTTTTTAGCTCGATCCAGAAGAACCCCCTGACAAAGCCCAAGTGTGAAGGCTAACATCATCTTATACCCTAGCACCTCCTTGCCTAGGAGAGCATCCTCCTAGAATTTGTACACAGCTCTCCAAAGTCTCTTCGACCCCTTATGCTGCGAACAAGAACACTGCTCCTTTCTTCCTTTTCTTTGAAGTCGAGAACATCAGCAGGAACCACCAATGCAGGTCCTCAAAATAGTTGAATTGGGAGGGAGATGGTAGAACCAGTCCCTTTCTTTCTCCTTGAACTTCATGGCAAAAAGTCAATACTTGAAAGCATCTGATATTTGTCTGATGGAGACCGCTTCTTCAAACCACTGGATGTGTTGGATAGGGTCGTCTCTGTAATTGTAGTAGCACATCTTCAACTCCCAGAACCCCTCTTGTACCGGAGCTGAGATGATTAGCTCGCTAAAAGGGCTACCTACTCAGGTAAGATGAGCCAACAGATACATCACTATTAGCTCGCCGGACTTGCCAACACTTGTCGAGCTGGGGAACAGCTCTCCCCAAGCAAGACATTGCTCACTAACCTCCACAGCTACCTCCTTCCATTGTCGTTGACCCAGGGCATTCTCGCCAAGATCCTAGGGTGTAATCAACGTGGCAAAGAGCATCGAGCACTCGTTGGGTGTGGCAAGTCACCCCAGTCATTCCCATGTCCTTTGTTTATATCCATAGGGCTCAGTTAAAGATTTTCTTGTGCTGGGTATGGTTCACGCTCACCGCACCAAAAATGTTGAAACTGAAACTCAGTCCCAAGAGGAGTTTGGACCCAAAGGAGATAGCTTACACCTATTTATCCCAAGGAAGAGCACTTGACCAATGACTTAAGACCAAGGAACATACCCTGAGCTACAGCATAGTAGTCCTACCAAACACTAGGAAGATTGAAGAGAGCTTCCCCTCCCTAGCTATTGCTAAGCTGGGCACCTTGAAGGGTACTTTAGGCCAACGAAAACTAAATAGAGGAGGAATAAGCCAAAAAAGGATCTTCTCCAAAGGTGCACATTGGGTCTATTTATAGTTTCCTAAGTCTGGCCTGCAAATAACAGAATCCTACCTTTTAAATTTACTATATACAGTACAAATTAGTCTGCCAACATCGAAACTCCATTGTTTGGAGGGGCTATTAGCAAACCCAAAATCGATCATCTTAAATAAAAACCTCTAAGTGAGTCGATCACTCGCTAGAGAAGGCGTGTGCATAAAGAGGTGAGCACTCGCTACTCACCTTGGCACGAGGGAGAGTGTAAGTCATGCCCCCACTCATCCATATCTTTCCCTGAGCCCGGGGTGAGCACATACAAAGATACCCCACTTGCCCCCTAACCTCACTAGGCAATTTGTCAATCACAAGACTTGGGACCACTCGCCCATTCAGCTCACCAGGCTCTGAATGACTCCTCCCGGCCTTGATTTGAACTGAGGGCCTCACTCGCCAAATACGGGGTTATACACTATAATCAGAGGTTAGTAGGAGGAAGCTATAAGTTGGAACAACTTATAGATGATCCTACCCGCGACTGATACTAAATGTAAAATCCCTCTCCCAAAATGACTAGACAGAAGATTTTATGCCCACTGTAACCATCTCACGGTGATGCCTTGGAATAAGGCAACTATTACCCTGCTAATTATATATCACAAAACACATCATAGTACAAATAATAGTACAAATATACAGTGGAAGTCTAAATAGGAAGTAGACACAGTCATAAGTAAACACAGTCATCACAGATACACATATATCAAGTCTCGAAAATTACCAAAGTCCCAAACATAAGGGCTACATAAACAATTTCCTCGAAAATAAATAACGTCAGTCTAGAACGATAATCTCCATGCCACTCAAAGACACTGGGTCATCATACGAGTCCGTAGAAGAGTCTGGTAATGGTGGGGGTACTGGCATAGTCCGAATAGCTCTCCTTCTACTTCGATAATGGTTGAACCTCAGCGGAGGCTCCCACTACTGGCTTGGTAGATCATGATCCCATTATGTTTAATTTTAAAATATTAGTCATCGATAACTAAGTAACATCCTCCCGCCCCTCGATGGACCTTAGGGAACAAGGCAAGTACGATCACACAACATTTAAATTACTAATCATAGGATTAGGTTATTTATTCAAGTTAGCAATTTCAAATATGAAGATGGTAAAACATAAAGTAACTTACCATGTGAGAGAGCCCATACTAACTCACATAATAAGGGTCAATGATGAGTATTAGCATAGAAAAACATAACTTATCTTATTATAGTGCATATACATTTAATAAGACAAGGATCCAAGGTTATAATACATCTATTTAAGACAATATAGGTAAAATTATTCAAACTGCAAGCTTACCCAATCCCCAGGTGAGACACCAACATGTATACACGATTTATGACAAGCTGACACCAACAACCTTATTAAGTAGGTAGAGATCTTACAGGCCTTGTTGTAGTGGCAAGATGACAACAACGGAACGGTTACTACCGCTTGTAGGGAAGTAACACACAACTCACCCTAATACATAGTGTACGAGTTAAACATGTACTATTTTGGAATAAATGATCAAATAAAATGCACAAAATACGAATAACTCTTGATTTAAGAAGGTATAGCCCACCGAGAAGATTACCTTAAAAAGTAGCAAAGGTTTTCCTCAAGACATATAACTTCTTAGAGACACCCAACAAACACCCTGTATGTGTGCACTATTCGGGAGAGGTGGAGTGACTTGCCACCAAATGACAACATCCATCACAATTATGATAGAGACTCATGCATGCTCATAAATAAAGAGTATAAGACAAAGACTTGTCTTAAATATTAAAATAGTTATAACATGACTATTAAACATAGTATTATTAAGAGAAGAACAAAACACTATCTCTTTAAATGATTTGCTACAAAAACCCTGTAACATATTTTATACTTGAAAGGATCATGGAGAACATATAACTATTTCAACATATGGCTAGACACGTCCAAGTAATTCCACTGTATAGAAACAAGTAGGGCTTGAATGCTAGTAAATCAAGTATCATTTTCTTCTACCAAGGTTATGAAATTTTTATAACAAGGCTAAATATAGTGAAGTGGTAAATACTCTGAAATTTTAGAGGTCACAACACCAATTTCTATAGTTTTAAACACTTGCACAAGTGCACAGACTGTCACAACATAAGTTCACTCAAAGTTGCACTTTTAAGTGTTACCCTTAACATGATAATATGTGATAGAGGCCACATCTATGTGCTACAGCAATCCTAACATACAAATAGTAATATGAATGTATAATTTTAAAACACAAGTTTCATCATAGAATGCCTTGGAATAAATGAAAGTTGCACATTACTAATTTCCACTATAGTTTGGTGTGACGATTAATAGATAAAACATGATTATGCTAAAACCTAAGTTTAACTTATCCAAATGACACCAAATTTTTCCCACTAAAGCTTAATAGCATAATAAAAGTGCCACCAAAATTTTAGACCATTTGGAATAGTTTAGGTGCTAAAAATTCCATTTATTTATTTGATGTAACGCAAGCAAATTTCACCAAAAACTATAGGGAGATTTATTCTAAAAATTCCCAAAATTTTATCAAAGATATAAAATTGTATTAGATGCCTCTGCAAAAAAAAATTATCCCATAATATTTTTTGTGAGAAAAAAATACACCTTATTTATTTTAGCCCTAGAGTTTATAGACATTTAGTAAACTAGACTTTTAGAGAGCTACAATGGTTTTCTTGAGACGATACACCCTATTTTGGAAAGTTCTCACTGTCTCTTATAAGTTTGATGTTGAGCACTTTTTTGAAAATGACCCTAAAATCCTTTAAATGATGAAATAATGAACTATACTTTAATTAAATAAATCTGTCATATTTTATTTAAATTGATTAAATCCCAGGATGCGTATAACGCGCGGTGCCTTAATCCAGCTGCTTAGATGCAGCCAGACGACATTTTGTATAACCAGATCATGGGATCAGGTATTTATGATCCGCTGCGCTGAAGATCAATCATTGGCGAAGAAATCAAGTGTTTTAATTTTGTGTTCTTCTTGGGATCAATGGCTGGTGATTAACCGAGACTTAATCTCCTTCTCCACTCCACTCTGGCAATCATCATGGAAAGCACCACCACCAATTGACTCTTCGGAGGATAACAAACTTTTGGGTGGCAATCCGATGGCCGGCCTCCGCCATCTCTTTCCAAAATGTTTATTATCGTTTTCCCGTGGCGCGAACACTCAGAATCTTTTTCTCCAGCAACGGCAATCGCCTAAAGGCCAATATGAGGATGGAGAAGTCTTCTTCTCCACTATTGTGTCCCTCAATGAATCTCAGAAAGATCTAGATTGCTTCCACAAATCATGTGATGACCTAAGGCTCGGGTGGCTTAGAAAGGGGTGCTCTGGTGGGTTGAGACCCCATGTTAAACCTCCTATATATTCTTGATGGGCTAAAAAATAGTTCTGACTCTTGCTAGAGTGTAACCTGGTAATGCAAGTGCACCTATCATTTGGAGTATATAATCAAGTGTCGTATTCTATAGGTCTGCAAAAATACTTGTACTCACACGGAAGAGCTATTATTTTATCTAACAAAAAGAGTTGTTTATTTGTAAAACTGAGTGAAATTAAAATATTTAGAGAAATACGATGAGTTTAAGGCTAGCACTTGATGTAGAATCCATTTGTATAAAATAAACTCTTAATGAAAGATTAAACTGCAGGCTCTCAAAATAATCAACTTCAATCATGGAGGTTCCTAAATTATGAAGGCACCTCTCTCGAGAATACATTATCAACTAACCTTAGGTTGATCGATTAAGACCTCTTGGCCAGTCAAAACCCCTAAGCTTTCTTTATGCAATGGACCCCACTATTGGGTTTGACCATAATTCAGAAGATTTATGTCGTCCTCTCTCAAGGATTGCATGCAACTCCTTTTATCTTTGTGTGATCTCCTCATTTTCACAACCTCTCGGTACACTAGAATATAGATCTTAGTACAAAAAACATATCCATGATCCTTTTATCCTTGAATGATCTCCTCGTATTCACAACCCTTCGGTAAATTAGAACACGGATCTTTGATCGGAAAAAGGTACTCGCGACAAAAGAAATCAAAGTAAAATTAATCAAAGATAAATCGAAGTGAATTAAAACAAAGAACTTGTTAATTTATTAAAAGACAAAGCAAAGTTTATTTCATTCCAAAGTTCATCATGATCAAGTGCTAATAGAAATTTAGCTACTCATCATGATGGGGGAATTACACATAATGTAGGGAGAGACATGATTACTAAATATAAGAAAGCTTCAATTGAAATAAAGTTACACTAGGAATTAAAAATACAAGAGCTACACTAGCAAATAGAAATGAAAGTACAGCTAAAACAAACAAGAATTTTAGCAATTAAGCCCCAAAATCTACCTCCTCGGCTCTAGAGAATTGCTGGAATTTATAAATACTTTTGTTGGGGAGTCACGCCCATTATAGGGGCGTGTATAGTATGGGACTATCATCATAAAAACTCATGGAATGCCTGGAGGAAACCCCAAAAATGCTTTAATAGGCAGGTCATGCCCCTAGGTCACACTTATGACCTAAGGCGTGTCTTGACTGAGTCTGGAAGATGGCAAGAAATGACGTGATCTGTAGTTTATCTATTGGTTTGGGAAGGAGTCACGACTCCTGGTCACACCCGTGACCAGGGTGTGTTTGCTAAAATGTCACGCCGACATGAACTGTTGGATTGAATGTTCGGCCACCCCCCTTATTCTACTATACATGCCCCCTATCATGCCCGTGATAGGGGCGTTTAATTTTAATCTGATGTATCATCTTTTCTGGTGCACTGGAGAAAGAGCATGGTGTGCAGGTTTAGTCATACCCCTTGTCACACCAGGGACCAGGGCGTGTAACTTTTAACTTTTCCAAAATCTTCCAAAAAGTTCCCAAAATTCTCTAATGAGCTCCAATTTGATAATTGCAGCCCAAAATAGCCAAAATTGCAAAAATAAGTCAATTAGAGGATATTTAAGCAAAATAAAAATAATTTAAAACTATATAAAAATGACACTAAAAATAAAGTTATCAAATACCCCCATACTTACTTTTTTGCTAGTCCCGAACAAACAACCTTCCATAGGGAGCAAAAAAATTTTATAGATTATAAAAGAATAATGAACCTAAGGAGTAAAATGCGAAGTCTTATGTCTATGTGCGTAGAGATTTTAGCAGAAAGACTTACTCAGCATACAATTTAGTTTATAGATTTCAAGAAGGCAACTCATTTATTTTTTCCACTTTTTAAAAAGAAATACCGGTAAATCCATTATTTATTTTCAGGGAGAGAGTAGCGTGTTCAGTAAAATTGATATTACACAATATCAAGAATCGAGGTACCCTTCCAAGAAATCCATCAATGATGATGGCTATAGGCTTTCCCTTTCACACTCTCACCACGATACTAGTATAACACATAAGCACAAATCATTAGGACTTAGCTAGGTTGAAATGTATACATAGGTTAATGATATGGATAATCAAAGATAAACTTGACGACTAGTTACACCTAAGCAAAAAGTGAGCTCGCACAAATGAATTTATACTAACACCCATGAATTTTTAGAACATAGCCAATTTTCCAAATCTTTTCATTTTTGTTTCCACATTTTTTTCACTTTTTTCTTTTCTTTTTCTTCCCATGTGATAATCTTTATATATATATATATATACATATTTATATATATATATATATATATATATATATATATATATATCACAAATGGGAGAGAAATCTGTGAATATAATCACCATACTAAAATGACTTCCAAATTATACTCAAAGAAGAACAAATTTTTTTGAGCTCGGGCTTAGATGTGTGAATAGGATGCCTTTTAGGCTTTGGTTATATTATTGGTGGAGCTAAAACAAAACATAAGGTATTGTAACGCCTCCATCCATCACATGGAATATAATAGAGGTTCTGGTCGGGACCCCACGCCATATTTCATAGACAAACGGCGAAATCACGTATGAATATCAAAATTACTTTCTACTCGCATCTTAACTCAAAGCATTCTAGCGGAAGATTTTAACTTGCAATAACTCATCATATTGAATGTCCACTAAATATATAAACAACACATTTATATATATCAACAGGATTGTATACAAATACACAAACGCTCACGGCCTTAGGCCTTACATGTTTCTCTTTACAGATGTGGTTTCATACATCGGCACGCAGGCCGGCCACACATGAAAATATAATTCTTCGCACAGCCTTCAAGGGCCTACAAGCAGCAAGGGCTTCAGCCCGCTCAATCCAATTCACCCTGTCAGCACCTGTATATGGACATCCACCCCAAGGGTGATAAATAAAGCAACGGTCAGCATTCAGCTGACCAATTATAACGACCCTACCCCTTACCCGGGGCAGTGGTTCCTTCTCTGCATGCATTACCCGGGTTGTGATTGAAATGCATGCAGGAAAAGAACAAATACCCCGGGTAAGGGGTAGGGTTGTTATAATTGGTCAGCTGAATGCTGACTATTGCTTTATTTATCACCCTTGGGGTGGGTGTCCATATGTAGGTGCTGATGGGCTAAATTGCATTAAGCGGACTGAAGCCCTTGCTGCTTGTAGGCCCTTGATGGTTGTGCAAAGAATTATATTTTCATGTCTGGCCGGCCTGCGTGCCGATGTATGAAACCACATCTGTAAAGAGAAACATGTAAGGCCTAAGGCCGTGAGCGTTTGTGTATTTGTATTCATTCCTATTGATATATATAAATGTGTTATTTATATATTTAGTGGACATTCAATATGATGAGTTCTTGTAAAGAGAAACATTTAGTGAAATCCTCCATCATCCATGCACATGCATAAAGGAGGACTTTACATGTTCAAGAAGGAGATCATTACCCTTGACGATCGCTTTAGAGACATGGAAAACTAACCGGATGAAGAGCACCGCAACGGCCTTACCTCCACAGATATGGACTCGGCTCGTGATTTGGAGCTCTAAAGCTCCAGCAGCAGCCGGATTCCTCCTTATCCTTCTTCCTTGCTCTCCCCTCTCTCTATCTCTTTTGAAAGAGAATGGCCAAAGATAAATGAGAGTTTATCCCTCAACTCTCGGCCTTATAATAGTAGGAAGATCTCTAGATCGTTGGATCCTAATTAATGGAAATGAACGGCCACGAATTGCCCTGAAACTCAATTTCCAGGGCTGAACACGTCTTGTGACACGCCCATGTCACAGGTCGGGTGCCTTAAGCGGCAAAGAAATCGACTCTGCCAGACCAGGACATGGCCCTATGACACGCCTATGTAACAGGTCGTGTGCCAGACACGGCTTCGAACACGCCCATGTCTAGCCCGTGTTTAGCAACCCTCACAAACCTGGCCACAACTAGAGAAGGACAAGGCCAATGATATGTCCGTGTTACAGGCCGTGTGCCAAACCGACTTGCCTCTTGAGGAACGTCAACTACATTTCTTTGAACTCACAGGACACGACCTTGGACACGCCCATGTCACAGGGCTTGTGCCCCACTCGAGGCCCACTCGAGACCCACTCGAGACCCACTCGAGACCCACTCGAGACCCACTCGAGACCCACTCAAGTACACAGAGCAGGATACGTCCTTGGACACACCTGTGTCCCTAGCCATATTGCCCAGTCTACAGTCCAATGAGATTTTGGGGTGTTACAGGTATAGTGGCTCACCTTTTGTAAGCAAAGGTAAAATGTTAGGTGTGGGTGCAAAGGTTCAAACGGGCCAATAAAAATGCCTAACTCCTTTTCATGCTAAAGAATTTAACTTATGCAAAGTCTTGAGAATAGTTTGGGGCAAGTTCTAGACACCAAAAAAGTAATATCTTTTCTCTTAACTAATGTAATACTGCTCTAGTTAACTTCTACACACTCACCAAAATTAATTTTGTATTATACCAGTTTCGAGTTAAAAGTGAAATAAACCATTTCCACATAATTAGAAAAATATAAAGGTAAGAGTATGCTGAATATTTAATATTACTTAAAATTCTACTAACATGTGTGTTTGACTAGAAACACATCATAGCCAATAGTTTTACTCCAAAATTTAAAATCTAATAAAGCCACAAAATTTTCTAAACACTATGAAAAATTAAATTCACAAAGAATTTTGCGAGCAAATAAAGAAATAAAATATTTCTCTAATAAAACTTTTTTTTGATTTTTTTAAATAAAAACTTTCTAATTTTTATTGCTAAAAATATTTTAATTTTTTAAAGAATAATAAAAAAATAAAAAGTTTTTTATATAGGTTTTACTCAAAAATAAATACTGGTGTCTGATCCCCCCATACTTAATATGAAACATTATCCCTAATGTTTTGTAAAAAATAAAAAATGTAAAGTATAGGAAAAAAGGAACTTCCCTGAGAAGAATCACCAAGTCGCACCAAGCAATCTGGAAAGAAGTTAATTAAAGTACAAAAACACAATAATTTTTTAATTATTTTTTAAAAAACTTGATGAAAACAAAAAATGCTAAAAATAAAAATACAACTAAAAATAAATTTGCTGAAAAATGAAAAACTGTTGAAAATCAGGCAACAAAGATAATAACTAAGATAGACTACTCCTCATCACTATCATCTACACTCTGTCGATAATAGGCATGTAGCTCCACAAACTCCTGGGAGATGTCCTCCATGGAATAAGTGTGGTGTTGTTCCAATTTATTAAATCGCCCGTTAATCCGCTCAATAAGACGGGTCTCTATCTACTCCAATTGCGTGCAAAGTGAAATAAACAGTTGATCCAAATAAGGAGAAGGACCAGGAGGAGGATGCTGCAGTAATGGAATTAGAGGAGGAGGAGTGTCATAGGTTCCACCACTTCCATCCGTAGGGAGAGTCTCGTACTCTTCTTCTCAATAATACGCTAATCTAAGTGCTTGGAGGATAGAAAATGTAAGGGGAATATTTGCTTGAACACAATATAGTTGCGGAAGACCGTCCCAAACTCCAAGCCATTTTTGCTTTGTGAGTGATGTAATTACCGATGTGCACCGCTCCCAATCACGTATTTTCACCTTGAAGCTGAAAGAAGAGAGCAAGTTCCATGCCCAAATTGAGTGGAATTTGACGAACCATACTATATAAATATAGAAGATCATGATGAGTTACCATGCCATTTTATCCTCGCGACCGGTGAGAGAGAAACTCAAATGATGATGGATAATGCGAAGAGCGGGAGAATAGTGTGTTATCCTTTGGATCATTTCGGGTTGTAGGGGGTGAATTCATGACTAATCTCTAACCAAAAGTGTGTGGCATTGAAATTCAGTGGAAAATCTGAATAAAGATCGTTATGCACAGTTGAATTTCTGAAATCTTCATTAAAGAATCCCATGAGAACATTGAACTGGCGGAGTGGAGCTCATGCATTACACCCCCAATCCGGAATGTCATGAATGTGTTCACATGCCCACCTCGAAGTTTAAGAGAAGCTAGGAACTCCATGGTGAGTTCAAAGAACACGGGCACAAAGATAGCAAAGAAGGTGTTCCATCCAAGGGTGGATAGAAATCTTCTAATAAAGTCCGCATCACTAAATGCAGCGAGCACTCCCCAATCCAGGATCTGAAAAGGCTAACTGTTTCCTATTTAAGCAATTTCTCAGCATCAGTAGGAAGGATTGGAGAACGTAAGCATAGATTCTATCGTAACAGCTTCCTTGGGATTCCTAGAGGAAGAGGCGATAGAGCGGGAGTAATGACGATGAATTGTGAAAAGGAAAAAGGTGAAATTGGTATTGAGGGTAGAATAAAGAAACTGGAATGGTGTGGTGAGAAGAAGAGGAGAAGGTCTTAAAAAACAAATTTTACTAGACACGCCCCACAGTCACGCCCGTGACTAGGGGGCATGTAAAATTAAAGCGATAAGTCTCCGAAAACCATCGAAGATTTGGTCAAAGTTGACTGTTGCATGACACGCCTTAGAGACATGCCCACGGCATAGGGGCTTGTAAATTTAAAATTCAAAACTGATCGATCCACCTGAGACAATCCCGTGACCAAAGAAGATCACGCCCATAACTGACGTGAGAAAAAAAAATCCCGAAAATGAAAAGAATCCAAGATTTCTGATTTGGAGACAAACACGCTAACTTATCACACCCGTGACCCGTAGGTCACACCTGTGACCGGGGCATTTAAAAATTAAAACAAAAGAAATTAGAAAATTTTGTTTTGTTTATTTATTTATTTGTTAGAGAGACAAAATTTAAGCCTAATTGAAAAAATAAAATTTTTTGACTTGAAGTGCGCTGCGAGTTGTTGATTCCCGGATTTTTCTAATCGTCATTCGTCGAATCACCACAAAACCTACAAAAGCTTAAACAACATAAAATATGAAAAATCAAATTTTTTAAGAGAAAACAAAAGTAAGATATTCTTGCGGTGCCTCCCAAGAGCGCTTTGTTTATGGTCGGTGAGCTCTACCATAGTGGCTCACCAGATTACCATGTTTTCAATCAAATGATGATAAGGGATTTGGTTGTTGTGAGGTGCCATAAGTGGATCCATGAATATTAATATTCTTGTATGCCATGTAGAGGAGAACCATGCCCTCACTAACATCAAAAATCTCCCGCAATGCGGCTAAGAATGGAGGTCCTAAGATAAAAGGCATCTTGGCATCCCCCTCCATGTCTAAGATAATGAAATCTACCGGAAGTATAGATTCAACAATCTTGACTTGGATATCGTGAATTTCCCCCTTAGGATCCTTCGTGGAATGATCAACAAATTTTAATATTATATCAGTGGGGATATGCTCTCCTAAATTGAGGTTTTGAGCAAAACTAACGGGGAGGATATTAACACTCGTGCCAAGAGTGGCTACAGCATTTGGAAATGGATCTCCCATATAATGCACGAGATATTAAAATAACATTGATTTTTATAGACCGCTCTACCAAACGAGCGGGATAAGGTAATTGGGGCTTAAATTCTTGAAGTGGAGGAGGCGATGTATAATCCATATATTCCTCTTTAAGGCGCGCCTCCGAGTATCTCATAAAGGTCACCATCAAGGCATTTGTGTGTGTCATCCGTAGTGTTCTTTTAGTGAGATCGGTGACGATTTTTAACAACTGTCCTACTTGGTTCTCCAAATTTCTCAATGTCCGTTGCAAGTTATGAACATCTACATCATTCTTAGTCATGTATTTATGAACCACCTCCTTAAAAAAGTGGATTTACCCAATGATAAATTATTTTGAGGAGCATGAGGAGAATTAGTTGTGTTACCTTGATTTCCCAAAGATAAATTGAGGTGATTCCTCCATCCAGGATGATATGTATTACCGTAGTTATTATTTGGGTTGAAGGGCGACTTATTTAGATTACTTATATAATCCACTTGCTCTAATTGATATACCGCATTTGGAATAGGCTGCAAGGTAGATGTAAGGGAGGCAACAGTCATCCCCTCTAATTTCTTGTTGAGTATATTGACCTAGAGAGAAAAGTTAGTAAAAGTATCAATTTTGTACATCCCGGCCGGTTTATTTGGGCGAGACCAGGGTGTACTCCATTGATAAGTGTTCATGGTTGTACCTTATATAAGCTCCTTGGTGGCCACCAGTGTTTTGTTATTAAGAGTTCCACCGACAGCGAAATCAATATTCTGCCTCATTTTAGTATTAAGGCCGTTATTGAAGGATTGGATTTGAGGCCTATCAGGGATTTAATTATGGGGACATCGGTGAAGTAATTCCTTAAATCTTTCTCAAGTATCATATAATGTTTACGAATCAATTTGGTAAAAATATGAAATATCATTGTGCAACTTAGCCATTTTAGATGGCTGAAAATATTTTGTGAGAAAATGTTCTGTCATCTCGGCCCAGGTAGTGAAGGAGCGCCTTGGTAGAGAACCTAACCACTATTTTGCCTTTGTGCACAAAGTAAAAGAAAAAAATTCTAAGCTTTATTGCTTAATTAGAAACTTCATTAGTTTTAAAAGTAATAAATATTTATAAAAAAGTTAGAAATGTGTGTTTGGATCCTCATTCTAAAGCCCATCAAATTACACATATTGTTGTACCATTTGAATGATGCTTAGATTTAATTCAAAGTTATTTTTCGCAATAGCGAGTCGAATAATACTACATTAAATGTCATCTAAATTTGTTCGGGCATAATGAGACATAGTCCTTTGATCGGCCATATTCGGATTAGGATTTGGTTCCCCCATATTAGAAGAAAGAGAAGAAGTACAAGGAGAAGAAAAAGATAAAGATAGAGAAGAAGGAGACGAAGGTAGAGACAAAAAAAGGAGTGTCGCCTATGGATTTCTTAACCAAATTATTAGGTCTGGCGTTCCTTCACTTAACCCGTGGCGCTCTACTACTTATTTAAGAAATTAAGTATCACCCTTTTCAATAGTCTGGGCTTTTGGAACAGTTGGGTATGTGCTTGATCCTACATTTGGTATCAGAGGGGGTTACGGGTTCAAGACTGGGGGGATGCTATTAAATCCCAATTTTTCCCTTCTACCTTTGTGGGTCTGGAGGTTCAGACAACTGTGGACATGTGTTAACCCCACCACTAAGCTGTATGGGTCATGTGGTAACCCCACCTCTGAGCCGACGGGTTGTGCTGGATGTCAGGGGAATTTTTGGGTCCAGCGTTCCTTCACTTGACCCGTGGCGCTCTGCTACTTATTTAAGAAATTAAGTAGCACCCTTTCCAACAATCCGGGATTTTGGAATAGTTGGGTATGCGCTTGATCCTACACAAATCTTGAGAAATGAGATCACGGATTCGCAAGCATTGCTGAAGGGTTCGCTAAATTTCCGAATTCATGTCAAATAGATCTGACAGATTCCCTCGAGTTATAAATCAATAAAAAAAATTTAAAACGAACAAGAAATAAAAATAAAGAGATTTATTATTATTTTTACAATTTTTTAAATAAAAATTAAAAGTAAAATGATAAAAGTAATAGAACCGTGCTTTCCAAAAATCGATAAAAAGAAGTCCCTAGCAATGGCGCCAAAAACTTAATAAGCTAAAAATATAGTTCTGACTCTTGCTAAAGTGTAACCCAATAAGGAAAGTGCAACTATCATTTATAGTATATAATCAAGTGTCGTATCCCACGGGTCTGTCGAGTACTTGTACTCACAAGAAAGAGTTATTATTTTATCTAACAAAAAGAGTGGTTGATTAGTAAAACTAAGAAGTAGTGTGATTAAAATATTGAGAGAAATATAATGAGTTAAGGCTAGCACTGGATCTAGAATCCCTTTGGATAAACTAATCTCTTAATGAAAGATTACACTGCAACCTCTCAAAATTATCAATTTTGACTATGGAGGTTCCTAAATTATGAAGGCGTCTCTTTCGAGAATACGTTATCAATTAACCTTAGTTTGATCGATTAATATCTCTTATCCAGTCAAAATTCCTAAGCTTGCTTTAGGTGGTGAACTCCAATATTGGGTTTGACCTCAATCTGGAAGATTTATGTCATCCTCTCTCGAGGATTGCATGAAACTTCTTATATCTTTGAGTGATCTCCTTGTTTCTATAACATCGTGGTAAACTAAAATATAAATCTTAGTTTAAAAAACATACTCATGATCCTTTTACCCTTGAATGATCTCCTTGCATTCACAACCTCTTGGTAAAATAAAACACAGATCTTTGATCAGAAAAAGGTATTTGCGACATAAGAAATTGAAGCAAAATTAATCAAAGATAAACTGAAGCAAATTAAAGTAGAGAACTTGCTAATTTTTTAAGAGACAAATATAGTTTATTTCATTCCAAAGTTCATCATGATCAAATGCTAATAGAAATTTATCTTCTCATCATGATGGGTAATTACACATAAAGGTGGGGAGAGACATGATTACTAAATATAAGAAAGCTTGAATTGAAATAGAGCTATACTAGGAATGAAAATATAAGAGCTACACTAGCAATTAGAAATGAAAGTACATATAAAACAACCAAGGATTTTAGCAATTAAGCCCCAAAATCTCCCTCCTCTGCTCAAAAACATTGCTGGAATTTATAGAAACTTTAGTTGGGGATTCACGCCCCTAGGTCACCCCTGTGATAGGGGTGTGTCTTATACAGTACTGCAGCCATAAAAATCCAGGAAATGCTTGGAGAAAAATCACCAAACTGCATTAACAGGTGCATCATGCCCCTAGGTCACGTCTGTGACCTAAGGCATGTCTTGATCGAGTATAGAAAATGGCGAGAAATGGCATGATTTGTAGTTAATCCGTCAATTTGGGAAGGAGTCACGCCCCCTGGTCATGTCCATAACCATGGCATGTTTGTTGAATATCATGCCATAGCGAATGGATGGATTTAATGCTCGGCCACGCCCAATGGCCTACTGGACACACCCTCTGTCACGCCCATGACAGGGGTGTGTAATTTTAATTCGATATGGCATCTTGTCTGGTGCGCTAGAGAAAGAGCATGGTGCATGGGTTTAGTCATGTCCCCTAGTCACACCCATGACCAGGGCGTATTACTTTTAAATTTTCCAAAAATCTTCCAAAAAGTTCACAAAATTCTCTAGTGAGCTCCAATTTGATAATTGCAGCCCAAAACAACCTAAATTTTGAAAAGAAGTTAATGAAAGATTATTTAAGCAAAATATAGATAAAATTAAACAATATAAAAATAATACTAAAAATAGAGTTATCAGATATACACGCTATGGGGATTCAGATTTATACATGAGGGGAGAGTTTCGACATTGAACGAAGGTGCGGCGGCCTTTTTTATTATTATTATTTTATTTTATTAGGTGTGGCAGCCTGGTTGCAATCACGGATACAAAAATCCTATTTTTTTCTCTCCAGTCACCGACGGTGGCCTTCACTTGACTCTCTCAATTAAAAAGTGGTCGAGGAGATTAAACAGAGATAATGGGGAAGCTTGGGGGGTTTATAACTCCTCCATAACCATTCGCAATTAATCTCCACCACACAAGTGGCGGTTAGCCTTGGTCATCCTTCACTCTCCACCAAAACCCTTCTCAACCAAGCAAATGATTGGACATGCCTTTTGGAGGCCGGTTGTGGTCAGGCTAGCCTTGTCTAGACCCAATTGGGTCGAGTTTACTCAATTCAAACCCTAAGGTTTTGGGTTTGACTATTCATGGTCAAACTTTGACCTTTTTGAGGACTTGACCCCCACCACATGATGACCTAAGTCTCGCAAGGGTCTAATCAATCTTAAGGGTTCACAAGAATAGCAAGAGTCATCTAATTTCATTAGGATTGACTATAGGGTTGACTTTAAGTGATGTGTCACATCATGATTGGTTTTTAGTAACCTAGGTGCATACATCAAGTCCAAAGTACCTACATTACCCCTATAAGTCATATTTGGCTTAATATAGCTTGTAAAAAACCTTGTGTACACACCTTGAAGGGATTGAGAGGCTTATTCAAGCTCAATACCCTACCTTGGATGCATATAGACACTCCACCAAACTTTTAGACCCTTAAAACAAATTTGGGATGTTACAATAACAGACATTAGGAGTGGGATATTTATTGTATTATTTTTGTGTGCTCAAATTTTGATTTTCCTATTTGTCTTATAGCTGAGAATAGAACATTTCTCTGTGTGCATTGGCACAAGAGATTAGTTCATATCAACTATAAGACTATTTTTTAGTTCTTGTCAAAAAATCTAGTTAGTACAGGTTCTATGTGGAAATGTATTCAAGACATCCCTCATCATGCCAAATGGGCAAGCAAACAAAGGCCTCATTTAAACCAGTTCGGTTAAGAATTTCACTAGATGTTTACACTTGTTGTACATGGATCTGTTTGGCCATATACCAATTTATAGTTGAAGAGGGAAAGTCTATACACTTGTAATTGTTGATGATTTTTCTAAGTTCACTTGGGTGTTTTTCTTAAACAAAAGTCAGATACTCTAGATGTATTCACTACTTTTGTCAGGTAAATCTAGAATTAAATGGGCAGTTATGTGGCCAAAATTAGAAGTGATCAAGGAACTAAATTTCATTTAGGAGCCATGACCAAGTTTTGTGAAACTTAGGTATCTTTCATGAAATTTCCTGTCCTAGAACTCCCCAATAAAATGGAGTTATAGAGAGAATGAATAGAATCCTTATTAAGTCTAGTAGAACTATGTTAAGTGACTCCTCACTACTAGAATATTTTTGGGCTGAGACTATTATTATAGTTTTCCATATGAAAAATAGAGCATTAATCAACAAGAATTACAACGAGACTCTCTATGAGCTGGTGAAAGGAAGAAAACCAACCTTGGCCTACTTCAAAATCTTTGGAGGTAAGTGTTATATTTTAAACAATGAGAAACATTATCTAACTAAATTTGCTAAAAAGGCTTATGAGGGTATTTTTATTGGATATAACTCCTATATTAGAGCATATATGATATTCAATAAAAGCTCAAGTAGTAGAAGAATCCATTCATATTGTATTTGATGAGACCAGCCTGATCTATAAAGAATAGCCTAATTTTTCTAATGCTACAGGTACTGAACAAAAGATAGAAGAGTTTTCTATCAATAACAAGCAAGAAGCCTATGAGATAACACCATCTAATACAATAATCAGAGACGAAGACCATCTAATAGAAGAAGTACATGAGGCAGCAGAAGAGACACAACAGGCTGAGGTAAAAGTTGAACCTAAGACACAAGAGACTGTAGAAAGATTGCTAGTAGTTATCAAACACCTAAGAGATCACCAAAAAAAATTAAATCATTGGAGATATAAGTCAAGGAGTCTAAATATGGAGAAGCACAATAAATGACGTACTTGAAAGTCCACCTAGTGCCAACTACCTTCACCTATGGGGGGGAATAGGTGTCTTGCAGCGTTTTTGCGGAATTAAGCTATACCTGTACAAACAAACAAAACAACACAGCACAGAAAGACACATGCTATTTATAGTGGTTCCCTGATTTGGGTACGTCCACTCTCCCCCTTCGACCTATCTCCAACCAGGGACGACTCGGTCACTTCACCAACCGGATTGAAATCCAATCCACACACTAATGGAAGGAACCCTTCCAAGCGAAGGAGTCACCACTCCTCCACCACGGGTTGCACCCAGCCCTTACAACGAGGAACCTACGTTCCTTTATAACAAAATTAAAATGGAATGTATAAAATATACAAACTTTTTATGGAGGCTAGGTGTCCCTCTTCATTTGATGACGCATTCTTGATGAAGACGAAGAATCCACAACCTTAGCTCTCACTTAGAATGAATCTCCACGAAACCGGCGGCGGCAAGAAGAGCGGCGGCTTGGCGTTCGGGAACAGCGGCGGCAAGAAGTGCGGCGGCTGAGCTTTAGAGATCCAACCTTCATAGCAAAGCTAGCAAGGTCTACCAACGGTCACTCTAGGATCGACCGTCTCAATCGATTCGGAAGGGGAAGGTATTCCCGTTCAACAAACCAAGAGACAAAAGATCTCAAGATAGACACGTGAGACGCATTGCTTGGCTAAGCTTCTGTCGTCAGGAGATCAGGAAGAATCCACGATCAGCAACGGCGACCACCGTCATGAGCGGCGACGGCGGCGGACGACGATCTGCGATCCGCTAGGTCAAGTCGGCGGCCGTGCGTTTTCTTTTTCTTCACTTCCTGTTTCGTTCAACTTAGGATAGTATTTATACTGTAGATTAATCCAATATGACCGTTGTGGGCCCCACTAGTAGAAACCCTAAGTCCGGTTCAAAACAGCGCCTGAATATTTGGACTGATCCAGCGAGCAGAAGAAATTCGCCTAAGGCAAATTCGGTGAGAATCATTGGTGATTCTCGACGAATCATCGAGAATCACTTATGATTCTCGCCGAATTCTACTTGGCAGAATTTTGGCTGAAGATCTTGCCATCCGGAGAGAATCGGCGAGAATTATAATTCATTCTCGACGATTCGTCGAGAATGCAAAGTCATTCTCGACGATTCGGTGAGATTCAACTATTGATTCTCGACGATTCTGCCTTAAGCAGAAATCAAGACGGCGTTGAGACAGCCGGCTGCAATCGGCAAGAAACAACGAGTGATTCTCGACGATTCGGCGAGACTCACTAGTGATTCTCGTCGAATCGGCGAGAATCACTTAGTGATTCTCGACGATTTCTACTTAGACGATTTTCGTCTTTCTTCCCGCGAGTTGCTTGTCTGCTCTTGATCTTTCTCAGCCCTGTACTTGAAAGTAAGTACACTCCAATAGAGAGAGTACACGTAGGCCAACACACTGATCTGCTCAACGAGGGATTACGTTGCGCAGACCCGTGTATATTTACCCACTGTACCCTGACATTGGTGTGTACTTAGCGTGGAATAACTGCAAGCACACCTTGAAGACAAATGATCAAATACAATGTCAATTCACCTTAGCTAGTCTAGGGGCTTCTTCAAATCAGGTACATTGTGGATATAATACCCAACAATCTCCACCTATTTGAAGAAGCCTAAACCCTACAAGCTAAGGTGAATATAACGGATGGAAGAAAAACATAAACTGAATAATCAGTTGAGAAGGAATTTCCATACCATTATCTTTAGAGCATTTGGAGCATACTTTGCAAGAGCACCTTAGCCCTTAGCACCTTAACCGAGAGCACCTTAGCCGAGAGGGCAATCTCCCCCTTTTGGCTTCTACAAATCTGGGACTTTAGCACTTGCCACAATGCTCCCCCTCAGTTCTTGCATTTGTGCTTACACTTGAGTTTCTTGCGGATGCTCCCCCTTGATCCAAGAGCCGGGAGCCTCTGTATTCTTCATTCCTCAAAGTTTAGCATACCCAGTTCAGTGTTGAAGAGACTGAACTTGGCTTTGTCTAGGGGCTTTGTAAAAATATCTGCTTATCCGTGGGGACATAGCAGAGAGAAATGTCCTTGTTTTCCACATGCTCCCGAATGAAGTGGTAGCGCACTTCAATATGCTTCGTCCTGCTGTGCGACACAGGATTGTTCGCAATTGCTATTGTGCTTGAGGAGACACAATACATCGGAACTTCGCTGAACTGCAAGTCATAATCTTTGAGCTGATTCTTGATCCATAGAAGTTGTGCGCAACAGCTGCCTGCTGAGATGTACTCAGATTCAGCTGTGGAGGTTGCGACACAATTCTGCTTCTTACTGTTTCATGAGATAAGTCTTCTTCTGAGGAATTGACACGTCCCGGAAGTTCTTTTCCTATCATCCCTACTTCCTCTTCGAGTTCTCACACCGTCACGAGGATCTCCGATGATCTATTCTCTAGGATGATCCCTCACCTGTCGGAGCTCTAGGAGTCTGGCATCTGGAGCTCTGACATCTTCTCGGGCTTCTCCTTCTTCCAGAAGATTTTCTCCATCCTGCTCGTCAACTTCTCCAGCTGACGTCGAGGTGGAAACCTTGACGTACTTGGGAGTTGCACCTTTAGCAGTCTCATCTAAACTTAGCTGTTCAAGCCTTACACCGTAGTTAGCGTTATCTCTTTTCCCTTAATCTTGTTCCATGGCAAGCCTGGAACATCTCTTGTCTAGGTCTCATCATGTACATGGGTACCTAGACTATCCTGCAAAAAAAGAATTACCTTTCCTAAGGAATCCAATATGTATTGGGTCCTAGGTTCTTGTCAGCATAAAATCTTGAATGCCTTCCTACAGGAATCCTGTCAGGAAGGCTAACTCTGCCCAGAGGAGGTGGATATGCCCTTGCCCTTGACATAGAGGGGTTGTGCCAACAATCTATGGCAAAGTGACCTACCTTGCCACAGCACCAACACTCGAGAATGTTATATCGCCGTTTCAGACCTGATCTATTGACTGAGGTAGTCATGATCTCAGGTCTATACGGGATAAAGCCAGTTCTGCTCACAGCTTTTTCTTTTCCCCCGTAACACAAGGGAGGGTGGAAAGAATGCATGTGGTGCGTGTCATGAGGCCTGGGAGGTGGTGCCTTCCTTTCAGTCAGCACACTTCCAGAAGCCCCATGGGTACCTACCACATGTTTCCAGACTCCCCTTTCCTATGTCCTAGGTTGAAAGGTACTGCAGTGAGCTGGTTCCGGCATATTCATGATGAGTTGAGGCAGAGGCCAAGAATACAAATGGTTCAGGATGAGCCTTAGGTATTCTCTCATGGGTGGCCATGACAGCCCTTGCACTGTGGGAGTTTCCACACGAGGGCTGATCATTCTTGCAGTGACCAAGATTTTTTCTGTGGTCATACCTGAAAGCATGATGAATGCCCTTCCTACTTGGGGTGGGAGGTCTGAACACCGTCTCCCAATTTCTCCATGAATTAATAATTCGGGAGATCCACCCATTTTCTCCTTTTCTCTTGATAGCATCTACCTTAGAAAATTTAGACACTATCCTCTTCTCATTCTCTAGACGACTCTCTAGATCTGAGATTTTTGAGTCCTTTACCTTGATGGATTCCAATTGGAGATCCATCAAGGTCTTCAGCCGAGCAATCTCCTGAGCTTGCTCTTCAATAAGTAGGTTGCTTTTCTGAAGGGCACTCCTCAGGGAATCAAGATTTTCAATCTTTTGATTGAAATTCTCCATATCCCGTACATCATTAGATGGACAGCCATCCGGACTATTCCTGTCTTCAGGAACATCAAGGGAAGAGGGGCAGTATGATGAAGTTACCTGCTCCTAATTCTGTTGTTCATGGTTGCTGTTAAGATCGGCAGAGAAGGTTAAGTTAGCTTCATCAGAACTGCGTTGCTCAATTTCTTCTTCAGTCTTTGTCAGGGACACTAGAGCCCTGATAATGACAGATTGGTCATTACATTCATCTTCAGAGGCGAGGACCCCCAACATAGGCTTCATCCTCTTGCTAACAACTGGTCCCTGCTTTCTCTGATCCCTCCATGAGGTCTGAGACGGTTTGCCACATGGACTTGGCCGTCCTACATTTTTCCAGTCTAGATCGGTAAGGTCCAGACCAGACATCAATGATGATTTGACGAATCACCTGATCCAGGTTGAACAGAGAGAGTTCAGTCTCAGACATCTCAGTAATACACTTGGGGATTTGGAGATCCTTTCCAGAGCTGGTGGTCTTCATGGGAATGAATGGACCCTCTTCCAAGATGAGTGACGCTCGAGGATCGATAGCCTCCAGATGAAACATAACTCTCATCTTCCAGATAGGGTAATACTCTATTATGCAAGCAGGGAGTCTCAGAGGAGGGAAATCAAAGTCCAGCTCCATGCTTGAGTCTCGTCTTCTTGTTGACACTAGAGGCAGGATCTTACTCAAGGTGTTAACCTTATTGCTGAGAAACCTCGCTCTGATACCACTTGAAAGTCCACCTAGTGCCAACTACCTTCACCTATGGGGGTGGGGGGAATAGGTGTCTTGCAGCGTTTTTGCAGAATTAAGCTATACCTGCATAAACAAACAAAACAACACAGCACAGAAAGACACATGCTATTTATAGTGGTTCCCTGATTTGGGTACGTCCACTCTCCCCCTTCGACCTATCTCCCAACCAGGGATGACTCGGTCACTTCACCAACCAGATTGAAATCAAATCCACACACTAACGGAAGGAACCCTTCCAAGCGAAGGAGTCACCACTCCTCCACCACGGGTTACACCCAACCCTTACAACAAGGAACCTACATTCCTTTACAACAAAATTAAAATGGAATGTATAAAATATACAAACTTCTTATGGAGGCTAGGTGTCCCTCTTTGTTCGATGACGCGTTCTTGATGAAGACGAACAATCCACGACCTTAGCTCTCACTTAGAATGAATCTCCACGAAACCGGCGGCGGCAAGAAGAGCGGTGGCTTAGCATTCGGGAACGGCGGCGGCAAGAAGTGCGGCGGCTGAGCTTTAGAGATCCAACCTTCGTAGCAAAGCTAGCAAGGTCTACCAACGGTCACTCTAGGATCGATCGTCTCAATCGATTCGGAAGGGGAAGGTATTCCCGTTCAACAAACCAAGAGACAAAAGATCTCAAGATAGACACTTGAGACATGTTGCTTGGCTAAGCTTCTGTCATCGGGAGATCAGGAAGAATCCACGATCAGCAGCGGCGACCACCTTCACGAGCGGCGACGGCGGCGGACGACGATCTGCGATCCGCTAGGTCAAGTCGGCGGCCGTGCGTTTTCTTTTTCTTCACTTCCTGTTTCGTTCAACTTAGGATAGTATTTATACTGCAGATTAATCCAATATGACTGTTATGGGCCCCACTAGTAGAAACCCTAAGTCCGGTTCAAAATAGAGCCTGAATATTTGGACCGGTCCAGCGAGCAGAAGAAATTCGCCTAAGGAAAATTCGGCGAGAATCATTGGTGATTCTCGACGAATCGTCGAGAATCACTTATGATTCTCGCCGAATTCTACTTGGCAGAATTCTGGCTGAAGATCTTTCCATCCGGAGAGAATCGGCGAGAATCATAATTCATTCTCGACGATTCGTCGAGAATGCAAAGTCATTCTCGACGATTCGGTGAGATTCAACTAGTGATTCTCGACGATTCTGCCTTAAGCATAAATCAAGACGGCGTTGAGACAGCTGGCTGCAATCGGCAAGAATCAGCGAGTGTTTCTTGACGATTCGGCAAGAATCACTAGTGATTCTCGTCAAATCGGCGAGAATCACTTAGTGATTCTCGACGATTTCTACTTAGACGATTTTCGTCTTTCTTCCCGCGAGTTGCTTGTCTGTTCTTGATCTTTCTCAGCCCTATACTTGAAAGTAAGTAAACTCCAATAGAGAGAGTACACGTAGGCCAACACACTGATCTGCTCAACGAGGGATTACGTTGCGCAGACCCGTGTATATTTACCCATTGTACCCTGACATTGGTGTGTACTTAGCGTGGAATAACTGCAAGCACACCTTGAAGACAAATGATCAAATACAATGTCAATTCACCTTAGCTGGTCCAGGGGCTTCTTCAAATCAGATACATTGTAGATACAATACCCAACAGTACTCCACTTGAGCTTTCTTTCTCAGGTAGAGCCAAAAAGTTTAAAGAAGCCAACTCAAATCCATCCTGGATCTTGGCTTTGCAAGAGGATTTGAACCAATTCAAAAGGTGTAAAGTATGAAAGTTGTCCCTATGGCCCCATGTCATGACCCGTCTCAATAAAAGTTATAACGCACTTTGAGGCGAGTCCTGATGCCATAGGCATGGACTTAAAGAAAATCCATGCATGTAAGGCGGGAGTAAAGATACTAATAATTAGGTTTAAAATAATTAATTTGATGGAAAATAGTTTATTTTTATGTAGAAACTCTAAAATACGAGAGTGAGAAAATAAATACACATGTATTTTAATAAATTCATAATTCAAGGTATTGATATAATTTTTCATGCAATGAAGATTTCGAAGACATGAACATGCAAATTATGTGAAATTCTAGTACATATATTATTTATCCTAGCAATTGTCCATGATTTGTTAACTATATTTATTACATAAAAGCAACGTCTTACAGTAAAAGAAATGAAATGTAAACATAGAACCTGAAGGTTGGCACATATCGGGCTCAGGAAGCAGATGACGTAGGCACAAATGCTATGCTAATCCAAAACAATAATGAAAAGCCTTAGAACATTAAAATAAATAGGAGCAAAGTAAAGTACAAAACTAGTCAGGGAAATAAAAATATATGTGTACTAGTTTTCATGAAGCAAAACTAACAAGATAAGCAAGTAAATGAGTCAAACAAAAACAAGTTAAGTTATTACTACTTTGGAATATAATATATAATGGTTCATTCAATATCATAAGTTGTAATCAATGAAGAGTGTAGGTGTTTTATAGTGGGTGCACATGATTCACACTCAAGTTCAGAAGAAAGTCTTATTAGAAAAATTTCTGCTTGTCATGACCATACAAGCGAAGAGATACACCAATTAACACTACCTTTCAATGATTGCTTAAGATATTATTGAGTTAAAAGATTCATATTTTAGTGATTATAACAGGAAAAAATTCACTTGAAGGGAAGGATCAGATCAAGAACAAACTTTACTCAGGTCTTGCAACTAGACATGCATTAGAAAAGATTCGATGACATAAAAAACTGGATAAAGAGCTTTATATTTTGTAGGTTCAAGTACTCACAGGTAATAAAATTATTATACAATACTTTCAAAGATAATAAGTATTCAACTAGTTTAATCCATTCCAATGCACGATTATCTTTCAGGTAAACATGTGTATACGATACAAGCATGACATAAAACACCAATTATTTAATCGCTAGCAATAAATCTTAATAACTATCATTCAAATTAAAAAATGCTCGTGCTCAAAAAACCTACTAGTCCTCAAATTAATCGAAAATCTACTATTCTTCAAACTATTCATTAAATGAGACAAAAATCATTAAAGTAAGAATCCAATTAAATCACCTTCTTACACTAACTCATGTCATTTTAAATATATTAAACCTTAAACTATTTGCTTGTCAAATTAGACATTCCGGTTTTAAATTTATTTGTTGAATTATATATTCAAAAGTGAAGTCATAAAATCATAAGAACAGACATTCATTTAAGTTCAATGATTGCAAAAGAGGGAGATCTCTACTTGCCTTAAGGCTGAAGTTAAATCTAATGGAGGAAGCTTAGGAGTGCAGGAAAGATTTAGATTCCCTAACTAGACCTATTCAAGAACAATCACAAATGATATTTGATATTTTGACATGATAGAAAGCCATATGCTAGAAAAGACAATTTATTTATCATAAGACTTAAACAAGAGAGGGGTTTAGAGATTTACCTCCCTCAAAAGTAAAGGGAGAAGAGATACTATGCAGATATAGAGACTTGGCGATGCTTTGTCTTGGGGGAAACCCTTAATCGAAGAGGGCTTGAGTGAATTCATTACTAGCTTCGATGTATGGAGACGAAAATTACAAACACAATGGCGGTTAGATAATTATAAGAGGAGAACAGCTTGGATCACAAAATATACGAAAGTTTGGAGCACAAATTTACAAGATAATTTCAGAAAAATCTAAACAAAGAAGATTGGAGGAGTTCCTTACTCAATGAAACCAAATCTGAGCCCAAGGGGAAGGAAACCCTAGGCATAAACGGATCAAAGGAGGTGAGGAAGATGATGTCAGACCTTTAGGATGAGAAGAAGGGTTGTTACACTTGCTAATCAAAGAATCGGAGGCATTGTCGGCCCTAGGAGAGGTGGGAGTGTCAACCAAAGCAAAGGGGAAGAATTGTGCCATCGGCCTGAGGGAGAAGAATTAGCAGAGACTGCCAGCACTTGCAAAGAAGGAGGTGAAGCATTCGTCAATGACAGGAGGAAGAGATGCCGACCATAGGAGGGGTTAGAGGAGGCGTTGATACTAGCTTAAGGGAATCAATACAAGGATAGGAGAAATGGGGGAGGCCAAATCGGGAGGAGCGGGAGACGGGTCTGCGAAAGCACTAGGCCTAATGTTTTCTAATAAATCTAGGTGGCTACGAGTTTTAGAGAAGGGAAAAACCTAGTATCAAAATTATAAAATTGCCATTTATAATAAGACTTTAATTACCCCCTCCCCCCCTGTATCCTTTTATTCCTATTATTTTGTTTATAAAACATGGGTTGTTACATTCTCCCCTACTTAGGAAGTTTCATCCCGAAACTTTCTAGGGTTTACTGAATGGGGTCTACTAAGGTGAAGAATCAGATGTCATACATTCTAACAAGACTTTCATATCAAGGTAAGGAAGCTAACTATGAGGTTACTAGAGTAGATAAGAGAACAAGTTTGGAATCTTACCAAGATCAATAGAAAAGTGGTGGACACTTGTTATGCACGTCAGTTTCAAGTTCTCAAGCATACTCATCAGACATGTTATGCGTCCAAAACACTCTTACCATAGGAATGGTTATCTTTTGAAGCTTGCGTACTTTGTAATCTGCCATCCTAGTGGGCTCATTTGGACACAAAAGACTGGATTCAAGGATCATAGGAATTTATTCAATTAGCTCATAATTAATAAGCAAGACTTGAGAATTATAGAGCGGAAAATCTTTGCACAAAGTATAAATAGAATGCCAAGGAGGGAAAAGAAATTGAATGAAGATTGAGTGTTAATATAAGCGAGCCACTCTAGATACGGAAGAGCACAAAAATGCACTGCAGTAATTTAGTGGAACATTTTACAAGAAGACTCTCATTTCTCGCTGACACTTGGGAGCTAACTAAAAGGTTATACTAGAGGACCAAATAATGATTGATAGACAAGCGGAATAGAAAGGACTGATTATGAATACTAGGAACTTGAAACTGGAGATACTAGCACATTCCATACTGTCGGGTTCATAAATCATATAATAATTATAATATTTTCATTGGAAAACTCCAGGCAATGATCATGCAAATGCAACAGTGGGATCATGTGTGATGCCAAACAAATAGTAAATCCATATGTGTACAATCATTATTATTATTCTATCTTCACACTTGTGCAATGATTTAAGGTATAAATGAAAATGAATGGATACACATACCATATTAAGTTCCAATTTCTCTTAACATGTCATGCATAATATGATCTAATGTCATCGCACTTGAAAATATCACTACAAGATTTTCGGTCTTTAGCAACACTTAAAAACTATTGCCTAAGACTGTCAAGTGTTGCCAAAACAGTGGAACTGTTATCATAGGGGGTGTTGTCTATACACATGTTACCAAAAGTCTAAGGCAATAGTTTTCAAACTTTTAGGAAATGATGATAATTTTACTAAGCGTGTTTAACTTGATGCGGATTTATTCTACATTCTAGTATGACTACGTAGATGGGCATAAGCTAATTTGATTCATCATTCAGGCAAGTGCACCTATCTATCATAGTATAGGAGAAATTTACATCTCGTGTCGTATTCCACAAGTTCTTTTCAAATATTCGTACTCACCCTCACTCTATTATCATACCTATAATTAAAATTGATTTTTAATCTAAATAATCCTAACTATGACTACTTGGATACAATAGCATTGGAGAATAAAAGATGATAAAAGTCTGAAGGTAGGAGCTTTCATATGAACGTAATCATTTATATAGACAATTCTATGTAATCATGAGATAACAAAACTAGAAAATTCATTGAATTGTTAAGGGTTAAATAGTTATCAAATTCTCTCTCGAGCAATACAAAATCTAAATCTAAGTTTAGTAAATTTTCTCTCGAACAATTTACAATACTCAAATTTGAATTAAATATATAACCCTATCTCCTACATGAGTTCATGAAATCCTATCTCTTAAAATATCATAAATCCATTTATTCGTATCAAAATTATCCAATTAGCATATCTCTCGATCATGAGAATTGAACCGCAAAGAGAAATAACACCTAAATATGAAAATTTATCCATCATCACAAACATCAAATCTCTCAATCTAGAAGTTTGAGAATCATGTAAAACAAAAACTAAATTCATAACTATGATAATTCTCAATGTTTGTAAGCCTATATATGAATAAAATACAATGAATTCGACGAAAACAAGAAGATACATGATTACTAAATTATTCAAATAAAAAGTTCAAGCGAAATAAAAGATAAATAAGGTTAGATCACCAAGAGAAATGAGAAATTAAGAGAGATACATGAAAGATTAAACACATACAAAATCTCCTTCAATTACTCCTTCGCTTAGGTGCTCCACCTTCGTCCTCTAGAAGTTCTCTAAAAGAAAATGATCCAAAAGTCCAGTATAATTTTTCACACAGGATTTTATAGTCTCCTCCAAATAGGGTCAGACACGGATTCCAATACGGCCGTGTCACAGGCCATGTTAACGGTTCTAGGATGGTTCCACACGACTCTGCGTGTCTAGACATGGGCCGTGTTAGATGATACGGGTACTGACATGGCCGTGTAGTTAGCCGTATTCAATGCACAAGGGTTTGTTGGCGCTAGGCATCGAGATCTCCAGAAAGGGACACAGGTTCACACACACGGGCGTGTTCCAACCCATGTGGTTATCTATCATTTTTCTTTAAATTCATCAGCTCCATCCTGAATAGGACATGGGTAGGCACACGGCCGTGTTCCTACCCGTGTTTGCCCAAATTTTGTTCCTGTCCTCAGCCATGTTTACTCCGTGACCTCCCCCATTTTCTCCAAGACTTCTAGTTCCACTGGTTAGCCATACACGCATTAGGAAAATAATTGATTAAGTACATGGTTCAATACATGAAATAATATGAACTCCTAACTGTGATCTTCTATTCATGATAATCCGAATTCTTAACTAATCTTGTGAAATTACTACCTAGGGAGGTGGAAAATAGTGGACATGATTAAAATTATGCTAGTAAAAAATCTTATCATAATTGCACTCATCAAATACCCCCAGACTTAGATGTTTGCTTGTACCTAACAAACTAATTCAAACACTCGGGTTACAATTAAATAATCCTGCTTCCGCACACTGGTTGCTATGAATTTAAAGAGAACTTTGATGATGTAATCGTATAGAGAATAATATAGCAGACTTTTCTAAATATACATTTATCTTAAAATTCCTCCAATATATCTTTTAACTATCTTTTACTCTTTATTAGAAATAGAAGTATAGTCATCCATAACAATCGTGAGGAGAAAATAACAATTTTAATAAGATATGCATTAGTGTTTCAATACTTATAAGTACCAATATTGATAGTCATGAGCTTACCTTTTCACACCCTCTCCACGACACTAGTTAGAATTTGTGATGTTGGATCCTTAGGACTTGTATGGTAGTGTAACTTTTTTTTGGTTTAGGATAGGTGATTATAGGTGGGGTAATCAAAGATAAATTTGATGGTTTTTATCAAACCTAGATCACAAATTGAGCCCTTTGTATGGTAAATACCATAACATATATCAATATTATAAGAGCACCCCCAGACTTTGTACTTATTATACTTCCAGTTTTTTATGGAAACTCTATAATTTTATTTTTATTAACAAAGGGTCCATAGTAGGGATCATTCTGAGTGGATGCCAGTATACACGCACTCAAGCCACATATCACGATGTTTTTCTTTTAGGGGATTCATAGTAGGAATCATTCCAAGTGGGTGCAAGTGTACACGCACTCAGGCCACATATCACTATGAATAAACTTATTTCATGAAGATCTCAATGATAGGTGTGCTAATAGGTAAGGATTGGCCTTGGTGAATTTTAGTGGTAGAGTATCAAAAGGCATAGGGATTAGGTCCAAATTGGGTGTGCAGGGGTATGATTAAAGGTTTTGGGATTGCAAGGCTCAAACTATCCAAAAGGAGGCCTAAATCATTTCCGCCCTCACTAAACAACCTATGCAAATGTTTTGAGGATTGCTAGAAGGTAAATTCTAGACATCAATAAAGAGTATATTTTTTTTCTTGATTCCCTAATACAAAATTATATAAATGTTACACTCATCAACTCGCTTTATTATAGATATGTATATTTTCTAAAATAGAGTGATTGATAGTTATTAATATAGAGGACTAATCTTAACAATAAATTATATAGAGAAAATTAGGCTAATAAATTTATATACGTAATTACTAATCAATAAATTTGAGCACTCAATGAGTCTACATCAATTCATTTTAATCACTGTGTGAAAGTAAATAAATTAGCTATAATCCTAAATGAATGAACTACTGAGAGCTTAAGGAAATACAAAAAAATTATGTGGGGTGCTTAACAATCATGAGTACTATGAAAGCGAGATTATAATCAATTGTAATCATGTACATTATAGAAATAATATAATTGACGAGCATGAGCAGCCACCCCCAGACGTAAAACTTGCACTGTCCTCATTGCAATGTAAAGAACTGAGCAATTGCACAAGAATATAACGAATTGACTATCATGAATATAAAAGGGCACACGCAGTAAAAGGGAGCAAATGTGATAATATATAAATAAACTGATAATACCGTGGAAAAAGAAATGTGGCAGAACTACATGTCCAAAAACATAGTGATACAAATCAGAAATATGCAGGAGGGCCATCCTGATCTTCCTGGGAGCGATGTGGGCGAGGTGAGCTAGAGATCCCCAAATGAGCTCTGATAATCATAATAGCTTCCTCAGTCCTCCTATGGGACTCTTTAATACTTAGAAGGCGCGGGGACAGCTGAGTGTCATAGAAGTGTTGTAATTCTCACGCGCAGCGAGACTGTCATAGAGGCTGAGCAGTGGAAGACTCCCCCTGAGTGTAAGTAGAGTGTACTGGGGGAATGAGAGGCTCATCGAGGTCAAAATCGACCTCATCATCGTCGTCATCGTTGTCCTCCACCGGAAGTCCATGCCTCGCAATGGTGTAAGTAACACCGCTCTGACCCTGACGGGTCGTGACGAGGCGGAGTGATCGAAGACTAGCCATAGTGATGGGCACGATCTTCGCCACTACAGTCATCGTAGGGAGAGATGAGAATATGCCCATATTTTTTGCCAGGCGGGTGATGTAGGGGGCTACGCAAATAAACCCGATGCGGAATTTGTCCGCCTGATGAAGTATGAACTTGGCGAGCATAAAGCCCAGGTGAGGGAGTAACGAGACGATATACTATATAAATATAGGATGTCCTACCTACTGACTACGCCAGATATTTCTCCCCGGCTGCTCAATATGTGGCTCAGTAAGTGGTGGATGTAGTGGAGGGTAGGAGAGGTTAACTTGGAATCCTTAGACCTCTTGGCCTCATACAGGTCTATATCAAAAGAAACCCGAGCCCAGATGGTGCCGGCTTGGCCACGGTTGGGGGGATCCAAATGAAGTTCGCGGAAGGCATCATTAACGAGGAACGTTTCCTCATACACCCCAAGATATTGGGTGAATTCTATAAGTCTAAGGATGTACACCCTGCCTACTATACGAAATGAAATAATCCCTTCATGCCCGTTTCCGTGTTCGGTGAAGCTAGGTCTTAGGTTCAAGTAGAAGGTCGATAGGAACTCATGTGTGAGTTCCTTAAAACCTATCTCCTCTATGGCAAAAAACTCTTTCCACCCCACTATAGAGATTAACTCACAAACGTCCGCCGCGAGACCTATTTGTTCGAGAACGTCCCAGTCGATAGTCCGTATATCATGAAATTTCTTCGACTGTAGACGATTGAAGCGGTTGAGATAGTTCGGATCCGCAAATTGCGATGGTGCAGCAACATCGTGCCTCTCAGTGGAGAGCGCTTGAAGATTTGGGCGTCGTCGGCGACTGCCCTGTCCTTGGCTTGATGACATTATTTGTGTAACATCGAGGATTTTTTTTCATTTTTGTAGAAGGGGAGCAATAAGGAGAAATACTATAGGGGAAGAAGAACTAAGATCAAAAGGGTTAAAAGAATGTAAATACAAAAAGCAAATCAAATTTCTACCGGAGAAATAAGTCGAGGAAGAATGTCGCGAAACCACGGATTTTGAAGGTATTGTAGCCGGCTGTGAGGAAGCAAGAAATGGATGTGGGGAGGCTGGGATGAAAGTGAAGGAACACACAAAAAAATCGGCCCCTATATATATAATTCGCACACGGGTGGACATACGGCCGTGAGTTCACCCGTGTTCGGGAATCAAAACTGGCGAGAAACACGGCATTCAAGATGACGTGTGGTCAAACGACGGAAAAAATGTGCGTCAGTTGGACACGGTCAATAACACGACCGTGTCCGGGACCCGTGTCCCGACATGTTTTCAACGCACTACAGTCTACACGGCTAGTAACATGGCTGGGTGGCCAGCCATGTCCTCCTCAGGAAGACATTCGCCCATTTAACACGGAATAACACACGGCTGGGTGTCCTGCCATGTTCTCCTCGAGAGAAATTTTGTAAAGATCGATAGATGAACACGGGAACTAACACGGGTGTGTGCAAACACATGTCCTTCTCTGGAAAAAAATCCTGACTAAGATATATGGGGTAAAACACGGCTGGGTGATCATCTGTGTCTTCCTCAGGAAAAAATTCCTTGTTCGAAATTTTCACAGGATACGGCTGTATCCTAGGTAGTGTGCTTGATACGGGCACGCACACGGGCGTGTGTTAACCCGTGTGGTGATCTGGATGAAAATGGGTAATTGAACGCTTCCGAACACGGCATCATACATGGGTGTGTGGGTGGCCGTGTTGTGCTCGGGAAAAAATGATGTTTTCCCAGGTTTTATTTGGGACACGGCCAGCTGTGTGGATGTGTGATGGACACGGTAGTGTGCTTGGCCGTGTACTCCTCTGACTTGGAAATTTTCCGTAGGTGATTTTTATTGCTAATTTTTGTGTTAAAATTTTAACTAAACTTTGCACTAAAAAAAATTTTATAAACTATATAGAAAATCTACTATACTATATGGATTCCTAGTTTAGATAGAGGCAAGATTCTAGACGAGCGAAGTCTTGATGAAGCGCACTGTAGTAAAGTTTTAACCGGTGCCCGTTGACTTTAAAATCTCCCTTCTCAGGGTGAGTTAGCTCGATGGTGGCATAGTGAAAGACTTCTTTTACTTGGAATGGTCCGGACCACTTAGACCTTAGCTTCCCTGGGAATAGACACAGCCTGGAAATTAAAAAGGAGGACTTGGTCACCCTTTTGGAATTTCATGGGTTTGCGGAGGTGACGGTCATGAAATAGTTTGGTCTTCTCCTTATAAATCCTGGAATTCTCATAGGCCATATTTCTCCACTCATCTAGTTCATTAAGTTGAAGTTTACGTTTCCCCCTATAGAATTTGTATCAAAATTTGGAAAGCGTATTGCCCAATATGACTTGTGTTCTAACTATATAGAACAGTGGCAAGATTTACCATAGACTAATCTAAAGGGGGTGGTCCCTATAGGTGTTTTAAATGTGGTCCTATAAGCCCATAAACAATCGTCAAGTTTCCTAGACCATTGCTTCCTATTCCCTTCTATAAATTTTTATAGGATCCTCTTAAGTTCTCTATTGGACACCTCAACTTAACCACTAGTTTGCGGATGGTACGGTGTATCTATCCTATGCGTGACTCCATATTTCTGCAATACTTTATCTAGCTGTATATTACAAAAGTGAGAACCCCAATCGCTAATAAGTGCACGTGGGGTGCCAAATCGCACAAATAGAGATTTCAAAAACTGAATTACTAGTCTACTATCATTAGTAGGCAAAGCTTGTGCTTCAACCCACTTTGATACATAATCTACTACTACCAAAATATACTTATTCCCATACGAAGCTGGAAATGGTCCCATGAAATCAATTCCCCAAACATCGAATACTTCACATTCAAGAATAAAATTTTGTGGCATTTCATGTAATCTAGAAATATTACCTGATTTCTGACAAGAATCACATGATAGCACATATCTTTGGGCATCCCTGAATAGAAGGGGCCAATAAAAACCTGAGTCAAGAACCTTTTTGGAAGAACGATTTGCTCCATAGTGACCACCAGTAGGGCCTGAATGGCACTACTCCAGGATTCTCCAACCTTCCTCTACTGATACACACCTTCGAATAACGGAATCTGCATATATCCGAAAAAGAAAAGGGTCCCCCCAAAAGTAATATTTCAAGTCATAGAAAAATTTCTTTTTCTGCTGATATGAAAAATCCTATGGAAGGACCTTAGCCACGAGATAGTTTGAATAATCGACAAACTGTGGATAATCAGGATTTATTTTTGTAGATAAGGCAAATAATGATTCCTCAGGAAATGTATCAGAAATTACAGATTCATCTAACATTGTTCGTAGTGGATTTTCTAAACGTAATAGATGGTCTGCCGCTAAGTTTTCAGCTCCTCGTTTATCCCTGATTTCTAAAGAAAATTCTTGTAATAAAAGAACCCAACAGATTAAACGAGGTTTTGCTTTTGCTTTGGATAACAAATATCTAAGGGCAGAGTGATCTGTGTATACTATAACTTTAGACAATGTTAAATAAGATCTAAATTTATCAAAGGCAAAAACCACTGCTAAGAGTTCTTTTTCAGTTATGGTATAATTCTCTTGTGCATTATTAAGTGTTTTGCTAGCATAAAATATAGGATGAAAATGTTTGTTTCAGCATTGTCCTAAAACAGCTCCTACTTCAAAACTACTAGCGTCACACATAATCTCAAACGGCTGAGTAAAATAAGGTGTGATCATAATAGGAGAATTAATTAATATCTCTTTTAAGAACTCAAAGGCATGTAGACACTCTTGATCAAAGATAAAAGGTGTGTCTTTCTCTAAGAGTCTAGTAAGTGGTTTAGTAATTTTTGAGAAGTCTTTAATAAACCGGCGGTAAAATCTGGCGTGCCCTAAGAAACTTCTAACTTCCTTAACAGAGGTTGGTGGTGGTAGTTTTTCTATGGTCTCTATTTTCGCTCTATCTAATTGGATTCCTTAGCTTGAGATTTTGTGGCCAAGTACTATCCCTTCTTATACCATAAAATGGCACTTCTCCCAACTAAGCACTAGATTGGTTTCTTCACACCTCCTCAAGACTTTTTCTAAATTATTCAGACACAAATCAAATGAATCTCCAAGCACAGAAAAATCATCCATAAACACTTCCATGATATCTTCAACATACTCATTGAAGATGGCTAACATGCACCTTTGGAAAGTGGTGGAGGCATTACATAGACCGAATGGCATATGCCTATAGGCAAATGTACCAAATGGGCAAGTGAAAGTTGTTTTCTCTTGGTCTTCTAGTGCTATAAGAATTTGGAAATACCCAGAAAGTCCATCTAGAAAACAATAATAAGAATTTCCTAATAGTCGTACTAATATTGGTCAATAAAGGGTAGAGGGAAGTGGTCTTTCCTAGTGGCATCATTTAACTTCCTACGGTCAATACAGACACGCAAACCAGTTATGATTCGTGTTGGAATCAACTCCTCCCTATCATTTGCTACCACAGTTAGACCTCCCTTCTTAGGAACTACCTGTACAGGACTAACCCATGAACTATCTGAAATAGGATATATCATACCAACATCTAACAACTTAACAATCTCAGCCTTAACTACCTCATTCATATTTGGATTTAGCCTACGTTGCGGTTGATTAGAGGATTTATAGTGTTCTTCAAAAAGGATTTTATGAGTACAAAAACTAGGATTAATACCTTTTATATCAAGTATTTGCCAATCTATTGCACCTTTACATTTCTTCAACACAGTTAATAATTTAGCCTTTTCAGTATTAGAAAGATTAGAAGAAATAATAACTGGGTACGAAGAATTAGTTCCTAAGAACGCATACTCAAGATGATCCGGTAATTTTTTAAGTTCTACTACAGGTGGATTCTTAGTATTATTCTTATGAACTTCATGATCTCCTTCTGTAATTAAACTAAATTTAGTAATTTTATTCATCGAAACAGAATTATCTAGAAAAAATAAATGCTCAATAATCACTTCACTATATTCATCTTCTAGATAACAATTAGTCATGCAAATTTCTAAAGGATCTCTATAATAAAAATTAGAAATCATAGAAGTCATAAAATTATCAACACCATGAGAAAAATAGCAATAATCATCATTATCTAAAGATTATTTCATAGTGTTGCCTATTTAAAAAGTGACTTCATCTACCCCTACTCGTAAAACTAGTTTACCATCAAAAACATCAATTAAAGCTCTGGATGTGGCTAGAAATGGACGACCTAGTATAAGTGGTACTACAATGTTTTCATCCATATCTAAAATAACAAAATCAGTAGGAAATATAAACTTATCTACCTTAACCAATACATCTTCTACTATGCCTCTAGGATACTTAATCGACATATCTGCTAATCGAATAGACATTCTAGTCGGGCTAAGTTCTCCTAGACCTAGTTTTAAATATAGTTTATAAGGCATTAAATTTATACTAGCTCCTAAATCCGCTAAAGCTTTATTAACTTGTAAATCACCTATTAAACATGGAATTGAAAATGAACCGGGATCCTTAAGTTTTTCAGGCAATTTATTTTGCAAAATAGCAGAACATTCTTCACTAAGTTTGATTAACAATAATTATTCTATTTTCCTTTTATTACAAATCAAATCCTTCAAAAATTTTGCATACTTAGGCATTTGAATAATTTCAGAAAAAGGTAAATTAACATGTAATTGCTTAAACATAGATAGAAATTTACCATATTGCGCATCCATACGCTCCTTGTTTAGCTGCGCTGGATATGGTATTGATGGTTGATACTCCATTGGTTTCACGTTCATATCATTTGGTGCTTCGCCACTAGACTCCACTTGAGGTGCTTCTTGTGCAAGCCTTGTGTCTTGTAACTCCTTTTCGCTTCTCAACTGAATTTCTCTTGCATGTTCCTTCAGATTTGTCTCAGTATTTCTCAGAAGTGTTCCTTGTTGTCTTTCAGACACCATCCTTGCCAGCTGTCCAATCTAATTCTCCAAATTTCGAATAGAACCCTCTTGATTACGGAAGGCAACATCGGTAGTTTGCATGAACTTAGTAAGTACATCTTCCAATGTCAGCTTCCTTGGCTCCAATTGTTGTTGTTGTTGTCCAAATATGGGTTGCTTTCCTTGATTGTCTTGCCCTCCCTAAGAGAAATTGGGGTGGTTCCTCCATCCGGTATTGTATGTGAAACTATAGGGGTTGTTTGCTGGATTGAAAGGTTGTCTAGTATTGTTACCCATATAGTCAACATGCTCTTGAACTTGAGGTTCACCACTAGGCATTCCAATAAGGTAAGGGTCCCATTGTTGAGGTACCATGGAGGGTGTTGCTAAAGAAAGGTTGTCCATCTTTTGGTGAAGCTTCTCCACTTGAATGGCTAAGGAAGTAACGGCATCCACTTCATACATTCCTGGAGGCTTATTATGCTTTGGCCTCATGGTAGTCCATTGATAGTTGTTCGTAGACATATCTTCGATCAACTGTTGAGCCGCTTCAGGTGTCTTATTGTTCAAGGTGCCCCCACTAGCCGCATCGATCATCTGTTTGGTGGCTGGATTGATACCATTGTAGAAAGTCTGAATTTGAAGTCATGAAGGTATGGCATGATGGGGACATCTCCTTAATAGATCCTTGAATCGTTCCCATGTATCGTACAACGATTCAGATTCAAATTGAACATATGTAGAGATGTCGTTCCTTAGCTTCGCAGTCTTTGTCGGTGGAAAGTACTTCATCAAAAACTTCTCAACCATCATGTCCAAAGTAGTAATCGATCCTCTAGGTCAAGAGTTGAGCCACTGCTTTGCCTTATGCCTTAATGAGAATGGGAACAATCTCAATTGAATGGCATCATTGGAAACACCATTGATATTGAATGTATCGCATATCTCTAAGAATCCGGCTAAGTGGGTGTTGGGATCCTCATCTTGCAAGCCATCATATTGGACATATTGTTGGACAATTTGTATAGCGCTCGGCTTTAATTCGAAATTGTTGGTTGGGATAGGTGGTCTAACGATGCTCGACCCAGTACCCTGGAGATTGGGCCTAGCAAAGTCAGACATGGTTTGCTCATTTTGGTTTGCCATGGTATCTAAATCATCTGGATGGTGTTCTCCTTGATTCACTGTTTCTTCTTCTAATAGTTCATTTGCAATATCTATGGCATTGGTCCCCACGTCTCTTTGATTGGTGTTATGAATAATTTGTTCTGGGTCAGGATGAAATGGTGCTAGCCTAGAATTTCTTCCCCTGGTCATAGACTAACAGACTAAAAATAGAGATTAAGTAATATAATTATACTAAAAAATAATTTATAATTAATCGTTAGTAAGCAAAAAATGGTAGATTAATGGAGTTTAGGCTTTCAAAATATTGAAAAACGAGTCCCCGGCAACGGCACCAAAAACTTGATGATAATTTTACTTAGCATGTTTAACTTGATGCGGATTCATTCTACATTATACAATGACTACGTAGATGGGCATAAGCTAGTTAGATTCATCATTCAGGCAAGTGCACCTATCTATCATAGTATAGGAGAAATCTACATCTCGTGTCGTATTCCACAAGGTCTTTTTAAATACTCGTACTCACCCTCACTCTATTATCATACCTATAATTAAAATTGATCTTTTAATCTAAATAATCCTAACTATGACTACTTGGATACAATAGCATTGGAGAATAAAAGATGATAAAAGGCTGAAGGTAGGAGCTTTCACATGAACATAATCATTTATGTAGACAATTCTATATAATCATGAGATAACAAAACTAGCAAATTCATTGTATTGTAAAGGGTTAAATAGTTATCAAATTCTCTCACGAGCAATCCAAATTCTAAATCTAAGTTGAGTAAATTTTCTCTCGAACAATTTACAATACTCAAATTTAAATTAAATATATTACCCTATCTCCTACATGAATTCATAAAATCCTATCACTAAATACCATAAATCCATTTATTCGTATCAAAATTATCCAATTAGCATATCTCTCGATCATGAGAATTGAACCGTAAAGAGAAATAACACCTAAATATGAAAATTTATCCATCACCACAAACATCCAATTTCTCAATCTAGAAGTTTGAGAATCATGTAAAATAAAAACTAAATTCATAACTAGGATAATTCTCAAAATTTGCAAGCCTATATACGAATAAAATACCATGAATTTGACGAAAACATGAAGATACATGATTACTAAATTGTTCAAATGAAAATTTCAAGCGAAATAAAAGATAAATAAGGTTAGATCACCAAGAGAAATGAGAAATTAAGAGAGATACATGAAAGATTAAATGCATACAAAATCTCCTTCAATTACTCCTTCGCTTGGGTGCTCCACCTTCGTCCTCCAGAAGTTCTCCAAAAGAAAATGATCCAAAAGTCCAGAATAATTTTTCACACGGGATTTTATAGTCTCCTTGCAAACAGGGTCAGACACGGGTTCCAACACGGCCTTATCACAGGTCGTGTTGATAGTTCTAGGATGGTTCCACACGACTTGGCATGTCTGGACGTGGGCCGTGTCAGATGACATGAGTACTGACACGGCCGTATAGGTAGTCGTGTTCAATGCACACTGGTTAGTTGGCGTCAGGCGTCGAGATCTCTAGAAAGTGACACAGGTTCACACACACGGGTGTGTTCCAACCTGTGTAGTTCTCTATCATTTTTCTTTTAATTCTTCAGCTCCATCCTAAATAGGACACGGGTAGGCAAACGGTCATGTTCCTACCCGTGTTCGCCCAAATTTTGTCTTGTCCTCAGCCATATTGACTCTATGACCTCCTCCATTTGCTCCGAGACTTCTAGTTCCACTAGTTAGCCATACCTACATTAGGAAAATGATTGATTAAATACATGGTTCAATACATGAAATAATATGAACTCCTAACTGTGCTCTTCTATTCATGATAATCTGAATTCTTAACTAATCTTGTGAAATTACTACCTAGGGAGGTGGAAAATAGTGGACATGATTACAATTATGCTAGTAAAAAATCCTATCATAATTGTACTCATCAGGAAACAATACACAAAAACTATTGCCTAAACCCTAAGAATAGACGATAGTTTTTTGGTGAACTTATTGCAACATTTTAGGAATGTTGACCTATAGTGTAACAATTAAAAACTGTTGCCAAAAGGTATAAAGGGCACACTTTAAAATTGTTGTCAAAAAGCTACGACATTTTTTAAAAAAAATCCGCCAATGCCTCCCAATGCCATGACATTAAAAAATAATTACTGATATGGTACAAACTATAGCAATAATTACAAAAATCACAAAGACTTGAAGGAATTTTATGATATCTTAATTAAACTGGCAATATCGCCGAATTTATATTAATCTCTTGCACAAAAAAAAGTTGAAATGATATATTACAACTCTGGATGATATATTATATTATAACAGCTGCATAATGTTTAAACATAAAGTATAATGAGATTTGCTCAAATTGCATCAACATCACCACTAAGAAATTCTAGCTGGGAAGAAGACAGCCTAACTCCTTCACTGCAAAGTCGAGGAAGGTGAGCGTCATGATGGTTGCTTGCCTACTGTGCGCTTCCCATTAAGTAAACATCTTGGTCATAAAACATGATGTTGTTGAAGACTCGTAGGAACAACAACAATAACACCCAACTTTGCTATGTTAAGTTGTCCTCTACCATCTTCACCAAGGCCTTGTCCACTAGAGATCTTTCTAACCACATTCAACTTCTCGGTGATCAGCACCTGCAGGAACAATAGTTTTTAGAAGAAACCATTTATTCTAAGAAACTAGTGACTAGCCATCTAGTTTGTCCAAAGTGGTGAAGCCAATAGTTGAATAGTATAATTTCAAAGAATGCTCACAAATGAAGCAGATGTTCAAGATTAACATGTACTTACTCTAACGCATGATAAAACATACACCAAAATATATAGGTAGCAGTGGAACATTGTAACATGATGTCTTGAAAAGTAGAAGAATGTCAAACATAATGCATAATCTAATACCTAACATCAAAAGCAACACATATTAGCCATTTGAGGAACATAATAAAGACAAAAGGGTCACAATGATTTGGGTCCGATTATTTATCAAACTTATGGAAATTGTATTTCTATTGAAGGTTAAGTTTGAAAAAATCCATAAAAAGGGAATACTGATAACATCATGTACCTTCTGAGCCACAAGTTTGAATTTCTCAAGAGCATCCCCAATGGTTAATAATGATTCTGTATAGCAGATGTGCTCCTACCAACACACCAACAAAGATTAGTACCACATCAAGAAACTCATGTAGCCTTACACACTAAATATAGATCAACCAATTAATATAAATCAATTATAATGGTTAACATAGCTAGGTACAAGACTTAGTTTTTTTCGAACATCTTCCACAAAATTGTTTCTTGAGTGACCAATTTGTCGAATAAAATATTGCAAAAATTCCCAAACATCTCTTGAAGTTTCATACTATCAATAGATCTACTAAGGTTCTGAATACAAAAACCATCATCGTTTAACCATCCTAAGAAGAAATGTAATTGACGTAGCCGTATCCTCGAGAGACCATGGTGACAGCATCCTGAAAAACACGAACAATAGTGACAGTGTTGAGGGAGGTGATCACACAGGTATTATATATACGCACATCCACTTTGCTAATAACTCACAAGTCCAAAATCTTGTAATAAAGGTCATCACCACATATGCCTGAGAAAACTAAAAAGTCCTCATCTAATTTCTGCATTTTTTAAGGTAAGTGGATAAACATTGATCCATAAAGGGAGAAACCATGAGAAAACAATTTCAGTTATCAGTGGTCTAACCATTAGCAAGAGATAATTAATGCATGATTAGCATAAAAATAGTTCTATCATTATAAAGCAGTTCAACGAGAGAATGGTTGTATAGAATTGATTAACAGAGGATTAAAACTTGGTGCAATGAAGTACAATTCATAGCATGCAGCTCACAGATCTGAGCAGTATTGACTCATTTACTGACCCTTCATCCAGATACAATTTTACTTATTGAAAGGCTTAAACCAATTTGAGGAGATGATAATTTGAAATTGACTGAAATCTACAACAAATCAACTTTCACGAAAGTTCACCAAGAAAGCATTTCCAAAAACGAAATAACATCGAGCACCTAGAGGGACTCACGAAGAAGCAAGTTGATACCAAACAATGCACTACAAATAATAAGACCGGATAGCCCCGGGAAATTGTAGCCCCGGGAAATTGTAACCCCTGTAATAAACAAAGCAGAGATTATCGGATTATTCCAACTTAGAATTTGGAGAGCAACAAAGAGAAGTGAAGAATGATAGAAGGAAATAAGAAGAAGAAGAAGAAAATACCCAATCTTCAAATGATTCTCAGGAACTCCAGAAGTGTAGCCCTTGAAATAGAAGAACCGAGTCATGGCGTAGAATAGTCTAAAAATTGTGGCAAAGAGGGGGTACTGGATCCCGCCGAGGAGCAGCAACGCGAAGAATACTAACATGTATTCAATCGAATTTTGGTGCTCTCTCTGTCATCCCCCAATCAAAAATTTGAGTCATAGTCATATTATACTCACATTCTTCACCGATAGTTACATATAAAGCTCAACCAATGTGGCAGCATTAATGCCCTACAAGCATAAACATACATATGCTAATGATGCTCTAGAAACTCGAACCAAGGGGCTTCTGATCGGCATCTGCCTGGGAAAGTCTATCATTTATGGTAGGAGGAGAAGAAATATGGCTCTAATGCTCTCAAAGTTCATCATTGCTCTGGAAAAGGATGGGCAGGAATTGCGAGCGATGGCGAGAATGAGTCAAAGAGGTCCTGCGGGAATGGCGAGAAATGGAAAGGGACCTACGTGAATGGCTCACTTGCCGATGGTCTAGTCAGAGGAATGGCGAGGAAGTCACCCGCACACATGAGCAAGAGGAAGGGTATCGGGAAAGTGTTGAGCAGAAAGCTAAGGGTTTGCTATTTGAGTTTTATAAATTTAATTTTTAAGTAATAGATTATGTGTGTGAATAATAATTTTAGTTGTGTTGAAAAGGTTTAGACAATAATTTGAACATGTTGCAAATTATATTTTTTAAAGACAACATGTCATAATTGTTGTCTAATGTGAACCGTTAAGTACAACATTCCAAAAATGTTTCATAAAAGGGATTAGAGAATAGTTATTGAATGTTACACAGAAAGTGTTTCCTAAAGATGTTAACTTATTGCAACACTTATAAACTGTTATCTATCATAGTTTAGATAACATTTTTTTAAAATGTTGCAAAGTCATGTGTTGCTAAAGACTTAAAATATTGTAGTGTATTAAATTGCATATATCCATTTAATATTCGCAAGCGGTGTATATTCTAGTGAAAATTCATATGCACAAAAATGTTAAGTTTGCCTATAACGCCTTAACATTCATGTGCATACTACTCATGCTTATAAGTGTAGTGTGTGCGTGTTTCAATCACGAAAAATAGATAATGACAAGGTGAGTGAAGCAATGATGCATGCATATATATTGATATATGAAGATTCAAAATATGTGATAATTATACAATACTTTATCTTTAAAATCTAATCTGCTCTGATACCAACTATCATAACCCGTCTTAACAAACGTCAGAGTGTGCTTTGGGGTGAGTCATGATGCCACAGGTATGGGCAAAAAGAAAATCAAGGCATGTAAGACATGAGCAGAGATACTGATAATTAGGTTTAAAATAATTAATTTGAAGGAAACTAGTTTGTTTTATGCGAAAGTTCTAAAATATGATAGTGAAAAGTTAAATACGTGTGTATTTTAATAAATTCATGATTCAAGGTATTGATACAATTTTTTGTGAAATGCAAATTTCAAATACACGAACATGCAAATTATTTAAATTCTAAGTACACATATTGTTTAGCCTAGAAGTTATCCATGATTTACTAACTATAATTATTACATAAAAGTAATGTCCGACAGTAAAAAAAATGAAATGTAAACACAAAACTTGAAGGTTAGCGCAGATTGAGCTCAAGAATAAGATGGCACAGGCATGAATGCTAAGGCAATCCAAAACAAGAAGGAAAAGCGTCAGAACATTAAATTAAATAGGAGTAAAGTAAAGTACAAAACTAAACAGGAAAACAGAAATATATATATATCGGTTTTAATGAAACAAAACAAATAAGACAAGCAAGTAAATAAGCCAAATAGAAACAAGTTAAATTATTTGACTACTGATAATTAACTTAGTAGTAGTGTAATTACCCTAGAGGGGGTGAATAGATTGTTTGAATATTTCTTCTTATACTTAGCTATTTTTGGTTATTAAGCTCAATCAAAACACATATAGAAAGCACACTATGATTTATAGTAGTTCCCCAAGGTATGGGTACATCCACTCTTCCTCTCCACCTTTCTAATAATGTATTAGATAAGGCAACCTCATCCAAAACTTAGCTCAAAGAGCTTATAACACATATCCCTCAGGATTTCTTAGGTCTTCTCCAAGACCCTACCTTTGGCCATAGCCCCACAAACTCAGAGTACACTCTACTCCTACAGCTTAGTGACCCCCCTAGTCACTTACCTTAGGCCTATTAAGAACCCCTACCACTTGGGCTAAGATGGAAGCCCTACTGCAGGCACATGGGACCGACACTCAAGCTCAATCGCCCTACACTCAGGCTCAACAACCCTGCACTCAGGCTCAACAGCCCAACACTCAGGTCCAAGACCTTATACTAAAAATAATAATGTTCTTACAGAGCATATTATAAATATATTATAACAGAAGACCTTATAAAATAAACCTTTATCCTTTTCCTTCTGTTGAACTTTCAAAGTAGTTAGTTATCTTGGAGAAGGACTAGAGAATAGTTCTGCAGCTTCATCCCTTGCTCCTCCTTGATCTCCTGTATTCGGTAAAAGGAAGAAGATCAACCTCATGAGACCAGAGTCACTCAACTTGTTCTTCTAAACTTGTTCAGCAAGAACGTACTATCTTCCTAAAATTGAAGCATACAGCTATCAGAAAGACTGACTTTTCCTAATTCACCATCGGGAAGAACTTTCTGCCAGGTCAGATCTCCGAATTTAAAACTTCGAACTTATTTTTCATTAACCTAAATGTTGCTTTTATATGCTTCAACTCAGCAATGGCTCTTTGAATTTATGCTGACACAGTATGGCCAGGAATAGATAAAGTTATATTGCTTTATCTTATTTCCACTAAAAATAGGTCGTGCCTTCTTAATAACACTATTTGAAAACATCTCAATGGTTTATTTGAGACTGGCTTCTATCTCAACAGCAAATCAACTGCTTCTTAGTGGTTCTGCTGAGACCAGACTTCCTTCTTAGCGAATTTTCCCTTAAACTGCTGAGACATACCAGAATATCTAGAGATGTTCTTAACAAGATTTAGAATAACTTAAACATGTAATGATATGAAAGAAAAGGCTTATCAAATATAAGATGCACTTAGCAGAATATCCAAGGAACATTGAATGGCAATATTCCCAACAATTACTGTGGAGTATTACATATAATGGTTCATGAAATATCATAAACTATAATGAATTAATAGTGTAGGTGTTTTATAGTCAGTGCACATGGTTCACACTCAAGTTTAGAAGCAAGTCTTATTAGAAAATTCCTATTTTTCATAACCATGCAAGCAAAGAGATGCACCAATTAACTCTACCTTTCAATTATTGCTTAAGATATTATTGAGTTAAAAGATTCATATTTTAATGATTCTAATAGAAACATATTCACTTCAGTAGAAGGATCAGATCAAGAACAAACTTTACTCAGGTATTGCAACCAGAAAACATAATAAAAGATTTGATGATGCATAAGAAACTGGATAAAGAGCTTTATATTTTTGTGGGTTCAAGTATTCACCGATCATAAAATTACTATACATCACTTTTTAAGATAAAAAGTATTAAATTAGTTTAATCGATTTCAAGGCATGATTATCTTCTAAGTAATCATGTGTATATGATATAAACATGACATAAAACACCAATCATGTATTCTCTAGCAAGGATTCATAATAGTTATCATTCAAATTAATTAATGCTTGTGCTCAAAAAACCTACTAGTCCTCAAATTAATCAAAAATCTACTATTCTTCAAATTATTCATCAAACGAGACAAAATTCATCAAAGTGAGAATCCAACTAATTCACTTCCTTACACTAACTCATGTCATTTCAAATATATTAAACCTCAAATTATTAGTCTATCTAATTAGACATTCAAGTTCTTAATTTATTTGTCAAATCATATATTCAAAAGTGAAGTCATAAAATCATAAGAACAAACATTCATTTAAGTTCAATGATTGCAAGAGAGGGAGATCTCTACTTGCCTTAAGGCTGAAGTAGAACTTGACAGAGGCAGTTGAGCGGCACAAGCAAGATTTAGAAACCCTAACTTGTCTTGTTCGGGAACAATCACAGACGAGATTTGATAATTTGACATGTTAGAAATCCATATGTTAGCACAGACAATTTATTTATCGCAAGACTTAAATAAGAGAGGGGTTTAAAGATTTACCTCCCTCAAAAGTGAGGGGAGAGGAGATACAATATGGAGATGGAGACTTGGCAGCACTTAGGCTTGGGGAAAAACCTAAATTTGAGAGGGATTAAGTGATTTTATTTCTAGCTTCGAAGAACAGAGAAGAAAATCAAAAAAACAACGATGGTTAGACAATTATAAGAGGATGACACGCTTGGATCACAAAATATATGAAAGTTTGGAGCACAAATTTACAAGATAATTTCTGAAAAATTTAAACAAAGGAGATTAGGGGAGTTCCTTACCCAATAAAACTAAATTTGAGCCTAGGGGGAGGGAACACTAGGAAAAAACAGAGCCAAGGAGGCAAGGAAGCTAATGCTAGCCCATTAGTAGGAGAAGAAGGGTTGTTGTCCTTTCTAATCAAAGAAGAGGAGGCGTTGTCGCCCTATGAGAGGAGGGACTGCGGACCAAAGCAAGGGGGAAGATTGTTTTTGTCGGTCTGGGTGAGAAGAATCGGCAGAGGCTGCGGGCCTTTGAAAAGAAGGAGGTGAAATAGTTGGCCATGGCAAGAGGAAGAGACGTCGACCATTGGAGGAGTTGGATGAGGCATCGGCGCTGACTTGTGGGAATTGGCATGAGAGTGGGAGCAGTAAGGGAGGCCGAATCGGGAAGCATGGGAGACGGGTCTGGGAAAGCCCTAGGCCAAAGGTTTTCTAATAAACAAGGGGCTACAGGTTTTAGAGAAGGGAAAAACTAGTATTTAAATTACAAAATCGCCATTGATAATGAGACATAAAGTAACCCCCCCCCCCCACCATCCTTTTATTCCTATTATTTTTTTATAAAACATGGGTTGTTACACCCCATGATCATAATGTCATTGGAACTAAGTGGGTGTTCAGAAATAAGATGGATGAACAAGGAGTTATTATCAATAATAAAGCAAGGTTGGTTGCAAAGGGATATAGACAGGAATAGACATAGACATTGATCAAACCTTTGTATCAGTGGCAAGATTGGAGGCCATCAGGTTATTTTTAGCATATACAACTGACAAATGATTAAATGTATATCAAATGGATGTGAAGTCTGCATTCCTTAATGGAGATTTGAAAGAGCAAGTATATGTAGAATAACCTCCAGGTTTTATAAATTCAACTCACCCTAATCATGCATATTATTTAAAGAAAGCTTTGTATGGTCTCGACAAATACCTAGAGCTTGGTATGAGACTCTATCTGTCTCATTGAAAATAAACTTTCAAGGGAAATATAGATAAGACATTAATCCTAAAGCAAGTAAAAGGCAAGATCTTGTCGTTCCATATATATATAGATGATATAATCTTTGGATCTACAGATAATAACCTTTGTAAAAGGTTTATTAATCTTAAGCAAGGGAAATTTGAAATGAGCAGTATGGAAGAACTGAAATACTTCTTAGAACTCTAAGTTAAGCAATCTAAGGATGGAGTATTCATCTTCAAGACCAAGTTCACAAAAGAGCTCATTAAGAAGTTTGGAATGGAGAGTGCAACCTCATTGATGACTCTATTGGGCTCCATTGTGTCTCTGGATAAAGATAAAAAAAAGGAAAGCTTTTAATGAGACCATGTATAGATGTATCATTGGATATCTACTCTACCTAACTTCTATTAGACCAGATATTATGTTTTCTACTTTTGTTTGTATCAGATATCAAGTGAACCCCAAAGAATCTCACTATTCCTCTTTTAAGAGGATTTTCAGATACCTTACGGGTACACTAAATCTTGTCTTATGGTACCCTAAGAGTAATGATTTTGAGTTGACAAGATTTTTAGATGCTGAATTTTTAGGATGCAAGAAAGGCAGGAAAAGTAACTTAGAGACATGCCAATTCTTTGGGAGAAGTTTAATTTCCTAAAGTAGCAAGAAGCAAACTAGTGTTACTATCTTAACAATTGAGTCAGAATATATCTCTATTGGAAGTTGTTGTGCCTAGTTGTTATGGATTCAACATCAAATACGAGACTATAATATCTAGCTAAGTAGTACTCATATGTTCTGTAATTCATCAAGTGCAATCTCAAATGCTAAAAATCGCATATCACACAGTACGACCAAGCACATTGAGATTAGGTATCACTTTATCAGAGAGAATGTTCAGAAAGAAGATATTTGTCTTAAGTTTGTCCCTGCTAACAAACAAGTGGAAGACATCTTCACCAAGCCTCTGAATGAAGAGAAGTTCAATTTTTTAAAATTGAAGTAGGCATGTTAAACCTAGAATAGTTTTCCTGACAAGCTATTCCTCTCAATTATCTATCATGCCTTATCTTTATAAATTATATTTTATGCATATTAGTAGATGTTACGCATTTAACAAAGTTGCAGGAGATCAGCTATAAAAAGGAAAATATTGGCTTAACGAGGAGGCACAAAGACAATTTTTTGTTAGGAAGGAAAGATATTAGCACACCATATTCAAATATTTTTCAAATTTTTTACCTAAATAGGTGCACGGCTCTTCAACTTACATATTCTATATATTAAGTAGAAATACCATGAACAATAGGTTAAATAAATCGTAAAACCCTAAAAGTCAGCTCCAATTCTTTCACTCTCTTTCTTCCATTTAACATAAAAGATCTATCCACAACAAAATTTCTACATCACAAATGGCTCCCAAGCCAAGCACCTCTAACAAGATCAACACCTGTAGTGAATTAGTGCGTGGTGGATTCAAGAACTTTCCAAAAGAGGTTAAAAATGTCATCTTTCTTCTCAGTGCAGCCAGGCTAGAGGTACTCTTATTTAAACGTGCAAGGATTGTACCACAAGAAGTAGAGGAAGTTTTCAAGAATGCAGAGATAAGTACTTCAGGTAAATACATCAGGACCTATATTGTTAAGAACAATATGAGAAGTACTGCCCGCAGTCTCACCCGAAAACTTGGCCTATGGGACCTCTCGGAAGGAGAGGAAGAGGAATAAATAACCAGGGAAGATCGTGAAGCAACCCTAGAATGGTGTTACTACTCTACTAAAAGAGTATGGATCTCTGTAGATGGGTAATATGAGCCCTCCAAACAAGTTACTATATAATATAGTAGGCAAAGTACAATTATGCACACCAGGGTCTCATGACAGAATGTCAAAAGAAATATTCAATATCATGACAGTCATTATTCTTGTAAAGAAAACTAACGGGATTCAGTTAATTTTCAGAAAGCTTAAAGGATGCATGAATGCCCCAACATGGGGAGAATTATTTCTCTGTACCTCTTTAAATGACTAGGTGATAATGTAGATGAGTCACTTAATGCACCACTATATTACTTAAGTAATATGGACTATAGGGCAATTAAATGTGGGAGAATTCCTTCCCTAAATTTTAGAAAGTAGGGGAAAGCACTAAGCAAACACAGTCTGAGAAGAAAAGTGAAAAATGCCCTCAAAATAGAAGGAAGAAAAGAATAGAAGACCGAAGAATAATAAGAGAGAAGTTACTTCAAGCCCCATAGACTCCCCTAATTATATTGAGGGGGAGAATTATGTAGAATTTGATCCAATCAAATCTGGGGATGTGGTCATAGAAGATCTAGAAAGCGCATCCCTAATGGAAGGGTCCAGGGTAGTTGTGGGAAGAGAAATTATGGAAATGGGAGAAGTCCATCAGAAACTTGCTACCCAAAATACTTAAATAGTGGCAATGGGAGAAATTCATCGGGAACTTGCTGCCCAAAATACTGCAATTATACTTATGAGAGAAGTTCATCAGGAACTTTCCAAAGTACTGTAATAGTTGATGGGGAGTTCTTCATGAAAAACTTTACCCAATATCCTAAAAGGCTTAAAGATGAAAGGACGGTCACTAAAGTGATTGAGGGGGAGTCATAATTGCTAGACTCTGCCCAAACTACTCTTGACCTTGAAGTAGTGGATCAGGTCATCAAGAAAATTGTTGAGCTTATCCCTGAGATAACACCAGCATCATGAACCTTCCAGAGAGAACCTGAAGAATTATTACTTACTAGAAAAGAACTTGTCCTATGCAAAATGAGTGTATTGGAAGAGCTAGACACTCAAAAGATGTAAGACCCCAAGCCATATGCCCAATTCAAATGCTATCATATTTTCTACAGTTTTACTATATGCAGACCAACTTATACTATATGCTGTACATGATATGAGGTACTCCAAATTTTCATCCATAAGCCTTAAGATATTTAATGGGGGCCTATCATGACATGTATAGCCTAACTCAAGAAAATTATAATTTTCCTAATTAATTTGGTATTTAATTAATTTTTCCCAAAGTTAGGTCATGGGTAATTTGAACATGAAGTATAACATTTTCTCAAGTAATGGACACCCAAAATTATGAACACTAGATAAAAGAGGAATAATAGTAAACACCAAATTTCATGATTTTCCAAAAATGTTTTCCCATCTAATTAATTTATCCAATAATAAGCCATTAATTATGGGTAAAGAAGAAAGTATTAAAGTTAATCATTAGAAAATTGTATAAAAATTATTGAATCTCAAGAATGACCAGAAAGGGCCTCTGACCAAAAATCATATTTTATTAAGCTTAATAAGTACATAAATAAACTTAATTACTTTTAGTTAGAAAACAGCACCTTGTGAACCAACCCTAATAAATAGACTTACAAAAATTCAATAAAAATTCACAGAGATTTCAAATGACATTAAAAGTCTACTTACCAAATTTCATAATTTTCCATTACGTGGTTTGTTCAAAATAAATATCTAAGTAGAAGGTGCAACTTGATGGGTTGTGAATGAAGTACCCCATTTAATGATCTAAAATTTATATTAAAAATTCCTAAGGGTTTCTATAGTCTTAAAACATAGCTTGACTAAATATCATACAAACCTAAGGCTAGGAAGTCACATAATATAATTCTTCAAGACAACTTATGATAATGCACTTTTCAAAGGAACCCACTTGTAAACTCATCCAAACAATATTTAGTATATTTCAGTGGATAATAAGGTTATTAAAATGACCTCTACCAAAATGTCAAGCAATTCCAAAGTCATATGAGCCACTAGACATTCCCTAAGGTGTATGGACCCAAAAACTTACCAAGTAGTTTAAGTAGTGTGCATGTGTCCAAATCCCACCATATCCCTCACTAGGGCTTATCACCACCCTAGGATCACATGGACTAAACACCAACTCCACACAAGGGAATATCACCCCATGCACTTCACAAATCCCCAAAGTCCAACCTTTGGGTTTGAACTTAGGTCCTAGGACAAACCAAAACAAATCCACCCTAAATTGCATGTGAGGGTGTCTAGCATCATATCAAAATAGTGACCCAAGTTTCAGCCTCTGTTGAGGTGATTTGACCACTTAAACCCACAAGGAACACTTTGACCTAAATATCCCCCTTTAGGCCAAGGCTAGGGTTTACAAAAATTTAACCCAAATCATCTCCAAATGAGATGAAATTTTAACCAGAGCCTTATGATGACCCAAAGGACCACTCACAAAAATTTGGGAGGGTTTGGAGGTCATTAGATCTCCTAATTAAATTATCATAGGATTATTAAATAATTTCAAAAACTATAGAAAAAGTATCTCCACAAATTCCCATTTTTAGCCATCACCTTGGTATAGGTAATATTGAATCCCTGTCAAAATTTCAAATTATTTGGACATATGGTGAAGTGGGGCACACATTTAAATCTCTGACTAGCCCTAGGCATAATCATCACCAAAATAAGTGCCCTAGTCAAACCAGATATCCAAATTGGTTCAAATAAATTTTAAATTAAAGTACGCCCATAGGGCTACACTTTATATGTTGACCACTTTCTCGGATTAAACCTCGAAGTATTTTTAATAAATAAAAACATTAACTGTAAATTATGTGACAGAATATCACATGAAATGAAATCATTTAACTCCTAATTTTAATCAAGACGCACGAATCTGGGCACAGAATAGATGGCATCTGGTCGTCTTCTCCAGTGCGCCAATGTCCAGGATTACATCTTCTTGGAGTTGCTTCCAAGCACTGCCGCCGGCCACCTAGCCACCGCCACCACCGTCGAGGTGGTTGCTATCGCCATGCGGCGGCACAGCCGCCGGATGGGCCGTTTCCGACGATCCTGGCAAGTTGATTTTTTTGCAAAACCAGGGAAATTTCTTCCCCCGATCGGCCTCAATTGAGCCCGATGCTTATCCTTATTGATTCCTATGATCTACCCACGGAAGGAGCAAGGAAGGACCTGAATTGCGGTCGGAGAGCGGGTGATGTGCCTCCTTGCCATTTTCGGCTATCGGTTTTGGATTTCTGCAACCTCCACAGTAACAGCAAGGGAATCAAGATTGGAACAGGGGAAATGCCTGCTCTTATCCTGGTGAAGGTTCTTAAAGGAGGAATTGGGGAGATGAGGCTTGTAACTCCCCAATTTTTGAAATCTCCATTAATGGTCATTAAACCTAATTTTTGGTTTCAGCCAAATTGAGTAGGCTGAGCCACCCCACTGGTCGGCCACCTCTTGGAAACTCTTTCTCTGCCTCCAAGGAGTAAAAGCCCAAACAAGTTGAGGGGTTATGAAACCTCCATGGCCATGATGGCGATTAAGCCCCAATTTTCTCTTTCCTCAAAAGTCAAGTAACTCCTTCCTTCTCTCTCCTAGTCATCATTCTTTGAATTTGGTGGGCCCAAAATTTGTCTCTCACTCCCTTAGACTAATGGGCCACACCACTTGGGCTTAGCCCACTTGAATTGGCTAGGTTAACCTAAGTTGACCACTTTGACCCATGAGTTGAATTTTGTCAATATGAACATTTGGGTTGACCCCAAGGGGTCCTTGATGACCCCCTTGGCTTCCCCTAAGGTCTAGAAAGGGTTGTGTAGGGTTGATTGGGCACCTTGGTGGTCACTTTCCCCTTAGTTAGGGCACTTTGACCACTTTAGGGCTAGGGTTGACTTGGGTCAATTCAGCTTCTAAGGTTGACCCCAATGGGTCTTTGGTGACCTATTGAATTCACCTTAGGTCTAGGAAGACCTAGATAGGGTTGGTTGGGCACATTAGGGGCACATTGCCCATAGTAAGGGCACCTTGCCCAGTTTAGGACTAGGATGATCCTAGGTCAACTTGGCTACCCTGGGTTGACTCTAATGGACCCTTAGGGCTCTAATGGACCTTCCAATAGGTTGGGGAGGTTGTGGTGGGGTCTTGGAGTCATGGTGAAGCCCCATGATCATCCTAAACTAGTGTTTAGAAACCTACTAGTTGCAAACCATAGTGATCTCACCTATATTTCTAGGTTCACTTGGTCTTCTTGGGCTTCCTAGGGTTTTTTCATGACCTAGTCATGACAAAACCACTCTTAAGGGTCTAGTTGTCTGAGGGATGTTACAAATCCCAATACATAAACAAAATATTTTGTCCTCGAAATTCAAGTTAGGCCTACGGGGTTTCAAGTATGAGAAATAAAACGTAACAGCCTGAGAGGTTGTAAGGAATACCTGATTGAAAAGCTTCGGGTACTTTTGTTGCATCAAATCCTATTGATCCCATGTGTTCTCCTCTTACCCATGATTCCTCCACAAGACCTGGACCAATGGGACCTTCTTGCGTCGCAATACTCGCATCCCAGTATCGTTTATCCGGATCTGCTCCAGGTGCACTGATCGATTAGAAGCTATAGGCCCATCTGTAGTCATAATCTGTTGCTCTGGCCGAAGTAGAGCTCTCGTCAGGGAGGAGACGTGAAAGACGTCGTGCAAACCCGCTAGCTATGGCGGCAGCTCTAATCTATAAGCCAAGGGGCCGATCCGTTCCAGGATCCTGTAAGGCCCCATGTATCTCGGACTGAGCTTCTTCTGACCACGCACCCGTAAGACTCCATGCATCGGTCATATCTTAAAGAATACTCAGTCTCCTGCCTGAAACTCTACCTGACGATGTCGAGCATCGTAATACTTAGCTTGCCTGCTCTGGGCCTCCAACATCTTGTCTCATATCAATCGTCACTAAGCATCTGTATCCTCGACAAACTCCGAGCCCAATGCCTTCGGATTCTCATCCTGGATCCAAGACAAAGGAGTCCATCATCTCCGCCCATAGAAATCCTCATAAGGGGCCATGCCGATGCTAGACTAGTGGCTGTTGTTGTACGAGAACTCAAACAATGGTAGCTGCCTCTCCCATGGCTCTCCGCGGTCCAGTATGCAAAGATACAGTAAATCCTTAAGGGTCCGATTGGTGCGCTCTGTCTGTCCATCCGTCTGAGGGTGGAAGGCAGTACTAAAAGTTAGCCGTGACCCTAAATAAGCCTGAACTGCCCTCCATTCCTTAGATGTGAATCGTCCATCACGATCGGACACTATCGTCCTCGGCACTCCATGATATCGAACAAACTGCACCACAAACTTCCGTACCAAGTCACCCAACGGAGCATCCTTCCTGATCGGTAGAAACCTAGCTACCTTTGTCAATCAGTCGACAATCGCCCATATTGAGTCATTCCCTACACATGACCGAGGAATACCATGTAAGAAGTCCATGGCGATGTCATCGAACTTCCACTCCGGCATCGGAAGTGGCTGCAATAATAAGGTTGGGTTCCTATACTCCACCTTCACCAACTGACAAGCCTCGCAATGGGTCACGAAGTAGGTGATATCCCTCTTCATGCCCGACCAGTACATTGTCCTCTTCAGGTCATCCATCATCTTGGTGATGCCTGGGTGCACCAAATACCTGCTGCAATGAGCCTCAGTCATAATGTCCTCCTGAATTCTGCCCCAAGCCAGTATGTACACTCTACCTCTGAAGCATAGCAGCCCGTCTCTCTCTGTATATTCCCCAGCCGTGCCTGCCTCAAAGGTCCTGAATACTGGCTCTAGCTTGTCATCCCTTCTCTGTTAAGCTCTGATACGATCTTGAATGTCATCAGTGGCAACCAACGATGATAGATACTCCCGGTATAGCTCTGGGTGATCCTCAGATACCAGAGATATCTGCATCTTGTCTAACATTAGCACAAACTCCATAGCCATCAGCTGAGGTCTTGCTCCTAAGGTAGTAGCCTTCCATCTCTGTGTATCCGCCACAACATTCACCTTCCCTGTGTGATAGTGTATCGTGTACTCATAATCCGATAGGAACTCCACCAATCGTCTATGGCGAATGTTCAGCTCCTTCTACGAATCAACATATTTCAGATTCTTTTGATCCGAAAATATATCGTTGTGCACACCATAGAGGTAATGCCGCCAAATCTTCAGAGCGAACATTACTGCTCCCATCTCCAAGTCATGAACAGGTTAGTTATGCTCATGTTTCTTTAGCTGTCATGAGGCGTATGCTATCACATGACCATGTTGCATCAGTACAGCACCCATCCCCTAAAAAGACGCATCAGCATACACCTAGAAGCCCTACTTTCCAGATGGAAGGGCGAGGATAGGGGCCGACATAAGCCGACTCTTCAACTCCTGGAACGTCGCCTCACACCGTAGTTTCCAAACGAACGGTGTGTCCTTCATCAAAGAAGTGAGTGGGAGAGCTATCTGATAAAATCCCTACACAAATTTCTGATAGTATCCGTCCAATCCCAGGAAACTTCGGACATCCATGGCAATCTTCAACTGAGGCCAGTCTCGCACTGCCTGAATCTTTGTAGGGTCCACTGCCAGTCCTGCTCCACTGATAATATGGCCTAAAAAGACCACCTCTGTCAGCCAAAACAGGCACTTGCTGAACTTGGCATATAATTTGTCTCCCTAGGCTTCTCTAGAGTCAAGGCCAGATGTTGTGTATGCTCCTCCTTTGTCCTTAAATAAATGAGGACGTCATCTATGAATACAATGACAAACTGGTAGAGGTACGACTCGAACACCCGGTTTATCAAGCTCATGAAAGCTGATGGCGCATTCGTGAGACCGAAGGGAATCACGGTAAACTCAAACAGCCCGTATCAACAGCTGAAGGCTGTCTTTGGGATATCCTCCACCTGAATACACAGCTGGTAGTAACCTGACCTCAGATCTAACTTTGAGAACCAGTGGGCTCCCTCCAACTGGTCAAATAGATTGTCAATCCTCGGCAGAGGGTATGTGTTTCGGACCGTCAGCCTATTCAGAGCATTGTAATCGATGCATAATCAGAGCGTCCCATCCTTCTTCTTGACGAGCAACAACGGAGCTCCCCATGGTGAAGAGTTTGGCCGGACAAATTCGGCTTCCACTAGCTCCAACAACTGGCTTCGAAACTCCACCAACTCCTTCGGGGCCATCTGGTAAGGAGCTCTAGATGCCGGCTTAGCCCTGGCATGAGCTATATCTAGAAGTCCTTCTCTCGATGCGGGGGTAGCCCTGACAGCTTCTCTGGAAACACGTCAACAAAATCATGTACCACCGGGATACTAGGGATGGAATCCTTGGCCTCGGCCATCTCAAACAGCACTTGATAAACCTCGTCTACCAGTAGGTGTGCCTTGAAGTCCTATACGGATGATAACAAGATAGGGGTGGTAGATCTAATACCTTCGATGATGACATAGGAATCCCCATGCCTCAAGGTGATTCTCTTTGACAGGAAGTCAATCTGGGCATGGTTCCAATGCAACCATGTCATGCCCAGGATCAGATCAAAGGCTGGCATCCTTAGGATCGTCGCTGGTGCTTCGAATGCCTTTCCGATGATCTCCTCCTCCATATTGTAGTGGGCAGAGGTGAATAGCTCCGATCTGTCGGGCAGTCGCACCCTCATCATCAAGCCTGTGAATCGCTCCATGCCTTTTAGACCTTCCACGAAGGCTTCCGACATGAATGAGTGTGAAGCACCCGTATCGAATAGCGTATAAGCAGGCTTGCCGCCGATAAAGACTATGCCTTAGGTCGTTAAATATCTTAGAAATCTAGTTATGGTTTTCCTTCCTAGTTCTAACAATTCTATATCCATGATTATAGCTTTTAGGAAAGAAAAGAACTTAAAATTACTTGCATACATGTTATCACTTGCTCTGGGTTCTGAGGTTGAGCCAGATCCAAGGCATACACTTGCTCTCTATCCTGCCTGCGGTCTCTGCCCTGGAATCCACGTCCTTGGCCACGTCCTCGACCTCCAAACTGCTGAGCAGGCAGGGCATCCAGTGGTGCTGGAAGGGGTACCCCCCTCATGGGGTAGTTTCTCCGGATATGCCCTACCTGATGACAGTAGTAGCACTCGGGCAGGGGAAATGCCATACCCCCGGGTCTCTGTATCTCCCGCATCTGGAGAGGTTGAGGATCCATTACCACCAGCTCCCTCGGCTCCTGTCTCACCTCTTGACGAGGTTGGTCTTTTGCCCTTCTCCCATCTCTCCCATCAGCAATGCGGCCCCTTCGCTGATCATTTCTGGCTCACCTGCCCTGATCCTTAATTGGCCTCTTCCAGCCTCGAGTCATGTGCCAATCTGCCTCAATCCTCTTTGCCATCTCCAATATCTGAGGTATAGGCCCGTCGGATACGAATAAAAGAGCCTCTCTCAGATCCTCTCGCAGGCCCTTATAGAACCTCTTGATGTATCCTGCCTCATCCAGCTGATAAGAGTCCGCAAACTTGGCTAAATGATTGAACTCCTGGTGGTACTCCACCACCGTCTTGTTGCCCTGCCTCAACTGCAAGAACCTGTCATCCAGCTCATCTCTTGCCGACAGTGGAATGAAGTGCTCCAACAATGTGGCCCTGAACTCCTCCCAAGTAATGTCAACAACCTCCTTTTCTGCAAATGTCATGTCCAGCGGTGTCTTCCACCATCTCTTGGCATGGGACTCCAAGCAAGAGACCACCAAAGGCACCCTCACCTCCCATGGGCACTGTATCCCGGTCAGCATATCGTACATGATGTCAAGCCACTCCTCTATCCATACAGCTGACACTGTCCCCAGGTAAGATGGGGGAGAAAGTTCTCAGAAGATGCTCAACCAATTGGCCCCCGGGTTTGGCTGCGGTGCCGGAACCTGCTGGGCCCTGAAAGCCTCTAGAATGGCTTTCAGAGTCTGCCCCACCTCTGATTGTAGAAATGGAGTGGGAGCTGGGGGAGGTGGTGCAACATTCGGATTTTGCTGGACTCCGCCCTATGGTTTGGGATGTGCTGGAGGCTGCCTAACAAAGACCATTGTAAGAATTTGACCCAAACCTAGTTAAAAGTGGACAATTACATGTGATCCCCCATATGAGAACACACTGCTTCCACTGCTTAGTTTGTCCCCAAACTAAACTCGAGCAGGGGTGACTAAGGGTTAGTGGACTGCTACTTTTTCGATCGAGGTCTCCTCTGATACCACTTGTAAGACCCCAAGCCATATGCCAAATTCAAATGCTATCATATTTTCTACAGTTTTACTATATGCATACAAACTTATACTATATGCTGTACATGATAGGAGGTACTCCAAATTTTCATCCATAAGCCTTAAGATATTTAATGGGTGCCTATCATGACATGTTTAGCCTAACTCCAGAAACTTATAATTTTCCTAATTAATTTGGTATTTAATTAATTTTTCCCAAAGTTAGGTCATGGGTAATTTGAACATGAAGTATAACATTTTCTCAAGTAATGGCCACCCAAAATTATGAACACTAGATAACAGAGGAATAATAGTAAACACAAAATTTCATGATTTTCCAAAAATGATTTGGCATCTAATTAATTAATCCAATAATAAGCCATTAATTATGGGTAAAGAAGAAAGTACTAAAGTTAATCATTAGAAAATTGTATAAAAATTATTGAATCTCAAGAATGACCAGAAAGGGCCTCTGACCAAAAATCATATTTTATTAAGCTTAATAAGTACCAAAATAAACTTAATTACTTTTACTTAGAAAACAACACCTTGTGAACCAACCCCAACAGATAGACTTCCAAAAATTCCATAAAAATTCACAGAGCTTTCAAATGTCATTAAAGGTCTACTTACCAAAATTCATAATTTTCCATTTAGTGATTTTTTCAAAAGAAATATCTAAGTAAAAGGTGCAACCTGATGGGTTGTGAATGAAGTACCCCATTTAATGATCTAAAATTCATATTAAAAATTCTTAAGGCTTGTTATAGTCTTAAAACTTAGCTTGACTAAATATCATCCAAATAAAAGGTTAGGAAGTCACATAATAAAATTCTTTAAGACAACTTATGATAGTGCACTTTTCAAAGGAACCCACTTGTAAACTCATCCAAACAATATGTAGTATATTTCAGTGGATAATAAGGTTATGAAAATGACCTCTACCAAAATGTCAAGCAATTCCAAAGTCATATGAGCCACTAAACATTCCCTTAGATGTATGGACCCAAAAACATACCCAGTGTTTTAAGTGGTGTGCATGTGTCAAAATCCTACCATATCCCTCCCTATGGCTTATCGCCACCCTAGGATCACATGGACTAAACACCAAGTCCATACAAGGGCATATCACCACATGCCCTTCACAAATCCCCAAAGTCCAACCTTTGGGTTTGAACTTAGGTCTTAGGGAAAACCTACCCCAATCCACGCCAAATTCCATATGAAGGTTTCTAGCATCATATCAAACCAGTGTTTCAAGTTTCAGCCTCTGTTGAGGTGATTTGACCACTTAAACTCATAAGGAACACTTTGACCTAAATACCCCCATTTAGACCAAGGCTAGGGTTTACAAAAATTCAAGCCAAATCATCTCCAAATGAGATGAAATTTTATCAAGAGCCTTATGATGACCATAAGGATCACACACCAAAATTTGGGAGGGTTTGAAGGTAATTAGGTCCCCTAATTAAATTACCCTACTATTATTAAATAATTTCAAAACTATAGAAAACGTATCTCCAAAAATTCTCATTTTTGGGCATGATCTAGGTATAGGTAAGATTGACTCCCTGTCCAAATTTCAGATCATTTGGACCTATAATGAAATAGGGGCACACATTTAAATCTCTGACTAGCCCTAACTATAGTCGTCACTAAAATGAGTGCTCTTATCAAACCAGATTTTCAAATTGGTACAAATCAATTTAAAATTAAATTACACCCCTAGTACTACAGTTTACATGTTGACCACTTTCTCTGATTAAGCTTCTAAGTATTTTTAATAAATAAAAACATTAACTATAAATTATGTGACAGAATATCACATGAAATGAATTCATTTAATTCCTAATTTTAATCATGGCACACAAATCTTGGTGCAGAATAGATGTCATCTGGTCGTCTTCTCCAGCGCGCCAAAGGCTAGGATTAAATCTTCCTGAAGCTACTTCCAAGCACTTCCGCCGGCTACCCAGCCTCCTCCCCGGCCGGCCACCGCCACTACCACCTCCGTCGAGGTGGTGGCTATCGCCATGCGGCGGCACAGCCGCCGGAGGGGCCATTTCCGGCGATCCTGACAAGTTGATTTTTTGGCAAAACCAGGGAAATTTCTTCCCCCGATCAGGCTCAATTGAGCCCGATGCTTATCCCTATTGATTCCTATGATCTACCCACAGAAGAAGGAGTAAGGGAGGACCTGAATTGCGGCCTGAGAGTGAGTGACGTGCCTCCTTGCCATTTCCGGCCATCGATTTGGGCTTTTTTGCAACCTCCACAGCAACAGCAAGGGAATCAAGATTAGAACGGGGGAAATGCCTGCTCTTATCATAGTGAAGGTTTTTAAAGGAGGAATTGGGGAAATGAGGCTTGTAACTCCCCAATTTTTGAAATCTCCATTAATGACCATTAAACCTAATTTTTGGTTTCGGCCAAATTGAGTGGGCTAAGCCACCCCACTGGCCGGCTACCTCCTAGAAACTCTTCTGCTGCCTCCAAGGAGTAAAAGCCCCATCAAGGTGAGGGGTTATGAAACCTCCATGGCCATGATGGCCATTAAGCCCCCATTTTCTCTCTCCTCCAAAGAGGGGTAACTCCTTCCTTCTCTCTCCTAGTCATCATTCTCAGAATTTGGTGGGCACAAAATGTGTCTCTCCACTCCCTTAAACTAATGGGCCACACAACTTGGGCTTAGCCCACTTGAATTGGGCTAGGTTAACCTAAGTTGACCACTCTGACCCATGAGTTGACTTTTGTCAACATTACCATTTGGTTTGACCCCAAGGGGTCCTTGGTGACCCCCTTGGCTTCCCCTAAGGTTTAGGAAGGGTTGTGTAGGGTTGATTGGGCACCTTGGTGGTCACTTGCCCCTTAGTTAGGGCACTTTGACCACTTTAGGGCTAGGGTTGACTTGGGTCAACTCAGCCTCTAAGGCTGACCCCAATGGGTCTTTGGTGACCTATTGACTTCACCTTAGGTCTAGAAAGACCTAGGTAGGGTTGGTTGGGCACATTAGGGGCACATTTCTCTTAGTTAGGGCACATTGCCCAGTTTAGGACTAGGATGATCCTAGGTCAACTTGTCCACCCTGGGTTGACTCTAATGGACCCTTAGGGCTCTAATGGACCTTCCAATAGGTTGGTGAGGTTGTGGTGGGGTCTTGGAGTCATGATGAAGCCCCATGATCATTCTAAACTAGTGTTTAGAAACCTACTAGTTGCAGACCATAGTCATCTTACCTATATTCCTAGGTTCACTTGGTCTTCTTGGGCTTCCTAGGGTTTTGTCATGACAAAACCACTCCTAGGGGTCTAGTTGTCTGAGGGATGTTACAAAATATCACCTCAAAGGCTTCAACACTAGATTTTTTATATGAGGACTACGAGTCTGACACAGGCCCATCCCTTAGAGCTGCTACAAAAGATCCTAAGGCTACACCTCCAACACCCAGTGAAGCACCTCCTAGTTCCTTCATTGCTCAACTATAAAATAATGTTTGATACTCAAAGGAAGTATATAGAAGGCTTTAAAGGACATTCCATGTTTTGAGGACATAAATGAAAGAGAAAATAATAGTATTTTAAGAAGAGATACATCACCTAAATTGCCAAACCCTTTATTTCTTCATGAAGGATGCAGAGGCCATAGACTATACTCTCCAACAAACTGACATGACTAACCAAGGACTTCAAGCCATCATAGATAGTCATGGTGCTATTGTAGAAAACCTCCACCTCAATTTTCAAGCAATAACACACAATATGGTAGAGCATCACCTCACTGTAAGGGTAAAAATGCTAGAATGGAAGATGGCTGATACCCAAGACATTATCTGCCAACATGTCACTAAAGAAGTCAGAAAGGGGGAGTGTATCACACATCATTTTTCTCAACAGGTCATATTGATTTCAAATGCAACCAGGGATGCTTTGAATCTACCTCCAGTGCACTACTCCGCAATGCCTATATATCAAGATAACTTCCCAGCTAATTATGATTACATTCCTCGAGCTAACTATGAAGAGTCATTTGATTACTATGATTATACTCCTTATGCTAATTTTGCAGAGTCATCTCAATCATCTCACAAAAGGAAGGTTGTCCCAACATAAGAAGAGATGATGACTAGATAAAGGAGGAGGAAAGAAATACAAAACTTACAAGGTTATGAAAGTTGGATTCCTAAGTCCAAGCATTTTATTTTGTATATCTGGGAAAACTTTGGAAAGTTAGGGATTCACACTTTAAGATTTTACAATTCAGTAGAATGTGATAAGCATGAAAACAAGAGGTAAGGAAGAGGATCCACAGGAGGAATCATCCCAATGGACCACCTCCTCCTCCAAGATACATCACTAAGCCTCTAAGATACTTTGAAAGGAAAAAGAGAAAAGCTATTATAGATAGTAATTGAGTGCTGAAATACCTTGGGTTGTACTGAACTATTTTGTGGGAATTAAAATTTTTTCTTAATGTAGACTCTTTGATTTCGGAATATATATATATATATATGAACTAGAATTTTTTGCTCTCTAGTATTTCTATCTTATAATTATTTTATATCCATGTGTCTATTGTTATATGAGGTTTTGACTTCTTCAAATAGAGGGAGATCATTGGAAAAATTGCCAATAATATTCCTAATTTAAAGAAGCCCTCAAGATGATAATTAACATCTTGTATTTGATGCTTGCGTAAATTTTGATGATACAGGTACAACATAAATGCTTGTCTAATGTAGTGTTAGGCATATGTCACCCAAATAGGGTTTTTCCCTTGTAATCCCTCAAGATGCAAAACTCTTGTTGACCTATGACCTAATCCTATATTAAACATGTCATTATCATAAGGAAGATCAGTGAAGTTGAAAAGAATTATTAGGAAGAAACAAAATTAGTCTAATTCATATGTCGACTGCAATGATTGGAAGATAATGGTTGCATCAACAAAAATACTAAGTAATTTGTCAACTATATCGACTGTAAAGCGCGCTAAGTAATTTGTCGACTGCATCGACTGGAAAGCTAAGAAATTAGTTGTCTACATCGACTGAAAAGCTAAGTTATTTGTCGACCACATCGACTGAAAGTCTATGTAATTTGTCGACTATATCAACTTAAAGGCAAAGTATTTTATCGACTACAACATCTGGATAGTGATAGAAGTATTTTTACTGGATCGACTGGATGAATGTTGACTATTTCAAGTTGTTACCTTAAGAAGGGATATGTTAGCTAGATGATATTTGATATAAGTGTTGAAGATAAATGCAGACAACAATAGTTGAGTATCACTAAAAGTTTTATATCATATGTATCGGCCTGAGGAGTGTTCTAACAGGCTTCTACTAATATTGGACCACAAATTACGTACTCATTCAAATTATTTTTTATTCGTATTTTTGCTCCATCAATCAAGGTGCTTTATGAGAAAAAGAATAAGACACATTAATTTTGATTCTAGCCATTTGAGGAAAAATTCCTTAATCATAATTCTTAGTCGTTGGAGTAATTACTTATAGACAACATGACCTCTACCATTCCAGTCATATATATATATATAGGGCCTACAAAATTGAATAAAGACAATAAAGATACACGCACATACACATACAGAGATCTTTGTGCAGGACTTTTGCAAGTGCTCAAGCTCTTAAATTTCTCCAAGTCCTCAACAACTACAAACCCTTGAGAGATATGTTCAAAGTTTCAACAGACTTACATTCTTACTAAATATTTATATCTTTAGCAAAAGAATTCTTCATTAAGTCTAACATATTCCAAGCAAAAATATTCAAGTGCTAATCAAGGAAGAAGGAGCCTTCATAGTGCTTCTACAGGAGACATAAGTGATTTTATTTGAGTCAAGTATTTTTTAATAACTCTGAATTTATAGGATCCATTTTAGATCTGAGTTTGTTATAGGATTCTAGTGGGAATATGAGTGTAAGATTAGTGTGATATAAGGTATGATATTTAGAGAAGATTTGAGTGTAGGTCTTTAGGTGTAGAGATTGAGGTAGGGCTTGTGTTGGACATAGTTGTAGGCCTTGTGTTAGAGGTCTAAGTTCGGGGGCTTTTGTTGTTCCTGAGTTGCAGGAGTCAAGGACTCTGAGTGTAAGATCATTGGATCTGAGTAAATTAGAGAAGTTTGCTGAATCTAGTGTTGGATATTTAAGCACCCTTAGAGGGAGGGTGAATAAGGGCTTTTTGGAAATTTAAACCTTATTTAAAATATTAGAGTTACTTAAAGAAGTCTCAGAATATTTTATAAGAAAATATATTTTAATATCTCAGAAAATATTATATTGATTATTACTTTTAAAGGAGGTCGGATTTTAATATTTCTTCACCACCGCCAATGTTAGCACTAATGCTTGCCACTCGTGATGGAAAGTTAAATCCATGTGTGTATTTTAAAAAGTAAATTGTAATATATTTAGCCTTAATGATTTGAGAGAGAAATATTATTTAAAATATTTTAGAGAACAAAATAAAATCAATTTAATAAGACACTGAAAAATATGATTTTATTTCATAAGAAATTGATTACAGACTATTTTGTTTCTATAACGCTACAAATCGAGGGGAAATATGAAAAAGTCTGTTTCCTTTTCTATATCGACCCTTCTCCCAAGGATTGATTGGTTTTAACCTATCTCTCTTAGATAGGGCCTCGAACTTCCCCTAGATCTACCTTAGAACAAATCACCACAACATGCAGCAAATTACGGAATCCTCCCAGGAAACCGATGTCCATACCGAATGACTTTCCCTAAGTCTTGCAAGACTTAATCGGCCCTACCTGCTGCAAATTTCCCTTAGAATCCTTCTCGGAATTCGACTTTCTCCACGAATGATTACTCCACTAAAATTACAAAAGGATAAAATAAAAAGATTACAAGATAATAAAATAAGTAAGAGAAAACTCCCCAAGGAATTCTGAAGGTTAAGACGAAGGCGATGTTGATGTTGTCATTCTTGGTGCATTCGTCCTTCATATTGAAAAAGAGTGGTATCACTTCCCCCTTCAAAAACTCCTTTCAATCTTCGTTTTAGCCCCAGGGAGTTCTCTTAAACACTGGAGATGTGTCTCTCTCAATTGATTCAGAGTTATAGCTTGGAGAGCAAAAGAATTGATGCCTAAGGAAATAAATGAGGCACACTTTAAATAAGCCTCAGATACTACAACCAGAGATAGCCTTATCGCCTGACGATAGCTTCCTTAAGCAGCCTTCTTCTTCATTTGTAAATCAGCATTTTAGGTAACTTTCTATTGTCATTTTAGAAAACTTTTCCTTGCCATTTTAGGAAACTTTTGATCTTTTGAAATCAACATTTTTGGCAACTTTTTCATCTGAAAATAGACCTTCCAAAAATTACAATCAGGTTGTTCCACACTACCACCAGCATTAGCTTTTGCTAAATCTAGCTCTGCCCAACCTTCCATTTTATTATGTCGATATTTCCTTTTTTTATTGATGTTATTACTAGTGTTAGTGTTATTGCCAATGTTAGCGATTACTGCCAGCATTTGAGAAAACTTTTCCAACTTGTAGATGACGTCGTCCTCTTTTCGAAATGGGATGTCACGTTCTATAACTCTTCCCATATTGATAGTTGTGGTCGTTTTATTTTTTAGCAATCAACACTCATCTTTTTGTTATTTTTAAAGTGCACATGCCTATGAATCATGCCTATGAATAAGGCTTGTCTCCTTATTCAATCTATGCTTGTATATGTATGAACTGTATACTATAAACACACAAAAGACTAGATTAAATACATCATGGTATTTGTATAACTCAAACTAAGAGATGTGAAATGCATGCTCTAACAATCTCTCTCTTTTTATAATAACAAGTACTTGTAAGACAAATAAGTGAATTTAATCATATTTGTGTTTATACATAAGAGCAAAATAAAGATATGCATGAATAATAGGGTTGTATCATGATATTATAATGCATACTCTTTCTATATGAATGCCCCCTACATAAGTGTTATGTATTTATTTTACTCCCCATAAACATAATATCTAGTTCACTAGATTTCTCAATTTATTTCTCACCTATTTTTATTAGCAAAAGTGGGCAGGGATGAGTGTAGAGTTATTAGTTTAATTTGGGTACACTTAGTGAATAGTTTTCATGATGGAGCAAAAGGTCGAGTATGCACCTCTTATGAATACTCCCCTTATATAGATGTTTCCAATGAAAACTTTTGAATGCACACCCCCTAAATTATGAAATTTATGCAAGATATTCTCCCCTTTTGGTAGTATCAAAAGAGGGTAGAGATGAGTACATGCAATGAGAATCAATGAGATCTATATAGATAAAAATAAGATGCAATGTGCATGTTCGTAAATACCACTTGTTGACAGCATGTATACATGATTGAATAAAGTAGTATTACTATAAGAATATAATCAGAAATTTAAAAAGAAATACCATTTATTTAAGCGTAGTTTACCACTTATTGAGAAAATAAATAATTATGATTATGCATAAGTAGTAAGCATAAGAATATGATAAGCATTTTTAAAATAAACATCCTTTTTGAAAATTGTATTATATAGAGGATAAAATTAGAGGTTTTAATCTTAATATGAAGATGCTTCAATTAAATTTAAGTCCAGGAGATATTGTTTCGTTGAAATTTTGCAAGCATGATTTCAAAATATCAAATAGAGATTAAAACTATAGTGTAAGCTAAATTACATTTCGAGTAAAAATAAGCATTATAGTGATCATGCTTTGCTATCTAGTGCATTTACTTAAGATTGTAGAGAATAGTATAGGTATGCTTTTTGATCCAATTCTCACAAGTAGATGTTTTATTAAAAATAATGATGTGTACATAATAGTTTTTTGATAAAGTATAAAAGTGAATTAATCAAAACACATAACAATATATAATGGAATAACATAATAATAAAATATAAAAAAATATTACTTCCACTATTTTTCAATGCACATAAGTATGGGGTATAACTACCAAGGTGTTCTATACACACAATGCCTATTAAGACTTATTAAGATGCAAAGTAGTGTTTGGGGGGAACACTTTTATTCTTTTTTATTTTATTTTATTTTTTTGATCCGATGTACTAAGAAAAATGGTGAATATTTTGTTTTCTACAAGATACTTTATAATCTTTTTTGTAATGTGCTCAACCTCACAATGCTCATTAAGACTTATCAGAGGGTGAGTTGTGCTTGGTGGAGTTTGCTTATCAATTTTATTTGCATTTTAGTTTTGTGACCAAGAACTCAGAATTCACTTGTTTTGCAAACAATAACATTTTTTTAAAAAAAAACTTTTCTCAAATGAATAAGTGCATGAAAAACAAAGAATTAGATTATTTAATTCAATGTTGTGTGGGTAATTTTTTATGCATTATAATTATTATATTATTACACTACATAATCATGCAAGTATAAGATTAAAAATACATGTAGGTTATCAAAATAAGTGAGTGAGTAAATCATTATCAAATATAAAACATTATTACTCATTCTTAGAGACATGCTAAATAATCCTATACATATTTTCTATATTTAATTTCTTTGTACAGTGCAAGATAATATTTTAGGCATGACAAAAAAACAATGTTTTAAGAAACTTGAAAACAAAATTCAACATTACAATTAATCTTTTAAGGATTTAATTAGTCATCAGTGACAATAATATTGAATAAGTGGCAGATTTTATACTTTTTTTATGAAAATACTAAATAATAGACACACACACAAAAATATTTTTGTTCTTTTGAAAAAGTTTTGGAATTTTGTATTTGTTTTTTTTTTATTTTAAAATTAAATTATTTTCTTGAAAACATAAAAGTGTATTAAGAGTACATTAGTATAATGATCTTTTATGCCAGAGAAAATGCAAAGGAAAATAAAAAATTCAGTTTTAATATTACGGCTACTGTCAGTACTAACACTTGGCATTAGCAATAAAAACTTAGAGTTTTGCTAAGAAAATATGATTTTTATAATATTTCATTTTGATTTTTCTTAATTCAAGTTATCTAAGATAGGGGACACCAATTATCACGAGGAGTTTTGAATAATAATGAAAAGTTGTGGATAAAATATTTTTGCCCTAAGGTGTCCAAAATTATTTTTCAAAATGCTTGAATTTTTAAAAATATGAAAGCTCAAAATATATAGTATGAAAAACACATGTTAACATGTTCGAGCAAATAAGCATGACATGATAAGCATATAGTGTAAAATAATGTTCATGCAATGTATATGAGTATGCTTTAGATTAAGTTACCCTTGCAATATGTCTACACTTTATGCCCATACTAAGTGATAGATGGGCATAAGAAGCTACAAACATGTCGTAGGTTGGGATGTAAATCCCATATATATATAAAAGACAACTCTCAAGCTAACACTCTTTACCCCCAGTGTCTCGTAAGGCCCCACCAGAACCTTCTCCAATTAAGGGGATAAGACATAACTTAAAGGCTAGGTCTCTAATGCACACATCTTATGCCCATGCTATGGTGAGACACATGACAAGGGTAAATGATAATGAAAATACTAAACAGTTGATTCAAAATGCCGATTTATATCCTATGGCTTTTTATGTGATGAATTTTAGAATTATTATTTTTGATTTTAAAGATTGTTGATCTTAAATCCACGTAGTTATTATGAATTTGATATAGTAAATTCTCTTAATACGAAAATGTTTTCGAAAATTTTTGAATTATTTTATAAATTTTTATTTTTAGTAGTTTTTGAAATTAGCCAAAACATATACAACTTTTTTGAAAGCAAAAATAGTGATAATTAATTTAGGAAACTAATTTTTTTGTAAAAAATATGTTGATAAATCATAAATTTTCAAAAATAGGGCTACCGCCGGCGTTAGAACCTAACGTCAGGCGCTATCAACAAAGATTTTATTTTTTGTTCAAAACATATAATTTTTGCGATTTTCTGATTCTGATTTTTCTTGATTAGAATTTATCATTATATGGGCTATCATATGTAGCAAAGAAATTAGAGAAATATTCGTAAAGTTATACAATTAATATTTTAGCCTAAGACCCCTGATAACCTATTTAAATCTATTTCAGAAAGTTATTCAAATTATAGTGATAATATAAGCTACTTGTAGGCAATGGACTTAAAAGAATAGAATTTAGAATATTAGTTAATTTTGGCCACTTAGTAAGGATATGACTCTTATTCAAATTCATTCAATTAATTCGATTTATCATTAAACTTTATATATATAATCCATATCACAATATATATGAAGTGATCATAGCAAATTGGCTCAATAAAATCAAAATAAAAACAAAATCAAAAGATATTAAGCATATACTAAAGTAGAGTATTGTGTATTTCATTTTTTTTATTTTTTTCTTCTTCATGAAATTTAAAGATACCTAATGAATAAGTGATTTAGGTATCCAAAGGGGACTGGGTGTGACGTTCCCTTTGGGTACACAAATATAGCATGTTAGTTTATGTGGAGATAGTGATGAAAGAGCCCTTTCAAGTGGAGTAAATGTTTCATTTCTAATCTTGAGCCTCCATTCATATTTTATTTAATGGTACTCTTGCACACCAAATTTCTATTGTAATTATGTTATAACTTGAGGCTTAGAATGAGAATGATTTTTGAAGAGTTGATTTTTAGGAACTTTATGTGCATTAACTTTTATGTTGAGTGAAGATTGATCTTGTAAATTATGGAGATAATGGTGAATTGGAGATTCATTTACAAGTAATTGATATTTTTCACTCTCATAAATTGGCTTAGTTATTGTATGAAAATACATATTCAACTTGCTTTTGGATTTGGCTTGATAATGTGGATTTATGTTTTGTAATTTCTTATTCATGATTTCCTTTAGCAAGTTGATTCTTTTTCAAATTCTTTATTTTTTATCTTGAAATTTAGTCTAGCTTTTGCATAGGAGATTGTGTTATTTTTAAGAGTGGTGACTATATAATCAATATGAGTTTTGTAATTATTTCTTAATTCTTCAAATGTTTCATCCCTTTCTTTAATTTCAATTTTATAATTTTTGCACATTGAATAATCATTTTTCTAAGATGAATTTTAACATTAGTTTTTCATTTCTTGTAATAAAAAGCTCTTTTTCAAATACCTTGAATTTTTCTTTTAATTCATAGAAATCTATACAAGGTGTAGCATTTTCAATAAAAGAGCAAGAAGGAGAACTAGAGATATTAAATTTTGATTTTACATTAAGTTATGCTTTTAAATTTTTATTTCTAAACGTAATTTTGAATTAATATTTTTCAATATCTCAATTCTATGTTTAGCAATTTTTAGCACATATAATGTAGAAATAAAATTAAAAACAAGAAGGGAATTTGATCGCCTTACAATTCTTTTTGATGAGGCGAGATCTGAACAAAGTGTTTTTTTTGCATCTTCTTCCTCTTCCATAGTTTAGTTTACATCTTCTCTTTCGCATGATATGTTCTCTTCTTCCTTTTCACTTGATGTGCATTCTGTGGATCCATCAATGGAGGAGCTTTCATGTAGACTTAAACAAGCATGCATTTTCTCCATATCATAAACTAGTTCTGTTCTAGTAGTTAGAGAATCATAAGTATCTTCAAGAAATTTCCAAATTTCATAACTAGTAGGAAATGTATAAATAAGTTTAAAAATATTTTGATTTAGTGCAAAAAATAAGCTATTCATAGATTTGCAGTTAAAACCATTTTGTTTCTACTTAAGATACTCTGGGGCTTTTTAATGGTAATATTCCATACTTTTATATCTAAAGATTTAAGAAATTTTTCTATTAGAATTTTTCACCCTTTGAAAAGTTCACCCATAAATAAAGATGGTGCTAAAGATTTTTCATTAAGTAAAATTTCATCCCCTTTTGTGGAAGCGAGATCATGAAGCATCATTATTCCCAGTTATTAAGTCAATTTGGAATAACCTCCCTCAATTACAACTTGTTGGATATTTAGGCCCTCTTAGAGGGGGTGAATAAGGGTTTTTTGGAAATTTAAATATTTTTTAAAACATCAAAGTTACTTAAAGAAAATTTTGGAATATTTTATAAGAAAATATATTTAAATTTCTCATAAAATATTATATTAATGATTACTTTTAAAAGAGGTCGGATTTTATTATTCCTTTACTACCTCCAGTGTTAGCACTAATGCCTGGCGCTAATAATAAAAAGTTAAATCTATGTGCATATTTTAAAAAATAATTTTTAATATATTTTTCCATAATGATTTGAGGGAGAAATATTATTTAAAATGTTTTAGAGCACGACATGAAATAAATTTAATAAAACACTGAAAATATGATTTTATTTCATAAAAAATTGATTACAAAATTTTTGATTTTTATAATGCTAGAAATCGAGGTGATATATAAAAAACTCTTCTTCCTTTTTTATACCGACCCTTCTCCCAAGGACCGATTGGTTCTAGCCTATCTCTCCCAGATAAGGCAATAAATTGTCCCCCTATATCTACCCTAGACCTTGTCACCGCAACATGCGGTAAATTGTAGAATCCTCCCGGAAAATCGACGTCTACACCAGACGATTTTTCCCCTTAGCTCGTAAGACTTAGTCGCCCCTGCTAACTACGAATTTCCCACGGAATCCTTCTCAGAATCCGACATTCTCCTCGAATGATTTCTCCAATCAAGTTACAGAAGGATAAAATAAAAGATTACAAGATAATAAAATAAGCAAGAGAAAACTCCCTAAAGATTTCTGAAGGTGAAGACAAGGGCGATGTTGACGTTGGCATTCTTGGTGCATTCATCCTTCATGTTGAATAAGCATGGTATCACTTGCCCTTCATAAAATCCTTTTAATCTTCGTGTTTTCCAAAGGGAGTTCTCTTGAACTCTTGATATGAGTCTCCCTCAACTGATTCAGTATTGTGGATTGGAGAGCAAAGGAATTAATGCCCAAGTAAGGAGAGGAGTCACTCATTAAATAGGTCTCAGATGCTACCACCAACGGTAGCCTTATCGCCTAACAATAACTTCTTTAAGCAGCCTTCTTCTTCATTTTGAAATCAGTATTTTAGGTAACCTTCCATCGCCATTTTAGGAAACTTTTCCATGCCGTTTTAGAAAGCATTTGATCTTTGGAAATCAGCATTGTTGGCAACTTTTTCTTTTGAAAATGGTCCTTCCAAAAACTTTTGATAGCATTAGCACTTCCTAAATCTGGCTCCGCCAACCTCCCTTTTTTGTCACGTTAATATTGCCCTTTTTTGATTGATTCTACCACCGGCATTAGTGTTATCGCTAGTGTTAGAAACTACTGCCAGCATTAGCAAAAACTTTTCCTGCTTGTAGATGACGTCGTCCTCTTTGCAGAATAGGGTGACACATTTCATAACTCTTCCCAGATTGAATGTTATGGCCTTTTTAATATTTAGTAATTAACGCTCATCTTTTTGTTGTTTTTAAAGTGCACACGCCCATGAATCATGACCATGACTGAGGGCTTGTCTTCTTATTTAATCTATGCTTAAACATGTATGACCGGCACACTATAAATACACAAAATACTAGATCAAATACATCACGGTAATTGATATTCTAAAACTAAGAGATGTGGAATGCATGCTCCAACATCTAGTACTCTGCTATATAGGTGAAGGGGGAAAGAAGATGTACCCATAATTGGGGAATCACTATAAATCTTGGTGTACTGTGTCGTGATTGTGCTGTGTTGATTCTTTATTGTTCTTAACTTATGAAATTCAAAAGAAAGCCTAAAAATCTTTACATACATATTCACTCCCCTCTAGGTGATTAGACCACCCTTATCTTTTAGAGGGCAACATAATTGTTTTTTCTACTTGACCATATTATAAGTGAAGGACCAAAGAAATGACACGTATCACTAGTTCTTTTACGGACTAACGAACATCCCTCATAGTCTTATCAAAAAAGTTGTGTATAATAAATAAATTACTTTGTGGATACTATTATACTAATCAGTATGTTTCAATTAAATATCTAAACATTCGTTTAACAACTTTTAAATCTCATTCTTTGATGTTAGCTTAAAATCTAGTACATAAACATATGACAAACATAATATCAGGTCTAGAAGCACTCAAATATAATAGTAATCCTATCATCCCTCTATATAATGTTAGATCAATTGAAATACTAGCTCCATCTATTTCCAATTTTAGTGATGCACTCATTAATGTATTAGCTTATTTTAGGTTTGCAAATCTAAAGTATTTAAGCATATCATGAACATATTTGCTTTAATAAATAAAATTTCTATCATATCTTTGAGTTATATGAAATCCTAGAAAACATGTGATGTTGGGTATTGTATCCACAATAGCCCTGATTTGAAGAAGTGACCCTTGAACTAAGTTGAATTGAGTTGTATTTGATGTTAGTTTTAGTTGTGTGTGGTGCAGGTCTTTATTGTCAAGTGCAAACCTTTGTCAGGTTACAATGGGTCTTCAAACATAGTTTTGTGCAATGTAATCCCTCATTGTATAGAACATCATGTTGACTCATATATAATCTCTCTAATGGAGTGTACTTCATCTAGCATCACAAAAAAAGTTGTTGTTCAAAAGTTGCAGATTTTGGTTAATGCAAATTCGTCGAGTGATCTCGTGAGGTCTCGTTAAATTCGTCAGGAAATGGATAGGAGCATGGATTTTCCCTCGAAGAAGTTGTCGGTGTGCACCAAGGATAACTTCCCAAGGTTTGAAAGACAGGGTAAAATTATTCATGGAAGCTTCTGATCCTAGAATCTTCATCATTGTTGAAGAAGTCCCTCACGTTCCCATGACTCTGTCAACCAAAACTTTGGCCTTAAGGCCTTACTACAGTGTTCATGTTTAAACAACAAAGTGATTTCCATACATCGACATGCAGGCCGGCAATACATCAAAATAGTAAATCACAACACTTGGGCCTACGAGGGCCAATACATCATAAGGGATTCAGCGCGCTATTTCCTGCTCGGCTCGCCAGTGCCTGCACAAGTATATTCCATAAAGACGTGGCAAAACAAAACACCGGTCAGGTTTAGCTAACCATAATTAAAATGACCCCACCCCATTCCTGGGGTGGTGGTACTCGTTCTTGCAAGCAGGCAGTATCAGTATATATAATTGCACTATCACCACAAACGTTAGCACACATGGTCACACGCTTTGTGCTCTTATGGCACACTTTTGGTAAACTCTCTTACACGAGAAATTTTACCAATCTGATCAAAGTATTGCAAACTAAGACCCTCTTTGAACATTTTACTAGTCAAGCACATCAGCATTGACTCTCTCCCTTGCTGCAGTGATTGCCAATTACTTTAGGCACTCTCAAGCTAAACCATAATGTGCACAGTTTAGCTACTTCCCATTGTTCAAATCACCATGCCATCCAAGCACGATGAGGGTATAGCTTTCCCTCAACCCGTTCTCACTATAACTAATATTATCTCATAAAGTTGGCACACAAGGCCACCAAGCTAGGCACACTAGGCCCTCAACTTAATATGTTATGCACCTAGTCTATAAAACATAGGCTTCACATCCATATTTGCTCACGGGTAGCTATTGTCAGCGATAACCACTATCGTCGGGCGATATCGATAGAACTCCAATATATCATAGTATTAGGCATTTCACACCCAACACATACCATTACTCACTAGTCTCAACAAATAGAGTTATCACCAGTGATAACGCTATCACATGAGATAGCAATAGGACTTCAATTCTATTGCAACCTTGGGTGTTTTCTATAGTAAACCTCCAGTACTTCCTACAGCAACCTTCACACCCCCAAATCATGAAAACTACTTGTTTTTCCATAGATTCTTCTCCGGCACACAAATCAAACAGTACTTCCTACAGCAACCTTCACACCCCAAAATCACAAAAACTACTTGTTTTTCCACAGAGTCTTCTCCGACACACAAATCAAACATCACCAATCAAGACCAACTTGCCATAGATGGGCTTCACACAGCATACCTATATCCATACACCAGATCATTGGTGAGGACTAATTAGGAGGTCAAGTGACCAAGAGTTCATCTTGACAGGACCTAAAAGTGGAAATGTTTATTGCTTAAACTTTCTATGTCTAGATACAGATTCTCCTATCTGTCTAGTGGCAAATGAGAAAGTTTCCTACTGTGTCTAGTGACACAAGAGGCTATCTCATTTGAATTACAAGACTATTAGCAAGCTCTTCAGTCAAGAGCTAGTAAGGAATGGGCCTAATGTGAAGTGCTCCAAGGAGGGCATTTGCTCTGCTTGCCAAAAGGGCAAGCAGGCAAAAGTCTCCTTCAAGGGCATTGGGACTAAATACTAGGTAAGGTGCTTATACCTCTTGTACATGGACCTATTTGTTCATATGCCAGATCATAGTCTTGGTAGGAAAGTCTACACCCTTGTGGTTGTTGATGATTATTCCAAGTTTACCTGGGTGTTCTTTCTTAAGAAAAGAATGAGACCCTTGATGTCTTCATGAGTTTTGTCAAGCAAATTCAAAATGAGCTTGGCAGTTCTGTGGTCAAAATCAGAAGTGACCATGGGATTGAATTCCAGTCTGATGGCATGATAAGGTTCTGTGAAGAGCATGGGATTCATCAAGAATTCTCTTCTCCTAGAACACCCCAGCAAAATGGGATAGTTAAGAGGAAAAATAGGACTCTCATAAAGGTTGGTAGAACAATGTTGAGTGATACATCTCTCCTAGAATATTTCTGAGCTGAGACAGTAAATATTGCATGTCATATCCTCAATAGGGCCTCTATCACCAAAAGCCACAAGAAGACTCCCTATGAGATCTTGAAGGGCAGAAAACTAAATCTTGGCTATCTCAGAATCTTTGGTAGTAAGTGCTTTGTGCTTCACAATGGCAAGTCCTATGTGACTAAGTTTTTTGCCAAGTCCTTTGATGGAATATTTATTTGGTACAGCAATCATAGTAAAGCCTATAGGATCTACATTTTGAAAAGCAAAGTTGTAGAAGAATCAGTCCATGTAGTCTTTGATGAGTCTACTATGATTAGTAGTGGACTACCTAGCTCCTCTTATAGTACTACAGATACAGAACAGATGATGGACAATCTGACCATCGAGGAAGCATCACCAGTTATACAAGATGAAGTGGATACTCTAGAAAATCTACCGGGTACACTGGGAATGGATGAAAATCAACAAGAGGCTGCACTTGAAGTTGAACCTACTACTGAAAGAAGACTGCCACCAGCAGTCAGACACATAAGAGATCATCCAGAACACAAGATCATTGGTGAGGCAAGCCGTGGATTAATAACAAGGAGCAGATGTCTGAACAGAGCCATGTACTCAAGCTTTCTATCACAAGTAGAGCCCAAGAAGTTTGAAGAAGCCAACATAAATAAGCATTGGATTGGAGCTATGCAGGAGGAACTGAACCAGTTCAAGAGGTGCAAGGTCTGGAAGCTGGTTCCCATACCACAAGGACATAATGTTTTTGGATTCAAGTGGATCTATAGAAACAAGCTTTATGAAAGTGGCATTATGATCAAGAATAAAGCAAGACTAGTGGCTAAGGGGTACAGGAAAGAAGAAGGCATTGATTTTGATCAAACCTTTGCCCCTGTAGCAAGATTAGAGGCCATCAGATTGTTCCTTGCCTATGATGCACACAAGGGATTCAAGGTCTACCAGATGGATGTGAAGTCAGCCTTCCTGAATGGTGACTTAAAAGAAGAAGTCTATGTTGAGCAGCCTCCAGGTTTTTTAGTTCCTAACACACCTGATTATGTTTATAGACTTAGGAAAGCTCTATATGGGCTGAAGCAAGCCCCTAGAGCATGGTATGAGACTTTGTCTAGTTTCCTCATTGAGAACAAATTCTCAAGGGGTAAAATAGATAAGACCATATTCCTAAGGGAATCTAAGGATAGGATTATCCTAGTTTAGATCTATGTAGATGACATAATATTTGGATCTACTGATGATAACCTCTGCAAAAAGTTTGATAAACTTATGCAGGGGAAGTTTGAGATGAGCAGTATGGGTAAACTTAAGTTCTTCTTGGGCCTCCAAGTAAGACAGACTGATGATGGCTTGTCAATATCCCAGTCTAAGTTCACTAGGGAGTTGATAAAGAAATTTGGCATGGAGAACTCCTACACCATGAGAACCCCCATGGGATTAAGTATGCCTGTAGGCATAGATGAGGCAGAGAAACCTGTTGATGAAACTTTATATAGAGGGATAATTGGCTCCCTTTTATATCTGACTACAAGTAGGTCAGACATCATGTATGCTACATGTGTTTGTGCTTGGTATCAGGCCTTCCCTAAAGAATTTCACTACTCTGCAACTAAGAGAATTTTGAGGTATCTTAAGGGCACTCCAGATCTTGGCCTATGGTACCCTAGGAATGGGGACTTTGAAATAATAGGCTATTCAGATGCATCAAGTATGAAAACACCCATGCCCTCAAATGCTGTAATAGATGCTGATGAACATGGGAAACCTGTTGATCAGACAACATATAGAGCAATCATTGGCTCTTTATTGTACCTTACAGCCAGTAGGCCTGATATAATGTTTGCCACATGTCTTTGTGCTAGATTCCAAGTTAGCCCTAGAGAGTCACACTTAATCTTAGTTAAGAGGATTCTTAGGTATGTTAAAAGTTGTCCAAATCTAGGACTCTGGTATCCAAAAGAATCAGGGTTTGAATTAACTGGATTCTCAGATGCTGATTATGCTGGATGCAGAATAGACAGGAAAAGCACCAGTGGAACATGTCAGTTCCTTGGTGACAGACTTGTCTCCTGGTTTTGTAAGAAGCAAACATCTGTGTCAACTTCAACTGCTGAAGCTGAGTATATGGCTGCAGGCAGTTGCTGCTCACAAATATTGTGGATACAAAATCAGCTTCTAGACTATGGCTACAACCTAGAGAAGTCAAAAATTTTCTGTGATAATACTAGTGCTATTTCTATAGCCCAAAATCCAGTCCTCCATAGTAGGACAAAACACATAGAAATCAGGCATCATTTCCTAAGGGATAATGTAGAGAAAAACAAAATTGAACTTCAATATATTCCTACTGATTTGCAAAGAGGAGATATTTTCACCAAACCCTTGGATGAGAAGAAACACAGGTTCTTCCTAAATCAGTTAGGCATGATAGATGGAGGAAGTCTTAATTAAAATCCAAGATTTTGAAAAGCTAAAATAGACCAAGACTAGGCTAAAAAAATTCTGTCTCTTGAATGAGTTTAGACTCTGAACTGCGCTCGACGTTTTCTCAAAAATCGTCGAACGGAGATCAACGATCTTCCAAAAATCGTCGACCAGAGATCGACGCTTTTGCTATCGTCGATCTGAGTTCAGAGCCTTCGCTAGATCTAGAATTTTTTTCTTCTTCTGTTCAGAGGCCGTCGAGCTGAGCTCGACGTTTTTCAACATCGTCGAACGAAGATCGCCGATTTTGAAGACTCTTCAGATTCCCTCTGTAGCCTAAATCGTCGAGCTTAGATCGACGCTTCGTCGAGCTGAGCTCCACGATTTTCTTTTTCGCCGTCGAACCCTAATATAAAATCATCTTTCAGCCGTCGTTCTCCTTTTTACGCTTTCATACTCTGCAACTTTCTTCCTTTTCCCTCCAAATTTTCTACGCTTGGTCGTTTTTTGGTTTTCTGTTGCAGGTACATATGGCTGATTCGAGGGCTGCGATTGCCAAGATGAAGTTCGACACCGGTTTCGACATAGACATAAACTCATTTGATGGAAGCGACCAGCGCTTCAAGGATGTTCTGAATCTATTCAGAGAACAACAGCTAACCCAGATAATGACCACCAGGATGAAGATTGCATCTGAGGAGATTAAGGAATGGTGTTATACCGCAGCAGATGAGACTGAGAATACTGTTGTCGGCACCATTAAGGGGACCCAGGTAATTCTATCCCCGGCTTTATTAACTGAAGTCTTTCAACTCAGTACTGGAGAAGACTCCATTGATCTGTCTGGAGAGGAGTATGCCTCCATGTTAGATAGGATGGGTCATAATGTGCTTAACCCTAATAAGCTGCTGAAAAAGAATCTGGCTATAGAATTCCAATTCCTGGCTGATGTAGTAGGGAAGGTGCTGTTGGCCAAGCACTCGGCTCATGACACAATTTCCAGGTATCAGTTCTGCCTGATGGGAGCCTTACTGGATAAGAAACACCTCGACTGGGGCTCCATCTTCTTCACCCTGATTAAGAAGAAAATCAACAAGTCTGCAGTCTGTTTTGGAAGAATCTTGGGGGTCTTTCTGCACTCAAGGTGCCCTGACCTTTTGACCTCCTCTGGATTATTCATCAATGCATCCAAGAGGCTGTCCTGTGCCCTCTTCAGTAAATGGGACAGGCAGATAATCAACCCCTCCAGGGCTGCTGCAACACTTCTATCAGGCACAAGGACCAATCTGGTCACTCCTCTAGTAGAAGAGCTGCCTGCTTCTTCTTCTCCCCAAGCCATATCCACCCAAGCCTCATATACTCAAGCCCTCACCTCCTCTCAACCAGTCTCCACCATTATTATTTCATCTTCTATTACCATTTCCTCACCAATGTCATCCCCTATTACCATCTCTTCACCAGCCTCATCTCCTCCAGCATCTACCTCTGAGGTATTCCTCCCTCTCTTCTCTTACCAAACCCTTACCTCTCCATCCTACTCTCTTTTAGAGGATTCCTTCTTGGATGACTCTCCATCTTCTCCTCCTGAGACATCTTCCCTCCAACAAATGCTTCATGACATTCTCTCTCAACCCTCCTTCACACCCTCTCTTACTTCCCCTATCTTCTCCTCAACCTTCTCTATCCCCACTATTCCTTTTTCTGAACCCTCCATCCCTACTCCTCCTATCTCCACCTTTTTAGCTTCGGCCACCATCCCTCCATCCTCCTTGGCTACTACCTCTGCTCAAGCCTCACTTGGGCATGTAGATCTTTCTAGCCTGGCTGACATGCTCTATGAGTTGCTAGCTCCCAAGCTGGTATCTCTGCTGGAGTCCTCCCTGACTCCACTCCTGAAGCAAGTCCAGGAGCTGTCCACCAAGCTTGATTCTTTTTCCTCCTCCCAGGCAATCCCTTCTACTGGGTGCCTTGGTTCACCTCTCTCTGAACCAAGGCAGGGGGAGATGCCTTATGAAGAAGTGATTGTGCCAGCTCCAGCTCCAGCTTCTACTCTCTCAGCAAGCTCAGGATGTGCTTTTGCACTTAATCTGCAGAGGTTACTATCCAGATTTGATACAGCCTATCTAAGCTATCTGCCTCCAATTACTGCTGAAGATCTGTCCAAGGCCATTGTGCCTGTACCTGTCTGTAATCCCAGCCAGATTGCTTCCTATATCAAGTCATGGAAGGCTGTGGATGTATCTGATGCTGCTACTAAGGCCACTGTGCCTCCTTTTGTTGATACTGCTGCTGCTGACATAGAAATGATTCCAGCACCTAATGCTGAGGAAATTGTTGTTGAAACTGATAATGCTGATTCCAATATCCCTGCTGCTCCTGCTGCTGCTGCAAAGCTCAAAGCTCAAGAAGAATATCTAAGAAGAATTGATGCTTTATATGATCAACCTCAGAGTTCTGAAAGTGATCAGTACAGAACTGATTCTGATGATTCTGCCAGCACAATTGCCAAAAAGAGAAAAGCCAGAAGTAAAGCAATGATGTCAGTTCCTCCTGCCAAAGCTAAAGACTCCAATGACATTCCATATTACATTCTGCATGACTGCCCCATCACTGAACCATGGATGCAATTTTCCAAGAACCAACTAAAGGCCATGAAAAAGAGAAGAAAGCTTGACAAATATGAAAAAGGATCATCTCAACATCAGCCTCCTCCTCCTCCTCCTCCAGACTCTGGATCAGGCTCAGCTCCTCAAGCTCCAGCTCCTAGACAAAGTTCCTCTCAATCCTATTCTAAGTATTACCAAAAGGGACAACATCAAAGAGGGTATCAACCCAGAAGGGGTAGTTACAGAGGAAATCAAAGAGGACAGAGACCCTATCAAAGGGAAGGACAAGGCCATTCTGACTCTACTTCAGGTCCTTACCCTTACAAACTGAAAGACACAGTTGCTCCAAGGACCTCTCCTGCTCCTGAATCTCTCAACAAATATGAACATGCTGTTCCATATGAGGATCCTGAGAACAATCCTGTGGCCTGGACTGCTAGGATGAAAGAGTTGGCTGCTCTTGATCAGATTAAGAAGGCTAGAGAACAAGGCAAAGAAATATCCAACATTACAACCTTATCAGAACAAAGAAAGAAAGAACTGGAAAAGTATGCTTCAAAGAAATTTTTTAATCCAGAAGAGTACATGAAGCTGCACCCAGAGGCTGTAGTTCCAAGGCCAAGATCTCAAACCTCTCTAGGTGCAGAAGATGACAGAAGGTCCAAGAAAGAAGCCCTAAACCCTAACAGAGAAATCTTATTTAAAAAGGGAACTGAAAAGAAGTGATCTGTGTAAGCAAACATATCATCTACCTTTGGATATCTGCAGCTATTTATCTGTGATATGCATTGCTGTTTCTCTGCATTTTGTATTTAATTTATGTATTATTAAATGCTCTTTATGATTGTCTGTAAATAGTAATCCTAATCCAAATAGGGGGAGATTGTTGGAACACCCTATTACTAATTTGGATAAGGATCACTATGCTTGTCTTAGGATCCTAGTTGACCTAGTTGTATAGTTGAGAAGGTCAACATTAGAATGAGTCTAGGGTCTAGAACTTAGTTTTGAAGCTGCCCCCAAGACCACTCCAAGATCAAGGATGAAGAGCTAAGTCTAAGGCAATTTTCGTCGAGCTCTGGTCGACGAATCGTCGAACTCAGTTCGACGATTCGTCGACCAGAGCTCGACGAAAATTGCCTTAGACTTAGCTCTTCATCCTTGATCTTGGAGTGGTCTTGGGGGCAGCTTCAAAACTAAGTTCTAGACCCTAGACTCATTCTAATGTTGACCTTCTCAACTATACAACTAGGTCAACTAGGATCCTAAGACAAGCATAGTGATCCTTATCCAAATTAGTAATAGGGTGTTCCAACAGTGACTATATAATCAATATGAGTTTTGTAATTATTTCTTAATTCTTCAAATGTTTCATCCCTTTCTTTAATTTCAATTTTATAATTTTTGCACATTGAATAATCATTTTTCTAAGATGAATTTTAACATTAGTTTTTCATTTCTTGTAATAAAAAGCTCTTTTTCAAATACCTTGAATTTTTCTTTTAATTCATAGAAATCTATACAAGGTGTAGCATTTTCAATAAAAGAGCAAGAAGGAGAACTAGAGATATTAAATTTTGATTTTACATTAAGTTATGCTTTTAAATTTTTATTTCTAAACGTAATTTTGAATTAATATTTTTCAATATCTCAATTCTATGTTTAGCAATTTTTAGCACATATAATGTAGAAATAAAATTAAAAACAAGAAGGGAATTTGATCGCCTTACAATTCTTTTTGATGAGGCGAGATCTGAACAAAGTGTTTTTTTTTGCATCTTCTTCCTCTTCCATAGTTTAGTTTACATCTTCTCTTTCGCATGATATGTTCTCTTCTTCCTTTTCACTTGATGTGCATTCTGTGGATCCATCAATGGAGGAGCTTTCATGTAGACTTAAACAAGCATGCATTTTCTCCATATCATAAACTAGTTCTGTTCTAGTAGTTAGAGAATCATAAGTATCTTCAAGAAATTTCCAAATTTCATAACTAGTAGGAAATGTATAAATAAGTTTAAAAATATTTTGATTTAGTGCAAAAAATAAGCTATTCATAGATTTGCAGTTAAAACCATTTTGTTTCTACTTAAGATACTCTGGGGCTTTTTAATGGTAATATTCCATACTTTTATATCTAAAGATTTAAGAAATTTTTCTATTAGAATTTTTCACCCTTTGAAAAGTTCACCCATAAATAAAGATGGTGCTAAAGATTTTTCATTAAGTAAAATTTCATCCCCTTTTGTGGAAGCGAGATCATGAAGCATCATTATTCCCAGTTATTAAGTCAATTTGGAATAACCTCCCTCAATTACAACTTGTTGGATATTTAGGCCCTCTTAGAGGGGGTGAATAAGGGTTTTTTGGAAATTTAAATATTTTTTAAAACATCAAAGTTACTTAAAGAAAATTTTGGAATATTTTATAAGAAAATATATTTAAATTTCTCATAAAATATTATATTAATGATTACTTTTAAAAGAGGTCGGATTTTATTATTCCTTTACTACCTCCAGTGTTAGCACTAATGCCTGGCGCTAATAATAAAAAGTTAAATCTATGTGCATATTTTAAAAAATAATTTTTAATATATTTTTCCATAATGATTTGAGGGAGAAATATTATTTAAAATGTTTTAGAGCACGACATGAAATAAATTTAATAAAACACTGAAAATATGATTTTATTTCATAAAAAATTGATTACAAAATTTTTGATTTTTATAATGCTAGAAATCGAGGTGATATATAAAAAACTCTTCTTCCTTTTTTATACCGACCCTTCTCCCAAGGACCGATTGGTTCTAGCCTATCTCTCCCAGATAAGGCAATAAATTGTCCCCCTATATCTACCCTAGACCTTGTCACTGCAACATGCGGTAAATTGTAGAATCCTCCCGGAAAATCGACGTCTACACCAGACGATTTTTCCCCTTAGCTCGTAAGACTTAGTCGCCCCTGCTAACTACGAATTTCCCACGGAATCCTTCTCAGAATCCGACATTCTCCTCGAATGATTTCTCCAATCAAGTTACAGAAGGATAAAATAAAAGATTACAAGATAATAAAATAAGCAAGAGAAAACTCCCTAAAGATTTCTGAAGGTGAAGACAAGGGCGATGTTGACGTTGGCATTCTTGGTGCATTCATCCTTCATGTTGAATAAGCATGGTATCACTTGCCCTTCATAAAATCCTTTTAATCTTCGTGTTTTCCAAAGGGAGTTCTCTTGAACTCTTGATATGAGTCTCCCTCAACTGATTCAGTATTGTGGATTGGAGAGCAAAGGAATTAATGCCCAAGTAAGGAGAGGAGTCACTCATTAAATAGGTCTCAGATGCTACCACCAACGGTAGCCTTATCGCCTAACAATAACTTCTTTAAGCAGCCTTCTTCTTCATTTTGAAATCAGTATTTTAGGTAACCTTCCATCGCCATTTTAGGAAACTTTTCCATGCCGTTTTAGAAAGCATTTGATCTTTGGAAATCAGCATTGTTGGCAACTTTTTCTTTTGAAAATGGTCCTTCCAAAAACTTTTGATAGCATTAGCACTTCCTAAATCTGGCTCCGCCAACCTCCCTTTTTTGTCACGTTAATATTGCCCTTTTTTGATTGATTCTACCACCGGCATTAGTGTTATTGCTAGTGTTAGAAACTACTGCCAGCATTAGCAAAAACTTTTCCTGCTTGTAGATGACGTCGTCCTCTTTGCAGAATAGGGTGACACGTTTCATAACTCTTCCCAGATTGAATGTTATGGCCTTTTTAATATTTAGTAATTAACGCTCATCTTTTTGTTGTTTTTAAAGTGCACACGCCCATGAATCATGACCATGACTGAGGGCTTGTCTTCTTATTTAATCTATGCTTAAACATGTATGACCGGCACACTATAAATACACAAAATACTAGATCAAATACATCACGGTAATTGATATTCTAAAACTAAGAGATGTGGAATGCATGCTCCAACATCTAGTACTCTGCTATATAGGTGAAGGGGGAAAGAAGATGTACCCATAATTGGGGAATCACTATAAATCTTGGTGTACTGTGTCGTGATTGTGCTGTGTTGATTCTTTATTGTTCTTAACTTATGAAATTCAAAAGAAAGCCTAAAAATCTTTACATACATATTCACTCCCCTCTAGGTGATTAGACCACCCTTATCTTTTAGAGGGCAACATAATTGTTTTTTCTACTTGACCATATTATAAGTGAAGGACCAAAGAAATGACACGTATCACTAGTTCTTTTACGGACTAACGAACATCCCTCATAGTCTTATCAAAAAAGTTGTGTATAATAAATAAATTACTTTGTGGATACTATTATACTAATCAGTATGTTTCAATTAAATATCTAAACATTCGTTTAACAACTTTTAAATCTCATTCTTTGATGTTAGCTTAAAATCTAGTACATAAACATATGACAAACATAATATCAGGTCTAGAAGCACTCAAATATAATAGTAATCCTATCATCCCTCTATATAATGTTAGATCAATTGAAATACTAGCTCCATCTATTTCCAATTTTAGTGATGCACTCATTAATGTATTAGCTTATTTTAGGTTTGCAAATCTAAAGTATTTAAGCATATCATGAACATATTTGCTTTAATAAATAAAATTTCTATCATATCTTTGAGTTATATGAAATCCTAGAAAACATGTGATGTTGGGTATTGTATCCACAATAGCCCTGATTTGAAGAAGTGACCCTTGAACTAAGTTGAATTGAGTTGTATTTGATGTTAGTTTTAGTTGTGTGTGGTGCAGGTCTTTATTGTCAAGTGCAAACCTTTGTCAGGTTACAATGGGTCTTCAAACATAGTTTTGTGCAATGTAATCCCTCATTGTATAGAACATCATGTTGACTCATATATAATCTCTCTAATGGAGTGTACTTCATCTAGCATCACAAAAAAAGTTGTTGTTCAAAAGTTGCAGATTTTGGTTAATGCAAATTCGTCGAGTGATCTCGTGAGGTCTCGTTAAATTCGTCAGGAAATGGATAGGAGCATGGATTTTCCCTCGAAGAAGTTGTCGGTGTGCACCAAGGATAACTTCCCAAGGTTTGAAAGACAGGGTAAAATTATTCATGGAAGCTTCTGATCCTAGAATCTTCATCATTGTTGAAGAAGTCCCTCACGTTCCCATGACTCTGTCAACCAAAACTTTGGCCTTAAGGCCTTACTACAGTGTTCATGTTTAAACAACAAAGTGATTTCCATACATCGACATGCAGGCCGGCAATACATCAAAATAGTAAATCACAACACTTGGGCCTACGAGGGCCAATACATCATAAGGGATTCAGCGCGCTATTTCCTGCTCGGCTCGCCAGTGCCTGCACAAGTATATTCCATAAAGACGTGGCAAAACAAAACACCGGTCAGGTTTAGCTAACCATAATTAAAATGACCCCACCCCATTCCTGGGGTGGTGGTACTCGTTCTTGCAAGCAGGCAGTATCAGTATATATAATTGCACTATCACCACAAACGTTAGCACACATGGTCACACGCTTTGTGCTCTTATGGCACACTTTTGGTAAACTCTCTTACACGAGAAATTTTACCAATCTGATCAAAGTATTGCAAACTAAGACCCTCTTTGAACATTTTACTAGTCAAGCACATCAGCATTGACTCTCTCCCTTGCTGCAGTGATTGCCAATTACTTTAGGCACTCTCAAGCTAAACCATAATGTGCACAGTTTAGCTACTTCCCATTGTTCAAATCACCATGCCATCCAAGCACGATGAGGGTATAGCTTTCCCTCAACCCGTTCTCACTATAACTAATATTATCTCATAAAGTTGGCACACAAGGCCACCAAGCTAGGCACACTAGGCCCTCAACTTAATATGTTATGCACCTAGTCTATAAAACATAGGCTTCACATCCATATTTGCTCACGGGTAGCTATTGTCAGCGATAACCACTATCGTCGGGCGATATCGATAGAACTCCAATATATCATAGTATTAGGCATTTCACACCCAACACATACCATTACTCACTAGTCTCAACAAATAGAGTTATCACCAGTGATAACGCTATCACATGAGATAGCAATAGGACTTCAATTCTATTGCAACCTTGGGTGTTTTCTATAGTAAACCTCCAGTACTTCCTACAGCAACCTTCACACCCCCAAATCATGAAAACTACTTGTTTTTCCATAGATTCTTCTCCGGCACACAAATCAAACAGTACTTCCTACAGCAACCTTCACACCCCAAAATCACAAAAACTACTTGTTTTTCCACAGAGTCTTCTCCGACACACAAATCAAACATCACCAATCAAGACCAACTTGTCATAGATGGGCTTCACACAGCATACCTATATCCATACACCAGATCATTGGTGAGGACTAATTAGGAGGTCAAGTGACCAAGAGTTCATCTTGACAGGACCTAAAAGTGGAAATGTTTATTGCTTAAACTTTCTATGTCTAGATACAGATTCTCCTATCTGTCTAGTGGCAAATGAGAAAGTTTCCTACTGTGTCTAGTGACACAAGAGGCTATCTCATTTGAATTACAAGACTATTAGCAAGCTCTTCAGTCAAGAGCTAGTAAGGAATGGGCCTAATGTGAAGTGCTCCAAGGAGGGCATTTGCTCTGCTTGCCAAAAGGGCAAGCAGGCAAAAGTCTCCTTCAAGGGCATTGGGACTAAATACTAGGTAAGGTGCTTATACCTCTTGTACATGGACCTATTTGTTCATATGCCAGATCATAGTCTTGGTAGGAAAGTCTACACCCTTGTGGTTGTTGATGATTATTCCAAGTTTACCTGGGTGTTCTTTCTTAAGAAAAGAATGAGACCCTTGATGTCTTCATGAGTTTTGTCAAGCAAATTCAAAATGAGCTTGGCAGTTCTGTGGTCAAAATCAGAAGTGACCATGGGATTGAATTCCAGTCTGATGGCATGATAAGGTTCTGTGAAGAGCATGGGATTCATCAAGAATTCTCTTCTCCTAGAACACCCCAGCAAAATGGGATAGTTAAGAGGAAAAATAGGACTCTCATAAAGGTTGGTAGAACAATGTTGAGTGATACATCTCTCCTAGAATATTTTTGAGCTGAGACAGTAAATATTGCATGTCATATCCTCAATAGGGCCTCTATCACCAAAAGCCACAAGAAGACTCCCTATGAGATCTTGAAGGGCAGAAAACTAAATCTTGGCTATCTCAGAATCTTTGGTAGTAAGTGCTTTGTGCTTCACAATGGCAAGTCCTATGTGACTAAGTTTTTTGCCAAGTCCTTTGATGGAATATTTATTTGGTACAGCAATCATAGTAAAGCCTATAGGATCTACATTTTGAAAAGCAAAGTTGTAGAAGAATCAGTCCATGTAGTCTTTGATGAGTCTACTATGATTAGTAGTGGACTACCTAGCTCCTCTTATAGTACTACAGATACAGAACAGATGATGGACAATCTGACCATCGAGGAAGCATCACCAGTTATACAAGATGAAGTGGATACTCTAGAAAATCTACCGGGTACACTGGGAATGGATGAAAATCAACAAGAGGCTGCACTTGAAGTTGAACCTACTACTGAAAGAAGACTGCCACCAGCAGTCAGACACATAAGAGATCATCCAGAACACAAGATCATTGGTGAGGCAAGCCGTGGATTAATAACAAGGAGCAGAAGTCTGAACAGAGCCATGTACTCAAGCTTTCTATCACAAGTAGAGCCCAAGAAGTTTGAAGAAGCCAACATAAATAAGCATTGGATTGGAGCTATGCAGGAGGAACTGAACCAGTTCAAGAGGTGCAAGGTCTGGAAGCTGGTTCCCATACCACAAGGACATAATGTTTTTGGATTCAAGTGGATCTATAGAAACAAGCTTTATGAAAGTGGCATTATGATCAAGAATAAAGCAAGACTAGTGGCTAAGGGGTACAGGAAAGAAGAAGGCATTGATTTTGATCAAACCTTTGCCCCTGTAGCAAGATTAGAGGCCATCAGATTGTTCCTTGCCTATGATGCACACAAGGGATTCAAGGTCTACCAGATGGATGTGAAGTCAGCCTTCCTGAATGGTGACTTAAAAGAAGAAGTCTATGTTGAGCAGCCTCCAGGTTTTTTAGTTCCTAACACACCTGATTATGTTTATAGACTTAGGAAAGCTCTATATGGGCTGAAGCAAGCCCCTAGAGCATGGTATGAGACTTTGTCTAGTTTCCTCATTGAGAACAAATTCTCAAGGGGTAAAATAGATAAGACCATATTCCTAAGGGAATCTAAGGATAGGATTATCCTAGTTTAGATCTATGTAGATGACATAATATTTGGATCTACTGATGATAACCTCTGCAAAAAGTTTGATAAACTTATGCAGGGGAAGTTTGAGATGAGCAGTATGGGTAAACTTAAGTTCTTCTTGGGCCTCCAAGTAAGACAGACTGATGATGGCTTGTCAATATCCCAGTCTAAGTTCACTAGGGAGTTGATAAAGAAATTTGGCATGGAGAACTCCTACACCATGAGAACCCCCATGGGATTAAGTATGCCTGTAGGCATAGATGAGGCAGAGAAACCTGTTGATGAAACTTTATATAGAGGGATAATTGGCTCCCTTTTATATCTGACTACAAGTAGGTCAGACATCATGTATGCTACATGTGTTTGTGCTTGGTATCAGGCCTTCCCTAAAGAATCTCACTACTCTGCAACTAAGAGAATTTTGAGGTATCTTAAGGGCACTCCAGATCTTGGCCTATGGTACCCTAGGAATGGGGACTTTGAAATAATAGGCTATTCAGATGCAGATTTTGCAGGCTGCAAAGAGGACAGGAAGAGCACCTCTGGCACCTGTAAGTTATTGGGAGGGAGACTAGTATCTTGGAGCAGCAAGAAACAAACAAGTGTTGCAATATCAACTACAGAGTCAGAGTACATCTCAGTAGGTAGCTGTTGTGCTCAGTTGCTGTGGATCCAACACTAGCTTCAAGACTATAACCTTTAGATAAGTAGAACTCCTATATTCTGTGATTCTACTAGTGCAATCTCAATTTCTTGGAATCCTGTCTCCCATATCAGGACTAAGCACATAGAGATTAGATATCATTTCATTAGGGAGCAAGTGGAATGTGAATACATCACCCTTGAGTTTGTTCTAACAGACAAACAAGTGGCTGACATATTCACAAAGCCACTAGATGATGCCAAGTTTAACACCTTGAAATTTTAGTTTGGTATGTTAAACTTAGTATGCCTTCAGTTGCTCCTCACTTGGTTGCAAGCTATTTGGTATTTTGCATATGGAATTATTCTTTAAAGAAATGAAGATTCTCTAATTGAGGGGGAGCATGTCTAGCATAATTCCAACAATTCACTGCTGCCTAATTGAGGGGGAGCAGATGTTAAGATGATTTGTTGATCAGATGAATCCTATCAGTAATTTGTTGAAGTCAAAAAGGGGGAGGAAAAGATGATCAGATTAATGTTCTAGTGTGGTAGCAGCAATTCAGGGGAAGCAGGTACAGTGATGCTCCACTCTACAAGCAGTGAAGTGTGGTAACTATAGATCACTTCTCAATTATATAGTTTTTATGCCTACTGTTGCATGGTTTTGTGCATGTCGTTGACTAACTTGCTTAAGAGTTTTTACTTCCTCAAATAGGTGGAGATTATTGGGTCCATTTCCCACAATATCCTAGATTTGAGGAAGTAAATCTTGTCAATGATATACATATAGTTGTAGTTGATAGTTATGGGACAGGTAGCCTAAGTGGCCAAGTTAGGTAAATACTTACCTAAGATGTGGACTGATAGAAATCTGTTTAAGTCCACAGGCATTGAGTGAAGGTGACTCAATCAATGCTAGATGACTTATAGCTCTGAGTAAAGCCTATTAACTTAAAGCCAAAGCAGTGGCAAGCTGAGAAAGTGGCTAAGCAAACAGGCGTTGAGTGAAGTCAACTCACTCAACGTCATACAGCAAAAAGGCTGTGAGTTGAACTGGATTCTGAATTCGTCGAACTAAGTTCAGAGTTCGTCGAGCTGAGCTCACCTTTCGTTGAACTCAATTCAGCATTTGTCGAACTCAGTTCAGAGTTGTGTGAGGCAGAAATGTGGTTAAGCCAACAGGCATTGAGTGAAGGTCATTCACTCAACGCCATAGCCTCATAAGTGTTAAGTAACACTCAATCAGTCAAAGCCAGTGTTTTAAACACAGAAATTTTGCTAAGGCAAAATAGCGTTGAGTGAGGTGTGCTCACTCAATGCTCTCAACGCCTAAGATGCTGGAGAGGCAGAATATTGGTTAAGGCAAAAAGCATTGAGTGAGGCGTACTCACTCAATGCTCTCAACGCCTAAGATGAAGAAAGCTTTTCTAAGGCAAACAACGTTGAGTGATGAAGACACACTGAACGCTCTCAATGCCAAAGAAGCAGGAAGATTTTGCTAAGGCAAAAAGCATTGAGTGGGCTTGTTCACTCAACACTCTCAATGCCTAGAGAGACAGAAATCTGTCCAAGTGTTTTAGCATTGAGTGAATCTCATTCTCTAAACGCCTATTCTACTGATGCTTGATTTTGGCTAAGCCCACAGGTGCTGAAGTCAGCAAAATCGACAAAGTCAACTAATTTCAAATTAGGTACGGAGAAGCTACAGAACACGACAAACACTTCCGCAAAGCTACAGTACGTCTTCTTCCGTTAAATCAAGGTGCAGCTGGATGCTACAGGTGGGGCCCACTATTCTCTAAGAGTCGTTGATCAGCAAACTACAAAAGGAAGTGATGGGCCAAGAAGCAACAACTTTTAGGGTTTTGCCTGTGAAAAGAAAAAGAAGCGTAACTTCATCTTCCTCGCCATTTTTTTGTCGAGAAACAACATGAAGCCTTCCAACAAAGAAAAGTTCAGATAGCTGTGCCATCTCCATCTAGTACGGCAGGATCATAAATTGTTCTGAAGAAAGAAGAACCTTCATCCTTCGGCAGGTTCAGTTAGCTGCTTGAAGACTAGATCAACAGATCTTTAGTCTTCTACAGCAAGTTCTGGAGTAAGCTTCTGAGTTCCTCCAACAAAGTTTTTCTCTGCTGTGAGGAGAGTTAAAGAAGAAATTTCTCAGCTCTAGTTATTTATATAGAGAAATTTCTCTGAGTCAAAGTTAATTAAATTATTTCTTATTATAGGATCCTTCTGGATCTGAGGTGTAGGGCCTTTGTCCTGAGGTAGGGAAAATTTGCCTGAGTTGTAGGAGAGGGCTCCTCTCTGAGTGTAAGATCCTGATGGGATCTGAGGTAGGTGAGTTTTACTCACTAAGAAGTAGGGAAATATTGCCTGAGCTGTAGGAGAGTGAATCTCTCTGAGTTATAGGAGCTAGTTTGCTCTGAGGTAGGGCTATCCTCCATAGCTTGAGTGGTAGGGCTTAATTTCCTGAGGTAGGTGATACTTGTATCACTGAGTGTAGGCCCTTGTGGATGAGGTATAATTCTTGGAGGAGACTGAGAGATCCTTAGGGATCTGAGGTATAAGCTCCTTGGAGCATTGTTTTGGATAAGTGCCTTGACTAACAGGAAGTTATCTAGGTGGGAGGAGAGTGGATGTACCCATAATTTTGGGGAACCACTATAAAATACATTTGTGTTTTTCTGTGATTTTTTTTGTTTGCAGGTTCTTAAAAGCTTTAATTTATTCAATCACAAAGTCACTTAAGAAGAAACAAAAGAAACTCAAATGACCTAGACAAACATATTCACCCCCCCCCCTCTAGGTTACTAGCTAACTTGAAAATAAGATCTTTCACTTAGCTCTTTCAATCATCGAATCCTCGATACACCCTTGAAATATTTGATTTTGAGATATACCTAGTTGCCAATGGTGAACTTGACATCCCAATGCTTGGTGTTATAATATTTAGCATATCTATCCTGAGTGCTAAACAATCGCTCCTGGATTATTCGTATCATCAAATTTGCATCATCAACGTCTTTCCATTTAAACAACTTTGGTTCGCCTATTTTTTCCCAAGGAAAGGGACGCCGCTTCTTACCATAAAGGGCTTCAAAGGGCACCATCTGTATACTTGTTTGGTGGTTATTATTGTAGGCAACCTCGATCATATAGAGATTGTCCTCCCACCTCCTGCCAAAATCCAAGGTACACATACAAACCATATCCTCCATTGTTCTATTAGTCCTTTTGGTGACCACCTATTTAAGGATGAAAGTTTGTGCAAAACTTCAGCTTGGTACCCAACATTTGGTGGATTAGCCTCTAGTCATTTGATGTAAAGTGCCCATCAAGGTCACATATAATGCTTCGGGACACACTGTGCAATCGTACTATATTATCAACATGGAGCATTTCTAACTTTTTCCACTGAGTCGTCCCTCCAATTCGGAATAAAGTGTGATACCTTTGTCAAACAGTCTACGATTACCCAAATTACATTGTTCTCATGCTGCATCTTGACAAGCCATGCACGAAATCCATTGAAGTATCAATTAACTTCCATTCCATAATTGGTAATGACTTCAGGAATCCTCTAGTCTTCTGATATTCTACCATCACTAGTGCACAAGTGTGACACTTTGCCACATATAGAGCTATGTCTTTTTTCAAACCTGTCCACCAAAACAGTTTTTTCATGTCTTTGAACATCTTTGTGCTCCCTGGGTGAATCAAGTACTTAGTATAATATGCCTCGTCATCAACTCCTCTCGTAACTTGCCAAAATTTGGGATACACAAATGACCGTCTTTCCAAAAAATAACGTCCTCAAAAGTAAACTAAGCAATAGACCCTTCCACAGTCTCTGCCACTTAGCACTTCATGCTTTCATCAAGCTCCAACGCCTGTCGAATTTGTCTGCAAGGTCATATTGCACCTCCGTACATTTCAAGCATGCATTTAATATTGCTCTCTTATCAACACAAGATATCTTTAGGTCCTCCAATTCATGAATTAGATGCTCATCATGCATCTGAATCTAATTTTCCTGTGCAGGTAACCTGTGACTTAATGCATCGGCAACAATATTTCCCTTCTCAGGAGTGTAATGAATCTCAAAAGTGTAGTCCCCAAGGAACTCCATCACCTCCTCTGTCGTATATTCAAATCTTTTTGATTCAATAGGTATTTAAGGCTCTTTTGGTCCGTAAGGATATCAATCTTCATGTCATACAAGTAATGACGCCAAAGCTTAAGAGCGATAAAAACAGCCGCCAATTCTAATTCGTGAACCAGATAATTCCTCTCAATCACCTTTAGCTGATGAGATCCATATGATATAACCATTCTGAGCCAAAGAAGAGCGCATCCTAAGCCGCTCTCTAAAGCATAACTATATATCTCATAGCCTTCTATACTACATTACGAACACAAAATTGGCGTTATGGTTAGATGACTCGGTTGGGTACATGGGAAAATGTGTACCTGATTTGGAAAAGCCTCACTTAGTTCAATGATATACATCAAGGTGTATTTGATGTTATTTTGAGTTTATATGTGCAGGTTAAGTATATGCTAATATGCAGGAAAAAGTTTATAAGTCCATGTGTCGACACTTAAGAAAGCCTGTGTCGACACTTGGAAAAGTTATGTCGACACCAGAAGAAACTATGTCGACACACTGGATTTATTAGTCGACATCAACTGTGTCGACATCGGGAGGCAGTGTCGACACACAGAAGTATTTGTCGACATCGACTGTGTCGACACAAGGAGGCAGTGTCGACACAAAGAAGTATTAGTCGACATCAACTGTGTCGACACCTGGAGGAAGTGTCGACACACAGAATTCTTAGACTATATCAACTGTGTCGACACACAGGACTTGTGTCGACACACAACAAAGTTTCAACAATGTTGATTGCTGTGAAGTGAAGAAGTGTCTGTGTCGAAAAAAAGAAGCAGTGTCGACACATTCTTCAGATGCAGTGTCAATAAGCACTGTCGACACCAAAGGAGCTGTGTTAACATCATCAAAGCCTGTGTCGACACTTAATCTACTTGTGTCGACACATAATGAAGATCAGTCTCGACGCTTTGCTGACAAAGACAAAGGTTCAAGAACTGACTGGAGACTTGACAGCTGTGTATTCCAACAAGTTTGCTGAAGCTGTCAGACTTGTCAGAAGTTGGTTAGAATCCTGATCAGCCGGTTACCATGGATGAATTCTATATATAGATGGATTCTGTAAAATCAAAAACAACAACATGAATAACTATTGAAGTATTGATCATTAATCAAGAAAGAGCTCGTCACACAGAAGAAGATTTTCGTGAGAAGATCTATGAAGACAATCTGAAGTGGCAATCTACTAAGAATTTGTCTAAGGAGAATTCAAACAAGAATTCTGAATAAACTTCAGAAGTTTTGGAGATTGAGAGAGATCTTTAGCTGTTGAAGTAAAGTAGGAGACATTTACTAGTCTCTTAAGAAGCAGATCTTGAACTAATCTGCTAAGAAGAATTCAGATCTATTTCTGAAATCTAAGAAGGAAGCTGCCAGCCAGTCAACTTCAAAGAAGATCAACCCTACTGAGTTCAGATTCAAAAAGCTTTGAAGAAAGCTAAGAACAGGTTGATCTCAGCAATCAATTTTATCAAGAGCTGATCAAGAAACCTTTTATCCCTTCTCTCTCAACAAGGGTAAGAGTTAATCTATAAGATTTTTCATATTCTGTAGGATCTTTCTAGATCTGAGTTGTAAGCCTATACTATAAAGGCTGAGTGTATGAGATATAGATCTCTGAGTGGTAAGACTTTTGAGTCTGAATGTAGGAGATTTCAATCTCTGAGTTATAGTCCTTGTGTAAAGGTTGAGGTAGGGCTGTTAGCCTGAGCTGTAGGAGTGTGGTTACACTCTGAGTTGTAGGAACCTTATAGGGTTCTGAGTTGTAGGAACCTTTCAGGGTTCTGAGCTGTAAGATCTGTGGATCTGAGAAGAAGGAAGAAGTTAGGTCGAATCTAGCACACTGCTAGATAGGTGAAGGGGGAAAGTGGATGTACCCAGACCTTGGGGAACCACTATAAACCTGTGTGCAATCTGTGATGTATGTGTGATTGTGAATTATGTGCTGTGATTGCTGTAGAATAGTTAGATTCTATTTAAAAAACTGAAATTTTATTCTGCCTTAAGTTAAAAAAAGAACCTATTCATCCCCCCCCCCCTCTAGTGTTTGGGTTATCTTGAATTCAATTCTATTAAGTGGTATCAGAGGGAGGTTACTCAAAGAAGGACTTAACAGTCTGAGTAAGTTCCATAAGGCAGATTCAAGATCAAGAAAATGGGCTCAGGAGAAAATCATAAGGAACTAGGTTCTATGAAATTGCGCATATGCAGGAAAGAGATATTTGGATTATGGAAAGAAAGGGTAAGGCTTTTTATGGAGGCTTCTGATCCAAGGATCTATATTACACTAAAGGAAGGTCCTTATATTCCAATGAAGTTGTCAGTTCTAGATGCAAATCAAAGAACTCCCAAGGATTTTTCAGAGATGACTAAGGAAGAGATCATCCTGGCAACTATGGATAAAAGAGCCCATAATATCATAGTAAGTGTCATATATGATTCAACCTTTCAAATTTTGATTCACTGCAAGACCTCCAAGGAAATGTGGGACACTTTGATAGTCTACATGGAGGGTTCTGAAGAAGTAAGACAAGATAGAAAATCTATGCTGAACCAGGAATATGAGAGTTTCAGACAAGGAAAGTCAGATGGTATAACTGAGTGTTATAAAAAGTTCTATATAATAGTAAATGAGCTGATGTCCTATGGAAGGATCTTCAGTACATATGAACTGAATGATAGATTTTTAAGATCCATGATAAAGGATTGGGATACTAAGATTTGTGTCATTAGGGAAGTGGCCAAACTTGCAGATATCTCTCCTCCAACTTTGTTTGGAAAATTGCTGTCATATGAGATGCAGCTGTGACTAGGAAAGAGGAAGAGAAAAGTACAAAAGGGGAGCATAGAGAAAAGTCTGTGGCCCTCAAGGTGGAAGCCACTAGGAAGAATAGGAGGATGTCTCCATCACCTCCTGAGATAGTTGCTGAAATTACTTCAGATAATTCAGACAACCAAAGTTCAGACAGCAGTGACTCAGATAAAGACTTTGCTGCCTTCACAAGGAAGTTTCAGAGATTCCTGAAGAAGAAGAAAGTGAAGTCTAGGCCCTCCACATCTCATCCTGTGGATGACTATTATCAAAAGAGGAAGTCATCTAGGAAGGACAGTGTTGGGTACATTGAAAAATGTGTACCTGATTTGAAGAAGCCTAACTTAGCTCAATGATATACATTAAGGTGTATTTGATGTTATTTTGAGTTTATATGTGCAGTTTAAGAATGTACTAGAATGCAGGAAAAAAATTCTAAGTCCATGTGTCGACACCAGAAGAAATTGTGTCGACACTTCAGAAAGATTGTGTCGACACTTAAAGAAGGATGTGTCGACGCAGAGAAATAGAGTCGACAATAATTGTGTCGACACCTGGAGGCAGTGTCGACACACAGAAGTTTGGTCGACATCACTTGTGTCGACACTGGGAAGCTGTGTCGACACACAGAATTGCTAGTCGACAACATATGTGTCGACACCAGAAGACTGTGTCGATACACAGAGGCAGAGTCGACAATAGCTGTGTCGACACCTAGAGGCTGTGTCGACACACACTATATTTTGAGTCTACATCAACTGTGTCGACACACAGGACTTGTGTCGACACATAGCAAAGTTTAGACTAAGTTAGTTGCTGGTGTATGATGAAGTGTTTGTGTCGACACAACTACTAAGTGTCTACACATTAACAAGATGCAGTATCAAGAAGCTGAGTCAACATAAAGGCAGACATGTTGACATCATCAAAGGCTGTGACGACACCTAAGTCACTTATGTCTACACATATTGACAGATGTTCTCGACACTTTCTAACATACAGTCACGACACTTTACTGACAAAGACAAAGGCACAAGATCTGTTTGAAGACTTGACAGCTGTGAGTTACAATAGGTCGACTGAAGCTATTAGACTTGTCAGAAGTTTGTAAGAAACCGGATCAGCCGGTTACCAAGGATGAAGTCTATAAATAGACAAATTGAGAAGAAGAATATACACATATACATAGAAACTGATTGATTGATCGTTGTTGTGAGATAAGATCTCTAATCAAGAAAGTGCAAGGCATAGAAGAAGATCTTTGAGAGAAGATCTAAGAAGACTTTCTGAAGTGAACATCCACTCAGATTCAGTCTAAGTTGAATTCATTCAAGAATTCAGAAGTATTATCAAGGGTTGTGGATAGAGAGAGATCCAGCCATTTGAAGACAAGAAGGAAGCTATCACAGGTTTCTTAAGAAGCAGTATATTCCAAAGGAAATCAACTCTAGCTAAGTTCAGATTCAAGAAGCTTTGAAGAAAGCTAAGATCCAGTTGATTTCATCCATCAGCCTTTTCAAGAAGCTGATCAAGAATAGTCTTATTCCTTCTCTCTCAACAGGAGTAAGATATTATATAACTTCATTTTCAAATTCTATAGGATCTATTTATAGATCTGAGTTGTAAGCCTATCTTATAAAGGCTGAGTGTAGGAGAGGTATTCTCTGAGTGGTAGGGCTATTTATGCCTGAGTTGACGGAGAAGGTGTTCTCTGAGTTGTAGGCCTTGTGGCAAGGCTGAGGTAGGGTTGGTTAGCCTGAGCTGTAGGAACCTTTCAGGGTTCTGAGTTGTAGGATCTGAGGATCTAAGATAAAGGAGGAAGTTAGGCCGAATCTAGCACACTGCTAGATAGGTGAAGGGGGGAAAGTGGATGTACCCAGACCTTGGGGAACCACTATAAATCTGTGTGCAATCTGTGATGTGTACATGTTTATGATTGTTGTGCTGTGTTAGCTGTAGAGTTTTCTGAATTTTATTATAACCTGTTGTTATATTCTTCCTTAAGTTAAAACAAGCATTAGAACCTATTCACCCCCCCCCCCCTCTCGGTGTTTAGGTGGTCTTGAAAGTAAAACTATCAAGTGGTATCAGAGGGAGGTTACTCAAAGAAGGACTTAACCGTCTTAGTTAGATCCCTAATAGAAGAATCAAGAATCAAGAAAATGGGTTCTGGAGAGAATCACAAGGAACTAGGGTCAATGAAATTACCCATCTGCATAAAAGAGATTTTTTGAATCTGGAAAGAAAGGGTTAGGTTGTTTATGGAGGCTTCTGATCCAAGGATCTATATTACAGTAAAAGAAGGTCCATATATCCCAATGAATGTGTCTGCTCTAGATGCAAATGAAAAAACTCCTAAAGATTTCTCTGAAATGGCTAAGGATGAGATTATATTGGCAACTATGGATAAGAGAGCTCAGAATATCATAGTGAGTGCCATAGATGATTCTACTTTCCAAAATTTGATTCACTGCAAAACCTCCAAGGAAATGTGGGACACTTTGATTGTCTACATGGAGGGTTCTTAAGAAGTTAGACAAGACAGAAAATCTATGCTTAATCAAGAATATGAGAGTTTCAGATAAGGGAAGTCTGATAGCATAACTGAATGCTACAATAAATTCTACAGGATAGTGAATGAACTGATGTACTATGGAAGGGTCTTCAGTACATATGAGCTGAATGACAAATTTCTAAGATCCTTGACAAAGGATTGGGATACCAAGATTTGTGTCATAAGAGAAGTGGCCAAACTAGCAGACATTTCTCCTCCAACCTTATTTGGAAAATTGCTCTCATATGAAATGCAACTAATGGCTAGGAAGGAGGAAGAAAAAACTACAAAAGGAGAGCATAGAGAGAAGTCAGTGGCCTTCAAGTTTGAAGCCACTAGAAAGAGCAGGAGAATGTATCCATCACCTCCTAAGGAAGTTGCTGAAGATAACTCAGAAAATTCAGACAATCAGAACTCAGAAAGCAGTGATTCAGATGTAGATTTTGCGTCCTTTACAAGGCAGTTTCAGAGGTTCTTGAAGAAGAAGCAGTGGAAGTCAAGGCCCTCCACATCACAGCTAGTTGATGATTACTATCAGAAGAGAAAATCATCAAGAAAGGAAAGGAGCAGATCAAAGCCCAGCAAAGCTACAACATCAAAGATTGTTTGCTATTGCTGCAATAGGCCAGGACATGTGGTGGCTGAATGTCCAGATAAGAGGAAGGAGTCAACCGACAGAAAGAAGACTAAACAAATGGGGCAAGAAGTAGAAATCCTTTGTTGCTAAGAAGGAGAAGAGTCTTACAGATCAATCTTCCTCAGAGTCAGAATCTGAAGCTCAAGCTTACATTGGACTGTATGCAGCTAATGAAGAAGAGGAGTTTATGCAATTGCTAAACTCCATCGATGATCAAGAAGACCATCAGTGTATAGGACTGATTGCTGATTCAGAAGACAATAAGTGTCAGGATCAGTCTGGTCCCAATAAGGTACAAAGTAATTCTAGAATTTCATATTACAGTACCAGTTCAGAGTCAGATTTATCTGCATCAAGTAATGAGGATGGATCTGAATCTGAAGGTGATATTCATCAGTTGATAGATAAGTATGGAGACTTATTGCAGGCTCTTAAGAAAATCAAGAACCTAGCCAAAACTCAGGCTCAGGAGATTGCAGATCTTAAGGTGGCTGCATCTGAGTTAGAAAAAGTATTGGATCAAAAGTTAAATGAGATTGTCAAACTGGAAAATATAACTATTATTCAGATGGGCACAATCACATATTATAAAGATCAAGTTAAAAGTTTGGATGCCAGACTGAGAGTAGAGAAAGATTTAGTGGCTAGTTACTCTAAGCCAAAATCAGTCTTACCTTTAATAGATGAGTTTGTGGCTCAAAAGGGTAAGGCAGGATTAGGATTCAAGGGTAACACCAGGGCTGCCCAATTCAAGAGAAAAGGCAAAGCTCCAGTCCAGCCACTAAACCTTAGAGTCCCTGTTATGTTTAGAAAGGTTTAAGTGCCTTCTAATAAATATGATCTTGAAAATATTCATGGTCATATTAAGACTGATGTTCTGAAGAACAAGAATGTTTATGCCAATAAGTCAGTCTATGTTCATAAACCCCATGGTTATAAGAAATCAGTGGGTGTAGCTGCAGCAGCACCAGCTCAGAACAGAAATTTCTGCCAAAAATGTATCTAGACTTAGATACAACAGGTATGAATGCTGGTGTTGTGGCAAGATAGGTCATTTTACCTTAGACTGCTGGCATAACATAAGTGTTAGGAAGAACAACAGTCTACTAGTTAGAAGAGCTTCTGGTAGGTTTGATATGAATGATGCAAACCTGAACCAAGGACCCAAGACTTACTTGGGTTCTAAGGGAAAGTAATTTTGTATTGCAGGAAAGTCCAAGTTGTCATGCCCCTATATGGTACTTGGACAGTTGTTGTTCCAGGCACATGACTGGAATAAAGGGGCTGCTGAAGGAGTACATACCTATCAAGAATGGACCTAAAGTAATCTTTGGTGGATCTGAAAGAGGAATCATAAAAGGATTTGGTAACATTTCTTCAAACCAAATTACCATCACTCAAGTGGCTTATGTAAAAGGTTTGAAACACAACCTGATAAGCATAAGTCAGCTGAGTGATCTTGGATATGACATTACATTTATTAAGAATGGATGTCATATCAAGAGGTCAAGTGATCAAAAGGTCATATTGACTGGATACAGAAAAAGAAATGTTTATTGTCTTGACTTTGTATGTGAGAACAAGGTTTCTCCTATTTGTCTTGTAGCTGATGATAATGCATCTCATTGTGTCAAATGGCACAAAAGGTTGGCCCATCTTAACTATAAGACAATTAGCCAACTCTTTAGTAAAGAATTAGTGAGGAATGGTCCTCATGTTAAGTGTATAAAGGAGGGGATATGTTCAGCTTGTCAAAAGGGCAAGCAGACAAAATCCTCCTTTCATAGCCTTGAAAACAAGGATTCTGTGAGGTGTTTATACCTCTTACATATGGATCTTTTTGGTCCTCTGCCAGTGCATAGTCTAGTTAGGAAGGTCTACACTTTTGTGGTTGTAGATGACTATTCTAGATACACATGGGTGTTCTTTCTGAGACAAAAATCAGAAACCCCAAGTGTGTTACATAATTTTGTTAAACAAATTCAGAATGAACTGAACAGTATAGTGGTAAAAATCAGAAGTGACCATGGCACTGAATTTCAATCTGAAAGTATGACAAGATTGTGTGAAGAATTTGGGATTTTCCAAGAATTCTCCTCACCTAGAACACCACAACAAAATGGCATTGCTGAAAGAAAGAATAGGACATTGATTGAAGCTGGTAGAACTCTATTGAGTGACACTTCTCTTCAAGAATATTTCTGGGCTGAGGCAGTAAACACTGCATGTCATGTGATCAATAGGGCTTCTAACACCAAGATCCACAAAAAGACTCCCTATGAAATTATGAAAGGTAGAAAACCAAATCTATCCTACTTTAGGATCTTTAGTTGCAAGTGCTATATACTTAATAATGGAAAGTCTTATCTAACTAAGTTTGCTGCCAAATCCCAAGATGGGATATTTGTTGGGTACAGCATCAATAGTAAGGCTTATAGAGTCTACAACTTGGCTACTCAAGTGGTAGAAGAATCTGTACATATTGTATTTGATGAAACAAGATTAATCAACAGTGAGTTGCCTTTTAGATCATTCAGTCCAACAGGTATAAGCAATAGGATGGACAAGCTTTCCATTACAGAAGGCACAACTGCAGATGAGGTATTGGAAAATGATGGCTACTGTCCAGGGGGAGTACAAGACTCTATAGAAGCTGATGACAACCAAGAGGTGCAGAATAATGAAGGAACTGGAGATGATGAACCTGAAGAAAATCTACCTCCAGCTATAAGACATCTAAAAGACCATCCAGCAAATCAAATAATAGGTGATCCAAGACAAGGAGTGAAGACTAGAAGAAGAAATCTGAGCACAGTCCTGCACTCAAGTTTTCTATCTCAACTGGAGCCTAAGAAATTTGAAGAAGCCATCCAAGACCAACACTAGATTAATGCTATGCAAGAGGAGCTTAATTAATTCAGAAGGTGCAAAGTCTGGGAGTTAGTTCCTAAACCAAAAGACCACAACATCATTGGCATAAAGTGGATCTTTAGGAACAAGTTGGATGAGAGTGGAGTAATTGTGAAGAACAAAGCAAGATTGGTTGCTAAAGGATACAGGCAGGAAGAAGGAATAGACTTTGATCAAACATTTGCCCCAGTAGCAAGACTGGAGGCAATCAGAATATTCCTTGCCTATGCAGCATTTCAAGGCTTCAAAGTATACCAAATGGATGTGAAATCAGCATTCCTGAATGGTGATCTAAAAGAAGAAGTCTATGTAGAGCAGCCATCAGGTTTTGTAGATTCTCTTAAACCTAGTTATGTCTATAGACTTAGGAAAGCATTGTATGGGTTAAAGCAAGCCCCAAGGGCTTGGTATGAAACTCTGTCTACTTTTCTTATTGAGAACAAATTCTCAAGAGGTAAAATAGACAAAACTCTATTCCTAAGGGAATCTAAAGGTAAGATAATCTTAGTTCAGATCTATGTAGATGACATAATTTTTGGGTCTACAGAGAACAAACTTTGCAAAAAGTTTGCCAAACTTATGCAAGGGAAGTTTGAAATGAGCAGTATGGGGGAACTTAAGTTCTTCTTGGGACTCCAAGTAAGACAGACTTAAGATGGCTTGTCCATAACCCAGTCTAAGTTCACCAAGGAATTAATTAAGAAGTATGGTATGGAATCATCCTCCACCATGAGAACTCCTATGGGAACAAATATGCCAATATGCAAAGATGATGCAGGTAAGCCTGTAGATGAGTCTTTGTATAGAGGAATAATTGGCTCTCTATTATATCTCACTGCTAGTAGACCAGACATTATGTATGTTACATGTGTCTGTACTAGGTAGCAAGCTTGCCCTAAAGAATCACATTATACTGCAGTCAAAAGGATTTTGAGATATCTTAAGGGCACACCTAATCTAGGCCTTTGGTACCCTAGGAATGGAGATTTTCTACTAACAGGTTATTCAGATGAAGATTTTGCAGGCTGTAGAGAAGATAGAAAGAGTACTACAGGTACATGCCAATTCTTGGGAGGAAGATTGATATCCTGGAGCAGTAAGAAGCAGACTAGTGTGGCAATATCCACTGCTGAGTCTGAATATGTGGCAGCAGGAAGTTGCTGTGCACAGCTATTATGGATTCAGCATCAGCTAAAGGACTATGGTATTCAAGTAAGTAGAACACCTTTATTGTGTGATTCTAAGAGTGCTATTTCTATTGCAAACAATCATGTTTCACATAGTAGAACTAAGCATATAGAGATAAAATCTCACTTTCTTAGAGAACATGTAGAAAAAGAAGATATCTCATTAGAATTTGTTAAAATTGATTATCAAATTACAGATGTATTTACTAAGCCTCTGGATGAAACTAAATTCAATAGATTTAAAATTGAATTAAGAATGTTGGCCATAGGTTAGTTTATTGAAAAAAAAATATTTGGCTAAGTAAAATGGTGTCGACTCATTCAGTGATAAAGAGTCGACACAGAGTAGTCATGTCGACTAGTCAGGGAAAATGTGTCGACACATGAGAATCTATGTCGACACCTAAGTGTCAAAGAGTCGACTCATCCAGAAATGTAGTGTCAACACAACCAGAGTAATGGTGTCGACACTTACAGATTTTGTGTCGACTCTTATACTAAGAGTCGACACATTATTTCGGCTGAACTATTCAGTATCTCCTGTGTCGACATATCATCAATTGGTGTCGACACATGGTAGTCTGCGTCGTGGTCGAGACTATAGAAGTATGTGTCGACACTTGTCAACAGTGTCGACACTTTTCGACAATTTTTATCCGCCTCTTGACCTTCTGTGTTTTAAAAAGCTATATATATAGGTCGAAAACATATTCTGTCGACTCGCTCACCAGGTTTTTCGAGACTAAATCCCTGTGTCGACAATCTCTCTTCTCTCCTCTCAAGCTTTCTCATCATTCCAATGGCGCCAAAGGTTGAAGACAACATCAATGAGGGATATGAGTTGGTTAGGGCTGCCTTCGACAATGCCGCGCCAGAAATCAAACAAGTGATTTCTCTTCTTACAGACAATGGATTGGAATACCTTGTCTCTGAACCTACTAAGAATTGGAAGAAAGAAGTTTTCGAGTTCTATACTGCTGCAACATTGGACTCCACTGGTCTCAAGATCAAATCTATAGTTCATGGGACTAAGGTTAAACTTACTCTAAAAAGTATAAGAAAGATTCTTCACCTACCCAGCATTCAAGATAAAGAAGAGGTCCCAGCCTCAAAGACAAGGGAAGTTCTCCAGTGGTGTGGTTTGGATTCAGCCATAAAGATTGGAGCAGCCATAAACCAAAAGGGAATGAATCCACAAGGAAAGTTCTTATTTGAAATTATAGGCAAAGTGATTTTATGCAAGCCAGGTGGACATGATAGGATCTCAGCCTATATGTTCAGCCTGATGACAAGAATTGTCTTTACAATTTCAACCAGTTGGTCAGCAGTTCTGTTTGAAAAAATCAAAGAAAGAATCAAAAAGCTAAACATGGCTAGAATTTTGAGTCTATACCTGGCTGGAATCATTCCAGAGGTAATTCAACAGATTCCTGGGACCAAGATCAATCATATGAGGAAAATGGACATGAGGTTATTTTCAAGATGGGATAGAGTTCTGTCAAAAGAGTTGCCTTATGAGGACAGGCAGGAAACAGCTGAGAAATCACCAGAACATGATCATGGAAATGCACAAGTTCAAGAAGAACAAGTTAGAGAGTAGGCTGAGGACCAGACTGGGTCTACTCAAGTCCAAGAGGAATCTATACCTGCACAGATGCAGGGGGAGATAGATCTTTCTCCTGCTCAGAACATTACTGATCCTGCACAGTTGCAGGGGGAGCCCATTACTGCACAAGTTCAAGAGGACGAAAGACTAAACTTATCAGAAGATTTGAACACTGCTGCAATTGATGTTTCATCATCTACTCAAGCACAAAAGGAATACACTCTAGAAGAGTTGTTTCCTAACTTTGGAAAGACAGCTGAAAAGGATGACACCCTAAGAGTTGAGAAGGAGCAAGGTGCTGTTGAGGGGGAGAAAGTGCATGTTGAGGAAGTATGAAACTGAGAAAGAACTTCCTACAACTCCTCCAGAAAGAGTTCAGATTGAAAGTTCTTCAGAATCTAAGACTGAAGTAGCCAGGGAGGCTAAGAAAAGGAAGCTAATGGTCTTCAAGAGAAGAAGTCATAGCTATAAGTCAGCTCTCCAGACAACAACTCACCAATCTCCTACTGAGTTTGATCACAATAAGTTCATGGTAAATTTACAGGTGAAGATGGATGAGCAGAGAAGAGCCTTGGAGAAATTTGTAGATGAGAGTCATAAGACACTTCAGTTTGATCTAGCCCAAGACATAAAGTCAATCAGATTTGAGGTCAATCAGAATAAAAAGGAGATGACAGATTGCTTCCACAAGGGAGGTAATGATGTGGTATATCTAGCTAAACAACATCAAACTATCCTTGCTAAAGTAGATGACATTGCATTGAAACAAGGATATGTTCTTGAAAATCAGATAAGAATGAATGACAATCTTACTGATTCTCATAATGAGATTCTCACTGAGTTCAAAGATACTGCTACAAGGCTGACTACTACAAGGGCTATAGACATGGAAAATTATGATCAGAAGCTCAAGGCTGCCCTAGATTCAGTTTAATCTGCTATAACCACCTCACAGAAAGAAATATCTGAGAAGCTTCAAAAATTAAAACCATTCTTTAAAGAGGGTGTGAATTTTCTCGATGGGCAAATAAGGTTTCAGAAGAATGATCTTAGGGATCATGTTGCCAGAGAAGTCCTAAAGGGGGAGAGGATACTCATCCATGCTGACTCAGAACATGCCAAGTGGGTGACCAATTGTGTCAGAGCCACATTAGGATATCCACCATTATGTGATGATGATACATTTGCTGAGTCAGGGATACAACATGGTCTACTTGAAGGTAATCAACCTGAGGTTGCCCAAGTCATATACCCCCTGCTGATTTTGAAATTATTCATCAGCAAGTGCAGGCAATGTACAGTCCTCCAAAGGAGGTTACAAATGTTTTTATAGAAAAAGTAGATAAGCCAGAAGCTGATTTGAAGGCTCAACAGGATGCTCAATTATCAAAGAAGAGATTCAGAGAGCAAGCAGAACAAAAACCTGATTTTGAACAATGGAGCCCCACCTCAAGGAACATTATATTAACTGCTTGGAAGGCTGTGAAGGATCAGGTGCATGAAAGAGGCAAATGGTATAATGAATTAGAATGGCAAAAGTATGAGGCCAGGCAGGAGGCTATAATTCAATTCAGAAGAAAGGCTAAGGGTGGAAAGCTACCTCCTGATGCTTAGGAGCCTAGCAAGTATTTTCCCAAGCCATTTCATTATTTTGAGAGGCAAAGGATCAAGGCTGAGGATCAGAAGAAAGCAGATTTGAAAGGCAAAAATCCTGCTGATGATGCAGAACCTCCTATGATGGCTCAAGTTCAACCAGGAAAAGGAATTGTTATCAAGGAGCCTGACCAGCCTTAGTTTTAGTTCTACTAGTTTTTTTCCTAGAACTATGTTATTGTTAGTGTGTTAAAATAATCAATGTAAATAAGCTGTAACACACATTTTTGAATTTATAAACAACACTTTGTTCTATAATCATTTCTTCTATATCTTTATTCTGTGATGTATCTGTGTTTAATGTTTTGTTTATAAAGTTCCCTGTGATATTATGCTTTTATACATCATCATATTGAATTTTCATAAATGGTGTATATCATTAGCTAAAAGGGTTATGACTTCTGCAAATAGGGGGAGATTGTTGGGTACATTGAAAAATGTGTACCTGATTTGAAGAAGCCTAACTTAGCTCAATGATATACATCAAGGTGTATTTGATGTTATTTTGAGTTTATATGTGCAGGTTAAGAATGTACTAGAATGCAGGATAAATATTCTAAGTCCATGTGTCGACACCAGAAGAAATTGTGTCGACAATTCAGAAAGATTGTGTCGACACTTCAGAAAGATTGTGTCGACACTTGAAGAAGGCTGTGTCGACGCAGAGAAATAGAGTCGACAACAATTGTGTCGACACCTGGAGGCATTGTCGACACACAGAATTTTGGTCGACATCACTTGTGTCGACACTGGGAAGCTGTGTCGACACACAGAATTGCTAGTCGACAACATTTGTGTCGACACCAGAAGACTGTGTCGACACACAGAGGCAGAGTCGACAACAGCTGTGTCGACACCTGGAGGCTGTGTCGACACACACTATATTCTGAGTCTACATCAACTGTGTCGACACACAAGACTTGTGTCGACACAAAGCAAAGTCTAGACTAAGGTAGTTGCTGGTGTATGATGAAGTGTTTGTGTTGACACAACTACTCAGTGTCGACACATTCACAAGATGTAGTATCAAGAAGCTGAGTCGACATAAAGGCAGACATGTCGACATCATCAAAGGCTGTGTCGACACCTAAGTCACTTATATCGACACATATTGACAGATGGTCTCGACACTTTCTAACATACAGTCACGACACTTTGCTGACAAAGACAAAGGCACGAGATCTGTTTGAAGACTTGACAGCTGTAAGTTACAACAGGTCGACTGAAGCTGTCAGACTTGTCAGAAGTTTGTAAGAAACCGGATCAGCCGGTTACCATGGATGAAGTCTATAAATAGACAGATTCAGAAGAAGAATATACACATATACATAGAAACTGATTGATTGATCGTTGTTGTGAGATAAGATCTCTAATCAAGAAAGTGCAAGGCAAAGAAGAAGATCTTCGAGAGAAGATCTAAGAAGACTTTCTGAAGTGAACATCCACTCAGATTCAGTCTAAGTTGAATTCATTCAAGAATTTAGAAGTATTATCAAGGGTTGTGGATAGAGAGAGATCCAGCCATTTGAAGAAAAGAAGGAAGCTGTCACAGGTTTCTTAAGAAGCAGTATATTCCAAAGGAAATCAACTCTAACTAAGTTCAGATTCAAGAAGCTTTGAAGAAAACTAAGATCCAGTTGATTTCATCCATCATCCTTTTCAAGAAGCTGATCAAGAACAGTCTTATTCCTTCTCTCTCAACAGGAGTAAGATATTATATAACATCATTTTCAAATTCTGTAGGATCTATTTATAGATCTGAGTGGTAAGCCTATCTTATAAAGGCTGAGTGTAGGAGTGGTATTCTCTGAGTGGTAGGGCTGTTTATGCCTGAGTTGTAGGAGAAGGTGTTCTCTGAGTTGTAGGCCTTGTAGTAAGGCTGAGGTAGGGCTGGTTAGCCTAAGTTGTAGGAACCTTTCAGGGTTCTGAGTTATAGGATCTAAGGACGTAAGATAAAGGAGGAAGTTAGGCTGAATCTAGCACACTACTAGATAGGTGAAGGGGGGAAAGTGAATGTACCCAGACCTTGGGGAACCACTATAAATCTGTGTGCAATCTGTGATATATATATTTGTGATTGCTGTGCTGTGTTAGCTGCAGAGTTTTCTGAATTTTATTATAACCTGTAGTTATATTCTGCCTTAAGTTAAAACAAGCATTAGAACCTATTCACCCCCCCCCCTCTAGGTGTTTAGGTGGTCTTGAAAGTAAAACTATCAGACAGGAATAGGTCTAAGCCTAGCAAATCTACAACATCAAAGATAGTTTGCTACTACTGTAATAGGCCTGGACATGTTGTGGCTGAGTGTCCAGAAAAAAGAAAGGAGTCTGTTGATAAAAAGAAGACTCAATAAAAGAGCAAGAAGGAGAAATCCTTTGTTGCCAAGAAGGAGAAGAGCTTGACAGATCAATCATATTCAGAGTCTGGATCTGAAGCTAAGGCATATATTGGTCTATATGCAGCAGATGAAGAAGATGAGTTTATGCAAGTGCTGAACTCTATCTATGAAAAAGAAGACCATCAGTGCATGGGACTGATGGTTGTATCAAAAGAAGACAAGTGCCAGGATCAGCCTGGTCCTAGTAAGGTACAATGTATTTCTAGAAATTCAGATTGTAGTACTGGTACAGAGTCAGCTACATCTGCATCAAGTGATGTGGATGGGTATGAGTCTGACGGTGATATTCATCAGTTGATAGATGAATATGGGGAATTGTTGTAGGAACTAAAGAAAAGCAAAAACCTGGCCAAAACTCAGGCTAAGGAGATTGCAGATCTTAAGATGGCTGCATCTGATTTAGAGAAAGAGTTGGATCAAAAAATGAATGAGATTGCCAAACTGAAAACTATAACTGTTATTCAGATGGGCACAATCACATACAAAAATGATCTAATTAAAAGTCTAGAAGCAAGACTTCAAAAGGAAAAAAGATTTGGTGGCTAGTTATTCTAAGCCAAAATCAGTTTTACCCTTAATAGATGAGTTTGTGGCTCAAAAGGTAAGGCTGGAATAGGCTTTCAAGGTGACGCCAGGGCTGTCCAATTCAAGAGAAAGGGCAAAGCCTCAGTCCATCCACTGAATTTTAAAGTCCCTGAAGTTTTTAGAAAGGTACAAGTGCCTTCTAACAAGTATGACCTTGAGAATACTCATGGTCATAGTAAGATTGAAGTTCTGAATGACAAGGGTGTTTATGTCAATAAGGCAGCCCATGTCCATAAACCCCATGTTCTTAAGAAAACAGTGGGTGTAGCTGCAGTAGTACAAGCACAAAACAGTGGATTTGCTGTCAACCAGACTGCCAAGAATGTATCTAAAAATAGATACAACAGGTATGAATGCTAATGCTGTGGCAAGACAGGCCATTATGCCATAGATTGCTGGCACAACATTAGTGTTAGGAAGAACAACAGTCTACCTGTTAGAAGAGCAGCAGGTAGATTTGTTAAGTATGAAGCTAACTTGAACCAAGGACCCAAGACTTACTTGGGTTCTAAGGAGAGTTAATTCTTTATTGCAGGTGAGTCCAAGTTACCATGCCCCTATATGGTACTTGGACAGTGGATGTTCCAGACACATGACTGGAACAAGGGGGTTGCTGAAGGAGTACTTACCTATCATAAATGGGTCTAAAGTAATCATTGGTGGTTCATAAAAAGGAATCATCAAAGGATTTGGTAACATTTCTAATAACAAGATTACTATCACTCAAGTGGCCTATGTGAAGGGTTTGAAACACAACCTTATAAGCATAAGTCAGCCTAGTGATTTAGGATATGACATTTCATTTATTAAGAATGGATGTCATATCAAAAGATCAAGTGATCAAAAGGTCATATTGACAGGATATAGAAAAAAAAATGTGTACTGTCTTAACTTTGACTGTGAGAACAATGTTTCTCCTATTTGTCTTGTAGCTGATGAGAGAGCCCCTCATTGTGTCAAATGGCACAAGAGGCTGGCCCATCTTAACTACAAAACAATTGGCCAACTCTTTAGCAAAGAGTTAGTAAGGAATGGTCCAAGAGTTAAGTGTATAAAGGATGGGATATGCTCAGCTTGTCAAAAAGGCAAGCAGACAAAATCCTCCTTTCATAGCCTTGAAAACAAGGATTCAGTGAGGTGTCTATACCTCTTACAAATGGATCTATTGTGTCCTATGCCAGTTCATAGTTTAGGTAGGAAGGTCTACACTTTTATGGTGGTAGATGACTATTCTAGATATTCCTGGGTGTTCTTTCTGAGACCAAAATCAGAAACCCCAAGTATTTTATATAGTTTTGTCAAGCAAATTCAGAATGAACATGACAGTACAGTGGTCAAAATCAGAAGTGACCATGGCACTGAATTTCAATCTGAGAGTATGACAAGACTGTGTGAAGAATTTGGGATTTTTCAAGAATTCTCCTCACCTAGAACACAACAGCAAAATGGTATTGCTGAAAGGAAGAATAGAACACTGATTGAGGCTGGTAGAACTCTATTAAGTGACACTTATCTCCCAGAATATTTCTGGGCTGAGGCAGTAAACACTACAAGTCAAGTGATCAATAGGGCTACTATCACCAAAAGCCACAAAAAGACTCCCTATGAGATCATGAAGGGTATAAAACCAAACTTATCCTATTTTAGGATCTTTGGTTGCAAGTGCTATGTCCTTAACAATGGCATGTCTTATCTAACTAAGTTTGCTGCCAAATTCCAAAATGGGATATTTGTTGGGTACAGCAACAATAGTAAGGCTTATAGGGTCTACAACTTGATTACTCAAGTTGTAGAAGAGTCTGTACATGTTGTCTTTTATGAAACAAGACTGATTAACAGTGAGTTGCCTTGTAGCTCATGCAGTTCTACAGGTATAAATGAGAGAATGGAGAAGCTTACCATTATAGAAGAGTCGACTGCAAAGCAGGAAGTGGAAAATGGTGGATACTGTCCAGGGGGAGTACAGGACTCTCTAGATGCTGATGAAAACCAAGAGGTGCAGCTTATTGAAGAGACTGGAGGTGTTCAACCTGAAGATAGTCTACCTCCAGCTGTAAGACACTTAAAGGATCATCCAGCAAATCAGATAATTGGTGATCCAAGACATAGAGTGCAAACCAGAAGTAGGAACTTTAACACAGTGCTTTGCTCAAGCTTCCTATCTCAACTGGAGCCAAAGAGATTTGAAGAAGCTATTCTGGACCCACATTGGATTGATGCCATGCAAGAGGAGCTGAATCAGTTCAGAAGGTGCATGGTCTGTGAGTTAGTTCCTAAACCAAAAGACCACAACATCATTGGAACAAAGTGGATCTTTAGGAACAAACTGGATGAGAATGGGATCATTATGAAGAATAAAGTAAGACTTGTTGCAAAAGGATATAGGCGGGAAGAGGGTATTGACTTTGATCAAACCTTTGACCTAGTAGCAAGACTGGAAGTAATTAGGATGTTCCTTGCCTATGCAGCATATCAAGGCTTCAAGGTATTCCAAATGGATGTAAAATCAGCATTTCTAAATGGAAATCTAAAAGAAGAAGTTTATGTAGAGCAGCCCAAAGGTTTTGTTGATTCTCTCAAACCTGATTATGTTTATAGACTTAGGAAAGCTTTGTATGGGTTAAAGCAAGCCCCAAGGGCTTGGTATGAAATCATGTCTACTTTACTTATTGAGAACAAATTCTCAAGGGGTAAAATAGAAAAAACTCTATTCTTAAGGGAATCCAAAGGAAAGATAATCTAGGTCCATATTTATGTAAATGACATAATATTTGGGTCTACAGAAAACAACCTTTGCAAGAAGTTTGCTAAACTTATGCAAGGAAAGTTTGAGATGAGCAGCATGGGAGAATTTAAGTTCTTCTTGGGACTTCAAGTAAGAAAGACTGATGATGGTTTGTCCATATCCCAGTCTAAGTTCACCAAGGAGTTAATTAAGAAGTATGGTATGGAATCATCCTCCACCATAAGAACTCCTATGGGAACAAGTATGCTTATATGCAAAGATGATGCAAGTAAACCTGTAGATGAGTCTTTATATAGAGAAATAATTGGCTCACTTCTATATCTAACTGCTAGTAGGCCAGACATTATGTATGCAACATGTGTCTGTGCTAGGTACCAATCATGCCCTAAATAATCTCATTACACTACAGTAAAAAGGATTTTGAGATATCTAAAGGGCGCACCTAATCTAGGACTTTGGTACCCTAGGAATGGAGATTTTTTACTGACAGGCTATTCAGATGCAGACTTTGCAGGTTGCAAAGAAGATAGAAAAAGCACAACAGGCACCTGTCAATTTCTAGGAGGAAGATTGGTGTCTTGGAGCAGTAAGAAGCAGACTAGTGTGGCAATTTCCATAGCTGAGTCTTAATATGTGGCAGCAGGAAGTTACTATGCACAACTATTGTGGATTCAGCACTAGCTAGAAGACTATGGTATTCAGGTAAGTAGAACACCTTTATTTTGTGATTCTACTAGTGCTATTTCTATTGCTAATAATCCTGTTTCACATAGTAGGACTAAGCATATAGAAATTAGATACAATTTTCTTAGAGAACATGTAGAGAAAAAGGACATCTCACTAGAATTTGTCAAAATAGATTATCAAATTGCAGATGTGTTTACTAAGCCTCTAGATGAAACTAAATTCAATAAATTTAAAATTGAATTAGGAATGTTGAACATAGATTAGTTGAACAAATTTGGCTAAGTAAATCTATGTCGACACATTCAGAGAAGTGATGTCGACACTTCAGTAAGTGGTGTCGACACAACAAGAGTAGTGGTGTCGACACATCCAGAAATTATGTCGACACTTACAATAAGAGTTGACACTGAATTTCTGATGAACTTCTAAGTATGTCAAGTGTCGACACATCATCAATTGGTGTCGACACGTAGAAGTCAACACCATTGTCAAGACATTAGAAGTATGTGTCGACACATTTCAACAGTGTCAACACATTTTGACAGTTTTTGCCCGCCTTTTGACCTTCTGTGTTTAAAAGGGTATAAATAGGTCAAGAACAATCTCTGTCGACACACTCTCCAAGTTTTCGAGTCCAAAACTTTGTGTCGACAATCTCTCTTATCTCAATCCAAGCTTTCTCACCATCCCAATGGTGCCAAAGGTAGAAGATAACATCAACGAAGGATATGAGTTGGTTCGCCATGCCTTTGATGGTGCAGACTCGGAGATTAAAGGAGTAATTACCCTAATTACTGATAATGGTTTGGAGTTTTTGGTTTCCGAACCCACCAAGATATGGAAGAAAGAGATTCTTGAGTTTTATGGCACTGCTGTAGTAGATTCATCTGGCCTTAAGATTAAATCGATAGTTCATGGCGCTAAAGTCAAAGTGACCTTGAAGAGTTTGAGGAAAATTCTTAATCTTCCAAGGATTCAGGATGAATAAGAGGTACCCGTCTCTTAGACAAGGGAAGCACTACAATGGTGTGGATTTGATCCCACCATAAAGATTGGATCAGCTATAAACAAAAAAGGGATGAATCAGTAAGGGAAATTTCTCTCAGAAGTGGTTGGAAAGGTCATTCTCTATAAGCGAGGGGGACATGATAGGATTTCAACCTATATGTTCAGCCTAATGACAAGGATAATTTTTAGACTAAACACAGATTGGTCTATAGTACTATTTTATACGATTAAGGAAGGCATAAAGAAGCCTAATTTGGCTAGACTGATGAGCATATACTTGGCTGGAGCAATTCCAGAAATAATGCACCAGATTTCTGGTTCTAATATTAATCATATGAGAAAAATGGACATCAGGATTATCTCTAGATGGGATAGGGTCCTAACAAAGGACATACTAGATATAGAAAGATAAGAAGTTGCTGAGAAATCACCTTCACAGGACATTACAGATACTGCACAGATGCAGGGGGAGCCAGATAATACACAGGCATAGCACAATACTGATAATGCACAGGAATAGGGGGTGCTAAATACTGCACAGGTACTGGAAGAAGAGTCAACTCACTTGGCAAGTGAAATGGATTCACAAACAATTCTTGAGAGACCTCATGTCAACAGTCCAGCACTAGATGTTATCATTGAGGATACATTTGTAGTTGCTGATGCTCCTGAGAAAGCATTACCACCAGTCAACACTCAATAGGAGTTTACTCTTGAGGAGTTATTTCCTGATATTGAGGGAGCAACAATTAAGGGGGAGCAAGTAAGGATTTAGGGGGAGCAGGCTGACATTGAAGGGGAGAAGAATAAGACTGAAAAAGAGCTCCCTCCTAGTCCTAAGGAAAGAGTAGAAATTCTCAGTACATCTGCTTCAGAAGATAAAGAAATTGCAAGTGCCAAGAAAAGAAAACTAATGGTTTTTAAGAGGAGTCAAAGCTACAAGCAAGCATTGTAAACTGCTGCTCTACAACCTACCCTAGAGGCTGATTATAGCTCATTATTGGTGGATTTGCAAGTTAAATTAGATGAGCAGAGAATGGCTCTAGAGAAGTATATGGATGAAAGCCATAAGTCACTGCAATTTGATTTGGCTCAAGATATCAAATCCATCAGATTTGAAGTAAATCTGCATAAGAAAGAATTGACAGATTGTTTCCACAAAGGGGGGAATGCTGTAGTATTTCTGGCTAAGCAACAAGCAGAAGTCAAGGCTCAAGTGGATGACATTGCTATTAAACAAGGCTATGTCCTTGAAAATCAGATTAGAATGAATGACAATCTGACTGAATCTCACAATGAGATAGTCACTGAAGTAAAGAAAACATTCACTGCAATGACTGAAGAAAGAGCTAAAGAGAAAGAGGAGTTTGATAAGAAGTTACAGGATGCCTTAGACTCATTTAAGACAGCCATTACTACTTCTCAGAAAACAATCTCTGATCAGCTTCTCAAGTCAAAATCATTTTATAAAGATGGTGTAAATTTTCTTGATGGACAAGTAAGATTTCAAAAAGATGACTTAAGAGATTGTACGAGAAGTCATAAAGGGGGAGAGGTGTTAGTCAAAGCAGGTTCAGATCATGCTAAATGGATATCCAATAGCATCAGAGCCACTCTGGGATATCCAACCCTTTGTGATGATGATAATGTTGCTGAGTCTGGTGTGCAACCAGCTTATGTTGAAGGTGATCAACCTAGAGTTGCTCAGATCATCTACCCTCCAGCAAATTTTGATATGATTCAACAACAGGTTCAGTCTATGTACAGTCCTCTACAGGAAGTTGATAATGTTATTATAGAGAAAGTTGAAATGCCAGAAGCTGCCTTGAAAGCTTAGCAGGAAGCTCAACTATCTAAGAAAAGGTTCAGAGAACAGGCTGAGTTAAAGCCTGATTTTGAGCAATGGAGCCCCACTTCCAGGAATATCATTTTGACTGCCTGGAAAGCTGTGAAAGATCAGGTTCATGGAAGGGGAAAATGGTATAATGAACAAGAATGGCAGAAATATAAGGCAAGGCAAGAGGCCATTGTGCAATATAGAATGAAGGCTAAAATTGGGAAGCTACCTCCAAATGCTCAGGAGCCTAGCAAATATTTCCCTAAGCCTTTTCATTATTTTGAAAGACAGAGGATTAAGGCTAAAGCTCAGAAGAAGGCTGAGTAAAATGGAAAGAAGCCCATTGATGATGCAGAACTTCCTGTACAAGCTCAGATTAAGCCAGGAAAGGCATAGTCATCAAGGAGCCTGATCAGCCTTAGTATATATTTACTAGTTTTTACAAGAACTATGTAATCTTTAATGTTAAAAGAAATCTATGTAATCAGTTGTTAAGAAACTTTTTGATAAGTATAAACTAAACAATGTTTCATGTTCATTGAGCTTGTATTATTATTCTGTATTGTCATATTGGTATATATTTTTTTTATAAGTTGCCCTGTCATATAATGCTTATATACATTATAATGTTTGTTTATTATAAATGGTGTATATCATTGACTAAAGGGTTATGACTTCTCCAAATAGGGGGATATTATTGGGTACATGGGAAAATGTGTACCTGATTTGAAGAAGCCTCACTCAGTTCAATGATATACATCAAGGTGTATTTGATGTTATTTTGAGTTTATATGTGCAGGTTATGTATATGCTAATATGCAGGAAAAAGTTTCTAAGTCCATGTGTCGACACTTGAGAAGGCATGTGTCGACACTTGGAAAAGCTATGTCGACACCAGAAGAAACTGTGTCGACACACAGAATTTATTAGTCGACATCAACTGTGTCGACACCGGGAGACAGTGTCGACACACAGATTTATTAGTCGACATCGTCTGTGTCGACACCTGGAGGCAGTGTCGACACACAGAATTCTTAGACTACATCAACTGTGTCGACACCTGGAGGCAGAGTCGACACATAGAATTCTTAGACTATATCAACTGTGTCGACACACAGGACTTGTGTCGACACACAGCAGAGTTTCAATAATGTTGATTGCTGTGAAGTGAAGAAGTGTATGTGTCGACACAAAGAAGCAGTGTCGACACATTCTTCAAATACAGTGTCAAGAAGTAGTGTCGAAACCAAAGGAGCTGTGTCGACATCACCAAAGCCTGTATCGACACTTAATCTACTTGTGTCGACACATAATGAAGATCAGTCTCGACGCTTTGCTGACAAAGACAAAGGTTCAAGAACTAACTAAAGACTTGACAGCTGTGTATTCCAACAAGTTTGCTGAAGCTGTCAGACTTGTAAGAAGTTGGTTAAAAACTGGATCAGCCAGTTACCATGGATTAAGTCTATATATAGATGGATTCTATCAAATCAAAAACAACAACACGAAAAACTATTGAAGTATTGATCATTGATCAAGAAAGAGCTCGTCACACAAAAGAAGACTTTCGTGAGAAGATCTAAGAAGACAATCTGAAGTGGCAATCTACTCAGAATTTGTCTAAGGAGAATTCCAACAAGAATTCTGAAGAAACTTCAGAAGTTCTGGAGATTGAGAGAGATCTTCAGCTATTGAAGTAAAGTAGGAGACATTTACTAGTCTCTTAAGAAGTAGATCTTGAACTAATCTGCTAAGAAGAATTCAGATCTATTTCTGAAATCTAAGAAGGAAGCTGCCAGCTAGCCAACTTCAAAGAAGATCAACCCTACTAAGTTCAGATTCAAAAAGCTTTGAAGAAATCTAAGATCAGGTTGATCTCAGCAATCAGTTTTATCAAGAGCTAATCAAGAAACCTTTTATCCCTTCTCTCTCAACAAGGGTAAGAGTTAATCTATAAAAATTTTCATATTTTGTAGGATCTTTCTAGATCTGAGTTGTAAGCCTATACTATAAAGGCTAGTGTAGGAGATATAGATCTCTGAGTGGTAAGACTTTTGAGTCTGAGTGTAGGAGATTTCAATCTCTAAGTTGTAGGCCTTGTGTCAAGGCTGAGGTAGGGCTGTTAGCCTGAGCTGTAGGAGTGTGGTTACACTCTGAGTTGTAGGAACCTTATAGGGTTCTGAGTTGTAGGAACCTTTCAGGGTTCTGAGCTGTAAGATCTGTGGATTTGAGAAGAAGGAAGAAGTTAGGTCGAATCTAGCACACTGCTAGATAGGTGAAGGGGGAAAGTGGATGTACCCAGACCTTGGGGAACCAATATAAACCTATGTGCAATCTGTGATGTATGTGTGATTGTGAATTCTGTGTTGTGATTACTGTAGAACAGTTAGATTCTATTTAAAGAACTGAAATATTATTCTGCCTTAAGTAAAAAAGAAAAGAACCTATTCACCCCCCCCCCCTTTAGGTGTTTGGGTTATCTTGAATTCAATTCTATCAGACTCTTCAACAGCTCACGCTCACTCCGGAATCCAAAAAAACTTATGATCCTTTTTTTCAAGGTTATGAGTGGTAAATCCATCCTCAAGAAGTTCTCTACAAAGTGCCTATAATAGACGGCAAGTCGTAGGAAACTTCTGACTTCTGTCATTATAGTCAAAGCAGGCCACTCCCTATTGGAACAACCTTTGCTGGATCTACAGCAATACCCTCTCCACTAACCACATTACCAAGGAATGCCAATTATGATAGCCAAAACTCGCACTTATAAAATTTGGCAAAGAGCTTACTCCTACTCAGGGTATCCAAAATAACATGCAAATAGTCTGCATGTTCCTCTTCTGACTAATAATTTACCAGTATATCATCTATAAAGACTATCACGATCCAGTTCAAGTACTCTTGAAAGGTTTCATTCATCAAATCCATGAATACTGGTAGCGCATTTGTTAGCCCAAATGGCATCATGGTGAAATCATAATGCTTGTATCGCATGCTAAACGTTTTCTTGAGAATATCACTTTCCCTAATCCTCAACAGATAATAACCAGACTTCAAATCCATCTTCGAGTATACAGTTGATCCAACTAGCTGATCAAACAAATCATTGATTCTCAAAATCAGATACTTGTTCTTCTCCGTCATCTTATTCAGCTTCACGGTAGTCTATACATAGACTCAAGCATCAATCTTTCTTCTTTACAAAAAAGATCGGTGCACTCCAAGGAGATGAACTTGAACGTATATTATAACATCCCTATTTTACAGAGCTTTAGCCTTAGGAATCTACCACGCAGTGATAGGTTGCTATCGTTAGGTGATAGCCTTATTTCATAAAAACCAAGCGTTGAGAGTATTGAGTACTAGCGTACGACATTAGTTAGCTACCGCTCGGCGGTAGCTTGGCATTTAGTGCGTTGAGAGTCAGGCATTGGGTGGAGGCGTTGAGTGGTAGTAGTTGAGTTAGCTACCGCACAGCATTATTCCTACCGCCGGTGTTAGCACAGCATTATTTTTTTGGCCAAGCGCTCAGGAGACTACCGCCCGGCGGTAGGTAGTTACCGCCCGGCAATAGCACGCGGGAGCAGTTCCATCATTTTGCATTTTAATCGTCTGATTTCTCTTAGGATTTGATCTTATGGCCCAGGACACTCCGTCCAAAGGGCATAAGTAGGGCTGAAATGTTCTGAACCCTCACTTTGCTCTCATTTGAGAAAGAGTTAGGGTTTGAGAGAGAGATTGGGGGAGGAAGAAGAAGGTCTTTCTCATCTATTGGCGAATCTTCGGGACTCCGATCGTCGATTTGAGGCCAAATCTGCGGAGATAACTTGAAGGCGCGCATTTTCATCCGTGCAAGTCGAGTTTTCCATGGCACGGAAGAGGAGTCGTAAGCTAATGAAACTTCTCCTCTCGGTCTTTAGGATGCGTGCATGGCATCCATTTTTATTCTTGATTTCTTTCAAGATTTGGGCATCGGATCTCTCAAATGAGAGGGGTTCGGGTTGCCATAGTTCAAGAGGAGCCACCGGGTCGATTGTGTCCGTCCCCGGCATGATATTGCACTAGAAATCTACTTTGCTAGTGGATTAGGAATTGTGGGTGAAGCTGTAGTCGCGACCATTACCCGACTCGGTGATATTGCATAACGAACCTTTAGGATTTTGCTAGAAATCCATTTGCGGCAAGATGTCGTTTGTGATGTGGTTTCCCTCTTATTTTTATATGAGTACGAATGGTGGATTTGGGTGGGAAAGGCTATTTATTGTGATGTGATAAGGCACGGCTTTGTCTCTGTGGTCGACTGGCTAGCCCGTCACGTGCAAGTTATGTGTGGAGAGTGTCCCGGTGAGACAAGTCCCCTTCTTGGAAACTGACAAGAACACCAAGCTTTGGACAAGCTCGGGCAATGAAGCCCACGAGCGGGTGGGATCAAGCAAGGGTTCTTAGCATCAGTTTGTTGTTTGTGAGATGGAATCCTGACATAAGAAGTCAGATATTACAGGCAAGCCCGGGTTTTGAGACCCACAAGCGGGTGGGGCCTTGGCAAGAGTTCCGTGTGGCGGCTTGTATGCCATTAGGGGAAATTGAAAGTACCCATGTGTTTGCGGCTTAAATGCCGATGGGGAAATTGGAAGTACCCATTTGATGATGCGTGATGATGTGTTAGATTTATGCGCTTTAGGATGCCTTAGGTGAAACCAGGATTGTATACATGCTGCATTATAGGCCCCTTTATTTTACCTTCTCAACATAGAAACATGTTTATTGTATTAGACATCCAAACCTATTTTATTACTTTCTAAGTTCATGTATATTTGCATATGAAGTGCTGACCCGCAGGGTGATAGAGTGCCCGGGGGTCTGCTAGGGATGGCCAGGAGGATATGTGTTGGTTACAAAGTTGATGCAAGCCTTTGCTGACCCACGTTATAACAAATTTTACAGTGCAAGGATAGCAAGCGGGAGCAAGATCGTCGGCCAAAAATCCCTAATCCTCATGAAGTGAACTTTCTGTTATTTGCTTGTGTTTGCCAAGTGCTTTGCTCCATGAACTGTAATCTGGCTTGCATATCGATGTAGCCTAGGAGTGTTAAAGCACATTACTTTGTTTGGTATTGTTTCAAACTTGGGACTCATGATTGTTGTAATGCCTTAAGGCCGTTTTGATACTCCTGTGATGGTGGATAACTTATAGTATTGTTATTTTTTCCGCTGTTTTTAGTCTGAGTTTTGAGTTGGGTAGTTTTATATCATCTTATAATACTTAAGCCGTGGAGTTTGTATGTTATGGGGCCCCGACTGGACCCATATTATATGCTCATTACAGAGGAGGCATTACATGTATAGCCTTGCTCCAATAACTCTAGTAACTGAACCTTCAATTCTGTCATTTCCTTTGGCATAATATGGTATGGCGAGCGCGACATAAGTCTCACACCTAGCACTAGATCAATAGTGAATCGATCTCTTATTAATGTGGGACTCCAGTGAGATCTTTTGGAAACATATTCGCATACTCCGATACTATAGGAACATCACTCAAACTAGGTTTAGGCTCTGCAGCCTGCAATAGAATGAAGAATACCTCCACACCTTTCCGCGCCGCCTTAACCACATGAAGAGTAGACATCATTATCTTGCTCAATCCTCACATACCAACAAACTTAGTCTTGCGCTCATTGTCTTACCCTAAGGTGATTTCCTTCAAGTTGTAATCAATGCAAAAGCCCAGCATCATCGGACCTAATAGTAGCATTCTCAGATCTTCATATGGACCTTCATAAAGCATGATGGAATTTTGCTGCTCGTCAACAAATGTGGAGCCTATATAACACCCAAGTCTGGTAAACTCATGTAGATAGTTATCTACCAAACTCTCTCCTCGAGTCAACCTCTAAAACTAGTTCTCTATCGCAATCTATTGCGTAGAAGGAAGATACCTTGCCTGAAATAATCTGGAGAATTCCACCATCGAGACCTCGGTCAGTTTCATTCCCGCAAACTGATGCAACTCTAACGCACCCCACCAAACCCTTGCCACTTCATTTAACATGAAGATAGCTAAGGTGACTTTCTATCCTTCCTCCATCTTCGTTACTATCAAGGTTCTCTTTATCCTAAAGAGTCAATCTTCGACTTGAGTTGGGGATCCTGCTCCCACAAATATAGAGGGATTGAAGCTTAGAAAGTGCTTTAGTTGCTTATCCATCACTCTTCTTGTCGCCAAAGGCTTGTCAGGCACTTGCCTCATAGCCACAGGCTCAACGACGATAACCGGCACCAGGGCTACTATTGGGGAAGGAGGTTGTACAGGCCCTCCTAGTTGTGCATTGATCATAGAGAACATGTCTTCAGCAACTAATCAAATCATTTCTACAGAAGGGGGAGGGGTAGGCACCTCAGCTGCTGTACTACTCTTCATCAAGCTCTAAGGTTGAGACTGCTCTGCACCACTCCTAGTCACCTGTAATCCTGAAACACATAATTAAGTGACTATTAACATTTGCAAACAGCAAACATAGGAACACGCAGGTTTCTCAAATATGTGTATTTTTTATTCCTAAGTGGACATTCATGTGTTATTTCATGTTATAACGATTACGCACACACGTGCTCATCTCAAGTAAAAAGAATTTGCCCACAAATTTGAACGAGAAGGGTTCTACACCAAAAGGTGATACCAAATTGTAACACCATGCCCATCACAAAGAATATAACATAAGGTTTTTTCGGGCCCCACGACATATTAAATGAACAGATAATAGAGTTACTTAATGAAACTAAACATCTACGTAACCAAACATATAGTTACATTATAGCAGAAGCAATTAAATAAGAATAACTCACAACCAGGAATGTCCACTAAACAAAACTATATGAAAGAGTGCACATAAAAGTTTGGCCATAAGGCCTTACAACAGTGTTCATTTTTAAACAACAAAGTGATTTCCATACATCAATATGTAAGCCAGCAATACATCAAAATAGTAAATCATATCACTTAGGCCTTCGAGGGTCAGTACAGCATAATGGCTTCTACCCATTATTTCTTGCTCATTTTGTCATCATCTGCAAAAGTACATTCCACGAAGATGGGGCAAAATAAAACACCAGTCAGCTTTAGCTGACCGTAATTATAACGACCCTACCTCATTCCTGGGGCGGTGGTAGTCCTTCCCTGCAAGCAAGCAGTAACAGTATATAAATTACACTATCACCACAAACATTAGCACGCAAGGTCACACGCTTCGTGCTCTCATGATAAATTTTTGGTAAACTCTCTTGCACGAGTATTTCTACCAATGTGATCTAAGTATTACCAACTCGGACCCTCTTGAACATTTTACTAGTCAAGCATATAACATCCCTGAGACAACTAAACCCCCCAGGTTAATTTGTCATGACTGGGTCATGACAAGTCCTTGGTAGCTTAGGAACCTCCTTAACACGGACCAAAAATAGGGATTGTAGCACCTTTGTCTGCAAATAGTAATTTCCAAATATTCAGCCTAGGGTCTCACTTAAGGACTTTAACCTGGCTCAGTGACCCCACCACAACATCCCTAGGTACCCTAGGAGCCCAGGGGGACATTCAGGACCCATTGGGACCTGTCAAACAGGCCAAGTTGACCCAAGTCAACCCTAACCCTAATTAGGGCAAAATGGTCAATTCCCCAGCAATTGACCTAACTGACCATCACCATATGGAATTGACTTCACTTCTAGGTCTAAAACATCATAAGAGACCTATTGGACCAAAAATCCCCATCCTAAGGTCACCACAGGGCAAAATGACCAAAATACCACTAATAGGTAAAAATGGTGATTTCCCATTAAACACCCATATTGACCTCCACAACTTCAAAGTTGACCACACTCATAGAGTCATAACTTCATAAGGGACCCAATGGCACAAAATTCCATGGTTTGGTCAACCCTAGAGCCCAATTTGACCAAAAGTCAAACTTGGTCAACTTAGGTCAAATCACTTAAACCTAGCCCAAACCTTTGGGCCAACAAGCCTAATGGACTGATATTAAATAAGAGGAGAGAGAAATTTCGGCCATAGTGATTAGGAGTGAGAAAAGGGGGTTTTCTCCCAATTTGGAGGAGAGAAAAAGTGGTCATTCATGGCTATTAAGGTGATACACCCCTTGGTATCCCCCCATAATGCTTCCATTCATCTCCCCTGATAAATTAAATGGAATTCCATTGGTTTTCAGAAAGAATTGAGGGAGGGGGTGCATGGGGTGGTCGGCCATGGAGGAGGTGGAAGGTCACCTTAGAACCAATTAATGGAGCCATCCCCCATCCAATTAAATCCCCTCATTAGCTTCCAAAGGGGCCAAGCTTTCGAAACCCCCTGTTTCCAGTGAGAGTAGGGCTTGCTGTGCAGAGAAGCCATGGTACCCAAAGCTTGGAGGAGGAACAATGGCGGCCGGCGGATGGAGCAAGGAAATGCTCCAAATGAGGTCTGATCCTCTTCCCCTCTCCTAGTGCTACATCTAGATCAGTTCAGGTGGAGAAATCGGGCTCGATTGAGCCTGATTGGGAGCTTGGAATTTTCGGATTTCCCATGAAAAATGGCAGTGTGAGTTCGCCGGAAACCGCCGCCTCCGGCGGTATGGTCGCCGTCAAATGCTAGCCACCACCTCAACGGTGGTGGTGGTGGTGACCAGCAAGGGAGGTTGTCTTTGTGGCCGGAAATTGGGCTGGAAGGTGCTACAGGCGCGGGCAATCTCAGCCCTTGGCTGATTGAGGAAGATGAACGGATTCCATTCAAAATAAAACTTGTAATAATTATATTATTTGTGATTATTTTATTCCCTAAACATGCACTGTCTTGAACGCAGACTATGAGGCTCTTAACGGTCTCTACTGTAAAAGAAGTCAACTTAGAAAATGTAGCCCTTGCAGTCTAGTTTAATTCAAAGTTAATTTCACTCGATTTGGAGTTCTGGTTAGACCACAGCACATATTTTGGTGAGGTCTATCCATAGGGCAAACCTGAGATTGATTTTGATGCCAACATCAATCCAGACATTCAAATGACTTGAACTTTATGGTATGGGCTATTGTTAGCCATACATAGGACATATCCAAAAATCAGAATTTTTTGAGAATTATTTTCTATAGTTTTTGTAAAAATTTAATAATCCATGTATAAATTAATTAAGTGCCTTAAACACATCAAAATCCCCCCAAATTTGAGTGGGTGGTCTTGGAGAGCATATTAGGGCTCTGGTAAAAATTTTATTTCAGTTGGAGATGTTTTGATTAGGTTTTTAGCCAACCTTAGGTTGACCCCTATAGGGTTAATTAGGTCAAAACACCCCCTTGGATTTTGAGTGGTCAAATCACCTCAACAGAGGCTGATATTTTGTACACTGACATCTTATGGTATGATACACCCTCCAATGGAATCTGGGGAGGTTTGGATTAGGGTAGCCCTAGAACCCTAGGGTAGGTCCCATAAGGGGATTCTTAGGGTTTGAAGTTCATGGGTTCAAATGACCTTGGAATGACTTGAAAATTGGTGGAGAGGACCATAGGCTTGGTATTGTCCTCAGGTTAAAATTTTAGGGAATTTGGAAACCTTTAACCCCCTCAAAACCCTAACCCTAGTTTAGGGCACTAAACCTAATTGGAGTATTAGGCTATCAAATCACTTTAAATTTGGGCAGGGTAGTTCTCTAGTAGAAATATTCATATATTAATTTTGGTGGAATTTGTGGGCTAATAAAATCAGTACTTCTTTTTCAACCCTAGATGTGCCCTTAAAGATTATTATGTTGATTGAGAAGTTTATGTTTATTGAAAAATTGTGAAACCTTGGAATAGGACATTTTATATCATGATAGAGCCCTCTATATTTTTTTAAAAAAATTTAGATGAATTTTTCAAGTACTTGTTCCATAAAATTATGATTTATGGTTTCTGATCAAAAATAGGAACAGAGCCCCAATATTATCAAGAAAATTATGGAATTAGGTCAGAGAGTTTTTCTGACCATTATTATTAACCTGTAATTTTCCCATGATTTTTAGATGGAAAAAACTAGTACTTACTTCACAAGTCTATAAATTTGTAAGTTTACATTTAATTAGATTAAGAGCCTCTCATGTCTTATAAAATTATAAACCTTGATTAGGGTTAGTTTTAGATCATTATCTATCTCCTAGAATTTTGTCATAATTATTAGATGAATGTTTACAGCACTTGCTTCAATAACCAATGGATATGGAATTATTGATTTAAAATTAAATTAGGGGCTACTGTTCACTGTAAAATTATGAGACTACTTCTAGGGTATTTTTAGGCCATGATAGTCATACTGGAATTTTATTATAAATTTTAGAACAATATTGCTGGTTTTTTCTTCATTAGATGGTATTATTGATCTTAAGCTCTAAATTATGAAAGGTAGGTACAATCACCTCTAAAAATTATCAAACATTGGATTTACTGTTTAAATGTCACTTAGTATTTATCATAATTTTTTGTTGATTTGTTTCTTATTTTAGAGAGCACTTCATGTTCAAAGTGCATTTGGAGTGTAGGGTTAATTAAATTAAATGCCCACCTAATTAGGAAAATTATGAGACTATGGATTTAGTCTTAATAGGTCATGGTAGACTCCCAGTAATTGTTAGGAATCTATTAGAGGAGTAATTAGGGTACCCCCGAATAGGAGTACCATGTAGCTTAGCATGGTTTGCATATAGTGGATAGGTCTTAAATAGGTTAACTCAGAGAGCTTAAACACACTTAGGATAGTCACACTGAAATAAAAGATAGGTTTGATCAAGGGTAGAAATCAATAACATTAAGTGCCTTTGAAAGGGAACCTTGGGCTTCATCCCATCGTAGTTCCTAATACCGCTGCGAGCCCCTCACTGGGTAGACCTCGGGAAGTCCAGGGTTAACCTTAAACCTTAGGAATAATATATGCAAGAGTAATCCTTGTAATTGTTTCACCTTACACACACACTTGTACATGTAGGGAGATAAATTGGTAGTGAAAGGATAGCATAGGCCCGTGGCCTAAGGGCTTACTGGTAGAGTTAAATGTACTTAGTATAGAATAGGAAGTCTGGGGAGCTGGATGCTCGGGGACTTGTAAAAAGGAGACTTGATTAGTCCAGGGAGTCGTGGGCTCAGGAACTTGGTGAACTAGTAGACTCGGTAGTCTAGAGAGCTGGAGGCTCGGCACTATATTTAGATACAACTATCATGCTTGCATGTGAATAACAGTGGTGGGTCCTCGGTATTGGACGATCGAACACACCGTCGTCAGTACGTTGACTCGGGAGACTAACTAGTTTGTTGGGAATAGTACGGGAACGTACGAGAGGGGCTAGGCTGAGTAGTGTGTTTACCAGTCTATGAGTGGACAGGCCCAACCCACTGTCTCCGTTTTGCCACGATGGAGGCTCCTGAGAGTTTAGCTAACTCTAAAAAGGGAAACTAAAGGTCTGTGCGCATAGAGTCGTGTGTGTGAGTTGCACTTGTATGTGTATACCATAGCATACTTGCAAGTCATAGCATAATCATTGCATTTAACCCCTGACACCTATCGTATAAAATGGTATGGGACGTTTTATACGATAGGCCCTGCAAAATGACCCCTTGGTCTATAGGGGTAACCTATAAATCAATGGTTACCTTTCTTGTTGCTCTTACTTACTTTTCATATTGCTTTTACTTACTTGCTACTCCTTACTATTTACTCTTGTTACACACTTGTTTGTTCATGTTTAATTATTTTGTGATACCCCTGCCATATTTTACTCCTTAGGGTAGATGTCACCTGCTTGTTTACGCCCTGCTTTTGGACCTCCTTTTCACTCCTTTCCGCTCGGTGCCTAGGAACAATGGGTAGAGGGGTGGGGATTGTTGAATGACTCTAGTTTGACTGACGGTCGTTTGACCATCATATTTTAGGTGCCCCAGATGGGAGACAGGGAGCAGCCGCAGGAGACGCAGCACCAGCAGGGTACGGTGCAGATGGAGATGGGCCAGTGTAGCTCGGGTGGAAAAACATCCGGATCCGTGAGTGGAGCTGAGTCTTAGTAGTTTTACTTTCATGAGTAGATTGTAGTGAGGTTATCATGTACCGGGCTTAAGCCCATATTTACTTTCTTGCGTTGGTACTTAGACTTTATTTTTTGGTGTTGACTTGATTCATCGCATGATTTCCTCTTTTATATTATTGTGGACTTGGATGCTTACACTTTCATTCATTTACGTTCTGTCGATGGTGATTGAGATGGACGGCAGGATCGGCGCTTTGTGGTGTCGACCATCCCGGTGGATTATGTCACCGCAAGATAGCGGTTCTGGGCCTAAGACCCTAGTGGTTTAAAAAGAAAAAAAATGGGGTATTGCAAGTGGTATCAGAGGAAACCTCGATCCGACAAAATGTATTCCACAAAATCTTGGACACCCCGTGCGAGCTTAGTTTGACGACAAACTAGCAGCGGAAGCAATGGTGTGCCCATGGGAGGAATCATGTGAAAGATTCACCAATAACCAGAGTTTTAGGTCAATTTACTAAACTTAAGACCATCTTTTGTAGGGTGCGACGAATCCTCCCCTACCACAGGGGACACCTCCAGCCCCGAATGTGATTCCACCCCCGCCGGCTCCGACCCCATTCAGCAGACGGAGTTGGGACAAACTTTGACGGCCATCTTGGAGGCCTTTAGGGCACAACAGGCTCCGGCTCCACAGCCGAATCCCGGAGCGAACTGGTTGAGTGCATTTCGAGGCCTTGCCTCACCATCATACTTGGGGACAGAGACGGTAGTGTGGACGGAGGAGTGGCTAGACATTATGTATGAGATGTTGGTGGGAATACAGTGCCCGGTGGACCTAGCAGTATTTTTGGTGGTTTCTTTTCTGGATTCGCATGAAAAGAGGTGGTGGAAGTCGATGATGGACACCACCTATGCGGGAGTGGAGATCGCGGACATTACTTGGGAGGAGTTTAGGGCGGCACTACTAGAGCATTTCGTGCCGCAGTCCGCGAGGGACGAATTAGAAAACAGATTCTTGCAGCTGAAGCAAGGGAAACAGACAGTGCTGGAATATCACCGGGAGTTTACTCATTTGGCCCGGTTTGTTGATTCTTTCAAGTTGGACGACACGGGCTATGCCTAGAGGTTCTACAAGGGCCTCCGTGATGACCTGAGGAAGGCCCTTTTTTGTGTCTGATGGTACCATGGCCAGGATCTTGGAGATGGCTAAGAAGCTAGAGGCGGACCAGCTTGCAGTCCGAGGAAGAAAGAGACATGGAGATGATGCAGTGATAGGAGGGAGAAGGGACCCGCAGAGAGGCCGGGTCATGGGAGAGAGAAGGAACAGGGATCAACCCCGTAAGGAGGAGAGACAGGAGCCAGGGGAGCAGGCAGTGCTAGCTCAGCAGCCGCTATAGATGAGGGAGGTGCCAGGATAGGGCAGGGACCACCCCCACCACAGGTGTGCTATCACTGCCATCAGCCAGGGCACATTCGGAGTAATTTCCCTATGAGAAATGGGGCCACACCTGCAGTACAGGGTGGCCCACCGGCTCACCAGATGGGAGGTCGTGGACGTGGACGCGGACGCGGATTTCAGGGCGGTGATCGCAGGCAGAATGGGGAGCAGATTTACGCTTTGTACCTAGCGCAGCCCCGGAACCCTGACAGGGTTATTGCAGGTATGAGAGTAATTTTAGTTATGAATTTATTCCCTCCTCATATTAAGTATTGGTAGAACTACTACATAACCTCGGTTAGGAAACTTTAGACCTATGTGTTTTTCTTGACCTGATTTAGGAATAGTGATGGTTTGCGGCAAGCCTGCCCATACCCTGTTTGACACGGGGGCGTCACACAATTTCGCATCAGAGGTGTTCGTCAAGGATCTGGATCAGATTCGATATTATACGGGAGTCTCCAGGCAGGTGCGTCTCCCCAATGGGATGGAGATTCAGTCCATAGAGAAGTGCCTCCTGAAGGTTACTATAGACGGGTTGACACTCGAAGCCCCGGCGACGATCCTGAGAATGTCGGACTTCGACCTTGTATTAAGAATGACATGGATTGTCTGGAACCATGCCAAGATCGACTGCCCGGCAAGGAGGGTCGTGCTGATACACGGCGATACTTATGCAACTTTCGAAGGTACAACTCCGGTCTCCCGCCACCTTCTTTCATCTATTCAGGCCGCCAAGGCCCATCTGCAAGGAGACGAGGTATATCAGGTACTGTTCGAGATGACTGAGGAGAAGGACCTGATTTCTAGCATTTCGGTGGTTCATGACTACACCGATGTTTTTCGAGAGAAGCTGTCAGGACTTCCTCCGCATAGGGAGAAGGACTTTCATATTCAGTTGGTACCAGGGCTAAGCCGGTATCTAAGGCCCCTTATTGGATGGCCCCGAAGGAGTTGGCGGAGTTTCGGACACAGTTTCAGGAGTTGGTGGAAGCGGGATTTGTCAGGCCGAGTTCGTCGCTATGGGGAGCTCCGGTCCTATTCTTGAAGAAGAAGGATGGCACTCTTCGCCTATGCATCGACTATCGAGCACTAAACAGGTTGACCGTCCGAAATACCTATCCGCTCCCAAGGATAGACGAGTTGTTCGATCAACTGGAGGGAGCCCATTATTTCTCGAAGCTGGACTTGAGGTCAGGCTACTACCAGATGCGGATTCTAGGAGGAGGATATTTCGAAGACGGCCTTCAGTAGCAGATATGGCCTGTATGAGTTCATCATGATGCCCTTCGGGCTCACAAATGCTCCGTCGGCATTTATGAGCCTCATGAACCGGGTATTCGAGGCTTATTTGGATGTGTTCATCATAGTGTTCATAGACAACATCCTTATTTATTCTAGGACAGAGGAGGAGCACACACAACATCTGGCACTGACCTTGGAGAGACTGCAGGAGCATCGCCTTTATGCGAAGTTCAGCAAGTGTCAATTCTGGTTGAAGGAGGTGGCTTTCTTAGGCCACATTATCAGCAGAGCCGGGTTGGCAGTGGACCCGGCAAATATTCAGGCAGTCAGGGATTGGCCGATGCTGAAGACGGCTACGGACGTGCGGAGTTTCTTGGGGCTTGCCGGTTATTACCGGAAATTCGTGGAGGGGTTTTCTCGGATCGCCCTTCCACACACATCCTTGACGAAGAAGGACGTGCCCTTTGTGTGGACGCCACAGTGTGAAGCAGCTTTCTAGGAGCTGAAGGACCGACTCATCTCAGCCCCTATTCTGGCCCTTCCATCTAGAAAGGAAGGATTCCAGGTGTATACCGACGCATCATATCAGGGGATGGGAGCGGTGCTGATGCAGAACAGACACGTCATAGCATATGCCTCCCGCCAGCTGAAGACCCATGAGAAGAACTATCCAGTGCACGACTTGGAGATGGGAGCAGTCATATTCGCACTAAAGATATGGCGACACTACCTCTACGGAGTCCACTATTATATATACTCAGATCATAAGAACCTTAAGTACATGGACACGCAGAAGGAACTGAACATCAGGCAAAGGCGGTGGGTGGAGTTTCTATCTGACAATCAGTACGAGATGCACTACCACCCGGGGAAGGCGAACGTGGTAGCAGATGCACTGAGCAGGAGAGCCGCCACTGTGGGAGTAGAGCCTCAGCTGATGTCTATGGAGCTGCTGCAGAGACTAGAGGACATGCACATTACTCTAGTGTTGTCTGACGACCCTGAGCTCTATAAGGAGTACTTGGCCGCGATGGGCATCACTGATGATATCAGAGACCGAGTCAGAGAAGGACAGAGGCAGGATTCTAAGTTAGAGCCCATCTTCCAAGCCCTGGAGGCAGGCACAGCAGGATATTACACACTGAGGGATGGCCTGGTGTGCTTTAGAGGATGGGTATATATACCGGAGGGAGGCCAGATTCGGGAGGATATTATGACGGAGGCGCACTGCAGCCGGTATTATGTGCACCCGGGGATCATAAAGATGACAGCTGATTTGAAGAAGACTATATTCTGGTCGGGCATGAAGAAGGATGTCACTTACTTCGTGACCCATTGTGAGATATGTCAGCTAGTGAAGGCGGAGTGCAGGAACCCCGCAGGATTATTGCAGCCACTCCCGGTGCCAGAGTGGAAGTTTGATGATGTAGCCATGGACTTCATACATGGGCTTCCCCGGTCTCGGACAGGGAATGACTCGATCTGGGTGATCGTTGATCGATTGACGAAGGTGGATCGATTTATACCGATCAGGAAGGACGATTCAGTGGGAGTGCTGGGACGGAAGTTTGTGGAGCAGTTCATTCGTTATCATGGCATGCCGAGGACAATAGTGTAAGATCATGATGGGCAGTTTACATCAAGGGAGTGGCGGTCAGTTCAGGCATACTTGGGCACCTGACTTACTTTTAGCACAGCCTTCCACCCTCAGACGGACAGGCAGACAAAGCGCATAAATTGGACATTGGAAGACCTGCTACGTCTGTGCATTCTAGACCGAGGAGAGCCATGGGAGAAGATGCTGCCACCGGTAGAGTTTTCATACAACAACAATCATCAGGCCAGTATAGGTATGGCTCCCTACGGGGCTCTATATGGACGAAGGTGCTGGACTCCCCTATCATGGATACGGGATGAGGATCCGATGGTCTTGGGCTCGGAATTTGTGGAGGACACCGAGGACCAAGTGAGACTGATACGAGATCGGGCGTTAGAGGCGCGGAGCAGAAAGGCCAAGTATTATGATGCACGACATCGTTAGGTGGAGTTTTAGGTAGGAGACAGGGCATTTTTGAAGATACGGCTGATGCATGGAGTCTCTCGAGTTCGCGGACAGAGGAATAAGCTCAGCCCGAGGTACATGGGACCCTACAGGATCCTGGAGTGGATCGGTCCTTTGGCATACAGACTTGAGATGCCACCAGAACTGGATGGTCTGCACATTGTCTTCCACGTCTCCTCCCTCAGGAGGGCCCTATTACGGCCAGAGCAGTAGATAGACACAACAGATGGGTCGGTATTATCTGATCGGTTAGTGCACATGGAGCCGGTCCTGATTGACGATACGGGTATGCGGGTCTTGCGCTGCAAGAAGGTCCAACTTGTCAAGGTTCTGTGGAGAGATCATGGCCAGGAGGAGCACACCTGGGAGCCGCAGGACTTGATGCAGTAAAGATACCCGGAGCTCTTCGCCTCAGGTAAACTCTAATCTAAATTTTGGGATGTTACAATTTATTACTCTAATAGAAACCCCGCAGGCCTAACCTGAATTTCTGGGATAAAACTTTTTTATTATGTGTTGGGATTTGTAACATCCCCCAGAAACCTAGACCCCCCCCCAAGTGAATTTGTCATGACTGGGTCATGACAAGGCCTTGGTAGCTTAGGAACCTCCTTGACACAGACAAAAAATACGGATTGCAGCACCTTTGTCTACAAATAGTATTTTCCAAATATTCAGCCTAGGGTCTGACTTAAGCACTTTAACCTTGCTCAGTGACCCCACCGTGATATCCCTAGGTCATCTAGGAGCCTAGGGGGACATTCACGAACCATTGGGGCCAGTCAAACAGACCAAGTTGACCCAAGTCAACCGTAACCCTAATTAGGGCAAAATGGTCAATTCCCCAGCAATTGACCTAACTGACCATCACCATATGGAATTGACTTCACTTCTATGTCTAAAAAATCATAAGAGACCTAGTGGACCAAAAATCCCCATCCTAGGGTCACCATAGGGAAAAATGACCAAAATACCCCTAATAGGTCAAAATGGTGATTTTCCACTAAACACCCTTATTGACCCCCACAACTTCAAAGTTGACCACACTCCTAGAGTCATAACCTCATAAGGGACCCAATGGCACAAAATTCCAAGGTTTGGTCTGATGTAGGGTGCGTCCCGTGTCGGAGTTCTCCACGAAACTAATGCTTTCCTACGCACTACACGTCGTAGATCTACCGCACCTACACAGCACCTATCGCCCACAATAGTTCTCGTCGCAAGAACGCAGCGCAAATAACAAAGGAGGAATGGTCGACTTGAAAACAACGATCGAAAATTTGAGTCGGAGTATTCCCCAAGAAAACACAAAGGTTGCCACTCCTTTTAGAGAGCAAAACCAAGGCTATAGGCCAAGATCCGCTCAAGCAAATAGGATCCACCCGATCCAGAATTAAAAAGCCTAGCAACGGCGAATTCGATTCAAAACTTGCAGCGATTAAATTAACTTTGCGGAGAAAACGATTTGCGAAAACCACCACAACTACTTAGAGAATCACACAAGGAGAGGAAAGAGTTTACCCAACCGGGATGAAGTTTTCACACAAGATAACGGTGCGAGAATCACTCTCTCCACGGATCCACCGGCGTCACACCGAAGGGATTGCAACCTTCTTCCCGGAGTCCCACCGAAGGAAGCCGCGCCGGAGTCGCTCTGAACGGATGGAGGAAGCAAAGGGGGCCGGCGGCTTCACACCACAAGCAAAGGGAAGAGGGGGGCGGCGGCTAGATGAAGCCTCCTCTCTTGGCCGAAATTTGCAAGGCAAAAATTAGGTTTCTTCTTTTCTAATTATCTCATAACAAAGCCTCCTTATATAGGAGTTACAAACAAGCCTTAACCATTCATGATGGAGATGTAATCTCATCCATCCAAATGGCTAAATGCACACCAACATAAAAATTGTTCAAAATTAAAAATAACAAACAAGCAATGAATATAAAATTATCACTAAACATGGGATAATTTTATATTCTAAATATGAAATAGAGTTTTCCCAAATAAAATAAATAAGGCTAATTCTTTGTAGTGGATGTAGCACGCCGCGGGCGGAAGTTATAGCGTAGCCTTCCGTTAGCGTCCTCGTGCCGCCTCACGTCCTTGAGTTGTATTGCCTTATCAACCAGATCATCATCAGCATCTTTAGCATCATCATCAAATGGTGGAGGAGGGGCCACGCCATCAATCCTCCCCTGCTCAAATCCACGCATCTCTGTTGCGTGGTCCAAGCGATAGCGGTGAAGGAGAGCGGCATCCAAACTGTGCATCTCCGTCTCGAGTACCCAAGAGTCATCCGAAGGGGGTCGATCTCGCCAACGGATGAGAAAGCGGTGGGTGTCGCCATCAGCAGTGGTAACAGGCTTAGCATCAAGTATCATCTCTAGAGTGGAAAACGTCCGTGGAAACCTGGGGAACATATTAGCAGTAGGCAAGAAAGAAGGCAACTTACCATCCGATGATATACCTGTGGGGACCGAAGGAGAGAGTTCATTCGTACTACCACTCCCCAACCCATGAGAATTTAGAGTGGGAGAAGAAGACGACAAAGAAGTCAACTCTTGTGGTGGTGACACAAACATCGTTAAATCCGAAACGTTAAAAATGGGGGAGATACCCCAATCAGCAGGCAAGTCCAAAACTAAAGCATTGTCACCTAACTTTTTAACAATCTGAAAAGGGCCGGCGCGCTTTGGTGCTAACTTTTTAACGGTGCCAGTGGGCAAGCGTTCGGGAACCAAACGGACTAAAACTAGATCGCCAATTTTAAAGTTTGATACTCTCCTATGTAAATTAGCGTGCGCTTGATAAGATTCGTATTGCGTAGTCAAAGTGTACTGTATACGTGCATGTAAATCATGGATGTGCTGGGCGAAGGATTGTGCAAACTGACTTGCCTTGTACGTTGGGGGCAACGGCACCAAGTCAAGCGGCACAGGAGCCTTATATCCGTGGACAATCTCATTCGGCGACAGACCCGTAGACCTATTCTTGGAATTATTGTAGGCTAATTGGGCATGGGGAAGGAGAAGATCCCAAGTGCTCTTGTGATCACTCACAAGGCATCGTAACAAATTTCCTAAGCTCTGATTAACCACTTCCGTCTGCCCATCAGTTTGGGGATGATAGGCGGAGGAAAACAATAATTTTGTTCCCATTAATATCCAAAGAGTTTGCCAAAAATAACTAGTGAATTTTACGTCCCTATCCGAGACTATGGTCTTTGGCACTCCACGGTGACTAACGACTTCTTTAAAATATAATTTAGCGACGTGAGACGCATCGTTTGTCCTACTGCATGGGATGAAATAAGCCATCTTTGAAAACCTATCCACCACTACAAAAACTGAGTCGTGACGGCGTAGAGTAATGGGGAGGCCTAATACAAAATCCATACTAACGTCTACCCAAGGCATGGAGGGAATAGGCAAGGGAGTATATAATCCAACGTTGGTTTTACTTCCCTTAGACACCTGACATGTGCGGCAGCTACTCACTACCTGCCCCACCATAACCTTCAGTTTTGGCCAATAGAATTTGTCCTCGACTAGCGTAATGGTCTTATCTCTACCAAAGTGGCCACTCAACCCTCCTCTATGCAATTCCCATATGATATGTAGTCGTAACGATGACTGCGGGATACATAGCTTCTCGTTCCTAAATAGGTAACCGTCCTTGATAACGTATGCAGATATCGTAGTGGGGGAACTATCATGGGCAGATAAATAAAAGTCCTGGAAGTCAGGACACGTGGCGTACTCATCCTTAATCCGCTCAAATCCTACAACATGTACTTCCATAGAGGTGAGTAAAATAGTAAGACGACTAAGGGCGTCCGCGATTCGGTTATCAGCTCCCTTAAGGTGCTTGAGATTAAACGTGTAACCTTGTAAGAAAGCTACCCACTTAGCGTGTCGTGGGCTGATCTTATGCTGGTCGTTGATGAAACGTAAAGCCTCATGATCAGAGAGGATCACAAACTCCTTGGAGAGGAGATAGTGCTTCCAATTGTGTAGACATCGAACTACAGCATAAAATTCTCTATCGTAATTTGAGTAGTTCAGCTTAGGACCGGACAACTTCTCGCTAAAATAACTAACGGGATGGCCCTCCTGGCTCAAGACACCTCCAATCCCTACCCCAGATGCATCACATGTGAGTCAAAGACCTTAGAAAAGTCAGGTAGACGTAAGACAGGAGCCTCAGTCATAATCTCCTTTATTCGTTCAAAGGCATAAGTGGCGGACTTCGTCCATGTAAACTCTCCCTTCTTCATACAGTCGGTGATAGGCGCCATAATACTACTGAAGTCTCGTATGAAACGACGATAAAACGTGGCTAACCCATGGAAGCTACGTACCTCATGTAAGGTGGTTGGCACGGGCCAGTCCTTAATGACCTGAACCTTGCCCGAATCAACTCGAATACCCTTAGAACCGAGTATATAACCTAAGAACTCTACCTTCAAGGCATAGAAAGTGCATTTCTTAAGGTTGAGAAATAAAGTCTCTTTCCGCAGGGTGGAAAGGATCACTCTCATGTGGGAGATGTGCTCGGTAGTAGAGGTGCTATAAATCAGTATATCGTCAAAGTAGACGACAACGAACTTCCCCATGAATGGCTGAAAGACATGTGTCCATCATTCGGGAGAAGGTACTAGGGGCATTGGATAACCCAAAGGGCATCACAAGCCATTCGTACAGTCCATCCTTTGACTTAAATGTCGTCTTCCACTCGTCGCCCTCTCGTATCCTAATCTGGTGATAGCCACTCCGAAGATCTAATTTGGAGAATACGGTGGCCCCAGACAAGACATCCAACAAATCATCTAGGCGGGGAATGGGAAACCTATACTTGATGGTGATCTTGTTGATAGCCCGGCTATCAACGCACATCCTCCACGTACCATCCTTCTTGGGGGCAAGAAGGGCTGGCACCGTGCATGGGCTCATACTAGTCCTAATAAAACCTTTCTCTAGCAAACCCTCTATCTGGGACTGCAACTCCAGGGGAGCTGCGGGGTGGAGTCGATAATGGGGCTGATTTGGCAAGGAAGACCCCAGGATGAGGTCTATCGCATGCTGGATATTCCTAAGCGGGGGTAACGTGGCGGCAACTCATCCGGGTACACATCCCTATACTCTTCCAGAAGTACCCGTAACTCATTAGGTAACTCATCCAAAATGCTAGAATCGGGCTTCGCACTTAGGAGGACTAGCGCATACATAATTCCATCAAGGAACGGATCTCTCTCAAACTCTTTCTTACCAACTAGATTCAATGTTTTCCGTTCTACCGGGATAGTGGTGTCCTTAGCTAAGACTACGGGCTCCGTTGGGATGGTCGGTCTCAAGGTGATGGTTTTTCCATTGAATTTGAATTCATAAGTGTTGGCTCTACCAAAATGAGTAACATAACGGTCATATAGCCAAGGGCGGCCTAACAACACATGACAAGCGTCCATCGGAAGGACATCACACCACACCTCATCCATGTAGGATTTGAATGAGAGCGGGACCAGGCATCGCTTGGTAACGGGTACGGAGATCTTGTTGATCCAAGCGACCTTATATGGGGTCGGGTGTGGTTCCGTGGTCAAGGACATACGTGCAATGGCATTCTCAGATACGACATTCACACAGCTACCACTATCAACAATCAGCTTGCAAAGTTTCTCGTCCACTCTTAAAAATCAGAGAAAATATGCTCGTCCTCTTCCACTCATCTAATGGACGAGGAGTGTCCAAGATACAACGCATCACCATAAGCGGGTGATCGTCCTCTAAGTCACTTGGGACCCCTTCCGGGTTGCTCTCCTCGGTAGCCTCATAAACGTAATCCGCAAGATCGGTCGTCGACTCTAACAAGGCTATGGCTTTAGTTTTCGTTGGGAATTCGAAGGCGTAGTGACCTTGAATGCCGCAAGAGTAATATGTGGCATTAGTCTTGCTAACCTTTCCGATGGGAATACGTTCGCTCGCAGGGTTCTTAGTGTTCCTAGCAGTGATCACAACAGACTTGGACTCGGCGGACCGGAATTTCCCTTTGTCCTGATATGTGGAGGACGAGGCTCCGGTGGTGGATTTTCCCTTCGTATGGGAATACCGGGAGTGGGCCTTAGATGCTAAGTGTTTCTCAATGTCGAGGGCGGCATTGAATGTCGTGTTTAGATCTGTGTGGCCATAACGTAAGAGCTTCCGCTGAATATCGGGTTGAAGCCCCTTACGGAATCTAGAAAGGGTAACCTCGGGGATTTCCTTCAGATCACAATGCACCATTCGGTCCTTCAGTTCTCCCATATACTCCGCTACTGAATTTGAGCCCTACCGCAGGGTGGCAAGCTCGTCAAACATCTGTGTCCGATGGTACGCGGGAACGTACTGATCGGTCAACAAATTCTTCATTACGGTCCACCCAATAATTGGGTTTCCGTCTCCCGCACCTAGCCTACGCTCTTCATTTAGCCAATAAGTTTTGGCACGGCCTGTCAACTTCATCCTGGCAACTTGGACCTTTTGGGGGTCCGTGAGATGATGCCAGCCGTAGTAACATTCCAAGTCCACTATCCACGTAAGGAAGTTCTGTGGATCTCCCATGCCGTCGAAAGTGGGGGCATCAATCTTGATGGCCCTAGTCATGTCAAACTCTCGCTCGTGGCGACGGCCTCGAGGGGGCACTCGTGGGGAGTCCCCATCCGAATCCGAATTGGAGATGTGTTGGCGTCGGCGGGGCAACTCAACATTGGCGGGTGGTGGTGGTGGCCTAACTTGATTTTGTAAAATCTGTGCTAAAGTGGCCCTAAGCTCCGCCATATCATTACGTAGACCTGCTATCGCTTCAGCGTTATGAAGTTCATTCCCATTCTCAGCCATCCTAGACGTAGACGGCGCCGTATATTCCGTGTCTAGCCTAGTGCGCATGCAAGACCCAGAAAATTATGAAAGATGATTTTTCCTAGGGCTGTAGCTAGAATGGAAATTAATTTTTTTTTTTGAAAAGTTTGATGTGAGAAACACGTAGATCGTTAAAAAAAAATTGAAATTTTGCTGGAAATTACAGATTTCAGCCTGCTATTTACAGACCAACTAGGCAGGATTACGATGTTCTAATTTGCAGGCTGACTTAACGAGGCCGAATCGAAAAAAAATTTGTTTTAAAGTTGCTGGAAATAAGTGCAGGAAGCTACAATTTTTTTTCAGATTTTTTTGACAAGTTTTAAAATTTCGAGGGATTTACTAAACGCAGACCAATCCGAAAATTTCGGATCTTTGAAAGTTCAGATCAACCAACGAAGAACGCAGAGAGGATGTTTACAACGTGGAAGTTGAAACGACCGCCTCTGATACAAAATTGATGTAGGGTGCGTCCCGAGTCGGAGTTCTCCACGAAACTAATGCTTTCCTACGCACTACACGTCGTAGATCTACCGCACCTACACAACACCTATCGCCCACAATAGTTCTCGTCGCAAGAACGCAGCGCAAATAACAAAGGAGGAATGGTTCACTCGAAAACAACGATCGGAAATTTGAGTCGGAGTATTCCCCAAGAAAACACAAAGGTTGCCACTCCTTTTAGAGAGCAAGACCAAGGCTATAGGCCAAGATCCGCTCAAGCAAATAGGATCCACCCGATCCAGAATTAAAAAGCCTAGCAACGGCGAATTCGATTCAAAACTTGCAGCGATTAAATTAACTTTGCGGAGAAAACGATTTGCGAAAACCACCACAACTACTTAGAGAATCACACAAGGAGAGGAAAGAGTTTACCCAACCGGGATGAAGTTTTCACACAAGATAACGGTGGGAGAATCACTCTCTCCACGGATCCACCGACGTCACACCGAAGGGATTGCAACCTTCTTCCCGGAGTCGCACCGAAAGAAGCCGCGCCGGAGTCGCTCCGAACGGATGAAGGAAGCAAAGGGGGCCGGCGGCTTCACACCACAAGCAAAGGGAAGAGGGGGGCGGCGGCTAGATGAAGCCTCCTCTCTTGGCCGAAATTTGCAAGGCAAAAATTAGGTTTCTTCTTTTCTAATTATCTCATAACAAAGCCTCCTTATATAGGAGTTACAAACAAGCCTTAACCATTCATGATGGAGATGTAATCTCATCCATCCGAATGGCTAAATGCACACCAACATAAAAATTGTTCAAAATTAAAAATAACAAACAAGCAATGAATAAAAAATTATCACTAAACATGGGATAATTTTATATTCTAAATATGAAATAGAGTTTTCCCAAATAAAATAAATAAGGCTAATTCTTTGTAGTGGATGTAGCACGCCGCGGGCGGAAGTTATAGCGTAGCCTTCCGTTAGCGTCCTCGTGCCGCCTCACGTCCTTGAGTTGTATTGCCTTATCAACCGGATCATCATCAACATCTTTAGCATCGTCATCAAATGGTGGAGGAGGGGCCACGCCATCATGGTCAACCATAGAGCCCGATTTAACCAAAAGTCAAACTTGGTCAACTTAGGTCAAATCACTTAAACCTAGCCCAACCCTTTGGGCTAGGCCCAAAGTGAGTGGTCAACAAGCCTAATGGACTGATATTAAACAAGAGGAGAGAGAGAAATTTTGGGCCATAGTGATTAGGAGTGAGAAAAGGGGGTTTTCCCCCAATTTGGAGGAGAGAGAAAGTGGCCATTCATGGCCATTAAGGTGATACACCCCCTTGGTATCCCCCCATAATGCTTCCATTCATCTCCCCTGATGAATTAAATGGAATTCCAATGGTTTTCAGAAAGAATTGAGGGAAGGGGGTGCATGGGGTGGTCGGCCATGGAGGAGGTGGAAGGTCACCTTAGGACCAATTAATGGAGCCATCCCCCATCCAATTAAATCCCCTCATTAGCTTACAAAGGGGCCAAGCTTTCAAAACCCCCTGTTTCCAGTGAGAGTAGGGCTTGTTGTGCAGAGAATCCATGGCACCCAAAGCTTGGAGGAGGAACAATGGCGACCGGCGGATGGAGCAAGGAGATGCTCAAAATGAGGTCTGATCCTCTTCCCCTCTCCTAGTACCAGATCTAGATCGGTTTAGGTGGAGAAATCGGGCTCGATTGAGCCTGATTGGGAGCTTAGAATTTTCAGATTTCCCATGAAAAATGGCAGTGTGAGTTCCCTGAAAACCGCCACCTCTGGCGGCATGGTCGCCGTCAAACGCTAGCCACCACCTCAACGGAGGTGGTGGTGGTGGTGGCCAGCCAGGGAGGTGGTCGTGATGGCCGGAAATTGGGCTGGAAGGTGCTACAGGCTCGGGCAATCTCAGCCCTTGGCTGATTGAGGAAGATGAACGGATTCCGTTCAAAATAAAACTTGTAATAATTATATTATTTGTGATTATGTTATTCCCTAAACATGCACTGTCTTGAACCCAAAATATGAGGCCCTTAAAGGGCTCGAATTTAAAAGTGGTCAACATAGAAAATGTAGACCTTGAAGTCTAGTTTAATTCAAAATTAATTTCACTCGATTTGGAGTCCTGGTGAGACCACAGCACACATTTTGGTGAGGTCTATCCATAGGGCTGACCTGAGATTGATTTTGATGCCCACATCAATCAAGACATTTAAATGACTTGAAATATGGGGTATGGGCTATTGTTAGCCATACCTAGGACATATCCAAAAATCAGAATTTTCAGAGAATATTTTTCTATAGTTTTTATAAAAATTTAATAATCCATGTATAAATTATTTATGAGTCTTAAACACATCAAAATACCCCAAAATTTGGGTGCGTGGTCTTGGAGAGCATATTAGGGCTCTGGTAAAAATTTGATCTCATTTGGAGATGTTTTGATTAGGTTTTTAGCCAACCTTAGGTTGACCCCTATAGGGTTAATTAGTTCAAAACACCCCCTTGGGTTTTGAGTGGTCAAATCACCTCAACAGAGACCGATATTTTGTCCACTGACATCTTATGGTATGATACACCCTCCAATGGAATCTGGGGTGGTTTTGATTAGGGTAGCCCTAGAACCCTAGGGTAGGTCCCTTAAGGGGATTCTTAGGGTTTGAATGTCATGGGTCCAAATGACCTTGGAATGACTTGAAAATTGGTGGAGAGGACCATAGGGTTGGTATAATCCTTTGGTTAAAATTTTAAGGAATTTAGAAGCCTTTAACCCCATCAAAACCCTAACCCTAGTTTAGGGAACTAAACCTACTTGGGGGATTACGCTATCAAATCACTTTAGAATCACCTTAAATTTGGTCACGGTAGTTATCTAGTAGAAATGGTCATAAAATAATTTTGGTGGAATTTTTGGGCTAATAAAATCAGTACTTCCGTTTCAACCCTAGATGTGCCCTTAAAGATTATTATGTTGATTGAGAAATTTATGTTTATTGAAAAATTGTGAAACCTTGGAATAGGACATTATATATCATGATAGAGCCCTCTGTATTTGTTTTAAAAAATTTAGATGACTGTTTCAAGTACTTGCTTCATAAAATTATGATTTGTGGTTTCTGATCAAAAATAGGAACATAGCCCCAATGTTGTCAATAAAATTATGGAATTAGGTTAGAGAGTGTTTCTGACCATTATTATCCTGTAATTTTCCCATGATTTTTTGATGGATAAAGCTAGTACTTACCTCACAAGTCTGTAAATTTGGAAGTTTATATTTAATTAGATTCAGAGCCCCTCATGTCTTAGAAAAATGTAAAACTTGGTTAGGGTTAGTTTTAGATTATTATCTATCTTCTGGAATTTTATCATAATTATTAGATGAATGTATACAGCACTTGCTTCAATAACCAATGGTTATAGAATTATTAATTTAAAATTAAATTAGGGGCTACTGTTCACTGTAAAATTATGAGACTACTTCTAGGGTATTTTTAGGACATGATAGTCATGCTGCAATTTTATTATAAATTTTAGAACAATATTGCTGGTCTTTTTTTCATTAGATGGTATTATTGATCTTGAGCTCTAAATTATGAAAGGTAGGTCCAATCACCTCTGAAAATTATCAAACATTGGATTTACTTTTTAAATGTCACTTATTATTTATCATAATTTTGTGGTGATTTGTTTCTGACTTTAGAGAGCACTTCATGTTCAAAGTAGGGCATTTGGAGTCTAGGGTTAATTAAATTAAATGCCCACCTAATTAGGAAAATTATGAGACTCTGGATTTAGTCTTAATAGGTCATGGTAGACTCCCAGTAATTGTTAGGGATCTATTGGAGGAGTAATTAGGGTACCCCCTAATGGGAGTGTCATGTAGCTTAGCATGGTTTGCATATAGTGGATAGGTCTGAAATAGGTTAACTCGGAGAGCTTAAACACACTTAGGGTAATCACACTAAAATAAAAGATAGGTTTGATCAAGGGTAGAAATCAATAACATTAAGTGCCTTGGAAAGGGAACCTTGGGCTTCATCCCATCGTAGTTCCTAATACCGCTGCGAGCCCCTCACCGAGTAGACCTCGGGAAGTCCCGGGTTAACCTTAAACCTTAGGAATAATATGGGCAAGAGTAATCCTAATAATAGTTTCACCTTACACACACACTTGTACACGTAGGGAGATAAATTGGTAGTGAAAGGATAGCGTAGGCCCGTGGCCTAAGGGCTTACTGGTAATGTTAAATATACTTAGTATATAATTGGAAGTCAGGGGAGCTGGATGCTCGGGGACTTGGAAAAAGGAGACTTGATTAGTCTAGGGAGTCATGGGCTCAGGAACTTGGTGAACTAGTAGACTCGGTAGTCTAGAGAGCTGGAGGCTCGGTACTATATTTAGATACAACTATCATGGTTGCATGTGCATAACAGTGGTGGGTCCTCGGTATTGGACGATCGAACACACTGTCATCAGTACATTAACTCGGGATACTAGGTGGTTTGCTGGGAATAGTATGGGAACGTACAAGAGGGGCTAAGCTGAGTAGCATTTTTACCAGTCTAAGAGTGGAGAGGACCAACCCACTGTCTCCGTTTTTTCACTGCGGAGGCTCCTGAGAGTTTAGCTAACTCCAAAAAGGGAACTAAAGGTCTGTGCGCATAGTGTCGTGTGTGTGAGTTGCACTTGCATGTGTATACCATAGCATACTTGCAAGTCATAGCATAATCATTGCATTTAACCCCTGACACATATCGTATAAAATGGTATGGGACGTTTTATACGATAGGCCCTGCAAAACGATCCCTTTGTCTATAGGGGCAATCCCTATAAATAAATGGTTACCTTTCTTGTTGCTCTTACTTACTTTTCATACTGCTTTTACTTACTTGCTACTCCTTACTGTTTACTCTTGTTACACACTTGTTTGTTCATGTTTAATTATTTTGTGATACCCCTGCCATATTTTACTCCTTAGGGTAGATGTCACCTGCTTGTTTACGCCCTGCTTTTGGATCTCCTTTTCACTCCTTTCCGCCTGGTTACTAGGATCCACTGGTAAAGGGGTGGGGGATTATTGACTGAGTCTAGTTTGACTGACGGTCGTTTGACCACCATATTTTAGGTGCCCCGGATGGGAGACAGGGAACAGCCGCAGGAGACGCAGCACCAGCAGGGTACGGTGCAGATGGAGATGGGCTAGTGTAGCTCGGGTGGACAGACATCTGGATCTGTGAGTTGAGCCGTGTCTAAGTAGTTTTACTTTCATGAGTGGATTGAAGTGAGGTTATCATGTACCGGGCTTAAGCCCATATTTACTTTCTTGCGTTGGTACTTAGACTTTATTTTTTGGTGTTGACTTGATTCATCGCATGATTTCCTCTTTTATATTATTGTGGACTTGGATGCTTACACTTTCATTCATTATACATTCTGTCGATGGTGATTAAGATGGCCGGCAGGATCGGCGCTTTGTGGTGTCGACCATCCCGGTGGATGGTGTCACCGCAAGACGGCGGTTCTGGGCCTAAGACCCTAGTGGTTTAAAAAGAAAAAAAATGGGGTCTTACAAAGCACATCAGCATTGACTCTCTCCCTTGCTACAGTGATTACCTATTACTTTAGGCGCTCTCAAGCTGAACGATAAAGTGCAGGTTTGGTTCAGCTACTTCTTGTTATTCAAATCGCAATGTGCTCCAAACACGATATGGGTATAGCTTTCCCTTAGCCCATTCTCATGACAACTAATGTTTTCTTGTACGGTCGGCACACAAGCGACCAAGCAAGGCATAACAGGCCCTTAAATTAACATGTTATGCTCCTAGTCTCCAGAACATAGGCTTCATAACCATATTTGCTCACTGGGAGCTATCGCCAGTGATAATCACAATCGTCGAGCGATATTGACAAAACCTCAAATCAGCCACAGTCTTGGGCATTTCACACCCAGTACATACAATTGCTCACTGTCTCAACCAATAAAGCTTTCTCCAGCAATAACACTATCGTGAGCGATAACAACAGAACTTCGATTCTATTGCAATCTTAGGTGTTTCCTTGAGTAAACAACCAATATTTTCTGCAGCAACCTGCACACCCCAAAATCATATAAACTACTCATTTATCCATGGAGTATTCTCCAACACATAAATCAAACATCACCAATCTAGACCAATTTGTCATAAATGGGCTTCACACAGCAGGTGTAATACCCATATCTACCGCATAGCATATAGCAGTAGGTCTGGCAGGGGCCCGACGCCATATACCACGGACTGATGGAAGGGTTACTAAATGAAACCATTCTTCCAATCACGCGTCCTACACAGAGTACATTCTATCGGAAGCACTTTAATAAGTTGCAAATAAAGAACCCAGCCAAAAGCATGAATGTCCACTAACAAAACCAAAGAGGAATGAACGTACAAATACATCAAGTGTTGGGCCTAATGGCCTTACAAAAGTTTACTTAAATAAAATGTGTCTTCCATACAATGACACGCAGTCCGGTCACACATTAGAATAAAGTAAACAATACACTTCGGCCTTCGAGGGCCGACACTACAACAAGGGCTTTTGCCCGCTATGATAGTTTAACTTTCAAGGCAGCCTAAACACCTAGAGGGGGGGGGTGAATAGGTTCTGCTTCTCTTTCTAGAACTTCTAGACAGAATTCAATTTATTAACTAATATAAGAACACAGCAATCACAGAAAACAAAACATCACAGATTGCACTATGTTTTATAGTGGTTCCCCAAGGTCTGGGTACATCCACTTTCCCCCTTCACCTATCTAGCTGTATGCTAGATTCGGCCAAACTTCCACTTATCTCAGATCAATAGATCTTACAACTCAGAACCCAACTGGTTCCTACAACTCAGGCACAACTGCCCTACCTCAGCCTTGCCCCAAGGCCTACAACTCAGAGAATATCCTTCTCCTACACTCAGGCAATCAGCCCTACCACTCAGAGTTCAACACTCCTACACTCAGCCTTTATAACATAGGCTTACAACTCAGATCTGTATAAACAGATCCTACAGAAATATAGAAAAGATTGTTTAAATTGTCTTGCCAAGTTGAGAGAGAAAAGGCAATGACAATTCTTAATCAGCTGATGCAATCAACTATTTCTTAGCCTTCTTCAAAGCTTCTTGAAAATGTACTTAGCTGAGTTGATTCCAAACAGCTTCTTGAGAATCCACTGGTGGATTCTTTCTTCTTCTTCAAATTCTGACTTGATCTCTCTCTATCCAGAACTTTGAATGATTCTTCTGAATTCTGATTAGAACTCTTCTTAGATCTACCCTTAGATAGTCTTCTTAGATCTCCCGGAGAAGATCTTCTTAAGTGCCTAGCACTTTCTTGAAATGAGTAGAATGTAATCCTTCTCCACTTTCTGATCCAATGTATTTCAAAGGGTCAGTTCTATATGTTGTTAATTGTTATTCTTCTCCTTCTGAATCTATCTATTTATAGACATTCTTCATGGTAACCGGCTGATCCGGTTTCTAACCGTTTTCTGACAAGTCTGACAACTTCAGTTAACTGGTGATAACCCACAGCTGTCAAGTCTTCAAACAAGTCCTGTGCCTTAGTGTTGAAACAGTCTGTCAGAAAGTGTCGAGACCATCTGTCTATTTGTGTCGACACAATTGACTTTGGTGTCGACACTGCCTTCAGTGATGTCGACTAAATTGCCTTTGTGTCGACACATCTTCTTCTGAAAATAACTTGGTCTTTGACTCTGCAGTGTGTCGACACAAGTCCTGTGTGTCGACACAGTTGTTGTAGAATCATAACTTTAGTAAGTGTTGACTTAGCCTTCAGGTGTCGACACATTCATTTTTTAGCTTTGCTATAATGTGTCGACTTACTCACTATGTGTTGACACATTCTGCTGGTGACGACAAACTTGTGGTCGACTATTTTCTTCTGTGTCGACATATTCAGATGATGTCGACAAACTTGAGATCGACTATACTCTTCAGTGTCAACGCATTCTCCCAATGTTGAGGTCGACGTTTTTCTTCTGTGTCGACACAATTTCCCAGTGTTGTGTCGACTTACTTCTTCTGTGTCGACACAATTTCCCAGTGTTGTGTCGACTTACTTCTTCTGTGTCGACACTTTTTCCCAGTGTTTGTTGTAGACTATGTTATGTGTCGACACTTTTTCCCAGAGTAGTGTCGAGTTACACCTTCTGTGTCGACACACTTTCCCAGTGTTGTGTCGACAACTTTCTTCTATGTGACGACACATGTTCCTTTGTGTCGACACTTGGACTTAGAATTTTTTTCTGTAAACTTTAACAATTCTTTACCTGCACATGTCAACTCAAAACAACATCAAATACAACATGATGTATATCATTGAGCTAGGTTGGGCTTCTTCAAATCAGGTACACATTTTCCAATGTACCCAACAATCTCCCCCTATTTGGAGAAGTCATAACCCTTATAGCCAATGATATACACCATTTATAAATAGTATAAAATGATGATATATGACAATACACAAGGATACTTAATTATAAACAAAATAATAAGAACATCATGGATAAAACAATCTATCACAGATTTAACAATATTTTGTTTATTACTGGGTAATGTTTGATTACATGGTTTTTCTTTGACTGATCACATTACATCATTACAAAACATTATGAAAGAACTAAAACATTATCAGGATTGATCAGGCTCTCTAATAACAATCCCTTGGCCAGATTTAATTTTAGCTGTCACCGGAGCTTCTGATTCTTCAGCCATCTTTTTTCCTTTAAGATCAGCTTTCTTCTTAGCTTCTTCCTTGAGCCTTTGCCTTTCAAAATAGTGAAAAGGCTTTGGGAAGTATTTGCTTGGCTCCATAGCATCAGGTGGAAGTCTTCCCAGCTTAGCTTTCCTTCTGAATTGTACAATGGCTTCTTGTCTTGCCTCATACTTCTGCCATTCCTGCTCATTGTACCACTTGCCCCTTTCATGAACTTGATCTTTGACAGCTTTCCATGCAGTGAAGTATTATATTTCTGGAAGTAGGACTCCACTGCTCAAAATCTGGCTTCAGCTCAGCCTGCTCTCTAAATCTTTTCTTTGACAGTAGAGCATCTTGCTGTTCTTGCAAATTTACCTCAGGCTTATCAACCTTTCCAAAGATAACATTTACAACCTCCTTTGAAGGACTATACATATATTGCACTTGCTGATCCAATATATCAAAATCTGGAGGGGGGTATATGACTTGGGCAACCTCAGGTTGATCACCTTCAAGTAGTCCTGTTTGTAGACCTGACTCAGCCACCATGTTATCATCACACAATGGTGGATATCCCAATGTGGCTCTTATACTATTGGTCACCCATTTGGCATGCTCAGAGCCTGCATGAATTAGCATCCTCTCCCCCTTTATGGCTTCTCTTGATACATGATCTCTAAGATCTTCTTTCTGAAATCGAATTTGGCTATCCAAATAATTCACTCCCTCCTTGAAAAATGGTCTTAACTTTTGAAGCTTTTCAGATATTTCCTGTTGAGAGGTTGTGATGGCAGTCTTAACAGATGCAATTGCAGCCTGAAAATTCTTATCAAATTCTGTCCATTTCTTTGGCTCTATCTGCAGGCATCCCTGGAACAATCTTCTTCACCTCTTGAATGATCTCATTATGAGATTCAGTTAAATTGTCATTCATTCTTATTTGATTTTCCAGAACATAACCTTGCTTCAAAGCAATATCATCCACCTTTGTAGAGATAGCCTGCTGTTGTTTAGCCAGATAAACTACAGCATTGCCACCCTTGTGGAAGCAATCTGTCATTTCAGTTTTATGCAAGTTGACTTGAAATTGGATGGACTTGATGTCCTGAGCTAAGTCAAACTGAACTGACTTGCTATTTTCATCAACATACTTCTCCAGAGCCATCCTTTGGTCATCCAATTTTACTTGAAGATCTACCATAAATTTATTGTAATCAAAGGCTGGAGAAACTTGTGGAGTTGTTGTCTGCAATGCCTGCTTGTAGTTCTTGCTTCTTCTCTTAAAGACAACAAGTTTTTTTTTCTTAGCCACCCTGGCTTCTTCAGTTTCTGTGTCAGAGGAAGTATCTACATGAATTCTTTCTGTGCCAGGGAGTTGTTGCTCAGCTTCAACATCCACTGGCTCATCCTCAACCTGTGTTTCCACAGCAGCTTCCTGATCAATGTCCATTCCTATGGACTTCTCAATATCTGGTCCACCTCCTTCTTTAGCAGCAGCAGTATCAACATCTGGGAACAACTCCTCCATAGTAAATTCCAGTTGAGTGGTCACATCTGCAGCAGTTAAATCTTGAGATATGTTTAACTGTGCTTCCTCTTGGACGTGCATCTCAATATTTGTAGTGGCAGGAGTAGGTGTGGACACTAGCTCCCCCTGAACCTGTACAGTAATAATAATTTGAGCAATGTCTTTTATAGTAAAATACATTAGCTCCCCCTATACCTAAGCAGGAGTAGATACCTTTGGAGCAGAAGTGGAAACTGGCTCCCCCTGCATCTGGGCAGGTGTTGATACTTCCTGGACCACAGTTGAGGCAAGCTGTGTCCCTTCTTGTACTTGTTCAGATTCTTGATTTGGTGTAGAGGATTGCACAGGGGTGTCTGGCCTGCTCTCTTCAGGCACATCCTTTGACAGCACCCTATCCCACCTGGTGAATAGTCTCATATCCATTCTTCTCATATGGTTAATCTTACTCCCTTGCAGCTGCTGCATCACATCTGGAATCACCCCAGTGAAGTACAGACTCATGATCCTAGCCATGTTAGGCTTTTTAATTCCCTCTTTGATCTTGTCAAAGAGTACTCTTGACCAATCAGTAGGAATAGTAAAAACTATCCTGGTCATCAGGCTGAACATATAGGCAGAAATCCTATCATGTCCACCTGTCTTGCAGAGGATTACCTTTCCAACAACTTCCGACAAGAACTTCCCTTGCTGATTCATTCCCTTTCTGTTGAATGCAGCTCCTATCTTCAATCCTGAATCCAGGCCACACCATTGAAGGGCTTCCCTTGTCTTAGATATAGGAACTGCCTCTTCATTCTCAACCACTTGCAGTTGGAAGATCTTTCGTAAACTTCTTTGAGTAATCTTTACCTTCGTCCCTTGAATAGTGGACTTAATCTTGAGGCCAGTAGAATGGACTGATGCAGAGGTAAAGAACTCGTGCACCTCCTTCTTCCAGATCTTAGTTGGTTCTGAAATGAGAAATTCTAACCCTGATGCAGAGAGAAGGGTGATAACTCCTTGAACATCAGGCGGCGCCTCTGCAAAGGCCTGGCGCACTAACTCATATCCTTCATTGATGTTATCTTCAATCCTTGGCGCCATCGTTGTGTCGAGAAAGCTTGAGAGAAGAGAGAAATAAAGACTGTCAACACAGGGTTTGAGTCTCGAAAACCTTGAAAGCGTGTCGACAGAAAGAGCTTTTGACCTATTTATAGCTTCTGTTGAAAGAAGTTCAAAAGGCGCCAAAAACAGTCTAAATGTGTCGACACAGACGGAATGTGTCGACACAAGCTTCTATTAACTCGACATTTCTTCAGCCTACTATGTGTCGACACCAATTTGTGGTTATGTCGACACCTTGGATACAGAGTAGAAAGACAGAAATTCTGTGTCGACACTAAGGACAAGTGTCGACACATATTTTGTAAGTGTCGACACCATAATTCTGGTTGAGTCGACATTACATTTCTGGTTAAGTCGACAATAAAACTCTTAAGTGTCGACACATATTCTCTGTGTCGACACAATATTTCTGACTTGTCGACATAATTTCTCTGAGTCGACACATTATTACTGAATGTGTCGACACATTCTTACTTAGCCAATTTCTGTAACTTCAATGTGTCCTTTTTAACACTTGATTATGTTGTTACTACTTTTACTTACTTATAAACCATTTCAATAGCATTGTTAATGATTTTGTTTAATACATTAATCAATGGTTAACATACCTAATTCAATTTTGAATTTATTGAATTTGGTTTCATCTAAAGGCTTAGTAAATACATCTGCTATTTGATAATCTGTTTTTACAAATTCCAATGAGATGTCACCTTTTTCTACATGTTCTCTAAGAAAATGATATTTGATTTCTATATGCTTAGTTCTACTATGAGAAACTGGATTATTAGCAATAGAAATAGCACTCTTAGAATCACATAAAAGGGGTGTTCTACTTACCTGAATACCATAATCTTTAAGCTGATGCTGCATCCATAATAGCTGTGCACAGCAGCTTCCTGCAGCAATATACTCTGACTCAGCTGTGGAAATTGCCACACTAGTCTGTTTTTTACTACTCCAAGATATTAGTCTTCCTCCCAGGAATTGACAAGTACCTGTAGTACTCTTTCTATCCTCTCTACATCCTGCAAAATCTGCATCTGAATAGCCTGTTAGTTGAAAATCTCTATTCCTAGGGTACCAAAGACCTAGAGTAGGAGTGCCCTTTAGATATCTCAGAATCCTTTTTACTGCAGTATAATGAGATTCTTTAGGGCAGGCTTGGTACCTAGCACAGACACATGTTGCATACATAATGTCAGGTCTACTAGCAGTGAGATATAGTAGTGACCCAACTATTCCTCTATACAATGATTCATCAACAGGTTTACCTGCCTCATCTTTGCATATTGGCATACTTGTGCCCATAGGAGTTCTCATGGAGGAGGATGACTCCATACCATATTTTTTAATTAATTCCTTGGTGAACTTAGACTGGGATATGGACAATCCATCATCAGTCTGTCTTACTTGGAGTCCCAAGAAGAACTTAAGTTCTCCCATACTGCTCATCTCAAACTTCCCTTGCATAAGTTTGGCAAACTTTTTACAAAGGTTGTTTTCAGTAGATCCAAAGATTATGTCATCAACATAGATCTGGACTAAGATGATCTTTCCTTTGGATTCCCTAAGGAATAGAGTTTTGTCTATCTTTCCTCTTGAGAATTTATTCTCAATGAGGAAGGTAGACAGGGTTTCATACCAAGCCCTTGGAGCTTGTTTTAACCCATACAAAGCTTTCCTAAGCTTATACACAGAATCAGGTTTAAGAGGATCTACAAAACCTGATGGCTGCTCTACATATACTTCTTCTTTAAGATCACCATTCAGAAATGCTGACTTTACATCCATCTGGTATACTTTGAAGTCTTGGTAGGCTGCATAGGCAAGGAACATTCTGATTGCCTCCAGCCTTGCTACTGGAGCAAAGGTTTGATCAAAGTCAATCCCTTCTTCCTGCCTGTATCCTTTTGCAACCAATCTTGCTTTATTCTTTATTATTATTCCACTTTCATCTAGCTTGTTCCTATAGATCCACTTAGTCCCAATTATGTTGTGGCCTCTTGGTTTAGGAACAAGCTCCCAGACCTTGCACCTTCTGAACTGATTCAGCTTCCTCTTGCATAGCATCAATCCAGTGCTGGTCTTGGATAGCTTCTTCAAACTTCTTAGGTTCCATTTGAGACAAGAAACTAGAATGCAAAACTGTGCTTTGATTTCTGCTTCTAGTTTGCACTCCTTGTCTTGGATCACCAATTATCTGATCAGTAGGATGATCTCTTAGATATCTTATAGCTGGAGGTAGATTCCCTTCAGGTTGAGCATCTCCAGCTTCTTCATTCTGCTGTTCCTCTTGGTTTTCATCAGCTTCCATTATCTCTTGTACTCCCCCTGGACAGCAGCCTTCATTTTCCAATGCTCCCTCTTCCTTTGAAGCTTCAGCAATGGAGAGCTTGTCCATCTTCTTGCTTATACCTGTTGAGTCATTTGATCTACAAGACAATTCACAATTGATTAATCTTGTTTCATCAAATACAATATGCACAGATTCTTCAACAACTTGAGTAGTTAAGTTGAAGACTCTATAGGCCTTACTATTTGTGCTGTACCCAACAAATATCCCATCCTGGGATTTGGCAGCAAACTTAGTCAAATAAGACTTACCATTGTTAAGTATATAGCACTTGCAGCCAAAGATCCTAAAATAGGATAGATTTGGTTTTCTGCCTTTCACAATCTCATAGGGAGTCTTCCTGTGGCTTTTGGTGATAGAAGCCCTATTGATGACATGACAAGCAGTGTTAACTGCCTCAGCCCAAAAATATTCTGGGAGAGAGGTGTCACTCAATAGAGTTCTACCAGCTTCAATTAATGATCTATTCTTTCTTTCAGCAATTCCATTTTGCTGAGGTGTTCTAGGTGAGGAGAACTCTTGGAAAATCCCAAAGTCTATACACAAGTTTGTTATGCTTTCAGATTGAAACTCAGTACCATGGTCACTTCTGATTTTGACCACTGTACTGTTCAGTTCATTCTGAATTTGCTTTACAAACTTAAATAATACACTTGGGGTTTCAGATTTTTGTCTCAGAAAGAACACCCATGTAAATCTAGAATAGTCATCTACAACCACTAGTGTGTAGACCTTCCTACCTAGACTGTGAACTGGCATAGGACCAAAAAGATCCATATGCAAGAGGTATAAGCACCTCACAGAATCCTTGTTTTCAAGGCTTTGAAATGAGGTTTTTGTCTGCTTGCCCTTTTGACAAGCTGAGCATACCCCTTCCTTTATACACTTAACTTGAGGCCCATTCCTCACTAGTTCTTTACTAAAGAGTTGGCCAATTGTCTTGTAGTTTAGATGAGCCAATCTCTTGTGCCACTTAACACAATGAGAAGCATTGTCATCAGCTACAAGACAAATGGGGGATGCCTTATTCTCACATTCAAAATTAAGGCAATACACATTTCTCTTCCTATACCCAGTCAATATGATCTCTTGATCACTTGACCTTTTGATATGACATCCATCCTTACCAAATGAAATGTCATATCCTAGATCACTCAGCTGGCTTATGCTTATTAGATTATGTTTCAAACCTTTTACATAGGCCACTTGGGTGATAGTAATTAGGTTTGAAGAGATGTTACCAAATCCTTTGATGACTCCTTTTTCAGATCCACCAAAGATCACTTTATGTCCATCTTTGACAGATGAATACTCCTTCAGCAGCCCCTTTGTTCCAGTCATGTGCCTGGAACAACCACTATCCAAGTACCATATAGGGGCATGGTAACTTGGATTCACCTGCAATACAGAATTACTTACCCTTAGAACCCAAGTAAGTCTTGGGTCCTTGGTTCAGGTTAGCCTTAATAAAGTTATCATAACCTCTTCTAACAGGTAGACTCTTATTCTTTATAACACTTGTGTTATACCAGCAGTCCAATGCAAAATGACCCCTCTTGCCACAGCACCAACATTCAAACTTATTGTATCTAGATCTAGATACATCCTTGTCAGAAGCATTTCTGTTCATTGCTGGTGCTGTTGCAACTTCTCCTACTGGTTTCTTAAAACCATAGGGCTTATGACCATAGGTAGGCCTGCTTGCCTTAACACCCTTGTTCTTCAGAACATTTGTCTTGATATGATCCTGAATGTCTTCATGATCATATATGTTAGAAGGCACTTTCTCCTTACCAAACCTTATGGGGACTGAAAGGTTTAGTGGCTGAATAGGGGCTTTGCCTTTCCTCTTGAATCTGCCAGCCCTGGAGTTACCCTTAAATCCTAATCCAGCCTTACCCTTCTGAGTGACAAATTCATCTATCAAGGGTAAGACAGATTTTGGCTTAGAGTAACTAGCCACTAAATCCCTTTCAATTCTAAGTCTGTCCTCCAGACTCTTTACTTGATCATTAGTATAATTAATTGTGCCCATCTGAATAATAGTTATATTCTTCAGCTTGGCAATTTCAGCTAACTTTTGATCAAGGACTTTTTCTAACTCAGTTGTTGCAACCCTTAGATCAGCAATTTCCTGAGCCTGTGATTTAACCAGGTTCTTGCTTTTCTTAAGGGCCTGCAACAAGTCCCCATACTTGTCTATCAATTGATAGACATCTCCTTCAGATCCAGATGCATCTTCATCACTTGATGCAGATGTAGCTGATTCTTCACTTGTACTACAAACATATGTACTGGAAGGACAGTTTACCTCATTAGGACCAGACTGATTCTGGCATAGGTCCTCTTCTGATCTAGTCATCAAACCCATGCATTGATGTTCATTGATGGAGTCTAGCAACTGCATAAACTCCTCTTCCTCAGATGCAGCATATAATCCAATATATGCTTCAGCTTCAGATCCTGATTCTGAAGTTGACTGGTCTGACAGACTTTTATCTTTCTTTGCTACAAAGGATTTCTCCTTCTTGCCTTTCTGATAAGTCTTCTTCTTTTCTGAAGATTCCTTCCTTTTGTCAGGACAATCAGCCACTACATGTCCAGGCCTATTGCAACAATAGCAGACAATCTTTGAAGTAGTGGCTTTGCTGGGCTTTGACCTGCTTTTCTCTTTCCTAGATGACCTTCTTTTCTGATAATAGTCATCTACTTGCTGTGATGAGGAAGGCCTAGACTTCCATTGCTTCTTTTTCAAGAACCTTTGAAATTGCCTAGTGAATGCAGCAAAGTCTGCATCTGAATCACTGCTGACTGAACCCTTATCTGAATTTTCAGAACTACCTTCTTCAACTTCCTTAGGAGGAGATGGTGATTTCCTCCTATTCTTTCTGGTGGCTTCAGCATTAAATGCCACAGTCTTTTCTCTATGCTCTCCTCTTGAGTTTCTTTCCTCCTCCTTCCTTACCATAAGTTGCATTTCATAGGATAGCAACTTTCCAAACAGAGTTGGAGGAGATATCTCTGCCAATTTTGCCACTTCTCTTATGGCACAGATCTTTGTATCCCAATCCTTTGATAAGGATCTTAAGAATTTGTCATTCAGTTCATAGGTACTGAAGACTCTTCCATAGGAAATTAGCTCATTCACAATTCTATAGAATTTCTTATAGCACTCAGTTATGCTATCAGATTTTCCTTGTCTAAAACTTTCATACTCCTGATTTAGCATAGATTTTCTGTCCAGCCTTACTTCTTCTGATCCCTCCATGTAGACAATCAATGTGTCCCACATCTCCTTGGAGGTCTTGCAGTGAATCAGATTCTGAAATGTTGAATCATCTATGGCACTGACAATGATGTTCTGTGCCCTTTTGTCCATGGTTGCCAAGATGATTTCATCCTTGGTCATTTCAGAATAAGTCTTTGGTGTTTGGATATTTGCATCAAGAACAGATATCTTCATTGGTATGAAGGGGCCTTCCTGTACTGTGATGTAAATCCTTGGGTCAGATGCTTCCATAAACAATCTGACTCTTTCTTTCCAGATCCCAAAGATTTCCTTCTTGCATATGGGTAATTTCATTGACCCTAGCTCCTTATGATTCTCTCCAGAACCCATCTTCTTGATTCTTGAATCTGCCTATCAGATCTACCTCAGACTGTTAAGTCCTTTTTGAGGAACCTCCCTCTGATACCACTTGATAGTTTAACTTTCAAGGCAGCCTAAACACCTAGAGGGGGGGGTGAATAGGTTCTGCTTCTCTTTCTAAAACTTCTAGACAGAATTCAATTTATTAACTAATATAAGAACACAGCAATCACAGAAAACAAAACATCACAGATTGCACTATGTTTTATAGTGGTTCCCCAAGGTCTGGGTACATCCACTTTCCCCCTTCACCTATCTAGCTGTATGCTAGATTCGGCCAAACTTCCACTTATCTCAGATCAATAGATCTTACAACTCAGAACCCAACTGGTTCCTACAACTCAGGCACAACTGCCCTACCTCAGCCTTGCCCCAAGGCCTACAACTCAGAGAATATCCTTCTCCTACACTCAGGCAATCAGCCCTACCACTCAGAGTTCAACACTCCTACACTCAGCCTTTATAACATAGGCTTACAACTCAGATCTGTATAAACAGATCCTACAGAAATATAGAAAAGATTGTTTAAATTGTCTTGCCAAGTTGAGAGAGAAAAGGCAATGACAATTCTTAATCAGCTGATGCAATCAACTATTTCTTAGCCTTCTTCAAAGCTTCTTGAAAATGTACTTAGCTGAGTTGATTCCAAACAGCTTCTTGAGAATCCACTGGTGGATTCTTTCTTCTTCTTCAAATTCTGACTTGATCTCTCTCTATCCAGAACTTTGAATGATTCTTCTGAATTCTGATTAGAACTCTTCTTAGATCTACCCTTAGATAGTCTTCTTAGATCTCCCGGAGAAGATCTTCTTAAGTGCCTAGCACTTTCTTGAAATGAGTAGAATGTAATCCTTCTCCACTTTCTGATCCAATGTATTTCAAAGGGTCAGTTCTATATGTTGTTAATTGTTATTCTTCTCCTTCTGAATCTGTCTATTTATAGACATTCTTCATGGTAACCGGCTGATCCGGTTTCTAACCGTTTTCTGACAAGTCTGACAACTTCAGTTAACTGGTGATAACCCACAGCTGTCAAGTCTTCAAACAAGTCCTGTGCCTTAGTGTTGAAACAGTCTGTCAGAAAGTGTCGAGACCATCTGTCTATTTGTGTCGACACAATTGACTTTGGTGTCGACACTGCCTTCAGTGATGTCGACTAAATTGCCTTTGTGTCGACACATCTTCTTCTGAAAATAACTTGGTCTTTGACTCTGCAGTGTGTCGACACAAGTCCTGTGTGTCGACACAGTTGTTGTAGAATCATAACTTTAGTAAGTGTTGACTTAGCCTTCAGGTGTCGACACATTCATTTTTTAGCTTTGCTATAATGTGTCGACTTACTCACTATGTGTCGACACATTCTGCTGGTGACGACAAACTTGTGGTCGACTATTTTCTTCTGTGTCGACATATTCAGATGATGTCGACAAACTTGAGATCGACTATACTCTTCAGTGTCACGCATTCTCCCAATGTTGAGGTCGACGTTTTTCTTCTGTGTCGACACAATTTCCCAGTGTTGTGTCGACTTACTTCTTCTGTGTCGACACAATTTCCCAGTGTTGTGTCGACTTACTTCTTCTGTGTCGACACTTTTTCCCAGTGTTTGTTGTAGACTATGTTATGTGTCGACACTTTTTCCCAGAGTAGTGTCGAGTTACACCTTCTGTGTCGACACACTTTCCCAGTGTTGTGTCGACAACTTTCTTCTATGTGACGACACATGTTCCTTTGTGTCGACACTTGGACTTAGAATTTTTTTCTGTAAACTTTAACAATTCTTTACCTGCACATGTCAACTCAAAACAACATCAAATACAACATGATGTATATCATTGAGCTAGGTTGGGCTTCTTCAAATCAGGTACACATTTTCCAATGTACCCAACACGCTATTTGCCACTCAGATCCGCGGCACCTGCAAGCAACATTCCACCACACGGTGGCAAACAAAAGCAACGGTTAGCTAAAGCTGACCAAATTATAATGACCCCACCCCTTATCTTGGGGTGGCGGAGCTCCTTCCCTACAATGCATTAGTATAAACAAATGGGATAGCAAAAGTACAATTTAAGCACACTTCACCACAGGCGTAGGCATACACGGTCGTACGCCCCGTGCTCTCAGGGCACTTACACGGTAAACTCGGTCCACAACCGCCTCTAGGACGGCAAATCTCGTGAGCATTTTGGTCTTTACAACCTAAGCCTACGACCCTATATCTATGCCAACTATAAGTATCATGTACCTTAGGTCTCTTTAACCGAACCACATAAAGCGGGCATGGTTCCACTCAACTCGTTGCTCACACCGCCACGACAATAAAAATCATCGGCGTGAGTTAAGCTTCTATGCAGCCCGAAAATCAATCAGACAAAAGTACATAACCCGGTTATGTACAAGGATGGCTCCCAATCCACCAAAGATGATAGATTCAGGCTTCTGCCCAATTTTTTGGGTGCACCTTGGATTTAGTCCCCAAGACTCCCTGCTGCAATATACCGCGCAAAAAAACCCGAAAACAATCATCGGCACGGAGTCTTCTCCGGCTACTCATGCATAATGAAACATCACCAATCCAGAACAACTTGTCCGGGTAGGATTCACACACCATTCCTATGTCTGTACTAAGATTCCGGACTCTATATGCAAAACAACGGGGACTATTCATGTCTACCCGAAGGAACACCTCAAACTCACCGCATACTCACGAGAGAGGGCTTCCTATACAAAAAGGAAAGAGGACTTAAAATGTCCAAGTAGAGAATCATTACCCTGGCATTTCTCTTCGGCGCCATGAAGATCTAGTTGGATGGAAAGCACTGTATCAGTCTCGCCTTCGCAGATCTGGACTCGGATCGAGAATCGGGGCTCAAAAGCTTATCCGGTGGCCAGATTTCCTCTTCCTCTTCCTCCATACTCTCCCCTCTCTCTAAAGTATTAGAAAGAGAAAGCTCATAATGAAATGAGGTTTCTAAACCCTATTCCCGACCAAATACCAGTAGGGGAAGGGCTTAGCCGTCAGATCTTATTTGAAGGAAACGAGCGGCAACGATTCGCCCTAAAAATGAATTTCCTGGGCCAAACATGGCTTGTGACACGCCCGTGTCCAAGGTCGGGTTCCTCATTCGCCGTAAAACTAGAGATTACAGAACAGGACACGGCTTGTGACACGCCCGTGTCACCCATGGACACTCCCGTGTCATGGGTCGTATGCCTCAATCGGAGCTGAAACCGTCACGTCCCGAACGGGGCACGGGCTTAGACACGCTCGTGTCGACTTCGACAAGCCCGTGTCAATCAGTACACGCCCGTGTTCCGGGTCGTGTCCCTCAATTGACACAATACCAAAACTTCTAGAAGAGTACACGGCCATGTGACACTCCTGTGTCACAGGCCTTATGCTTGGCACGCCCTGGGACACGCCCATGTCCCAGGCTGTGTTCCCAGCCCTCGACGATCGTCGAACTCGCCTCGATGAGCTGAGCAGGACACGTCCATGTGACACGCCTGTGTTACAGGCTATTTTCACCTTACCAATACCCAAACTTTGCTCAAATGCCGCCCGTTCCTCTTTTGAGTTTCTGGGTGTTACAGCATGCATATGTCAATACAGCAATCCAGACTTTATAAGTAATTTTTACCAAGGATACTCTGTATCGACCAGTTGAAAGCTTCACCTCCCACTAATTAATGGAGATGCGTTCATGCAAATATGTCAATTAAAAGGACTAGCTTGTCCTAATATTTAGAAGGAGATTTGTTAACCTTAGAGATAGCTTCGGTGTCATGAACTCGTAGTTGATCCGGATGTAAACACTCGCATCGCTTTCCTCTCCATGGATCTACCTTTGGCTTGCAAATCAAATCTCCAAAAACTCCTCCAATTGCTAAAAGACAACCCCCTTTTTCTTTATCCTCTTCTTTCATTTCTTTCATTCTTTACTTGAAGAGAGAGAATGATAAAGAGAATATAAGAAGAGAACACCCTCTTCTGCCCCTAAAGAATCTCGGGATTAATCCCAGCCACATGATCTCTAACCTCAGTAGTCTATCTCTCTCAATGGCCTGGCAGTTTGTCTCAGCAGTCTGGTGGTGAACCTCAGTTAGTGGTCAGGAGGACAGCAGCAGCAATGGTCTAGAGGTTAGCCGCAGCAGCCTGGATGAAGCCGCAATAATCTAGGTGAAGTCGCAGTGGTATGGATGAAGCCGCAATGGTATGGATGAAGCCACAACGGTCTGGGTGAAGCTGCAGCTTTAGATGAAGCTACAGTGGTCTGGATGAAGCTCCATCAGCAGACAGATTGTTAACCGCAACTGTATTCTTATGGCAACCCTTAGTTGTGGTCCGGTGGCCTGCACTGGCAGTCTTCCCTGGCGGTCTGGCAGCTTTCCTCTATTATCGCTTGGTGTTCTGTTATTCATTGTATAGTGGGCAGTTTTACCATGTAACACCACAAAGACCGCCCGACATATATTTAGTCCCACATCGATTGTTGTATTCTCTCATCTCCCTTGATTTCTATAAATAAGGGAGCATACTTATGTAATAATTATTATTTTTTTGAGCAATAAAATTTTCCTTTATTTACCTCATGTTGGTTTACTCAGTACTTTTTCACAAGCACTTAATTTTTTTCTTTCCCTTTTTGTCGCTTCTCTTTTTTCTCTTTCAGGTATTTTGGGGATTGGCTTCAAATGTGTTTGGTCCTTCTTCAATAGAAGCACTCCGATGATTGCCGCTCGTATTTGTCATCGCTAGCTTTTTCTTTCTTGGATGACAATCCCTTCTTCCTTGCATCTTTTAGGAAGTATTTTTGGAAGGCTCCTTTCTAAATTATTCATGAATCTTTTAAGTTCTTTACGAAGAGGCTAGCTTTCTTCATCCTCTTCCCCATCATCATCATCCTCTTTCTTCAATTTCAGTGTCAATGTCTTCTTCTTTGGCTCCATATTGTATTCTTCATTTTGAATATTGAGTTCAACCTCATGGGTTTTGAGATTCCTAATGAGGCTCTCAATTTTGAGCTAATTTAGATCGTATGACTTAGTGATGGTTGTCACCTTGGGGTTGAACTTTAGAGGGAGTGGCCTATGGATTTTTCTCACCTAGTCACCATTGGAGAAAGTCCGTCCAAGTACTTGAGGCATTGACGATCTTGGTGAACCTTATGTACAGGAAATCTACTTTTTTATCGGCATTCATTAAGAATTTCTTGTACTCGGATTCCAATTGAAAGTTTTGAATCCTTGACCAGTATTGTACCTTCATGAGTTATTTCTAATAAATTCCAAATATCATAAGAAATTTTTCTAGCACAAGTTCTATTAAATTCGGTTTTATCTATGGTGCAAAATAGAGCATTCATGGTTTTAGCGTTACTCTTATATCTAGTCGTATCGATATCATCCCATTTATCATTAGTTTTTTCCATAACTATTTCTTCGACTACTATTATAGGTGGAGAGTAGCATTGTTCTACCATAGCTCGGACTTCTATATTGAAATCCATTAAGAAATATTGTATCCTTATTCTCCAGAAATTATAGTCAGATTCGAAAAAAAAAGGAGGTCAACTAATCCCTTGCCCCTCATAAAAGTGAGATCATCATGCACCATTATTCCTAGTTGTGAAAATATTTTAAAATAACGTACATCTAATACCACTTGTTAGATCTATATGCGCCCTTAGAGGGGGCGATGAATAAGGGTTTTATGTTATTTAATAATAAATAAAATTATTATTGAAAGTTAAAGAGTTGTGCAAAATATTGAATTAAAATACTATAATTTAACTTATAAGAGAAGATAACTTTTATTGTTATATTTAAAAAAGAATTTAAATCTTTGTTAACTACCGCCAGCGGTATGTCCTATCATCGGCGATAGGTGCTTGATAAGTAGTTATTTATACACATTTTTATATATTTTTTAGTTTAATTTCTAAATAAATTTTGTAATATTTCATGTAAATTATTGAATAAATCGTTTGTTTTAAAATAAAATTATTTAGAAATTAAACTATGAGTAGCTACTCTAATTTACCATTTTGGTTTGTTCCAGGGTTCAAGGTCATCCAACCAATTTGGACGGACTTATCGAGGTTGAACCGTCTTGTTGTAATAAAAATATATGTATATATATTTATGCATAAATAATAATAAATAAATAAATAATAATAACAATAAGGATCAAATAAATAATAATAATATATCTAATTTTATAAGTAAATTAAAATATATCATTTTTAATAAATAAATTCGTATAGTGGAGTGGATTCTTTTTGTTCTTTCTAATAGTTGCAGGATCGAGACACAATCACAGTAGTTTTTAGCTTGATTTTTCATGGCAACCCACCCACAACCCGCTACTAGCACGCCCTACCCGCCTATCCGCACTCCAGCGATAGCTTACATGTGCAACCCAAACCTGCAACCCACTATTTGTAGCCTAGCCCTCTGTTCAAACTACTAACTGCCCAGCTTCTCCATCAGCACTTATCCAATCCACCAGCTGTCTGCCCCCCAATTGTTCATACAACAAGTTGCCTTTTATTTTTGCCTATAAATAAGGACCCTCTCCAAGTGAGCAAAGAGAGTTTTGAGAGAGTTTTTAGGAGTGTTTTGTGGGTTCTTTCTTGCTGTTTTCAAACTCATATATGAGTGTTTTCATCATGTTTTTAATTTAAAGTTAAGCTTTCTTGTAATCTCTTTTCAAGTAATAAACTTAGTTTGTGTTCTTCTCTTCCTTCTTTTATGTTGTGTGAGTGTGTGTGATTAGCTTTTGTTTTCCCTTTTCTTTGATTTAATTTCTCTTCATTTTGTTGTGTGTGTGAGTGTATGAGCTTTAGTGTTTTTACTTTTCTTAACTTATATTTCGTTATGTTGTGTGTGTGTTAATGAGATTACATTTTTCATTTCTTTTAGCTTAGTTTTAATTATTGTAGAGTGTGTTTGTGAGTATTTCAATTTTAGTTTTTCTACTAACAATTTACTTAATGTTGAGAGAGTTTGTGTGTATTTCAAGTTAAATTAATACTGACAATCTAATTATCGTAGAGTGTGTGAGTGTGCTTTTAATTTTTGTTCTTACTTTTTTTGTCTCTTCGCACTTCTTATTTTTGCCAATTGAACCCGTAATTGCTTAACTAATATCATACGAACTATTATTTTTAAATTCGTCCCCATCTGGATGAGTGGCTAATCTCTTTTAGCACTTGGTATCGAAGAGCATTGGGACAAATAAATTGTTTTCTAAAAATAAAAAATTTCATTTTCAAATCAATTAACAAGCTTAAGGTTTACCCTTGATTTATTTCCAGTGATTTCAAATAGACATATATGACTTTCATTTTTGTTTTCGAACACTAGTTAGCCGAGAGGTCCGTATGTATGAACAGATCACTTGCAGGTAAAGAGAATTGCACCCTACCCTCGAGAGAGGATGAGTGGAACTCTATCGGATTAGAGTAATGACCTAATAGCGGGGTTCACTACATAAAGCGAATATTAGGAGCTTCGATTGTAGAACGAGAGTTCGGTCGAATTTTCCTAATCTCAGGTCGGCATATTCCTCGAGAGAGGTGCATTCATACTTATGGAACCTCCATGACCAAGTTGTTTTAATTAAATGAAAATTTGAATTTTACTTCTTAAAAAATATTTTCGTCTCAAGGTAATTTGATATCGGGCGCTATTCTTATCATCATTTTCAAAACCCTAAATTTTAAATCAATATCAATCCATTAAAATTAGTAATCAAAGTCAACGTCTATTTCTGATCAAATAATACCTCGTTCCTCATAAGTAAGAATAATCAACGCGATCCGCGAAAAAATACGACCTTGTTTTTTCTAAAAATATCTTATACTATATGCGATAAGGTATACTTGCCTTCGTCGAATATAGGTTTGGATAAATTTCTCAAAAGCTTTCTAAAGCTCTAATTTTACCGATCAAGTTTTTGGTGGCGTTGCTGGAGAGTAGTGTTGTTATTTTGAATCAATGAATTACTATTACTTTTATCTTTTAATTTCTTTATCTACCCTCTCTTTTTCTATTAAAAAAATAAAAAAAGGTGCATGACCCGAGGAAACCCTTCGACTGACCCTAATATTGATTTGATTTTGAAATCGAACACAAATTTTACGAGTGCATCCGATCTCGTAATCAGGATTTAACATTAACAATCGAAGAGTATATCGGAGACACTAGCATTGAAGCTATCAGAAATCCTGAACTAAATGCGGCCCTACAACGGACTATATCTTATTACGCGTGGTTGAATTTAGAGGACATGGGATCAAGTATAGTTTGCCCCACAAATGCCAATAATAATTTCAAAATAAAATCCCACATAATCCAAATGGTATAAAACTCCATATAATTTGATGGATTGTTGGATGAAGATCCCAATAATCACCTCTCAAACTTTTTAGAAATATGTGACACCTTTAAAATAAATGACGTCACTGATGATGCCATTTGTTTGTGTTTATTTCCTTTATCTCTTCGAATGAAAGTCAAGCAGTGATTGAGCTCCCTACTTAGGGGATGCATTACCACTTGGGGTGAAATAATCGAGAAATTCCTAATGAAGTATTTCCCTCATGCTAAAACCGCAAAACTTCATTCTGATATTTCTTCATTCATTCAAAATGATTCTGAGTCTCTTTATAAGACTTGGGAGTCTTGGGTATTATATCCACAATAACCCTGATTTGAAGAAGGTTCCAGTTAAGCTAAGATGAATTGTGACTGTATTTGATATTGTATTTGTAGTTATGTACTTGCAGGTTTACAATGCTAAGTACACACCAATGTCAGGTTACAATGGGTCAGTAAACACAGGACTACACAATGTAATCCTTTATTGTGTAGGTCATGGTGTTGACTAACGTGTAATCTCTCTATTTGGGTGTACTTCTATGCCAAGTACATGGGGAGGTTCAAGGAAGAAGAAAAGCTTTATTGCATGAAAAACAGAAATTTTACCAAAGTAAAATTCGTCCAGTATCGTAAGGGATATTCGTCGAATTCATTGTGTATCATTGATATTCGTCGAATTCGTCATATATACTTACTATCACTCGTCGAATTCGTCTTATATACTTTGTTAGAATTTCTGAAACAATTAGAAAAATATTTAAGTAAAATTCGCCTAATATCATCAAGTATACTCATCGAATGTATCTAACGATACTCGCTGAATGCATCTAATATACATGATGATACACGCCAAATTCATTGAATCATCTCGGCGCTACTTCTATTATTTTTTAAGGCAAATTCATCGTATATATTAGCATTGAGAGCGTCGAGAGTGCTAAGTCGATGACATCAAGAGTGTCGAGAGCATTGAGTTGACGGAGTTGATAGCGTTGAGTCTATTAGCCTATACTCGATGAATTCGTCGAGCATACCAGCCGATACTCAATGAATTCGTCGAGTATAAATCTAGCCTTGGCATTGAGTGGCTAGCCAGCTTGAGATGAGTTTGTCTAAGTAAAATTTGTCCTATATCAATGACTATTCGACGAGTATACTAGTGATACTCGACGATACTCAACGAATATAACTTAGGTTATTTTTTCTGACAATTTTTTTTCAGGCTAGGGTTGCGGCGTCCATGTACAGTAACTCTCACAAGTTATTTCTGGAAATGTTTTTATATCCGTTGGAAGGGGGATCTCTATAAATACCTAAGGAGAATTCCTTTCCAATAGTAATCGTGTTGCTCTAGAATTCAAATCGATAAAACTTTCTAAGATTGGAAAATTCTTTCAGCTAGGCTACAGGGATTTCGCAATTCTTCTAATCGGCCACCGACGTGTAATATGATTCGATCTTCTTCAACTAATATGACTAGATTGCTTCTCTCTAAAGATCTCTATTACTCCAGTCATAGTCATTTGAAGATTCAAGAGTAGAGAATGAAGATCTTCTAAGATTTCATATTCCGAGTTCTCCAAGATTTTCAAGACCATCTATTTTCGAAGAACGACAACGTGAAGCTTTCAGATCTTGTATAAGTTTTTGTGAAATATTGTTGTAAAACATTCATTTACTTTTGTAGGAGATTTTATCTGAGTTGTAGAACCATTTGTGGATCGAGTGGTAGATCCGTTTGTGGATCGAGTGGTAGATCCATTTGTGGATCGAGTCGTCGATCCGGTTGTGGATTGAGTGGTAGGAGCGTAGTCTCCAAGTTGTAGGATTTGAGGATCCGAGGTGTAAAATTTGTATAAATCTGAGTTTGGTGAAGTAGCTGAATCTAGCCCTTCGGGGTAGATAGGCGAGGCGGGAAAGTGGATGTACCCAACTCGGGAAATCACTATAAATCTCGGTGTTTGTGTGCTTAATTTTTAAAGTAGTTTTATTCCGCGAAAAGACACAGAAATCACCTATTCACCCCCTCTAAGTGATTTAGGTAGACGCTAGATTCTTTCAATTGGTATCAGAGGGAGGTTTTGTTCAATATAAGGTTAACACCTTGAACAAGATCCCTATTCTAGCATCAAGAGATTCTGTCTAGTAACCATGGACAGAAGTAAAGACATGTCTTCGATGAAGTTACCAGTGTACACAAAAGAGAACATTCCCATGTGGAAAGAAAGAGTCTGATTCTTCATGGAAGCTGCAGATCCAAGAATTTTTTAGATTGTGAAAGAAGGGCCGCATATACCAATGCAAGCTTCAGCTCTGAACCCAGATATCTTGATTCCCAAAAAGATGATGGATCTCACAAAGGATGAAATTTCATTGGTCTCCTTGTACAAGAAGGCTAAGAATATTATCGCAAGTGTAGTGGATGACTTGATGCTACAAAATTTATTCCATTACAAATCTACCAAAGAAATGTGGGACTGTCTAGTTGTTCTGATGGAAGGAACAGAAAAAGATAGAGACGACCGCATATTATTGCTGAATCAGGAGTACGAAGCGTTCAAGCAAGGATCAAATGATACCATTGCTGATAGCTTCGAGAAGTTCTTCAAGATCGTGAACGGTCTCAGAAACTACGGCCGCAAATTCGCTAATGGCAAACTAAATGACAAGTTTATCAGATCCCTGACAAAGTACTGGGACACTAAAGTGGTCACCATCAGGGAGTTAAGGAAGTTGCCTGAGATTGACCCTCAGAATATAACGCCCCAAATCTCGATTATGAGTGGGCTGTGTAGGCTGAGCAACACGGCCTGGGACACGGGCATGTCCAAAGCTGTGTCCTGCTCTATATTAGCAACACGGCCAGGGACAAGGGTGTGTCCAAAGCTGTGTCCTGCTCTATATTGGCAGGGCGGTGTCGAGTGTGGCAGACAGCCTGTGATATGGGTGCATCCAAGGCCGTGTCCTGCTATGAGTTCGACGTATTTCCATAAGGTCGACGAAATGCATTCGACGATCCTCGAAGGCAAGCCATGTTGGGCACACAGCCTGTCATACGAGCGTGTCAAGGGTTGTGTCCTCTGTGTTTGGCCGGTCTGTGAGGACTGATGAACACGGGCTAGACACGGGTGTGTCCGAAGCTGTGTATGGCACACAACCTGTGACACGGGCGTATAAGAGGCCGTGTCCTGGTTGGGACGCGGCAGTTTCTTTTGCCGCTTGAGGCACACAGCTTGTGACTCGGGCGTGTCACAAGCCGTGTTTGCCCCAGGAAAGTGATTTTCAGGGCGATTTGTGGTCGTTCACTCCCTTCAAATAGGATCCAACGGTCTACAAATCACCCTACTATTTTAAGGCCAGGAGTTGAGGGTCAAACCCTCATTTCTCTTAGGTCTTTCTCTTTCTAAAGAGTTAGAGAGTGGGGAGAGTAAGGAAGGAGGAGGAGGAATTCGGCCTCCGGTGGAGCTTTAGAGCCCCGAATCGCGAGCCGAGTCAAGATCCGTGGAGGCAAGTCCGTTGCGGTGCTTTTCATCCGGCTAGTTTTCCATGGCGCCAAAGCGAACCTCTAGGGTAACGATCTTCCTTCTTGGACATGTGAAGTCCTTATTTTTGCATGTGCATGGATTTCCCCCCCAAAAAGGTAGATCATTGAGGGATTTTCGTTGGGTTGATTCTTGAAATCCCTAATAAGTCATGCATATAGATCCGAAAATTTGTAGTACGAAATAGGCATGCTGTGTGAAGCCCATCTGGACAGGTTGGTCTTGATTGGTGATGATTATTTTGCGCACCGGAGAAGACTCGGCCTTTAAACGAGTAGTTTGTGGAGTCAGTGGGTTGTGCCTGTGAAGTGGAGTAATAGGAAGTACTGGAATGGGGATTCAGGGAAATTACCCTCGTAATTCTTGTGTTGTATTCTATGGAAAGACCAGTTTTCTGGCACTGCAGGATGCTGCAGGATTTGGGTTGAGTTTGCGTACAGAAAGAGAGCTTCTGCTAAACCCGCCAAGCGATCGCGAGGAACGTTAGCACTAGCTCCCCTTTTGGATTGTGAAGCCAGTCCTTGGTGGACAGTATGGCTATTGTGAGCTACGAGCTCTTAAAAGGCTTCGTGCCAAACGGACAAGGGGATACCAACCCGCTTCAGTCTAGACATTGAACTGGCATTTTGAGCAACGGGCAAGGGCTGAACTATATCCGCATTATGGTTGTCTGACATGAGTGCCTGGAATATTGGTGTTCGTCAGGTTCACATAATGAGTGTCTTAGGCATGTAAGCCATTAAGACTAAAGACTCTGGCTATAGGCTGTGGAGCATAATGCTCAAACTTTACCGTTGGGCTTTGGACCCTTAAACGGTGGTGGGACCCTGGTTTTCCGGTACACCAAGAATGTGCCCTAAGTGCACGGAGCGTCGGGCCGCGTGGCCGACGTTTGTGATATATTGATTGTGTGTGAGTGCACATTATGTGATATATCTGCTTGTGAAATGTTATGGCTGTAGGGAAGGAATACGACTGCCCCGGGAAAGGGGTAGGGTCGTTATAAATTGGTTAGCTGAATGCTGATTGTTACCTTTTTTGCTACCATTATGGTGGGCAGTCCTTGTACAGGTGTTGGAGAGCCGAGTGGAAAATGGAGGGCTGAAGCCCCTACTGCTGCTGATGTTGCTGGCCCTTGAAGGCTGAGCGAAGAACTTTATTATTTTCATGTGTAGCTGGCCTACGTGCCGATGTTTGTAATCCACACCTATGAATTTTAACTGTAAGGCCTTAAGGCCAAACTTTTTTATATTTTGTGTATATTCTTTGGGGTTATATATAAATGTGGTTGTTTATATATAGTGGATATTTGTGGCTGTTGAGTTCAATATTAACTTTAAATATGCCGCTAGTATGCTCTGAGTTAGGATGCAAGTATGTTTTGGTATTAACCTGTAACCTCGCCGCATGTTTGTGGGATATAGTGTGGGGCCCCGGCCGGACCTTCTATTATATGTTATTTAACGGATGGGGTCGTTACAATTTGGTATCAGCTTATCTCGGTCTTCCTCTTTCGAATTCGTGGTCGAATTCTTTATGGGGTGGGGAGCACGTATAAGTACGACCCTCTTTAACATTAATGAACTCTCGAATATCCACTAAGGAATGCAAATACACCTGTTTGAGGAACCTACGCGTTCCTATATTGTTGTTATTGCTTGTGCAAGGTCGCTAAAGTGTGTCTTGTTCACCTATAGGTGACTCATAGTGGTGATGGGCAGTCTGAGCCCCAGCATTCTGATGAGAGTGCGGCACAAGCTGAGGTGCCTACACCTCCTCCTTCTGCAGAAATGGTATGCTTAGTTGCTGAGGTGCTGTTTGCAATGATTCATGCACAGCCTACTGGGCAAATGTAACCGGCTTTGGTGCCAGAACGGGTTGGTGTATGTAACATCCCATTTCCGGCTAGACCCCTAGGAGTCGGTTGGTCGAGTCAGAACCCCAGGGAGCACAAAAAGTGAAAATAAATCGACCGAGTTTCGGGTCAAGGGTTGGTCATGCCCGTGACCGACCCGTCACGCCCGTGACATGGGCGTGACTACTTCGACGATCGTCGATCTCCACGAGACGATCGTCGATCGTGCTGTCTGGGCATGTCACGCCCGTGACCAAGGTGTCACGCCCGTGACTAGGGGCGTGACCCCATCGACGATCGTCGATCGCCGTGAGACGATCGTCGAGCTTGCGGCCCGGGCATGTCACGCCCGTGGCATGAGTGTCACGCCCGTGACCTAGGGCGTGACCAGCCTTCGACGATCGTCGATCTCAATTCGACGATCGTCGACCTCGAAATTTGTCGTTCGGGCATGTCACGCCCGTGACCTAGAGGTCACGCCCGTGACTTAGGGCGTGACCAGCCTTCGACGATTGTCGATCTCAATTCGACGATCGTCGACCCACAATCTGCCGTTTGGGCCTGTCACGCCCGTGACCCGAGGTGTCACGCCCGTGACCATCCATCGACGATCGTCGATCTCAGTTCGACGATCGTCGAACCCAGGATTGACTATTCGGGCCTGTCACGCCCGTGACCTACGTGTCACGCCCGTGATATTGGCCGAAACGGCGGTTCAGGCCCGAAATTATTCCAACACGCGTGGTAATAAATGCTAGTGTGGGAAGTTACACCAGGAGTAACTACCGGCCGTTTTCCTTCTGAAATCATATAATAAATGAGGAAAAGGTGGTCCAATAGAAAACCGCCAGCTGGACACACCTGTTCAGTTCCGCCGTTTCTTATCCCTTCACCGTAACCGAAACGTTAAGGGGGAAACTTCATGGACATAATGGCTTTTACCATTTCATCTTCCCACTTCCTGAGTTATAAAAGCCCACTTAGGGAAAGAGGAGAAGGTTACACGCTCAAGTAATCAGAACAGACCCTTGTTCTTGCTGTAGGAGAAGTCCAGCAAACGCCACCACCGCGCCATGGCACCCCGACGTTCTTCTCGCCTTCAAACCGCGAACAAGGTCCTCCTCTACTCCTTCTCCTTCATGGGTAGATCTTAGGATTCTTAGAAAGGAGGTTCGCGCTCAACGGAGCCGGATCCATCTCTCGTTTTCATGGAAAAACCATGAAAAAGGTATTTTGAGTTCGCCGGAAACCGCCACCTCCGGCGGCCAAACCACCGCCGACCGCTAGCCATCGCCTCAACGGAGGTGGTGGTGGTGGTGGCTGGCCAAGGAAGTGACCGGACGGCCGGCAACGGATCACGGAAACGTTACAGGAAAAATGGCTTCCTGGTTCTAGTTTCGGGTTCTGTAGAAGATGAACAGTAAATCGTTTTATACTTATAAATTATGTAAATAATTTTATAAGAAGAAATATACTCGGTTTAGTATATTTTAAGGCTGCAAAATGAGGCACTTAGAGGCCGAATTAGGAAAAATGACCAGACACAAAAGTTGTAGCCCTCGGGGTCTACTTTAATTTAAAATTGATTTTATTCAATTTGGGTGAGTGGTTTGAACACAGCACTCATTTTGGTGGGATCAAGACCTAGGTTAACCAGAAATTAGAATGGTTGCCCACGGTTCATAACGTGTCCAAATGACTTGAAATTTGGACTGGAGGTCTATAATATGTATATCGAGAGGCTGTCCAAAAATGAGAATTTTTGGAGAACTTTTGCCTAAAGTTTTTGTAAAAATTTAATAAACAATATAAAATTAATTAGGAGATGAAATTAAGCCCAAACTCCCCCAAATTTTGGGTGGTGGTCCCTGGCATCAATATTAAGATCTGTACAAAATTTCAACTCGATTGGTCGAGTTTTGAATAGGGAATTATCAAGTCCTAGATAGGTCTTGGTGAGGGGTACTTTGGGGAAAAGTACAATTGGAGATGGAGTGGACAAATCTCCTCAAAAGAGGCTGAAGTTGTTGGCCACTGATTTGTTGAGTCTATGTCTATCCTCTTGGGTAACATGGTGTGGCTTAGGGTGGATTTTACCCTAAGAGATTGGCTCAACTCCAACGGGTGGGAGTTTGAGGTTTGTGAAGGACATAGGAGCAAAAGCTCTTGTATGCCCTTGAAATTTGGAGGAGAGGGGGAGGATATGATGAAAACCCTCTGGTTGAAATAGTGAAGGAATTGGAGGTAGTTAGGTACCTCGAAAGTTGAGATTTTGGAATAGGATAAACATGTAATTTAATTATTTTAAGCACTAAATCTAATCCAAAAATTATGAAACTCGGGAGGAGGGAGTTTTAGGATGTATTAGACTTATGGTAATTTTTCTGGAATTTTATGATTAATATATATTATACTTCATGTGTTAAAGAATTATTAGCCCAATTTGTTGTTTCAATTATTTGGAGGCTTTACATTAATTATAATCAGAAAAATTCTGGATTTAGATCTTGACTAGTAGAACATTGATCCCTGAATTTTTATAGAATTTTATGTTGAGTAAATCTAGTACTTTATTCACAAATGATAGAAAGGGCTTTTATGTTTAAAAAAATTATTATGGATAGAACACTTGCTGGAAAATTATGAAACTTAGCCAGTGCAAATTTTAGGCCTTAATCTTCATGTCATAAATTATTTAGAATTTTTGGAAGAATATTTTCTGTACTTGATTCATAAACTATAGAAATTAGAGATTATTTTCAAATAGTTTTCAGGTCATTTTGATGATAGAAAATTATGATACTTAGGATTTAGCCTTCTGAGATAGCCTACTAATTATCATAAATTTGCTGGACATCTTGCATGAATAATTAGGATAGTTCATGTTCAAACCGGTGGCCCTTGAGATTTTCGAGGAATTTAATTAAATGCCAAATAAATTAGGAAAATTTCCATTTTCTGGATTTAGGTCATTTATACCAAGATAAGTCTCTAGTAAATAGTTTAGGGCATTTGGATGAGTAATGGATCATTGCATAACCGGTTCGACATGTAGCCTAGGTCGGTCTGCATATAGCAGGTTGTGAGATGCAATAGGACACGATCTGAGAAAGTCTTTGAGGTTTAAACATTTTGTCTGGGTGAACAATTGTGGAAGAAATTACAATAGGAAGATATAAAGAGTAGTGAGTAGTGGTGATAGCTAGAGTTAAGAGGTGCTCGGGTTCGACGAAAGATCGTCTTCCCCGAGGAGTGGAAGGTTTAAAATCACCCTAGGATAGTCTAATGTAATACGAGAAGGAAATCGGGTAAAAGGGTAGACAACCAATAATAATAAGTGCCTTGCGAAAGGGAACTTCGGGCCGTAATGCACCGTCTTGGTTCCTAGTGCCCCTTGAGAGCCCTTCACGGGGTATACCGGGGGCAGTCCTGGGCTAACGTAAACTGTAATAATAAACCGACAAGAGTAACTTAGTAACTAGGGTTGCACTCTTCACAAACACTGTTGGCACAGGAAGAATGATGAGAGCTTCGGCTCGGTTGGTTTGGAGACGGACGGATGGTCCGGGGAGCTTCGGCTCGGTTGGTTTGGAGACGGACGTTTTGGTCCGGGGAGCTTCGGCTCGGTTTTTATGTGTTTACGATAAACTTGCATGTGCATAAGATAGGGAAGTTAAGGTGGTGGGTCTTTCGATATCGGGGAGTTCGATTGCACCGACACCGATATCGTTGACTCGGCGAGGTGGTTAGCACTTCGCCAACAGAAGTCCGGTGCGCCAGCCGGCAAGAGTACGCAGGCGTCCGCTTAGTGCACCAAGCGTTGAGGCGTACGATAGGTCAGACCAGTGGTGCTTTTACTGGTTTTGGAGGTGGGCGAGGCCCAACCCACCGCTTCCGTTTGCCACTACGGAGGTATCCTGGGAGGTAACGGCTCCGAAAGGGGGAACTAAAGGTCTGTGTGCACAGAGTCGGGTGTGTGAGTTGCACTGCATGTTTCATCATACCCACTAGCATGTCATAGCATAATCGATTCATTTAACCCTGACACCTAAAGTATAAGTGGTATGGGACGCTTATACATTAGGACCTGCAAAACGACCCCTTGGTATATAAGCTTGTGTGGGCAAGTTTATAAATCAAAGGTTATTTTCAACATATAATAACCCCTGCTGTTTGATAACCGACACCCCAAGGTATAAGTGGTATGGGACACTTATACGATGGGAGCCTTGCAAAAGATCCCTTTGCTTATGTGTTCTCGCATAAGTGAAGGTTTAAATTCATTTAATTTCTTTTCTTACTGCTAGACCTATTATAACAATTTATTAACTGCTCACCTAACACAACTTGCTAAAATTAGTTTCCGCTGCCATCTGTTTTCATGTTTAATCTCCACCTTCATGTTCTTCCCTTTCTTCCTCTCCGCTCGGTACCTAGGAGCCATGGGGGAAGGGGTAGGGGATGATAGGGCTTAGTCTTTATGACTAACGGTTTTCGAACCGCATCATTTAGGGGATCGTGGAGCCCAGCATGGAGGAGCAGCCCCAGAGATCGGTGCGCCTAGAGATGGGACAGTCTAGCTCCGGAGTTCACACAGCCGGGACCGTGAGTCTCGACCTTGAGTAGTTTACTGTTTCGCTTCCGCATGAGATACTTGTAGTGAGGACATTTTGTACCGGGCATAAGCCCGTATTTATTGTACTCTGATGTTTCTGTGGACACTCCCTTCGTGGAGTTTTATTATATATATGTGATTTTTATTATTGAGGACTGCATTGCTCTTACTTCAATAATTGTGCTACTTTCTGTGATCGAAATTGGCCGGCAGAATCGGCGCCTTGTGGTGTTGACCCTTCGGGACGTGAAGGAGTCACCGCAAAGCGGCGGTTCTGGGCCTAAGACCCCGGTGGTTGAAAATGAAAAAAAAAGGGGGTCTTACAAGTGGTATCAGAGGCAAACATCGATCAGAAGGAAGTCGCAGTCCACAAACCCTAGGTCACCCCCGCTCGAGTTTAGTTTGGGGACAAACTAAGCAGCGGAAGCAGTGGTGTGCCCATATGGGGATCACATATAATTTGTCCACCTTTAGGTAATATTTGAACGTTTTTCTCAGCATGTGTTTTCGTTGCGCAGCCTCCAGCACAGCCTACGCCACAGGGCGGAGTTCAGCAGACTCAGGGAGTTGCACCACCTCCACCGGTCCCCACCCCTTTCCTTCAGTCAGACATGGGACAGACCCTGACTGCCATTCTGGAGGCCTTCAGGGCCCAGCAGGTTCCGGTCCCGCAGCCCAATCTGGGGACAACTGGCTCAGCATCTTCCGGGGTCTTTCTCCCCCGTCCTATCTGGGGACAGAGTCGGCTGTTCGGACGGAGGAATGGCTAGATATCATGTACGAGATGCTGACCGGGATTCGGTGTCCATGGGAGGAGAGGGTGGCTCTAGTTGTCTCCTGCCTGGAGTCCCATGCAAAGAGGTGGTGGAAGACGCTGTTGGACACGACATTTGCTGATAGGGAGGTTGCGGAGGTCACTTGGGAGGAGTTCAGGGCCGCACTGCTGGAGCATTTCGTTCCGCAGTCGGCTAGGGATGATTTGGAGGAGCAGTTCTTACAGCTGAAGCAGGGTACTCGGACCGTGGTGGAGTACCATCGAGAGTTTGACCACCTGGCTCGATACGCAGATTCCTACCAGCTGGACGAGGCAGGGTATATCAGGAGGTTCTACAAGGGCCTACGTGAGGACTTGAGGGAGGCCCTCTTGTTTGTATCTGACGGGCCCATCTCCTGGATTTTGGAGATGGCCAAAAGGATTGAGGCAGATTGGCACACCACCCGGGGCCGGAAACGGCCAGCAGAGGATCAGGGACGAAGAGGAAGGAATGACCAGCGGCGGGGTGCTATACCAGAGGGGAGGAGGACAGAGGACCAGCCTCGTCAGGACGTGAGGCCGGAGCCGAGGGAACAGGTGGTATTGGCCCCTCCACCCCTTCGGATGCAGGAGATGCCGAGACCCGGGGGAATGGCGTATCCCCCAGAGTGCTACTTTTGTCATCAGATTGGGCACATTCGGAGGAACTGCCCCATGAGGGGGGCACCACCTCCAGCACATCAGGGCGGCCCACCAGCTCAGCATTACGGAGGCCGAGGACGCGGCCGCGGTCGAGGATACCAGGGGGAAGATCGTAGACAGGGAAGAGAGCAGGTATATGCCTTGGACCTTGCACAGCCGCGGAATCCGGAGCAGGTCATCGCAGGTATGCCGAAATGCTTCTTTGTTTTCATAGAATTTCCCCTTTAAGTTGTTAAAACTTTGAATCGCACTAGATTGATACCAAGGAAAGTAAAAACTCATTATAGAACCCTAAGATATCAAATCACCCCAGGTATAGTCTTCATCAGCGGCAAGCCTGCCCGCACGCTGTTCGATACTGGAGCTACTCACTCCTTTGTGTCGGAGTCGTTCGTGGAAGGACTGGAAGGTGTGGAGCGGTTCACAGGCTCGAGGATGAGGGTGCGACTACCGGATGGATCTGAGCTCCTTACCACGGATCACTGCAATATGGAGGCAGAAATTGGTGGAAAAGCGTTCGAGGCTCCAGCGACGATTTTGAAGCTGACGGACTACGACCTGATCCTGGGCATGGTATGGCTGCACTAGAACTATGCCCAGATTGACTGCCAGGCAAAGAGGATCACCGTGAGACACGGGGACTCTTTCATTACCATTGAAGGTATAAGACCTGTCTCTCGTATACTCTTATCTTCGGTACAGGCCGTCAAGGCCCATCTGCAGGGAGAGGAGGTCTATCAGATTCTTTTTGAGATGGCGGAAGTTAAGGAGTCGGTGACAGACATCCCGGTGGTGCGAGATTTCGCTGACGTCTTTCCAGAGAAACTACCAGGATTACCTCCACACCGAGAGCAGGATTTTCAGATACAGCTTGTGCCGGGGGCCAAGCCGGCGTCTAGGGCCCCTTATCGGATGGCCCCAAAGGAGTTGGCAGAGTTTCGGACTCAGTTGCAGGAATTAGTTGAGGCAGGTTTTGTTAGACCGAGTTCCTCGCCATGGGGAGCTCCGGTCCTGTTCGTGAAGAAGAAGGATGGGACACTCCGCCTGTGCATCGATTATCGAGCACTAAACAGGCTGACCGTCCGGAATACCTATCCACTCCCATGGATAGACGAATTATTTGACCAGCTGGAGGGGGCCCATTATTTCTCAAAGCTGGACTTGAGATCAGGATACTACCAGCTGCGGATCCAGGAGGAGGATATCCCGAAGACGGCCTTTAGTAGCAGATATGGCCTGTATGAGTTCACCGTGATGCCCTTTGGGCTCACGAATGCTCCGTCGGCGTTCATGAGTCTCATGAACCGGGTTTTCGAGGCTTACTTGGATGTGTTCGTCATAGTGTTCATAGACGACATCCTGATCTACTCTAGGACGGAGGAGGAGCACACTCGGCATCTGGCACTGACCTTGGAGAGGTTGCGGGAGCATCACCTTTATGCCAAATTCAGCAAGTGTCAGTTCTGGTTGAAGGAGGTGGCCTTCCTAGGCCACATCATCAGCGGAGCCGGGTTATCAGTAGATCCAGCAAAGGTTCGGGCAGTTCGCGATTGGCCGCAGCTGAGGACAGCCACCGATGTACGCAGTTTCTTGGGACTTGCCGGTTACTACCGGAAGTTCGTGGAGGGGTTCTCTCGGATTGCCCTCCCCCTCACATCTTTGACAAAGAAGGAGGCACCTTTTGTTTGGACCCCGCAGTGCCAGGCGGCTTTCCAGGAGCTGAAGGACCGACTCATCTCGGCCCCTATCCTGGCCCTTCCATCCGGAAGGGAGGGATTCCAGGTGTATACCGACGCATCATACCAAGGGATGGGAGCGGTGCTGATGCAGAACGGACATGTCATAGCATATGCCTCCCGCCAGCTGAAGACCCATGAGAGGAACTACCCGGTGCACGACCTCGAGATGGGAGCGGTCGTTTTTGCTCTAAAGGTCTGGCGTCATTACCTTTATGGAGTCCACTGCGATATCTTCTCCGATCACAAGAACTTGAAATACGTGGACACTCAGAAGGAGCTGAATATCAGGCAGAGGCGTTGGGTGGAGTTCTTAGCAGATTATCAGTATGAGATGCACTACCACCCAGGGAAGGCAAACGTGGTGGCCGACGCGTTGAGCCGGAGAGCGGCCACTTCCGAAGCTGGGCCCCAGGTTATGTCTATGGAGCTGGTCCAGTCATTCAGAGACATGCAGATATCCCTAGTGTCCGAGGATGACCCAGATCTGTATAGGGAGTATCTGGCATCGATAGTGGCCATAGACGATATTCGGGATCGCATTCGGGACGGACAGAGGACAGATGCGTGGGCGGAGCCGATGTTCCGAGCTTTGGAGGAAGGTTCGATAGGAGATTATTCCCTGAGAGATGGTTTGCTCCACTTCAGAGGCAGAGTATATATACCCGCAGGAGGCCAAATCCGAGAGGATATTCTGACGGAGGCGCATTGCAGCCGGTACTCCGTGCACCCGGGGATCACAAAGATGACCGCTGATCTGAAGAGGACGATGTTTTGGCCGGGCATGAAGAAAGACATTACGTACTTCGTGACCCATTGCGAGGCGTGTCAGTTGGTGAAGGCGGAGTGCAGGAACCCCGCAGGACTGTTGCAGCCACTCCCGGTGCCGGAGTGGAAGTTTGACGACATAGCGATGGATTTTATACATGGTCTTCCCCGGTCTCGGACAGGGAACGACTCGATTTGGGTGATTGTCGATCATTTGACGAAGGTGGCCCGCTTTATACCGATCAGGAAGGATGACTCGGTGGGAGTGCTGGTACGGAAGTTTGTGGAGCAGTATGTCCGATATCATGGCGTGCCCCGGACGATAGTGTCGGACCGCGATGGACGGTTTACATCCAGGGAGTGGCGGTCAGTGCAGGCATATTTGGGCACCCGGTTGACTTTTAGCACGGCCTTCCACCCTCAGATGGACGGGCAGACCGAGCGCACCAACCGGACCTTGGAGGACTTACTACGGCTGTGTATACTGGACCGAGGGGAGCCGTGGGAGAAGATGTTACCGTTGGTCGAGTTCTCCTACAATAATAGCTACCAGTCCAGCATCAGGATGGCGCCGTATGAGGCCTTGTATGGAAGGAAATGTAGGACCCCGCTTTCCTGGGTTCAGGACGAGGATCCGAAGCTGCTGGGATCGGATTTCGTTGAAGATACCGAGGCTCAGGTGAGACTGATCAGAGATAGGATGTTGGAGGCACAGAGCAGACAAGCCAAATACTATGACGCCCGGCATCGTCAGGTGGAGTTTCGGGTAGGGGATCGAGTGTTCTTGAAGATCCGACCCATGCACGGAGTCTCACGGGTGCGCGGTCGGAGGAAGAAACTCAGCCCTAGGTATATGGGCCCTTACCGGATCCTGGAGCGGATCGGACCCCTAGCCTACAGGCTAGAGTTGCCACCGGAGCTGGCAGCTCTACACGACGTCTTCCACATCTCTTCGCTGAGAAGGGCTCTACTACGCCCGGAGCAGCGGATTTTGACCACAGAAGGGCCGGTAGCTTCAGACCGATCTGTTCACTTGGAGCCGGTTCGGATCGACGACAAAGGAGTGCGTACCTTGCGGCGCAAGAAGATCCCCTTAGTCAAGGTTCTGTGGAGAAACCACGGTCAGGAGGAGTACACCTGGGAACCGCAGGATCTGATGAGGCAAAGATACCCGGAGTTGTTCAGTCAGGTACATCTCACCACCTCTCGGTATATTATAGACTGCCTTTTTGTTTTGGAATGTTAAGACTAGATAAGGAAAATCCAGGACCTAGGCATGCGCACTTAATCAGAAAGGTAGGGGCTAATCTTTTGTTTATTGGGGAGATTGTCTTAGTTATCAAACGAACAGTCGCCTGAACCTAATAGAAAGATCGTATGGGATGTTACAAGTTTAATTTATTCCGATAGAAATCCCCATAGGCTCAACCTAAATTTCAGGGACGAAATTTTTGTTTTGTTTATTGGGATTTGTAACATCCCATTTCCGGCTAGACCCCTAGGAGTCGGTTGGTCGAGTCAGAACCCCAGGGAGCACAAAAAGTGAAAATAAATCGACCGAGTTTCGGGTCAAGGGTTGGTCACGCCCGTGACCGACCCGTCACGCCCGTGACCTGGGCGTGACTACTTCGACGATCGTCGATCTCCACGAGACGATCGTCGATCGTGCTGTCTGGGCATGTCACGCCCGTGACCAAGGTGTCACGCCCGTGACTAGGGGCGTGACCCCATCGACGATCGTCGATCGCCGTGAGACGATCGTCGAGCTTGCGGCCCGGGCATGTCACGCCCGTGGCATGAGTGTCACGCCCGTGACCTAGGGCGTGACCAGCCTTCGACGATCGTCGATCTCAATTCGACGATTGTCGACCTCGAAATTTGTCGTTCGGGCATGTCACGCCCGTGACCTAGAGGTCACGCCCGTGACTTAGGGCGTGACCAGCCTTCGACGATTGTCGATCTCAATTCGACGATCGTCGACCCACAATCTGCCGTTTGGGCCTGTCACGCCCGTGACCCGAGGTGTGACACCCGTGACCATCCATCGACGATCGTCAATCTCAGTTTGACGATCGTCGAACCCAGGATTGACTATTCGGGCCTGTCACGCCCGTGACCTACGTGTCACGCCCGTGACATTGGCCGAAACGGCGGTTCAGGCCCGAAATTATTCCAACACGCGTGGTAATAAATGCTGGTGTGGGAAGTTACACCAGGAGTAACTACCGGCCGTTTTCCTTCTGAAATCATATAATAAATGAGGAAAAGGTGGTCCAATAGAAAACCGCCAGCTGGACACACCTGTTCAGTTCCGCCGTTTCTTATCCCTTCACCGTAACCGAAACGTTAAGGGGGAAACTTCATGGACATAATGGCTTTTACCATTTCATCTTCCCACTTCCTGAGTTATAAAAGCCCACTTAGGGAAAGAGGAGAAGGTTACACGCTCAAGTAATCAGAACAGACCCTTGTTCTTGCTGTAGGAGAAGTCCAGCAAACGCCACCACCGCGCCATGGCACCCCGACGTTCTTCTCGCCTTCAAACCGCGAACAAGGTCCTCCTCTACTCCTTCTCCTTCATGGGTAGATCTTAGGATTCTTAGAAAGGAGGTTCGCGCTCAACGGAGCCGGATCCATCTCTCGTTTTCATGGAAAAACCATGAAAAAGGTATTTTGAGTTCGCCGGAAACCGCCACCTCCGGCGGCCAAACCACCGCCGACCGCTAGCCATCGCCTCAACGGAGGTGGTGGTGGTGGTGGCTGGCCAGGGAAGTGACCGGACGGCCGGCAACGGATCACGGAAACGTTACAGGAAAAATGGCTTCCTGGTTCTAGTTTCGGGTTCTGTAGAAGATGAACAGTAAATCGTTTTATACTTATAAATTATGTAAATAATTTTATAAGGAGAAATATACTCGGTTTAGTATATTTTAAGGCTGCAAAATGAGGCACTTAGAGGCCGAATTAGGAAAAATGACCAGACACAAAAGTTGTAGCCCTCGGGGTCTACTTTAATTTAAAATTGATTTTATTCAATTTGGGTGAGTGGTTTGAACACAGCACTCATTTTGGTGGGATCAAGACCTAGGTTAACCAGAAATTAAAATGGTTGCCCACGGTTCATAACGTGTCCAAATGACTTGAAATTTGGACTGGAGGTCTATAATATGTATATCGAGAGGCTGTCCAAAAATGAGAATTTTTGGAGAACTTTTGCCTAAAGTTTTTGTAAAAATTTAATAAACAATATAAAATTAATTAGGAGATGAAATTAAGCCCAAACTCCCCCAAATTTTGGGTGGTGGTCCCTGGCATCAATATTAAGATCTGTACAAAATTTCAACTCGATTGGTCGAGTTTTGAATAGGGAATTATCAAGTCCTAGATAGGTCTTGGTGAGGGGTACTTTGGGGAAAAGTACAATTGGAGATGGAGTGGACAAATCTCCTCAAAAGAGGCTGAAGTTGTTGGCCACTGATTTGTTGAGTCTATGTCTACCCTCTTGGGTAACATGGTGTGGCTTAGGGTGGATTTTACCCTAAGAGATTGGCTCAACTCCAACGGGTGGGAGTTTGAGGTTTGTGAAGGACATAGGAGCAAAAGCTCTTGTATGCCCTTGAAATTTGGAGGAGAGGGGGAGGATATGATGAAAACCCTCTGGTTGAAATAGTGAAGGAATTGGAGGTAGTTAGGTACCTCGAAAGTTGAGATTTTGGAATAGGATAAACATGTAATTTAATTATTTTAAGCACTAAATCTAATCCAAAAATTATGAAACTCGGGAGGAGGGAGTTTTAGGATGTATTAGACTTATGGTAATTTTTCTGGAATTTTATGATTAATATATATTATACTTCATGTGTTAAAGAATTATTAGCCCAATTTGTTGTTTCAATTATTTGGAGGCTTTACATTAATTATAATCAGTAAAATTCTTGATTTAGATCTTGACTAGTAGAACATTGATCCCTGAATTTTTATAGAATTTTATGTTGAGTAAATCTAGTACTTTATTCACAAATGATAGAAAGGGCTTTTATGTTTAAAAAATTATTATGGATAGAACACTTGCTGGAAAATTATGAAACTTAGCCAGTGCAAATTTTAGGCCTTAATCTTCATGTCATAAATTATTTAGAATTTTTGGAAGAATATTTTCTGTACTTGATTCATAAACTATAGAAATTAGAGATTATTTCCAAATAGTTTTCAGGTCATTTTGATGATAGAAAATTATGATACTTAGGATTTAGCCTTCTGAGATAGCCTACTAATTATCATAAATTTGCTGGACATCTTGCATGAATAATTAGGATAGTTCATGTTCAAACCGGTGGCCCTTGAGATTTTCGAGGAATTTAATTAAATGCCAAATAAATTAGGAAAATTTCCATTTTCTGGATTTAGGTCATTTATACCAAGATAAGTCTCCAGTAAATAGTTTAGGGCATTTGGATGAGTAATGGATCATTGCATAACCGGTTCGACATGTAGCCTAGGTCGGTCTGCATATAGCAGGTTGTGAGATGCAATAGGACACGATCTGAGAAAGTCTTTGAGGTTTAAACATTTTGTCTGGGTGAACAATTGTGGAAGAAATTATAATAGGAAGATATAAAGAGTAGTGAGTAGTGGTGATAGCTAGAGTTAAGAGGTGCTCGGGTTCGACGAAAGATCGTCTTCCCCGAGGAGTGGAAGGTTTAAAATCACCCTAGGATAGTCTAATGTAATACGAGAAGGAAATCGGGTAAAAGGGTAGACAACCAATAATAATAAGTGCCTTGCGAAAGGGAACTTCGGGCCGTAATGCACCGTCTTGGTTCCTAGTGCCCCTTGAGAGCCCTTCACGGGGTATACCGGGGGCAGTCCTGGGCTAACGTAAACTGTAATAATAAACCGACAAGAGTAACTTAGTAACTAGGGTTGCACTCTTCACAAACACTGTTGGCACAGGAAGAATGATGAGAGCTTCGGCTCGGTTGGTTTGGAGACGGACGGATGGTCCGGGGAGCTTCAGCTCGGTTGGTTTGGAGACGGACGTTTTGGTCCGGGGAGCTTCGGCTCGGTTTTTATGTGTTTACGATAAACTTGCATGTGCATAAGATAGGGAAGTTAAGGTGGTGGGTCTTTCGATATCGGGGAGTTCGATTGCACCGACACCGATATCGTTGACTCGGCGAGGTGGTTAGCACTTCGCCAACAGAAGTCCGGTGCGCCAGCCGGCAAGAGTACGCAGGCGTCCGCTTAGTACACCAAGCATTGAGGCGTATGATAGGTCAGACCAGTGGTGCTTTTACTGGTTTTAGAGGTGGGCGAGGCCCAACCCACCGCTTCCGTTTGCCACTACGGAGGTATCCTGGGAGGTAACGGCTCCGAAAGGGGGAACTAAAGGTCTGTGTGCACAGAGTCGGGTGTGTGAGTTGCACTGCATGTTTCATCATACCCACTAGCATGTCATAGCATAATCGATTCATTTAACCCTGACACCTAAAGTATAAGTGGTATGGGACGCTTATACATTAGGACCTGCAAAACGACCCCTTGGTATATAAGCTTGTGTGGGCAAGTTTATAAATCAAAGGTTATTTTCAACATATAATAACCCCTGCTGTTTGATAACCGACACCCCAAGGTATAAGTGGTATGGGACACTTATTCGATGGGAGCCTTGCAAAAGATCCCTTTGCTTATGTGTTCTCGCATAAGTGAAGGTTTAAATTCATTTAATTGCTTTTCTTACTGCTAGACCTATTATAACAATTTATTAACTGCTCACCTAACACAACTTGCTAGAATTAGTTTCCGCTGCCATCTGTTTTCATGTTTAATCTCCACCTTCATGTTCTTCCCTTTCTTCCTCTCCGCTCGGTACCTAGGAGCCATGGGGGAAGGGGTAGGGGATGATAGGGCTTAGTCTTTATGACTAACGGTTTTCGAACCGCATCATTTAGGGGATCGTGGAGCCCAGCATGGAGGAGCAGCCCCAGAGATCGGTGCGCCTAGAGATGGGACAGTCTAGCTCCGGAGTTCACACAGCCGGGACCGTGAGTCTCGACCTTGAGTAGTTTACTGTTTCGCTTCCGCATGAGAGACTTGTAGTGAGGACATTTTGTACCGGGCATAAGCCCGTATTTATAGTACTCTGATGTTTCTGTGGACACTCCCTTCGTGGAGTTTTATTATATATATGTGATTTTTATTATTGAGGACTGCATTGCTCTTACTTCAATAATTGTGCTACTTTCTGTGATCGAAATTGGCCGGCAGAATCGGCGCCTTGTGGTGTTGACCCTTCGGGACGTGAAGGAGTCACCGCAAAGCGGCGGTTCTGGGCCTAAGACCCCGGTGGTTGAAAATGAAAAAAAAAGGGGTCTTACAGTGTAAGGCCAGAACCTATTGAGGTTGTTGATCCTCGAGCAGCTGAACGGCAGTCGAAGAAGTTTATGAGCTTCAATCCTCCTACGTTTACGGGTGTGGGATCCCCAACGCAGGCAGGGGATTGGTTGTGCGCGTCAAGCAAATATTGACGGCGATAAGGACAGAGGAAGATCAGAAGGTCATCTTGGCCACCTTCTTGTTGTAAGGAGAGGCTCGGCTATGGTGGGATGAGATAGAGTTGCACCACTTAGAGGACAGGCCATTAACAGAAGTCTCGATGGAGGAGTTTTCGTGTATATTCTTGGCAAAGCACCTGCCAGCAACACAATGCATTGCCATGGAAAATGAGTTCCAGCATCTAACTCAGGGAGAAAGTTGTGTCGATACCTACTTACATGAGTTTACATGATTGGGAGGCTATGTGGGATCTATCTTCGCTGATGAACAACGTAAAACCAATAGGTTCTACGAAGGGTTGCGGGATGAGTTGAGATTCCTGCTCTTAAGTTCGGTGAACAAGGGTTTCAAGCGTTGGTAGATACACCTTGTGTGTTGGAGAAGGATATGAAGCAGGTGCAAGGAAAAAGGATCTTGGCTGTGACAAAGTCTGAGTTCAAAGTGCCCCGTTCTGGAAAATCGAACTACCAAAGGAAATGGGGCAAAAGATCCAAGTCTCATGGACAGGCTCCTTCTACCATTGCGTCGGGGGCAACTTCGAGGCAAGAGTCTTGTACATGCTATACATGTGGTAGAGTGGGACATCTAGCCCGTGACTGTCAGGTCGGTCCACCAAAGGTGGAAGAGAGGACAGGAGCGTCATATGCTTATAAGGGAAAGGCAGTGGGTGAGTCCACTGCATCCCAAGCGCAGCCCCGAGTATATAATCTTGTCCAGCAGGAGGCCATAAAGCAAAGTGACGTCGTCACAGGCTTTGTCCTGATTTAGAACAATCTTGCGAGAGCACTATTTGATCCGGGTGCTTCGCATTCATTTATGTCTAAGGACTTCGTAGCACAAATCGGAGTACCTAGTCATGTGACAACAGATAGTGTAAAGGTGTTGTTACCAAATGATTATGTGATCCGTGCGGATAGGACTTGCTACGTGGAAGTAAAAATAGGAAGTCGGGATTTCTACTTTAACGTATATGTGCTACCGATATCGGAATTTGATGTGATCTTTGGTATGGACTGAATCTCAGAGCAGCGTGCCTTTATTGATTGCAATTCAAAGGAGATCACACTGGCCCAGAATACCGAGCTTGAGACTAAGTTTTCTAGTATGCGAGGAGTGAGCGGGATCTTGATGTCTGCTCTCCAAGTTGTCAATGTTGTTCGGAAGGGCACGGAGTTATTCTTCACGCTTATTCAGGATGTTGAGCCAAAGGCCACTGTGAATGACTTTCCGATTATATCGGAGTTTGTTGATGTGTTTCCTAAAGATCTTCCTAGGTTACCACCCCAGTGAGAGATCGACTTCACTATTGAGCTGGTGTCAAGTTCGAAACCTGTAGCCTGCTCGCCATATTGGGTAGCGCCAAAGGAAATGGTAGAACTGAAAGTTCAACTACAAGAGTTGCTGGAATAGGGATACATACACCCAAGTATGTCACCTTGGAGCTCACCCATTTTGTTTTGTGAAAATAAGGATGGTAGTTTGCGGTTGTGTATCGATTATTGCGAATTGAATAAGCTGACAGATAAAAAATAGTATCTGATTCCACGGATAGATGACTTGTTCGATCAGCTAGTGGGATCAACCGTCTATTCTAAACTGGTCTTAAAATCTAGTTATTACCAGTTGAGGATTCGGGAAGGTGATATTCCCAAGACAGCATTTGGAATACGTTACGGTCATTATGAGTTCACTATAATATCGTTTGGGCTATGTAATACGTCATCGGTGTTCATGGATCTAATGCACCAAACATTCCGAGAGTACTTGGACCTGTTTGTGATCTTCTTTATTGATGATATCTTGGTGTACTCTCAATCTGAAGCTGACAATGCGAACCATTTATAGTTTGTGTTGCATACCCTGTGGAGAAATAAGTTTTATGCCAAGTTCTCAAAGTGTGAGTTTTAGCTGTCGTCAGTGGCTTTTCTTGGCCATGTGGTAAGTAGAGAGGACATTGCAGTGGATTCGTCAAAGATAAGAGCCATACGGGAGTGGCCAGTGTTGTCCTTGGTGGCCGAAATCAGGAGTTTCCTTGGACTGGCAGGCTACTGCAGATGTTTTGTATAAAACTTCTCATGGATTGCTTTGCCTCTTACCACATTAACGAGGAAGGATCAGAAGTTCTTTTGGACGCCGGAGTGCGCGCGAGCTTTTGAAGAGCTAAATAGTCGTTTGACCACGACGCCTGTTTTAACAACGCCATGTGGTACAAATGGCTATGAGATTTATAGTGATGCATCAGGGAGCGGCTTAGGCTACGTTCTTCTTAAGTTTGGAAAGGTGATCGCTTATGGCTCACGCCAGTTGAAAGTGCATGAGCGAAATTATCCCATCCATGACTTGGAGTTGGCGGCATTGATTTTTGCACTTAAATTGTGGCGTCACTATCTATATGGCATAAAAGTGGATATATTTATGGACCATAAGAGCCTAAAGTACCTATTGGATCAGAAGGATCTCAACATGTGATAACGAAGGTGGATGGAGTTCCTCGAGGACTACACCTTTGATATTCACTACATTCCCGGGAAGGGAAATGTGGTCGCAGATGCCTTGAGTCGTAGGACTCCGTCAAGGGCAAATTGGTTACAGATGCATGATGAGCGTCTTATCCAGGAGTTGGAAGCATTAGATATTTCTTGTGTTGACAAGAATTCCATAACAAATGAATGCTTGAACTGGACGGAGGTATAGTATGACCTTTCGGACACAATTCGGCGAGCAATGGAACTTAATGAAAGTCTACAACGCTATGCAGTGGATGGGTCAATTGACCAATTCTCCTAGGATGACGGCCTTTTGCGGAAAGAGGGTCATTTGTGCGTCCCAAGTATGGATAAGCTAAGAGAACAATTGATGTAAGAGGCTCACTTTACGAAATACTCAATTCACCCAGGGAGCACAAAGATGTACAAAGACATGAAAAAGTTATTCTGGTGGTCGGCTTTAAAGAAAGACATCGCACATTATATGGCTAAATGTCAAACATGTCCCTTGGTGAAAGTAGAATGCCAGAAGCCCAGAGGTTTCTTGAAGTCGCTACCTATTCCGGAATGGAAGTTTGATGATATTTTGATGGATTTCGTGCACGATTTGCCTAGATCTCAATGCGGTAATGATTCGGTTTGGGTGATCGTAGACCGATTGACTAAAGTGGCTCAATTCCTTCCGAACAATAGGTACGATTCAGTGGAATTCTTGGCTAAACTTTATGTTGATCAAATCGTACGATTGCACGGTGTTCCCCGTAGCATCATAAGTAACTGTGACGGGCGATTCACTTCGAATGATTGGAGGCTAATCCATCAGTTGTTGGGAACAAAGTTAACTTTAAGTACGGCCTTTCATCCCCAAACTGATGGCCAGACTGAGAGGACCAACAGAACGATGAAGGACATGCTCTGAATGTGCGCCTTTGATTTTGTAAGAGGTTGGAAGCTCATCTCTATATGGTAGAGTTTGCTCACAATAATAGCTACCAAGCAAGCATAAGTATGGCACCGTTTGAAGCTTTGTATCGTCGGAAATGTCGTACACCATTAGCTTGGGCGGAAGCAGGCGAATCTAAATTATATAAGCGTAAGGAAGTCGAAGAAGCTAATTCGACGATATGCTCTAGTTGAGAGAGGCTACTGAAAGCCCAAGATAAACAGGCCAAGTACTACAATGCCAAGCATCAGAACGTGGAGTTTGCGGTGGGTGACTGGGTATACCTCAAGATAAAGCCGTTTAAAGGCATATCAAGGATTCTATACTTAAAGAAGCTTAGTCCGAGGTATGTTGGGCCTTTTGAGATCTTAGAGCGAGTTGGTGAAGCCTCCTATCAGTTGGCTCTTTCGGTAGAACTGAGTGGTTTACATGATGTATTTCACATCTCGGTCCAACTCAAAGCCATGAAAGAACCAACGCAAGTGGTTGTTGCGGATAAAGTATCTGTCGATAGTGGGCTAACAATGAAAGTTAGACCCATTCGGATTGAGTTCTGAGGTCAAGCAATTGCGGAACAAAGCTATCAGGATGGTCAAAGTCTGATGGGACAATTGCGGTCGTGAGGTGCTTTTGTGGGAACGAAAGCAGACCATGCTTGAGGAGTACCCCGAGCTTTTCTAATAAGGTACCATTTAAGTTTGTGTACTTTTCCATTTTATAATTTCTAGATGAAATTCTTTTAAGGGGGAGAAGTGTAATGCCCCAAATCTCGATTATGAGTGGGCTGTGTAGGCTGAGCAATATAGCCTGGGACACGGGCGTGTCCAAAGCCATGTCCTACTCTATGTTAGCAACACGGCAGGGGACACGGGTGTGTCCAAAGCCGTATCCTGCTCTGTGTTGGCAGGGCGGTGTCGAGTGTGGCACACGGCCTGTGACACGGGCATGTCCAGGGCCATGTTGGGCCACTGGCTTATGATACGAGCGTGTTAAGGGTTGTATCCTTCTCTATGTTTGGCCGGTCTGTGAGGACTGATGAACACAAGCTGGACACGGGCGTGTCCGAAGCCGTGTCTGGCATACGGCCTGTGACACGGGCATGTCACAGGGTCGTGCCCTGGTCAGGACGCAACGGTTTCTTTTGCCGCTTGAGGCATACGACCTGTGACAGGAGCGTGTCACAGGCCGTGATCGGCCCAGGAAAGTGATTTTAAGGGAGATTTATGGTTGTTCACTCCCTTCAAATAGGATCCAATCGTCCAGAAATCTCCCTGCTGTTTTAAGGACAGGAGTTGAGGGTCAAACCCTCATTTATCTTAGGTCTTTCTCTTTCTAAAAAGTTAGAGAGTGGGGAGAGCAAGGAAGGAGGAGAAGGAGGAATTCGGCCGCCGATGGAGCTTCAGAGCCCCGAATCGCAAGCCGAGTCAAGATCCGTGGAGGAAAGTCCGTTGCGGTGCTTTTCATCCGGCTAGTTTTCCATGGCGCCAAAGCGAACCTCTAGGGAAACGATCTTCCTTCTTGGACAAGTGAAGTCCTTATTTTAGCATGTGCATGGATTTCCCCCACCAAAAGGTGGATTATTGAGGGATTTCCCTTGGGTTGATTCTTGAAATCCCCAATAAGTCTTGCATATAGATCCGGAAATGTGTAGTACAGAATAGGAATGCTATATGAAGCCCATCTGGACAGATTGGTCTTGATTGGTGATGTTTTATTTTGCGTACCGGAGAATACTCTGCCTTTAAACGAGTAGTTTGTGGAGTCGGTGGGTTGTGCCTGTGAAGTGGAGTAACAAGAAGTACTAGAATGGGGATTCCAGGAAATTACCCTCATAATTCTTATAATGTATGCTATGGAAAGACAAGTTTTCTGGCACTGCAGGATATTACAGGGTTTGGTTTGAGTTTGGGTGCAGAAAGAGAGCTTCTATTGAACCCGCCAAGGGATCGTGAGGAACACTAGCACTAGCTCCCCTTTTGGATTGTGAAACCAGTCCTTGGCGGATAGTATAGCTATTGTGAGCTACGAGCTCTTAAAAGTCTTCGTGCCGAACAGACAAGGGGATGCTGACCAGCTTAAGTCTAGATATTGAACTGGCATTTTGAGCAACGGGCAAGGGCTGAACTGTATTCGCGTTATGGTTGTCTGACATGAGTGCCTGGAATATTGGCGTTCGTCAGGTTAACATAATGAGAGTCTTAGGCCTGCGCGCCATTAAGACTAAAGTCTCCGACTATAGGCTGTGGAGCATAATGCTCAAACTTTACCGTTTTGCTTTAGACCCTTGAACAGTATTGGGACCCTTGTTTTCTGGTACACCAAGAATGTGCTCTGAGTGCATGGAGCGTCGGGCCACGTGGCTGATGTTTGTGATATATTAATTGTGCGTGAGTGCACATTGCTTGATATATCTGCTTGTGAAATGCTATGCCTGCAGGGAAGGAATACCACTGCCCCGAGAAAGGGGTAGGGTCGTTATAAATTTGTCAGCTGAATGATGACCGTTACCTTGTTTGCCACCATCATGGTGGGATGTCCTTGTGCAGGTGCTGGAGAGCCGAGCGGGAAATAGAGGGCTGAAGCCCCTGCTGTTGTTGTTGCTGGCCCTCAAAGGCTGAGCAAAGAACTTTATTATTTTCATATGTGGTCGGCCTGCGTGCCGATGTTTGTAATCCACACCTGTGAAGTTTAACTGTAAGGCCTTAAGGCCAAACTTTTGTGTATTTGGTATACATTCCTTTGGGGTTATAAATAAATGTGGTTGTTTATATATAGTAGACATTCGTGGCTGTTGAGTTCAATATTAACTTTAAATCTTCCATTAGTATGCTCTGAGTTAAGATGCAAGTATGTTTTGGTATTAACATGTAACCTCGCCGCCTATTTGTTGCATATAGTGTGGGGCCCCAGCCGGACCTTCTATTATATGTTATTTAATGGATGGGGTCGTTACACAGAACCTCTTTGGAAAATTTCTCTCCTATGAACTACATATGAACACCAGAAAGAAGGAAAAGCAAAGCAACCGGACTTCCAGCAAAGAGAAGTCGGTAGCTCTAAAGGCTGAAGGTTCAAGAAAGTCCAAAGCGGTGTCACCAGTAAGCACTCGTGCCCCCAGACACTCCAGAAGACCCGAACCTAGCACGTCAGGCTCTGAGCTATCAAATGGAGAGTTTTCTCTCATATCTAAGCAGTTCAAGAAACTGCTGGTAAGAGGAGACAGATGAAGAATCAGTCTTCCTAATCTGACTTCAGGAATTTCCATCGTGCTGGTGATAATTCCAGAAAAAGCTATAACCAAGATGACAAGTACAAATCTAAATAGAACAAACATTCATCCTCTGGCGTTGTGTACTATTGTAGCAATAAGGCAGGACACATGATTGTAGAGTGTCCATACAATAAGAAGGAAGGCCCCAAGAAAGAAGAGAAGAGATCCTTCAAGGGCAAGAGAAAAGAAGAAAAGAGCTTCGTTGCCAGGAAGTCCCAGACTCTTAGTGACAGTGACTCAAGCGAGTCCATCTCAGAGAATGAGGAAGCATACTTCAGGCTTATGGCTCAATCAGACGAGGAAGTTGGCGACTCCGAGCACCACGGGAAGGTAAACTTGCATACAATACTCTCTGAGTCGGATACCTCCTCAAATGGTCATAAAGGCTATTCTTCTAAGGAAGAGAATTCTGAATTAATGATTCACCACGAGAACCTTTTGAAAGTGTTTGACAAATGCCGCAAGGTAGTCAAAATGCAGTTGAAAGAAATTTCCTCCCTCAAGGCAGTGGAAACTAGTCTGAAGGAGGAAATTGCAAAATTGCTTCCTCTCAGGGAGGAAGCCCACTCCTTGGAAGAGTAACTCAAAGTCTCTGCTGAAACATTGAGTCTGAAGGATAAATACCTTGATGAGCCAGAAGAAAAGCTCTTGGTGGAGAGAAAACTTGTGGAAAGTTACTCCAAGACGAAGACTATTCTTCCTCTCATCGATGAGTTTTTAGCTCCGAAGAAGGGTAGTGGTCTTGGCCACAAAACTGGAAAAGGTAAGGGTTCCAAGAAAGCTAGTGACAAAGAAAATGGGAAGGCACCTCTAGGTCAACCCTCATTTGGGAAGGAAATCTTCCCGACAAACAAGTGTGACCTTGAGTCGTCCTACGGTCATCTTGCTAGGCCTACCTATGTAGAGCCCAAGAAGCGATACCAGGGATGGACCAATCCCCGATACTATTGTGCTAGTGTTTTGAAAGCACCTTATGAAGAGATTGAACTCAAGATATGGTCCTTATGTTCATGGACATAACCATAAGAGGGCACCAAAAGCAAAAACTTTTGTACCTATGGCAAAGGAGATGTAGAAGCCTTGTGTATGCTGTAATCAGGAGGCTTCCACCTCCAAGTATGTTGCCCCTACTAGACCTCAAGTTCAAAAGGTAAAGCAGGAATACCAGAGAAGGTACAACAGGTTTGACTATTGGTGTTGCGGTAAAATTGGTCATTTTGGCGCAGATTGTTGGTTTAACCCTACTAATTTTGAAACTCCACGAGTTAACCCTGTGTGACAAACCACTGTCAAAGTTAATGTTCCTAGTGGTGGTAAGCTGATAAGGAACAAAGGACCCAAATATGTTTGGGTACCTAAGCTAAAGTTATTTGTCTTTGCAAGTATGTATAAAGGCCAACAAAAATCTCATCTGGTATTTGGACAACGGATGCTCTCTGCATATGACCGATACAAGAAGCCTACTGCGAGAATTCACCCCAATCAAAGACAGACCAAAAGTCATCTTTGGAGGGTCAGACAGGGGAATTACTAAAGGTTACGGTATGATTTCCAATGGAATAGTTTCTTTCACAGACGTGGCTTATATTGAAGGATTACAGCATAATCTGATAAGCATAAGTCAACTATGTGATAAAGGCTATATCGTTGAGTTCTACAAGGACAATGTCTGATAAAGTCGTCTGCAAATATGGAGATGATCTTAAGAAGCACTCAGAGTAGAAATATATTTTGTTTAAATTTCCTATGTTTAGACAATTCTACCCCAGTATGTTTTCTTGGAAAAGATAGTGCGTCTCTTTATGACCAATGGCATAAGAGATTAGCACATATTAATTTCAAAACCTTAAATATGTTATTTTCTCACAACTTAGTGCGAGATTCCCCCAGTATTAAGTGCCTTAAAGAGAGTCCATATCACTCATGCCAAATGGGTAAGAAGACAAGGGCTATCTTCAAGGGTATTGCTGAAAAAGATTCTTCGAGAAGTTTATATTTACTTCATATGGACTTATTCGGTCTCATGCCAATTAACAGTTTAGGAGGTAAAGTATATACGTTGGTAATTGTTGATGAATACTCTCATTTTACTTGGGTGTTTTTTTTTGAAACACAAGTCAGACACCTTTGATTCTTTCACTAATTTTGTCCAGCAAATTCAAAATGAATTTAACTGCTCAGTGGTCAAAATCAAAAGTGACCACGAAACAGAAATTGAGTCTGGTACCATGACAAAATTCTGTGAAAGCCAAGGTATCTTTCATGATTTTTCCTCCCAACGTACTCCACGGCAAAATGGAGTTACTGAGAGAAGGAATAGAACCCTCATTGAAGCATGTACAACTACATTGAATGACGCTTCACTACAAGAGTACTTTTGGGCTAAAGCAGTCAACACAGCTTGCCACATGCAAAACAGAGCTTTAATAAACAAGAACCACCGTATGACTCCCTATAAACTATTGAAGGGCAGAAAACTTATTGTGACCTATTTTAAAATCTTTGGAAGTAAGTGTTGAAACAGAAAAACCGGTCTCTATGGAGTTCACCCTTGGGGAAGGGGTGATCGTACACCTACTTATCTCCTGCAAGTAAAAGTACAAGCAAAAGGAAAAAAGAGAGAGGACAAAGGACTGACCCAAGGGCTCGACGCGGAGGACCCACCACATACCCGGATGATCACTGAGTGCTTCCCCTCCTTAACCAAATGTCAGGCTAAGGTACCTCAGGAAGCACTAACAAGCAAGAAGACAAGTAAGTGTGTGCCCTGAGGTACCCCCTTTGGTCCTATTTATAGATTTCTGAAAACAGCTTGCAGATAGCCAACCCCCGATGTTCTAAATGGCTATGTGCAGCCCAACGGAGTCTGCCAACATATTAACTCCGTTGTTCCAGACAGATATTGGCACCCCCTGCAGGGCCATCCCGGTAATTTGGCCTTTGGTCCCCACGGGGAAGGGGTTTTCTAACCCCCGGGTCAACCCGCAACTATATCGGGTAGGAGCGAGCTGGGGCTGACCTGGACTGACCCGCCTAGGAGAGGCGAGCCGGGGCCAGCTCGAGACTGGCCCGCCTAGGAGAGGCGAACCAGGGCTGACTCAGGACTGGCCTGCCTATGAGAGGCGGACCAGGGCTGACTCGGGGCTAGCCTGCCTAAGAGAGGGAGACCAGGGCTAACCTGCCTAAGAGAGGCGAGTCGGGGCTGACTCGAGGCTTGCCCTCCTAGGAGTGACGGACCATGGCTGACTCGGGGCTAGCCCGCCTAGGAGAGGAAGACAAGGGCTGACCCGCCTAGGAGAGGCGAGCAGGGGCCGACTCGGGGCTGGCTCGCCTAGGAGAGGCGGACCAGGGCTGACTTGCCCAGAAGATCTCTCAGACCCTGAAGAGAGTGAACCGTTCCTCTGGGACCATCCGTCCGCTTATGCTGGCGCGGGTCGGAGTTGGCATGTTTGCCTATCTGAATCCAGTCGCCGAATACGGGGTTGTACATAATCCCCACTCTTTGTGAGCTTTGTAAAAGCTCGAAAAGAAACATCCAACCCCACGTGTTTGGTGAGAGCCCTACTGAGCTGGAGGGAATCTTTTGGTGCGGGCCCACCTTTGTGCTATAAATATGTCGTCAGGCCTTTGGGATAAATACTCTCCACTAACTCATGCGATCGATAGCTGAACGATGTCTATGTTCGAGGAGATGCGGGCTTGCCTAGAGGCAGCGAGGGAAGGCAGTCGGGAGTTGGCCCTTGGGGCCGCCCCATGGTTAGCGTGTGGGTCGTCGGGTCCCCTTTTTAGACCAAAGAAAGGGAAGATCATCAGACGATCTCCTGCACGTGACGACCCCACATCCGGCTCGGCCGGCTGTACCGAGGTCGCCCCTGAGGTATGTGATTCTTCTGTCTGAGTCGTCGCTCGACCTTTTGATTCCGATTTCTGCAGGAGGCGCTTTGCTAGGATGGGGGAGAACTGGGGCATTTCGCTCTACTGATAGATGATCGGGTCATCAGCCCCTCGGCCCAGAAGCATGTCCTTTATACAAATCCTCCGCCGTCGATGCCCCCTAGGCTAGGGAAGCCTTTTGTCAATCTTGAAGGAGAAAATTTTCAGGGGCGGCCGGGTACCTCTCGACTAGCTGCCGATGCGGGCGAGGTTCCGACTCTGGGTGAGCTCTTCACTTTTTCCCGCTTACCATTATCTGCACTCTCTGACTTATTCTTGCAGGTTACAACGTAATCTCTTATTCTGACGCTGAGATGAGCGAGGGGTACTCGCCTCCCCCAGATACGGATCACATCTCAAACTACCTAGGGGATCTGCTGGATGCCGCGAAGATGAAGAAGCTGGTGACACGATTGTTCCAGAAACACACGTTGCTGCTGCAGGAAGTTTTCAACATGGTAGAAAAGGACAAGGCCGCGACAGAAGAGAGATTAGCAGCTCTGGAGGGGGAGAGGCGACCAGCCGACGGGGACGAATTCACCTCTCCGGGGGTGCATATTATGCAAGCCGAGGAGCGGCTTAGGCACATCACGGTAGATGCTGGCCTTGTTCAGGAAGAGCTAGCGGTGATTTGCGAGTACCATTATCCTCGCATGCCGCCCCGATCATAAGCGAGGAGGCGAGACAGGTGGAAGTGGATTCAGTACTGAGCCACCTGCCTCCTCCGTGCTGCTGGCCGCCGGGCCCGGTTCGTCTCCGTATGCAAGGAACGACAAGCGTAGTACCGTGAACTTTCTGTTTTGGACATTTGGATTTGTAATAATTCAGGACCGCTCGCGCTCGCTAATGGGCGAGTACATTGCTATATTTTCTTTCACTGGGTTGATTATTATTCTTTGGGGGGCGCGGGTGAAATGCTTTGGTTCTCCTGAATCTTTTTCGAGCGAGCTCGATATTGCTGAGTCGACTCGTCTTGCCCGTATACGGGGCTCTGGCGGGAGCGAGTCGATCGCCCGCGGGCCGCGTATCTGGGCGACCCACGAGATGATCCTAGCAGGTACATATCGCAGCCACACACCTCTCATGCGAGCGTGGTTGAGATCGGCTTTCTGCCGCGAACTCGCGGCCTGTTGGCGAACGGATATGAACTTGATTCGGGTTCAAAAGTTAAAACGTCAGGGTAAATTTTGCTATCCGCACTTTTCCCGCCGGCGGAACGTTTTCCTGCCCGATTCAATTCTATAAATAGGCCCTGTCGACCTTCTCACCTACTGCATTTAAAGCTTTCTTTCTTAATTCCTATCTTACAAGAATCGCTTTGTCCCGCTCGGCGAAATTCCTGCGAGATTGGTGGCGGTAGTGGCGAGGCAGAGGGGAGGATCAAGTGCGCCTGGACCTTCTCTGAACACGATTTCCCTCAAGCCGCCATCACCGAGCATAAGTTCCTTGATGCCATAGGTAGCTTCGTGCTGCTAAGTTTTGTTGCGAGGCAGCCTGGGAAAGGAGAGCGGATCAACGACCTTTCCGCGGATGACCTTATGATCCCCACAGCTCACTTCGAGGCGGGCCTCCAACTGCCCCTATGGCCGGAAGCCCGCCAGATATTCAAGTACTTCGGGGTCGTCCCGACAGATGACCCCCAACTCCACTGCGGTAGTGGTCGGGTTCGCTTGCTTCCTGCGGTAAGAGAGGGTTGAGTTTAGCCTCGTGGTCTTTCACAAGCTGTTCTCTTCCGAGCGATTAAGAACAAGACCGTCTGCTTCGCCAGCACCATGGTGAAGGTGCGAGAGACAACCAATAAGAGCCACAACTGGCTGAAGAAGTTCATCTTCGTCAAAGGGGACTTCGACAACGTCCCCTTCTCGTCGGTCCAGCTCAGCGAGGCGAGCTATCTCACCCCTAGCTTGGGTTGCCATGAAGCGGGGCTATTAGGGTTCTTCACCGGAAAGAACTTTGAAGTGGCATTCCTCCGCAGGAACATGGACGACCTTGTCCCCGTCCCGCCCGGGGAAGGTAAGTGTCTCGCGCTTCCGCCTTTATACCTATCCATTAAATTCTCTAAGAATTATTCTTCTTGCAGGAGAGCGCGACATCCCTCTATACCCCCCCCCTATGAGAGCGTGCGACTCGCTTCCAACAGGCTCGCCCGGGCTGAGGCGTCGGCCTCCGCTCACCGCAAGGTCACGGTCCCTGCAGCCCCAAAGAGACCCAATCACGAGCAACCTCGGGCTCCGCCACCGCCCAAGAAACCAAAGAAGGCGGGCGGCGCGCTTCCCTCGGATTCCGAGAAAGGAAAGGCCCCCATGGGCCAACCCTCTGGGGATCTCGCCCCCGCGGCCCCTTCGACCGGCAGCTCTCTCGGCGGGGAGGCCGGCACCTCTGGGCCGCAAGAAAGGGGTCAGCCCGCCGTGAAGCCGGTGCCAAGAGGGCACCGCAACTTCGGCTATGGAGAGGGGCCTACTAATGAGCTCGGTGTTTCGCTCTACCAATGGGATAAGGAGATGAACCATGTTATCCTCTCCTCGCAGCTGCCAAGTTGGTTAGAACAGAACACCATCAGAGGAGAAGCCTATAATCTCTCGTTCGGCCTCTATGCCCGGGAGGATGTCACTATCTACGATGAGGAGGACATGCGGGTGCTGACTCACGAGAGCGCGCGGGCCCAGCTCCGAAGCCTCGAACTGGCCCACATGGTCAGCCGGTGATGCCTCCGGTCAGAGAAGAATGCCCCCTCGCTTAAGAAGCTAGCTGACAAGAAGGAGGCGGCCCGCAAACTCACTCAAGGGGAGGCGGATGATTAGATAAAGCGAGCCGATGCAGCCGAAGCAACCCTTGCTCAGTACCTGGGGGCAGTATGTCCCTCAACTCGCACCAATCCTCTATTGCCTTTTATTATACTCGTCTCAGTCACCCTTCTTCTCGCAGGATGAGACGACAGCCAGCAGGATGGTCATCAAGATCGCCACCCTCAAGCAGGAGAAGGAGGTAATGCAGGCGCGGGTGGGCGCGTTGGAGGCCGCAGCGATCGCTCCGCCGCTGTCTAGCAGCGACTGTCAGCTCATGCACTATAACAAGTACGACCTTGAGGTCCTGATGCAGAAGAACGCCGCCAGCGTGGCGAAGTATAGCCTCTAGACGCTATGGCGGGACGACTTGATCAAAAGCGAGGGCGTTAAGCTTTCGGCGAGCGACGTAGTACCGGAATTATTCCTTTTGGTACCAAAGCCGGGCGACGGCCCCTACCATAGCATATAGGGGGTTCACCATTCGGGGCCCGCTTCGTCGGAAGATTGCACCTCGTCCAACATTTGTGCTTTTGTTGTAGTGGGGGCACGGGCCGAGAATTGGGATTTTGTAATAACCAATATTTTGATCGATTCCAATATACTTAAAATTATTTCTTTACTTTTACTTTATGATGTGAATGCTTTCGCTTTCTTATACTCACAATTCGTTTTGTATCTTCGGATCTGTTGTGCCTTTGCGAGTTAGGGCGCCTTTTCATTCCAGATTAGGACTTTGGCTAAACAGCGGTGGGCAAGATAGTTCATCCGTACAGCAAGTCAGTGACCTGCATCCTCCGCGCGGGCCCGCCATACCATTTGCGGTGCAGAGTAGGGGAGGCGACTCGTCTCGCGCCCTTAATTCCTGGCTCTGCGCATGCCAGCCTCGGGGACCTCGGCGTGACTGAGTTCTCACCGCCTGGATCCTTTCCCCGGGGGCTCACCATGCCAAAGGTAAGAGTTGACGTACATAGCCCGTCGGCCTTCCGAAGCCGTCTCGATTGCCCCGCGGCCCTTGTCTTCGTAACGTGAACATTTAGCTTCCTCCCTTAGGCACTGAGTCTGCCAAGACTTGTTGTTTCTGCCGAACAATGCGGAAGGGACCCGAGTGGATTCCTAGAATGACATCCAGTCCTGCCAACTTGATGGGAGCCTGGCAGCAGGATCTTCTCGGGGTCTGAGTTGACTACTCCGAGTGACATCCAGCCCTACCAGCTTAATAGGAGCCTGGCAGCGAGATCTGCTCGGGGTCTGAGTAGACTCCTTCGAGTGACATCCATCCCTGCCAGCTTGATGGGAACCTGGCAGCGGGATATGCTCGGGGTCTGAGTAGACTCCTCCAAGTGACATCCAGCCCTACCAACTTGATGGGAGCCTGCCAACGGGATCTGCTCGGGGTCTGAGTAGACTCCTCTGAGTGACATCTAGCCCTGCCAGCTTGGTGGGAGCCTGGCAGCGGGATCTGCTCGGGGTCAGGATAGACTCCTCCGAGTGACATCCAGCCCTTCCATCTTGATGGGAGCCTGCCAACGGGATCTGCTCGGGGTCTGAGTAGACTCCTCCGAGTGACATCCAGCCCTGGCAGCTTGATGGGAGCCTGGCAGCGGGATCTTCTCGGGGTCTGAGTAGACTCCTTCGAGTGACATCCAGCCCTGTCAGCTTGATGGGAGCCTGGAAGTGGGATCTGCCCGGGGTCTGAGTAGACTCCTCCGAGTGACATCCAACCCTGCCAGCTTAATGGGAGCCTGGTAGCGGGATCTACTCGGGGTCTGAGTAGACTCCTCCGAGTGACATCTAGCCCTGCTAGCTTGATGGGAGCCTGACAGCAGGATTTGCTCAGGGTCTGAGTAGACTCCTCCGAGTGACATCCAGCCCTAGCAGCTTGATGAAAGCCTTGCAGCGGGATCTGCTCGGGGTCTAAGTAAACTCCTTTGAGTGATATCCAGCCCTACCAGCTTGATGGAGCTTGGCAGCGGGATCTGCTCGGGGTCTGAGTAGACTCCTCTGAGTGACATCCACCCCTGCCAGCTTCATGGGATCCTGGCAGCGGGATATACTCGGGGTCTGGGTAGACTCCTCTGAGTTACATCCAGCCCTGCCATCTTGGTGGGAGCCTGGTAGCGGGATCTGCTCGGGGTCTAGGTATAATCCTCTGAGTGACATCCAGCCCTGCTAGCTTTATGGGAGCCTGGCAACGGGATCTACTCAGGGTCTAAGTAGATGCCTCCGAGTGATATCCAGCCCTGCCAGCTTGATGGGAGCCTAGCAGAGGGATCTGCTCGGGGTCTGAGTAGACTCCTCCGAGTGACATCTTGCCCTGCCAGCTTGATGGGAGCCTGGCAGCGGGATCTGCTAGGGGTCTGAGTAGACTCCTTCGAGTGACATCCAGCCCTGCCAGCTTAATGGGAGCCTGGCAGCGGGATCTGCTCGGGGTTTGAGTAGAATCCTCCGAGTGACATCCAGCCATGCCAGCTTGATGGGAGCCTGACAATGGGATATGCTCGGGGTCTGAGTAGACTCCTCTGAGTGACATCCAGCCCTGTCAGCTTATGGGAGCCTAGCAGCAGGATCTGTTTGGGGTCTGAGTAGACTCCTCCGAGTGACATCCAGCCTTGCCAGCTTGATGGGAGCCTAGCAGCGGGAGCTACTCAGGGTTTGAGTAGACTCCTCCGAGTGACATCCAGCCCTGCCAGCTTGATGGGAGTCTGGCAGTGGGATCTGCTTGGGGTCTGAGTAGACTCCTCCGAGTGACATCCAGTCCTGCTAGCTTGATGGGAGCTTGGCAGCGGGATCTACTCGGGGTCTGAGTAGACTCCTCCGAGTGACATCCAGCCCTGCTAGCTTGATGGGAGCCTAACAATGGGATCTGCTCAGGGTCTGAGTTGACTAGCATTTGCATTTTTAATCGTTGGGACACAAGTTCATCAAAAGAAGCTTTATTAGAAACTGAAACGCCACTTACATGACTTAGGGGAAAAAATGTTTTAAGTCATCACCACTCCAGGTGAGATGTAGGGTCTCTCCCTCCATATTCTGGAGGCGGTACCCTCCTGATTTTAATGCATCCTGTATAATATATGGACCCTGTTAGGTACATTAGAAAATGTGTACCTGATTTGGAGAAGCCTCACTTAGCTCAATGATATACATCAAGGTGTATTTGATGTTATTTTGAGTTTATATGTGCAGGTTAAGTATTGGCTAAAATGCAGAAAAAGTTTCTAAGTCCATGTGTCGACACTTCAGGAAGTCTGTGTCGACACTTGGAAAAGCTGTGTCGACACCTGAAGCAACTGTGTCGACACACAGAATTTTGTAGTCGACATCAACTGTGTTGACACTGGGAGGCAGTGTCGACACACAGAAATAGTTAGTCGACATCAACTGTGTCGACACCGGGAGGAAGTGTCGACACACAGAAGCAGAGTCAACATCAACTGTGTCGACACCTGGAGGCAGTGTCGACGCACAAATTCTGTGACTATATCAACTGTGTCGACACACAGGACTTATGTCGACACATAGTTGATTGCTGTGGAGTGGAGAAGTGATTGTGTCGACACAAATAATAAGTGTCGACACATTCTCAAGATGCTGTGACAAGAAGCTGTGTCGACATCAAGGCAGCTATGTCGACACCACCAAAGTCTGTGTCGACACTTAAGTCACTTGTGTCGACACATATTGATAGATTTTCTCGACACTTTATGACAGTCTGTCTCGACACTTAATGACAGTCTCGATGCTTTGCTGACAAAGACAAAGGCTCAAGAACTGTTTGAATACTTGACAGCTGTGAGTTACAACAGGTTTACTGAAGCTGTCAGACTTGTCAGAAGTTCGTTAGAAACCGGATCAGCCGGTTACCATGGATGAAGTCTATAAATATAGATGGATTCAGAAGAAGGAGAATAAGACAATACAAACATCTAACACAATCATTGTGAGATTAATCTCTGATCAAGAAAGTGCAAGTCACAGAAGAAGATCTTCATGAGAAGATCTAAGAAGACATTCTGAAGTGATCTTCCACTCAGATTTTGTCTAAGGGGAATTCATTCAGAATTCAGAAGTAACTTCAGAAGGTTTGGGGAGAGAGAGCTCCAACTGTTTTGAGTTTAAGGAGGAGACATCAACAAGTCTCTCAATAAGCAGATCTTGAACCATTCTGCTAAGAAGGATTCAGATTTATTTCTGATTCTAAGAAGGAAGCTAGCAGTCAGTCAACTTCAAAGGAGATCAACCCTACTAAGTTCAGATTCAATAAGCTTTGAAGAAAGCTAAGAACAGGTTGATTTCAGTCATCAGATTCATCAAGAAGCTGATCAAGAATCTTCTTATACTTTCTCTCTCAATGTGGGTAAGAGTCCATCAAATTTACTTATCAATTTCTGTAGGATCTTTTCAAAGATCTTAGTGTAAGCCTATGTTATAAAGGCTGAGTGTAGGAGATTCAGATCTCTGAGTTGTAAGCCTGTGTTATAAAGGCTGAGTGTAGGAGATTTAGATCTCTGAGTGGTAAGGCTGTTTGAGCCTGAGTGTAGGAGAATAAGTTCTCTGAGTTATAGGCCTTGTGGCAAGGCTGAGGTAGGGCTGTTAGCCTGAGTTGTAGGAACCTTATAGGGTTCTGAGTTGTAGGAACCTTTCATGGTTCTGAGCTGTAAGATCTGTGGATCTGAGAAGAAGGAAGAAGTTAGGCCGAATCTAGCACACTGCTAGATAGGTGAAGGGGGAAAGTGGATGTACCCAGACCTTGGGGAACCACTATAAATCTGTGTGCAATCTGTGATGTGTGTATGATTGTGATTGTTGTGCTGTGTTAGCTGTAGAGATATCAGATTTACTCAAAGAACTATAGATATATTCTGCCTTAGTTTAAAATAAGGAAAAGTACCTATTCACTCCCCCCCCCCCTCTAGGTATTTAGGTTGTCTTGAAGTTTAAACTATCAAGTGGTATCAGAGGGAGATTACTCAAAGAAGGACTTAACAGTCTGAGTTAGATCCCAAAGGCAGAATCAAGAATCAAGAAAATGGGTTCTGGAGAAAATCACAAGGAACTAGGTTCTATGAAATTACCCATCTGCAGGAAGGAGATATTTGGAATATGGAAAGAAAGAGTCAGGTTGTTTATGGAGGCTTCAGATCCAAGGATCTATATTACAGTTAAAGAAGGTCCATATATTCTAATGAATGTGTCAGTTCTAGATGCAAACCAGAGAACTCCCAAGGATTTTTCTGAGATGACTAAGGATGAAATCATCCTAGCAACTATGGATAAAAGAGCCCAAAATATCATAGTAAGTGTCATAGATGATTCAACCTTTCAAAATTTGATTCACTGCAAGACCTCCAAGGAAACGTGGGACACCTTGATAGTCTACATGGAGGGTTCTGAAGAAGTTAGACAAGATAAAAAGTCTATGCTAAATCAGGAATATGAAAGTTTCAGACAAGGGAAGTCATACAGCATATCTGAGTGCTACAAGAAGTTCTATAGAATAGTAAATGAACTGATGTCTTATGGAAGGGTCTTCAGTACATATGAACTGAATGTCAAATTCCTAATATCCTTGACAAAGGATTGGGATACCAAGATTTGTGCTATTAGGGAAGTGGCCAAACTTGCAGGTATTTCTCCTCCAACTTTATTTGGAAAGTTGTTGTCTTATGAAATGCAACTAATGACTAGAAAAGAGGAAGAAAGAAATGCCAAAGAGGAGCATAGAGAAAAGTCTGTGGCCTTCAAGGTTGAAGCCACTAGAAAGAATAGGAGGATGTCTCCATCACCTCCTAGGAAAGTTGCTGAAATTGCTTCAGATAATTCAGACAATCAAAGTTCAGACAGCAGTGACTCAGATAAAGACTTTGCTTCCTTCACAAGGCAGTTTCAGAGATTTTTGAAGAAGAAGCTGTGGAAGTCAAGGCCCTCCACATCACAGCCAGCTGATGACTATTATCAAAAGAGGAAGTCATCAAGGAAGGACAGGAGCAGGTCTAAGCCTAGCAAATAAGTAACATCAAAGATTGTTTGCTACTGCTGTAATAAGCCTGGACATGTTGTGGCTGATTGTCCAGACAAAAGGAAGGAGTCTGCTGATAAAAGAAAGACTCATCAAAAGAGCAAGAAGGAGAAATCCTTTGTTGCTAAGAAGGAGAAAAGCTTGTCAGACTAATCAACTTCAGAGTCTGAATCTGAAGCTGAGGCACACATTGGTCTTTATACAGCTGATGAAGAAGAAGAGTTAATGCAATTGCTGGACTCTATCTATGCACAGGAAGACCATCAGTACATGGGACTGATGGTTGTATCAGAAGAAGACAAATGCCAGGATCAGCCTGGTCCTAGCAAGGTACAATGTTTGTCTAGTAATTCAGTTTGTAGTACTGGCACAGAGTCAGATACATCTACATCAAGTGATGTGGATGGATCTGAGTCTGAAGGTGATATTCATCAGCTGATAGATGAATATGGGGACTTGTTGCAGGCTCTAAAGAAAAGCAGGAACCTTGCCAAAACTCATGCTAAGGAAATTGCAGATCTTAAGATGACTGCATCTGGTTTAGAGAAAGAATTGGATCAAAAAATTAATGAGGTTGCCAAGCTGAAAACTATTACTGTTATTCAGATGGGTACAATCACATATAAAAATGATCTAATCAAAAATCTGGAAGTCAGACTTCAAAAGGAGAAAGATTTGGTGGCTAGTTACTCCAAGCCAAAATTAGTTTTACCCTTAATAGATGAGTTTGTGGCTCAAAAGGGTAAGGCTGGAATAGGCTTTAAAGGTAACACCGGGGCTGACCATTTCAAGAGAAAGGGCAAAGCCTAAGTCCAGCCATTGAATTTTAAAGTCCTTGTAGTTTTTAGAATGGTACAAGTGCCTTCTAAAAAATATGACCTTGAGAATACTCTTGGTCATAATAAGACTGAAGTTTTAATGACAAGGGTGCTTATGTCAATAAGGCAGCCCATGTTCATAAACCCCATGGTTGTGAGAAACCAGTGGGTGTAGCTGCAGCAGTACCAGCACAATAAAAGAGATTTGTTGTCAACCAGACTGTCAAGAATGTATCTAGAAATAGATACAACAAGTATGAATGCTGGTGCTGTGGCAAGACAGGTCATTATGCCATAGATTGCTGGCACAACACTCGTGTCAGGAAGAACAGCAGTCTACCTGTTAGAAGTGTTGCAGGTAGATTTGTTAAGAATGAAGCTAACTTGAACCAAGGAACAAAGACTTACTTGGGTTCTAAGGGAAAGTAATTCTTTATTGCAGGTGAGTCCAAGTCACCATGCCCCTATATGGTACATTGGAAAATGTGTAACTGATTTGGAGAAGCCTCACTTAGCTCAATGATATACATCAAGATGTATTTGATGTTATTTTGAGTTTATATATGTAGGTTAAGTATTGGCTAAAATGCAGAAAAAGTTTCTAAGTCCATGTGTCGACACTTTAGGAAGTCTGTGTCGACACTTGGAAAAGCTGTGTCGAAACCTGAAGCAACTGTGTCGACACGCAGAATTTTGTAGTCGACATCAACTGTGTTGACACCGCAAGGCAGTGTCGATACATAGAAATAGTTAGTCGACATCAACTGTGTCGATACCGGGAGGCAGTGTCGACACACAAAAATAGTTAGTCGACATCAACTGTGTCGACTCCGGGAGGCAGTGTCGACACACAGAAGCAGAGTCAACATCAACTGTGTCGACACCTGGAGGCAGTGTCGACACACAAATTCTGTGACTATATCAACTGTGTTGACACACAGGACTTGTGTCGACACACAGCAGAGTTTCAACATAGTTGATTGCTGTGGAGTGGAGAAGTGATTATGTCGACACAAATAATCAGTGTCGACACATTCTCAAGATGCTGTGACAAGAAGCTGTGTCGACATCAAGGCAGCTATGTCGGCACCACCAAAGTCTTTCTCGACACTTAAGTCACTTGTGTCGACACATATTGACAGATTGTCTCGATACTTTATGACAGTCATTCTCGACACTTAATGATAGTCTCGACGCTTTGCTGACAAAGACAAAGGCTTAAGAACTGTTTGAAGACTTGACAGCTGTGAGTTACAACAGGTTTACTGAAGTTGTAAGACTTGTCAGAAGTTCGTTAGAAACCGGATCAGCCGGTTACCATGGATGAAGTCTATATATATAGATGGATTCAGAAGAAGGATAATAAGACAATACATACATCTAACACAATTATTGTGATATTAATCTCTGATCAAGAAAGTGCAAGTCACAGAAGAAGATCTTCGTGAGAAGATCTAAGAAGACATTCTGAAGTGATCTTCCATTCAGATTTTGTCTAAGGGGAATTCATTCAGAATTCAGAAGTAACTTTAGAAGGTTTGGGAAGAGAGAGCTCCAGCTGTTTTGAGGTGAAGGAGGAGACATCAACAAGTCTCTCAAGAAGCAGATCTTGAACCATTCTGCTAAGAAGGATTCAGATTTATTTCTGATTCTAAGAAGGAAGCTGGCAGTCAGTCAACTTCAAAGGAAATCAACCCTACTAAGTTCAGATTCAAGAAGCTTTGAAGAAAGCTAAGAACAGGTTGATTTCAGTCATCAGATTCATCAAGAAGCTGATCAAGAATCTTTTTATCCTTTCTCTCTTAACAAGGGTAAGAGTCCATCAAATTTACTTATCAATTTCTGTAGGATATTTTCAAAGATCTTAGTGTAAGCCTGTGTTATAAAGATTGAGTGTAGGAGATTAAGATCTCTGAGTTGTAAGCCTGTGTTATAAAGGCTTAGTGTAGGAGATTTAAATCTCTGAGTGGTAAGGCTGTTTGAGCCTGAGTGTAGGAGAATCAGTTCTCTAAGTTGTAGGCCTTGTGGCAAGGCTGAGGTAGGGCTGTTAGCCTGAGTTGTAGGAACCTTATAGGGTTCTGAGTTATAGGAACCTTTCTGGGTTCTGAGCTGTAATATCTGTGGATCTGAGAAGAAGGAAGAAGTTAGGCCGAATCTAGCACACTGCTAGATAGGTGAAGGGGGAAAGTGGATGTATCAAGACCTTGGGGAACCACTATAAATCTGTGTGCAATCTGTGATGTGTGTATGATTGTGATTGTTGTGCTATGTTAGCAGTAGAGATATCAGATTTACTCAAAGAACTGTAGCTATATTCTACCTTAGTTTAAACCAAGGAAAAGTACATATTCACCCCCCCTCTAGGTGTTTAGGTTGTCTTTAAGTTAAAACTATCCGACCCTCCCAGTTGGGATTGAGTTTCCTATCGGCGACTGACCTCCCTGCGGCATCCACTTTTCTCAGAACTAAGTCCCCCTCAGTGAACTGCTTGATCCTAACATACTTATCGAAATACTTAACCATCCTCCTCTGATGGCGTCGTCATCCCCCGGCTTGTTGATTTGGAGCGTCATCCTCTGGACGATGATGGTGACCCGGTACATGTCATAGATCTGCATCATGTTGCTGTAGAAGATCCCCTTCCGGATGACTATGGTGACCCGGTTGATGTTGGTGCCGGCTCACACTTGATGTTCCCTCGCCGCCTTGAGATGATGGTTTACTTGTTGGTGCCGTTGCTCGTCGCCATATGGAGCTTGAAGATCTTTATGACCGTGTCCGCAAGTCGGAATGTTGAAACTTTGCCGCGACATCCACCGCCATCGCCGCGTCATTTAATGTTGGAACTTTGCCGCGACATCCACCGCCATCGCCGCGTCATGATATCCACCGCCATCGCCGCGTCATTTTAATGTTGGAACTTTGCCGCGACATCCACCGCCATCGCCGCGTCATTTTAAATATTATTTCAGATTTTAATTATGTTTTTATTTGGCAATGTTTATGCCATATTGTGTTTTTTATTAATGAGTGTTGTTTTTATTTAGTTATTATGGGCTGCAAATAGCCAAACTAATGATGTAGCCTATATATAGGCAAGTTGTTTTCATGATGGATTAGAGAATGAAAAATTGAAAACCAAAATTCAAATTTTGAATTTCCCCCTCCTCTCTCTTCCCCTCTTGGAAAATTCATTTCCTCCTCCTCCTCTCCTCTCCTCCTCTCCAAAATTTCGGCCTCCCCCCTTTCCTTCCCTCCTCCCCCATCTTTTAATCCAAGAGAAGAATCGGCCCAAGCTTGTGGTGAATCTTGTGAAACTTCAACGGCGTCGGAAGGCAACGAAGAACTTGGAGTTTCTCTCCAACCGGCACGCTTTCGGTGGATCCGGAACGGAGCGATCCAAAGAGAGTTAAATCGGAATCATCCATTCCGGTTGGGTAACGAACGTCTCCACTCTTGTGTGTTTCTCTCTAGGATCTTTTCTTTGGGCATTTAGCATATCGCGTGATTTGTGATTGGTAGAATTTTCGTGGATAATATCTATTAAATTATTGTTATTGATATTTGTTTCCCATTTGAATTCGTGAGGCGTGGCGGCCCTCATTTTATTTCGTTGGGAGAGAACCACCCGTTATCCGAATCCTTATTTTCGGTGGTGTCTCTTTTGGTACAACGTACGCTCGACCGAACCGTGTGGGTTCATTTCGCTTGAGAGGATCTTGGCCTATAGCCTTGATATTATCTTAAGGGGCCTAGCGAACCCCCCGAATCCTATTAAATTAATTGTTGCAACTTGCGTAGTGGCTGTGTTTATTCTTCGTGTGAGCGTAATAGTAATTATAATTAAGCGAGCGCGTGAATCCCTTAGCCGTTACGGTGTCGAAACCCGTGCCCTACATCAATTTGGTATCAGAGGGAGGTTCTCGTCAATTTCCTAATTGGCAATCCACCCCTCTCAAAATTTAAAATTCAAATTTCAAATTTCAAATTTCCAATTTCGAATTTTAAAATTCAAATTTCAAATTTCAAATCTCAAATTTCCAATTTCGAAATTTCAAATTTCAAGTTTCAAAATTCAAAATTCAAATTTTGAATTTCAAAATTCAAAATTAAATTTCAAATTTCAAATTTCAAATTTCAAATTTCGAATTTCAATTTCAAATTTCAAAATTTAAATTTCAAATTTCAAATTTCAAATTTCCAATTTCAAATTTCAAATTTCAAATTTCCAAATTTCAAATTTCAAATTTCAAATTTCAAATTTCCAATTCCAAATTCAAAATTTAAAATTTTTCTCAAAATCTAAAAAAATAAAATTCTGGAAATTCTCTATCTTATTTTCAATAAGAAATAAAAAAATTTATTTTTCATTAAGTCATTATTTTTATTAAGTTATTTTAAAATTTAATAGTTGGTCTGCAAATAGCGACCTTAAGAAAATTTTAATTTTCTTACAATTTTAAATTTAAAATTTCTGGAATTTATCCATCTAATTATTAGTAAGAAAATCAAAAAAAATTTATTTTTCATTAAGTTTTTATTTTTATTAATAAATTTGAAATTTAGTATTTGGTGTGCCAATAGCCGCCTAGATTTTTATTTTCTCAGTAAAAAAAATCCAGCAAAAGTTTTTAATAATCTCCATATTTTTGCAAGCAAGAATATCAAAAAAATAGATATATTATTTTGAAATATTAGCGGGAACAAATCGATTTTGAAAAATTAAGTAGAACCAGACTATATTTCTTTCTATTTGTGCACTTAATCCGAGTAGTCTATCCCCATTTTCCCGCTGAAAATTAAAACACAAAAAATGGCCTACGATGTTCACGTTTCCCGAATGAAATCTTTAGGTTCCGTCATGAAAGTTAGAAAGCCAGTCCATTGCCCGGTAGTGGAAGAGATTAAGGGGTTGATTGGCCAACTAAAAGCTAATCAAGTTGTTCCGCGCACCTCTAGGCGTGTTAGGATTCCTGCTCCGACATATGATGGGCTAGGTGGACCACGAGTGTTTCTATGTTGGGTGAATGACATAGAGCATTATTTTGAGCAATATCGTATTGTGGATCCCCACAGGATTCCCGTTGCAAGACTGCAATTATTTGGTCGAGCCCAAACTTTCTGGCTCAATGAGGAAAGACGTTTAGGAATGCCCTCCGTCGACCCACGTATAGGTTGGCAGATTATGAAGAATTTATTAACGGATGAGTATTACCCTCCATACTGCCGCTCTCCGTCGTCTGATTATTTGAGTGAGTCGCCGCCTAAGATTTTGCCTACATCGAACCAGCATGTTCCCTCGTACTCCCGTATGAGGACGTATCATGATTTTAGTTCTCCCCGCCTGGGCACTAGACCCTTTCCTGTTTACGAGAGTGTTCCTATCAGCGTGATTGAATCTGAGCTTGCGATTACGAGTACGCCTGTCACTGAGGACGATGCTGTTAATGTTGACAACATGAGTGACGATGAGGAGATTGGTTACCCGAGTGACTTGGATGAGGATTTCTCATTTGAGGAACCCTCTCCACTCCCTTTCGATGAAATTTTGGAGCCATCCCCTTTGACTGTTGTGGAGCCTTTTGATGATCCTAAGTCGATTGATATTCTAGCTGAGTCAGAAGAGTTACAGTCTGCTGAGAGCTTACTCAGTCGTGATTCATTTGACGATCTATTTGGACATGAGCTTGCTATTTCTAGTCCGAGACGTATCGAAGTGCCCGTTTCTGAGATTTTCACTATAACTGATGTCAGGACTGATGTGTTGGAAGATTGTTCTAGTAAAGGAGTTAAACTTTTGGAATACGATATTGAAGTGGAACCGGATGAGCATCCCCTTATGCTAACACCTTTACCAAAACTTGAATGTGATTTTAACTCTCTACCGTTTGTAACGCCTGATCTCATTGTAGTGTTGTCGATCTATGATCCGATCACTGAATCTGAAATACATGAATTACCACATGATTTAGAAGATATGTCGGATGATTTTTCCGTAAGAGCGAATCCACTGTTTGAATTTTCTTACGACTTTATTGGGTTGCGACCGGATGATCTTTATTGGAAGTCAAATCCGTGTTTTGAGGTTTCGAATTGGAATACTAGTGGTACCTTGGCGATGGTGCCGTATGACGTGATGTCCCCTCGACAAACTTATTTGCCAAGCCCGGTCGCACGCATTTATCCCCTGCCTTTTGATGATCCGTGCACGCACATGCTAGTGAACGTAGTTACGAATGTTAAGTTGTGTTGCCTGTACGTCATGTCAAATCCGAGAGCGCCCCGTTCTATATATAGTGATGAGTGCTTTCTGTTAGCTTTTATTCATGACGTTTTAAAATTTAAATTTAAGTTTAAATCTAAAACTACGACATTGTATGGCGTTGATTTCGCCACTGCTTTTATAGCACCCGTGCCACCTGACTTGGTCCCGTTACTGCCCACTGTTAAGGCAAGTCACGTTACACATGGGTTCTCCCCACACAGTTCTAAGATTGTTTGTTGGAATCGGAGCGTATCCTACCGTTATATAAGTGATTTGGTTTTGGTTTGTCTCGTCCCTGAACGGATGCCTCCGGGCATCTTAGAAATATTTATGAACCGGCCAGTCCATTATTTGCGAATCTTATGGAAATTTAGTAGCATGACATTTCTTGTAGAATTTTCCATTGATTGGGGCATCGCTCCTATTTTCTACTTTTCATACTTTACGCGTCATGCTTCTATGCCCCTTGAAAAGTCTATCTCTCCGTTTACATATTCCACTATGCTTTCTATTGGGTTGGGTGGTGATAGTTTGTTTGGATCGTTCTCTTCTCCGGTCTCCATCGGAGGTATGTTGATTGATGTTGTGGAAATTCCTTGTTCTTATTTGACTAATGCGTCTTTGAGGTCCCCCCAAGACCACTTTTTGCCTTGCAGGTTCCTCTTCCTCGACGATCATACACGGTACTACTCATCAGTGATGAGTATTTTTGAGAGGGAGAGGATTGATGGCATCGTCATCCCCCGGCTTATTGATTTGGAGCGTCATCCTCTGGACGATGATGGTGACCCGGTACATGTCATAGATCCACATCATGTTGCTGCAGAAGATCCCCTTCCAGATGACTATGGTGACCCGGTTGATGTTGGTGCCGGCTCACACTTGATGTTCCCTCGCCGCCTTGAGATGATGGTTTACTTGTTGGTGCCGTTGCTCGTCGCCATATGGAGCTTGAAGATCTTTATGACCGTGCCGCAAGTCGGAATGTTGAAACTTTGCCGCGACATCCACCGCCATCGCCGCGTCATTTAATGTTGGAACTTTGCCGCGACATCCACCGCCATCGCCGCGTCATGATATCCACCGCCATCGCCGCGTCATTTTAATGTTGGAACTTTGTCGCGACATCCACCGCCATCGCCGCGTCATTTTAAATATTATTTCAGATTTTAATTATGTTTTTATTTGGCAATGTTTATGCCATATTGTGTTTTTTTATTAATGAGTGTTGTTTTATTTAGTTATTATGGGCTGCAAATAGCCAAACTAATGATGTAGCCTATATATAGGCAAGTTGTTTTCATGATGGATTAGAGAATGAAAAATTGAAAACCAAAATTCAAATTTTGAATTTCCCCCTCCTCTCTCTTCCCCTCTTGGAAAATTCATTTCCTCCTCCTCCTCTCCTCTCCTGCTCTCCAAAATTTCGGCCTCCCCCCTTTCCTTCCCTCCTCCCCCATCTTTTAATCCAAGAGAAGAATCGGCCCAAGCTTGTGGTGAATCTTGTGAAACTTCAACGGCGTCGGAAGGCAACGAAGAACTTGGAGTTTCTCTCCAACCGGCACGCTTTCGGTGGATCCGGAACGGAGCGATCCAAAGAGAGTTAAATCGGAATCATCCATTCCGGTTGGGTAACGAACGTCTCCACTCTTGTGTGTTTCTCTCTAGGATCTTTTCTTTGGGCATTTAGCATATCGCGTGATTTGTGATTGGTAGAATTTTCGTGGATAATATCTATTAAATTATTGTTATTGATATTTGATTCCCATTTGAATTCGTGAGGCGTGGCGGCACTCATTTTATTTCGTTGGGAGAGAACCACCCGTTATCCGAATCCTTATTTTCGGTGGTGTCTCTTTTGGTACAACGTACGCTCGACCGAACCGTGTGGGTTCATTTCGCTTGAGAGGATCTTGTCCTATAGCCTTGATATTATCTTAAGGGGCCTAGCGAACCCCCTGAATCCTATTAAATTAATTGTTGCAACTTGCGTAGTGGTTGTGTTTATTCTTCGTGTGAGCGTAATAGTAATTATAATTAAGCGAGCGCGTGAATCCCTTAGCCGTTACGGTGTCGAAACCCGTGCCCTACATCATCCTCTTCACCTCCTCCTGTCGGACGGCGAAGAGGTCGCGCAGCTCTTCCACCATATCAAGGGAGAGCCGCAGCTCCTCCTCATTCTACGCTCTCCATTCCTCCCTATCTTCCCCTGCCTCGACCACCCGAGGTGTCCGGACCTCGAACTCTACCTGGAGTACTGCTTCGCACCCATGGGAGAGTTTGAAGGGAGTTTCTCCTGTGGCTTTGTTGGGTGTGGTCCTAAGAGCCCAGAGGACCAAAGGAAGTTGTTCCACCCAGCTACCCCTCAAGTTCTCCACCTTCTTCTTGAGGAGGTTGACAATGATCTTATTTGCCGCCTCTACCTGCCCGTTGCTCCTGGAGTGATGAACCAAAGCGAATCTGAGATCAATCTCGAGTTGCCCACAAAAGCTAATGAACTCGGCACTAGCAAACTGAGGCCCATTGTCCGTGACAATGGCCTGGGGCAACCCGTGATGGCATATTATCTCCCCCACACAAAGTTCCTGATGACCCGAGAGGTTACCTTGGCCAACGCCTTAACTTCCAAGCACTTGGAGAAATAATCGATCATGACTAGTAGAAATCTTCTTTGGCTGCTGGACCTGGGGGAAGGGTTCGACCAGGTCCATTCCCCAGATTACAAATGACCAGGGTGATGTGATGCTCCTGAGGCGTTGAGCTGGCTGCAGTTGAAGGGGGCTAACAGCTGGCACTTGCCACACTTCCTTGCGAACTCTGCAGCATCATGGCTTAAGGCCAGCCAAAAGTACCCCTGCCTGATGATCCTCCCTTCTAGGGTCCGACTCCAAGAATGGCTCCCACACTCTTCGGAGTGGATTTACTCCAAAATCCTCGGAAACTCTCTCTCAGCCACGCAACGCGCCAACATTCCCGAGAGGGTCTTCCAGTACAGCTGCCTATCTCGCATGAGATAATATGCCGACTTGTACATGAACTTCTTCTTGTTCATCCCTTCGGGATATTCCCCGGTGGATAGGAAGGTGGTGAACGGATCCATCCACGAGGGGTGCTGGTCTACCTTCATCAGCTCTCCCTCCTCGATGGAGGGGCGGAACAGGTCGGTGATGGTACCCCCCACCCAGGTACCATACTTCGCCAGTTGATCTACTTACTCATTCTCCTCCCTAGGCACGTGTCGGATGGAGAAAGTCTGGAACGTGCTGATGACTCCCTTCACCTTTGCCAAGTATAGCTGCAGAGTTGGTTCCCTTGCCTCAAATTCCCCATTGATCTGGGAAGCCACCACCATGGAGTTAGTGAGGACCTCCATATCATGCACTCCCAGCTCCCTGGCTAGGCGGAGCCCTGCGATTACCGCCTCGTACTCGGCCTGATTATTGGTGATGGGAAAGTTCACCACCACCGTTTGCTCGATCCGCATTCCCTGAGGACTCTCCAGGATCACCCCTACCCCCAGGGAATGTTTCCCGGAAGCACCATCCATAATCACCTTCCAAGGAATGGAGCGAGCGAGTTCTGCCTCTACCACTTCGACCACATAGTCAGCCAGGAAGTCGGCCATGGCTTGGGCCTTAATCGAGAGGCGGGGACGAAGGAGATGTCGAACTCGCTCAGCTCCACAGACCACTTAGCTAGTCTTCCCGAATGCTCCAACCCCTCGAAGATGTTGCGGAGGGGGTGGTTAGTCACCACTCGGATCGAGTGCGCCTAGAAGTAGGGTCGAAGCCTCCGGGCCGAGATGACTAGAGCGAAGGCCAACTTTTCTAAGATAGGGTAGCGAAGCTTCGGCCTTACTTAACACCCGGCTCACGTAATATATGGGGAGTTGCTTCTTCCCCTCTTCTCGAACCAATACGGAGCTCAGGGCCTTCCCCCGGACCCCTAGGTACAGAGACAAGTCCTCCCCCTCCTTTGGCCCTTAGAGCAGGGGGGCCTGATTCAACAGCCTCTTCAGGGCCTGGAATGCCTCCTCGCACTCCGAGGTCCATTCGAATTTATGGCCTCTCCTTAAAGTCTTGAAGAAGAGAGAGCACTTCTCTCTAGCCCGATAGAGGAACCTGCTCAGCCCTACCAGCTTCCTCGTAAACCTCTGCACTTCTTTAGCATTCTGAGGTGATCCCAGCTCCATAATTGCTCGAACCTTGTCAGGATTGGGCTCTACACCTGCTGGGGTGAGGAGATGGCTTAGGAACTTGCCCCTGCCTGCCCCAAAGACACACTTCAGGGGGTTAGCCTTATCTTATACTTGCGTAGGGTGGCGAAGGTTTCCTCCAAATCCTAGAGGTGAGAGTCAACATCCCGACTCTTGATCATGAGGTCATCGACATACACTTCCAAGTTCCTCCCCCTTTGCTCTCGGAAGACCCTGTCCTGATAGGTCGCGCCTGCGTTCTTCAGCCCAAAGGGCATCATTTTGTAGCAGTAGCATCCATCCCTCGTGATGAAAGAGACGTCTTTGACGTCGGGGAGGTGCATCCTGATCTGGTGATAACCTGAAAATGCATCTAAAAAACTCATTACGGGGAAACCGACGGCTGAGTTAACCAGTGCTTCGATCTGAGGCAAGGGGTAACAATCCTTGGGACATGATTTATTAAGCAATGAAAAGTCAACACACATACGCCACCAGCCGTCTCCTTTTTAAACCATGACTACAATAGAGACCCAGCCGGGGTATTGGATTTTTGATACAAAGCCAGCCTTGTGAAGCTTGGCTACCTCCTCCCTGATCGCCTCGGCCAACCTGTCCGCCATGGATCTCTTCTTCTGCTGGACGAGGAGAGCTTCCGGATCAGGTTGAGGCGATGGCAGGCCACGTCGACATCGATCCCCTGCATCTCCATGAAGCTCCAGGTAAAGATTTCCACGTTCTTTTGGATGCACTCTAGCATCCTTCCCTGGGCCTCCGGGGTCAGGCCTCCGCTGACGCGAACCTTCTCAACCCTGCCTCCCAGGGTGAGGACCTCCATCTCCACCACCTCCTCTGCTGCTTCCAGGCAGGACTGCTCCCCCCATTCTTCAACATCCCCCCTCCTTGGGCAAGGACTTCCACACCAGCCTCCTCCATGGCCATCGCCTTGGCCGACCCCTGAACTTCCTCCTCCACCCCCACGTAGGTGCGGCTCTCCTCTACCTCAATCTCCTCTCCGCCGGCCTCCGGCTCTGCCTCCTCCATCCTCCGCCCCATCTCCTCAGCCGCCTCCTGCCAAGAGATGGAGTTCACCACCGTGATGTAGCACTCCCTCGCTTTCTTGGGGTCTCCCGGGACCCAGACCTGTACCCTCTCGGCATTGAAATTCAGGCACTGGTGGAAGGACGAGGGGACGCAGCGGAAGGCGATGATAAGGGGCTTCCTGAATATGGCGCTGTAGCTACTGAGGGCGTCCATGATGACGAACTTGCATGCTTGAGACTGCCCCTCCCCCAGAGAGACATGGAGTACCACTCCTCCTTCGACTTCCTTCCTCTCACCTAAGAAACCAAACAGGGGCCCGTCCGAGGCCAGCACTCTCCTGGCCTCCACCTTCATCGCATCGAATGTCGTCTTGAAGATGACGTTGACCGAGCTCCTGTTGCCGATGAGGATCCTGGAGACGGTAAAATCTTCGATGGCCGTCTAGATGACCAGTGCATCGCAAAAGGGGTCCTCATGACCCGGCATATCCTTGACCGAGAAGGTGATCCTCTCTTCCGGGGGTAGGTTCTGGGATGTGGAGCCGACGCTCCTGCGGTACATGGTATGGAGACTTTCCTTTCGGGAAGCCTTAACTCCCACCCCCCTATGGATCATTTTGATCCCTCCCGGGTCCCCACATCTGCCCGGTCTTCACACCTGTTGTAACACCCCAAAACTTGGAAGGGCAATCGACGGTGTCGCTTAGCTAATTTTGGGTTTTGGGGGTAGGCACACGGCCTGTGACACGGCCGTGTCACAAGCCGTGTTGCGCCTGGGTCGTCGAGCCGTGTTGCCCCTGTGTCGCCGAGCCGTGTTGGTCGACGATCGGCGAGAAGGCACACGGCCTTGGACACGGGCGTGTCCCTGGCCGTGTCCTTCTCGGGCTGTTCGCAGAATTTATTCTGCTAGGCGTGACACGGGTCACGACACGGCCGTGTCGGGGCTGACACGGGCGTGTCGAGGGCCGTGTCTTTGGCCGTGTCTTGGGCCGTGTCCATCTCTGACTGGGAATGTTGGTCGGTGGGGGAGTGACACGGGCCTCGACACGGGCGTGTCAACGGCGACACGGCCATGTCGGAAGCCGTGTCAAAGGCCGTGTCGAAGGCCGTGTGCTGGTTTTCGAATCAGTCGAGACGGCGAATGGCTAACACGGCCATGCACACGGCCGTGTTGCAACCCGTGTTCGGCCCAGATTTTCTATTTTGGGTTTCGATCATGGCCGTTCGTTCTTTTCTTTGGAATATCCAACGGTGGGGAGCCTCCCTGGGTGGTTTAAGGCCGGGAATAGGGTTTCAAACCCTCATTTTCCATTTGGCTTTATCTCTCTTGATTCTAGAGAGAAGGGAGAGCAAGGTGGAGGAAGGAGGCCAAGATCCGGCCGCCGGCGAAGCTTCGGAGGTCCGTTTCGCGAGCGGAGTTCAGATCCGCGAAGGTGGGAGCATTGCGGTGGTGTTCAACCGAGCAAATCTTCTCCATGGCTAGGAAGAGGGGACGAAAGGTAACGACACTTCTCCTCTCGGTTTTTAGGATTTAGGATGCATGAATAGCATCCCCTTCCTTTCGTATTTTGAGCACCGAATCTCTCAAATGAGAGGAATTCGTGTAGCCTAGGTTCAAGAGGAACCTCCGGGTTGAGTATGTTCATCCCGGCATGCTTTACATTAGAGATCCGCTCCGTTAGCGGATTAGGCATTGTGGGTGAAGCCGTGGTCGCGACCGTTAGTCCGACTCGGTGATGTTGCATAGCGAGCTTTGGGGATTCGGTAGAAATCCGTTGCGGCAATACGCCGTTGTATGTATGTGTTTTCCCCCTTATATTTGAGTGAGTACTCGTGGTCGGAACCAGACAAGGTTAGCTCCGTGTTGTGCGGTAGATGATTTCCTTGGAGCACGGGAAAGACACGGTGCGAATGGTGATTGGGGTGGGGAAACCTTTGTTTGTGCTGTGCAAAGGCGCGGCTATGTCTCCGTGGTCGGCTGGCTATCCCGTGACGCGCAAGTCATGTGGGGGAAGTGTCCCGGCGAGACTAGCCCCTTGTGTGGACTGACGAGAATATCGAGCGGAGGACAAGCCCGGGCAATGTGGCCATGAGCGGGTGGGGTCCAGCAAGGCTTCTTAGAATCGGTCAGTGTGAGACGGAACCCTGACGTGCGAAGTCAGAATGTGCGGGCAAGCCCCGGGGTATATGACCCTTATGCGGGTGGGGCCTTTGCAAGGTTCCGTGTGACGGCGTGTGTGCCGTTAGGGACATGGTGGTTCCCTTGTGTTTGCGGCTTTAAGCCAATGGGGAAACGGAAGTACCCAGTGTTTGATGTTGTGCTAGATGCATACGAGCTAGGGTGCCTTGGGTGAAACCCGGGTTGCATTCATGTTGCATAGTAGGCCCTTTCACTTTGTACAAAACATAGAGAACATGTATGATGTATGAGACATCCAAGCCTGTTTTACCGCTTTAATATATATGCTCTTTTGGTATACGAAGTGCTAACTTGCAGGTGGAGTGGTACCCCGGGGTCCGTTAGGGACGGCCGGGAGGAGATGTGTTTGTTACACAGTAGAGGTCAGCCTTTGCTGACCCACATTACTTCAAATCCTTACAGGGCAAGGATTGCATGCAGGAGCTAGCGCGCCGGGCGAAAAGCCCTAAGCCTCATGAAGTGTTGCTGTTCTTGGATTTTCCTTTTGTGTTTGCTACTCTTGTTATGTTTATGTCCGGCTTGCATGCCGAGGTAGCCTAGGAGTGCTTGGCACATTTATATTTTTGGACTATTATTATGTAAGGCCTTAAGGCCATTTGATACTCTATCGTTAGTGGATAACTTCTGTCGGTTAATGTTCTGTTTCCGCTGTGTTTGTCAGGAGTTTTGAGATTGGGTAGTTTTCATATCATCTTTTAATACTAAAGCTGTGGCGTCCGTATGTTGTGGGGATCCGGCCGGACCCATATTATATGGTCTTTACAGGGGAGGTGTTACACCTGTCCTCCTCTGCCCGAGGCAGGACCTCCTTGATCCGCACTTCTCAGCGGTCTCGCTACTATTGCTGCTCCCTGTTCCCTCTCATCTCGAGGAACTCCGGGCATGTGGTCGTGGCGTGCCCCTCTTCCTGATGGAATTCACAGTAGGGAAGCTCCACCCTAACCTCCCTTCTTCTCCTCCGCGCTGCTCTCCTCCTATCCCCCATGGTTATTGCCATAGCCTGCTCCTGGTCGGGGAGAGGTGGTCTCTGGCCTTGCCTCCTGCCTGGAGGATAGAACTCGCCCTGGCCCCCTGGCGGTTATCCCCACCATAATGGCCTCTCCTCAGCCCATGATCTTGCCACTCCGGCCTCCAACCCAGCTGATGGTTCGGCTCTTGATGCCCCTACCTGGGCTGAATACTACTACTGCTGCTACTCCCTCTGTCGAGGTTCAGCTCTCCTCTCCTCCTGACCTCTGCCCCCTCTTGGCCTCTCCTCCTCCGTAGCCCACCTGGCCAACTTCCGGGCGAACTCCGGGTTCGATTCCTCCCCGTCAACTTCTCGGGTCGCACTCTCCATCAACTCCTCGTAGGAGAGGGGTGGCACCCTCTATAGCTCCAACCGTAAAAAAACCATGTTGCAGCCCCAGGGTGAAGGCCATCATCAGGGCATGCCCCGGCATCTCTTGGACTTGGGTGACCTCCTCTTGGAAGCGATCGGCATAGCTCCCTAAGGTCTCGTTCACCCCCTACTTGATGTAGAACAGGGACTCTGATTCCTTCTTACTCTTCTTGGAGGTTGTGAACCTCAGCATGAACCCTTGGCGCAGGTCCTCAAAGCAGTAGATGGAACTGGCCGGCAACTGGTGGAACCTTTTTCTCGCCTTCTCCTTGAGTGTGATGACGAAGAGCCTGCACTTGAAACCATCCGACATATGTCGGATCAAGACCATGTCCTCAAACCACTGGACGTGCTGGACCGGGTCTCCCTTCCCAGTGTAATAGGACATCTCGGGCTCCCTAAACCCTTCTAGGAACCGGAGAGGAAGAAACTAGCTCGCTGAAGGGGTTGTCTCCCCCTGCTTAGCGGGCTGGGGGGTTTCGCACCCCCATCTCGCCGAACCTATCACTGCTTGCCGAGACGGTGAAGAGAACCTGCCCAGGAAGCTCGTTGCCTCTCCCTTTCTCGACAACCTCCTTCCCTGCTCGCCTGTCAGGAGCATCCTCGTTGAGGGCTAGAGCCGCAAGAACAGGCACCGCTGGAGTCGAGCACTCGGCACGTGTGCTGAGTGCGAATCTGACTAAGATGAGAACTTCCTGCCTGAATTCCTCGAACATCACCATTATGGCGAGAGGGGGAGGGGGTAGCGATTCGGACCTGTCTGATCCTTGCCTTTCTCCTGCCATTGAGCTCGCTGAAGATTTTCTGTACTAACCACGCTCCATGCTCACCGCACCAGAATATTGAAACCGAAAAACCGGACTCTGTGGAGTTCACCCTTGTGGAAGGGGTGATCGCGCACCTACTTCTCTCTTACAAGTAAAAGGACAAGCAAAAGGACAAAGCGAGAGGACAAAGGACTGACCCAAGGGCCCGACGCGGAGGACCCACCACACACCCAGAAGATCACTGAGTGTTTCCCCTCCTTAACCAAATGTCAGGCGAAGGTACCTCAGGAAGAACTAACAGGCTAGAAGACAAGTAAGCGTGTGCCCTGAGGTACCCCCTTGGATCCTATTTATAGATTTCTGAAAATGGCTTGCAGATAGCCAACCCCCGCTGTTCTGAACAGCTATGTGCAGCCCAGTGGGGTCTGCCAACAGCGTAACTTCACTGTTCCAAACGGATACTAGCACACCCCTACAGTATCATCCCAATAATTTGGCCTATGGTCCCCACGGGGAAGGGGTTTCATAACCCCCAGGTCAACCCGCAACCACACCGGGCGGGAGCGAGCTGGGGCTGACCCGAACTGACCCGCCTAGGAGAGGCAAGCCAGGGCCGGCTCTAGACTGGCCCGCCTAGGAGAGGCCAACCAGGGCTGACTCGGGACTGGCCTGCCTATGATAGGCAGACCAGGACTGACTCAGGGCTGGCCCTCCTCGGAGAGGCGAACCAGGGCTGACCCGCCTAGGAGAGGCGAGTTGGGGCCGACTCGGGGCTGGCCCGCCTAGGAGAGGCAGGCTAGGGCTGACTCGGGGCTGGCCCACTTAGGAGAGGCGGACAAGGGCTGACCCGCCTAGGAGAGGCAAGCCGGGTCCGACTCGGGGCTGGCCCGTCTAGGAGAGGCAGACCAGGGCTGACTCACCCAAAAGATCTCTCAGGACCAAAAGAGAGCGAACCATTCCTCTGGGACCATCTGCTCGCTTATGCTGGCGCGGGTCGGAGTTGGCCTGTTTGCCTATCTAAATCCAATCACCAAACACGGGGTTGTACAGTAAGTGCTTTGTACTAAATAATGGGAAGTATTATTGCACAAAGTTTAGTGAAAAATGTTTTAAAGGTATTTTCCTAGGATATAGTAGCCATACTAAGGCATATAGGATTTTTAATAAGAAAACCCTGGTGGTAAAAGAGTTTTTTAATGTTGTATTTTATGAGACAAGCATGCTCCAAAGCAGCTCGTCTTGTATTATTGGTGCAGATGCAGGTACTAGGTTCAAGGAACTAAGCTTGGATGAAGCAGTCAAAGAAGATGCTCCAAGTTCAGTCAAGTTCATCAATCTAGGCATGGTGGATGAAGAACAGCTAGATGAACCAACCCCATAGAATTCTCCTGATGTTGTAGAACCTGCTAGTAGAAGAGGAAGAAATCTAGTGTTCGGACACCTAAGAGATCACCAAGCTGATCAAGTCATTAGAGAGCCAGGAAACAGAGTTAGAACAAGAAGAGGTACAGCTAATGAGCTATTGCATCTTTGTTTTTTATTTCAGGTTGAGTCGAAGAAGTTTGAAGAAGCAAATAAGGATGCCTCATGGATCATGGCAATGCAAAAGGAGATTAACCAGTTCGAGCGATGCAAAGTAAGGGAATTAGTGCCCAGACCCAAGGGACAGAATGTGATCGACACCAAATGCATTTTCAGAAAAAATCTGGACGAGAATGGCGTGATCATAAAGAAAAAGCCCAGCTTGTAGCTCAAGGATATAGACAAGAAGAAGGGATTGACTTCGACCAGACCTTTGTTCTAGTGGCCAGGCTTGAGGCGATCAGGTTGTTTCTTGCATATGTTGCCCTCAAAGGCTTCACAGTCTATCAAATGGACGTGAAGTCAGCATTCCTCAACAGGGATCTGAAAGAGTAAGTATACGTAGCGTAACCCCAAGGTTTTGTAAACTTGACTCACCCTAAACATGTTTATTTTCTTAAGAAAGCTCTATATGGCTTAAAGCAAGGTCTACGAGCTTGGTATGAGATGTTGTCTAGCTTTCTTCTTGAGAATAAGTTCACAAGAGGAAAGATAGACAAGACATTTTTTTCTTAGGGAAGTAAAAGGCAAGATCCTGCTAGTGTAAATCTATATCGACGACATTATATTTGGCTCTACGAGAGACAACCTTTGCAAGAAGTTTTCCAAACTTATGCAAGGGAAGTTTGAAATGAGCAGTATGAGAGAGCTGAAGTATTTCTTAGGTCTTCAAGTGAAGCAATCTGAAGATGGAATTTTCATCTCTCAAACGAAGTTCACCAAGGAGTTGCTAAATAAGTTTGAAATGGAGAATGCAACCTCTATGAGGACTCCAATGGGCTCAACTGTATCTCTGTACAAGGATGAGAAAGGGAAACCTTTTGATGAAACCAAGTACAGAAGCATAATTGGATCCTTTCTCTACCTCACTGCCTGTAGACCAGACATAAAGTTTTCAACATGCGTTTGCGCTAGATTTCAGGTGAACTCAAAGGAATCTCATTACGTCATTGCAAAGCGAATTCTAAGATACCTTAAGGGTACACCCAATCTTGGCTTATGGTACCCGAGAAATAATGATATCGAGCTAATTGGTTTTTCAGATGCGAATTTTGTAGGAAGCAGGGATGATAGGAAAAGCACTTCCAGGACGTGCAAATTCCTCGGAAGACGGCTTATTTCTTGGAGCAGTAAGAAGTAGAATTATGTGGTAACCTCTACTGACGAGTTAGATTATATCTCTGTGGGTAGTTGTTGCACACAGCTTCTATGGATTAGGAATCAACTCGAAGACTACAACCTAAAGTTCAAAGAGATTCCTATGTATTGTGACTCATCCAGCGCAATAGCGACCGCACATAATCAAGTCTCTCATAGGGACAAAACATATTGAAGTGTGATATCATTTCATCCGGGAGCATGTGGAGAACAAGTATATAGCCCTCGGCTATGTCCCAATGGATAAGCAGGTTGCGGATATTTTCACAAAGCCATTGGACGAGGCCAAGTTCTTATTCTTCAAAATGAAACAAGGCATGCAGAATAAGGATTCATGAAGAAGGTCAACAAGAGGAAATCACTCAGGAAATTCATCAAGGAAGAAATTTGTCTAAGGCAAAATTGACGAGTATCAGTCAGCTAACGTCATCAATTCATCAAATATTCACGGATATACTCGTCGAACTTGACTCTACAATTGGTCAAACTCGCCGATTTTCACTTAGGTCAACTTTTCTTTCCTATATTGGATCCGAAGAATCTCGGCTAATCAGGTACGCGCCTTTCCAAGTCTTAAAATTTAAATATATATATATATATGAGGGTTAGGGGCAACTGCACTCCATTTCGTCGAAACCATACAGACAGACTCGCCGAACTGTTCTCCCGAACTTTTGGCACCCGCAAAGGATTCGTCATCTCCTTCCTACGGCCCTGCTCCAATTTTCTTCAATTAGGTCAGTGATGGCAGTCCAAGTCGAGTTCCAACAAAGATTTCCTTCATGTCGATTTCTAGCAACTGCTTTTTCGATCATTCTCTTGCTCTCGCTGACCGTCAGTGACAGCAAACAGGTTTTATAGTCAGAACAGTCCAGAGATTTCCTGTAATTCTCCATGGCTCCTCAAACTACCAATGGATTGCTAGTGGGTGGAAGAATTAGTTCGTACAGGCTTTGCCTCAGCCTCTAATGAATTCATAAATGTAATCCTGAAGCTAGAGACGGCCAGTCTCTCTTTTGTCCTTGAATATCCTTGCAAAGTATTAGACAAGGACATTCTTTAGTTCTTCCAAAATGCCAAGATCTAGCATGAAGACTCTGTCATCAAGAGCAAAGTTCGTGGAACTGTTATTAATGTGAAGTCCTCTGCACTCACCAGGCTCTTGAGGCTCCCTGCTTGTGAAGAAGTAGATCACCTAGAAGAGGAAGACATCACTAGGGCTATGTTATTTTGTGGTTTGCCAAGAGGTATAAAAGCTGTTAATAGGAAAGGAATGAATGATGAGGGGAAACTAATATCAGATATTATTAGAAAAGTGCTGCTCTATAAGACAGGATCCCACAACTACCTGTCAACAGAAATGTTCAAAGTTTTGTAACTATCATCTGTAGAAAAAGTATGAACTGGGGTGCAATGGTGTTTGAAAAAATTAAGGATATTCTTCGCACACAAAACTTTGGATGGATTCTCAACATGTACCTGAATCAGATAGACTGGGATAATTTTTATATGTCCAAGGGTGTGCCTATCCATCACTTGAAGAAAATAGACTCATCCATATTTTTCAGGTGGGATAGGAGGATCTTGTAGCAAGGGGGAGCCCAAGATTTGCCTGTTGAGGAAGAATATTAAGCCCTTGAGGATAGGATTCCTACTCCACACCCCAGTGAATCCCCTAATAGATTGAGTGCAGGAGCTGAGGGGAAGACAGCTGTTACTTCAGTTGTAGAGAGTCCAGTTCCAGAGACAGAGAATCTGATGACAGAGGTTGCCAAGATGGCTCAAACTGCTATTAAAGAGTTAGTGCCTAAGGAGGTCGAGGCTGATATTACTTCTGATGAGGATTTGCATGTGGATTACTATGAGATAGATACCGGAGAGGTACTGATGATTATTGATGAGACCAAAGCTGCTGATAATGTAAATGATGGTTTTGAGCTAGTGTCAGTATAGAACCTGATTGTCCCTCTCGCAGAAATTGTTCCTGCTTCATCTTATAAGAGGGAGGTGACTAGGCCCTCAATATCAGTTGCTACTAATGTTGGTAGGCTCATGCATAACCTTGAGAAAAGGATAGGAAAAATTCCAGATGCACCTCCTGCTGCTGAAGAGGAGGTTGTGGATCTTTCAAATGAGGAGGGAGATTTAGAGGAGCAGACTCCAGTTCTAACTTGTTGAAGACCTTGGTATAATTTCTAAAGCTCATTTATCTCTGATAGATGAGTCTTCCAGTGAGGATCTGCTTAGCACTCATATTTCTGATATCCTAAGTTCTAGTGCTGATAATTCAATCTTATAGAGCATAGAAGTAATCTTAGCCAAGCAGAAAGCTTATTTTGATTCATCCATGCAAAGAGTTTGGAAAAAGGTCAAGAAATAGAAAAAGATCTGAACAATAGCCTAGTAAGTTTAAGGTCAGATTTGACAAGTTAGATGCCAAGATAGACTCGTGGTTTACACAAGGTGAAAAAGGGGTTGATTTTGTCATGAAAGGATTAAAGAGCAATCTAAATGTTCTGTATAATGTTGATATAAATGCCAAAACAATGCTTGAAGCTCATAATCACTAAATGGCTCATTATGACACGAACATGGAAGCTTATGCAAATGCTTTGGTTGTAGAAGTCAGAAAGGGGGAGGAGGTTGTTGGGTCCATTGTTCCCAATGTACCTGATTTGTGAGAAGTCAAACAGGTCAATGACATACACATCAACTGTATTTGATGTGCATTTGAGGTCTTGAGTGCAGGTAGCCCATATCATATTGATTGGACATGTGGACACACTAAGTGGTTGCTGGACATACCAAAAATTGCCTAAGTCCATAGGCATTAAGTGGAGCAAGCTCACTCAACGCCAGAGGTATGGACTTATTAATATCTAGTAGAAATTTGGCTAAGTACAAAAACATTGAGTGTAGTATACTCACTCAATGCCATATAACATATAGCGTTGAGTCTGTCTCAGCCTAACTGGAAGATAGCCAAAAATGTGGCTAAATCCACAGTCATTGAGTGTTGTCTACTCACTCAACTCCATACAGCAAAAAGGATGTGAGTTAGTCTAAGCCTATATAAATTGGCTAAAAATGTGGTCAAGTCCACAAGCGTTGAGTATGGTCTACTCACTCAAGGTCATACAGCTTTTAGCGTTGAGTGTTGTCGTGCCAGTCAACTCCACAGAAAAATTGGGCAAAATTTTCACTAAGCCCACAGGCGTTGAGTGTAGCTTACTCACTCAACGCCAGATAACAAAAAATTCTGTTATGTAGTTTGGCATTGAGTGGAGCTTACTCTCTCAATGCTAAGAAGTAGAAATATTTGCTAAGGCAAATAGCATTTAGTGAGGTAAGCTCACTCAACGCTCTCAACGCTCTCAACACTCTCAACACTCTCAACACTCTCAATGCCTTAGAGCAGAAATTTGGCTAAGTCTAAAAGCGTGGACTGCTTGACTTTCTTCGAGCTCAATACTCAGACAAAATTTTGTCTAAGTGTTGTGGAGTTGAGTGATACCTACTCACTCAATGCCTTTGGTTATGATGATTGAATTTTGTCTAAGTTCGAAGATGTTGGGTCATGCTGACGTCAGCAAAGTCAAATTGTCAACCAAAATTCAAATGGTGTGGAATTGCTGCCAGAGACATTGGTGGCCAGCTGTCATCATCATCTGCACTTTCCAAGGAATATTTCCATCATAAAGTGTTGGGGCCCACACACAGCAAGGATCTGTTAAATCAAATTTAAACGGAAGGGATGCACTGGATGGCTTAATCTCAGCCATTAATCCTGGTGGTGGGGCCCACTGCTCGATTGGCCTTCAGAGTATAAAAGGAAGCAATCGGCCAGAGAAAAACACAACCAAGAGAACAATCAATTCCTCGTCTAGGTTTTTTGAAAATAAGAAGAAGGGCGAAAGAACATCATCTTCTTCCTCGCCATTTTCGTCGAGCCTGAAGAAGGAGTTCAACACAGAGAACCTTGCTAGGAAGGAGATAGCTGGAGCAATTACCATTCGCAACAGCAGGATAATAATTCATTCTGAGGGAGAAGAACTACAAGTTCTACAGAAGGAAGATTAGCTGTTTGAAGAAAGAATCTACTGCCTACATCATTGTCTTCAACAACAAAATGTTGTGCTGATATCTGTTCAGTCTAGGAAGAAGATGACACAGAGTTCTTGATCTGATGTCTTATCATATAATCTTTCTCTATTTCTTTCTTGTGTAAAGATTCTTGGTGAATCTGGAGTTGTAAGCCTATTTTATAAAGTCTAAGATCTTTGTGACCTGTGTTTGGCTTTGTGCCGGGTGAAAGGTCGTTGTGACCTGAGGGTTGGCTTAGTGCCTAATTATTAGGTATGTGTGACCTGTGTGGTCCTGTGGGATCTGTGCTGTAAGCTATTAATTGGCTAAGTTTTGGAGGGAGAGTCGAATCTAACACACTGTTAGATAGGCGCAGAGGGACAGCGGATGTACCCAAGATTGGGGAACCACTATAAAATTGTTGTGTCATCTGTGAATGTTCTTGAAAGTTGATAACTAACCTAATCACGGGCATAGAAATCTGATAACAAATAAGAAAAGGTAAAATAAAGACAAAAACCTATTCACCCCCCCCCCCCTCTGGGTGTTTAGCTAACCTTGAAAACAAGATTTTCAAGTGGTATCAGAGGGAGGTTACTCTTTAAAGGACTTAATAGTCTGAGTAGACCTCCAAGGTTAGTAAGAAGTCTGTCTCCATGGGTTCAGGAATGAACAATAGGGAGTTGAGTGTTGTGAGAATTCCAATATATAGGAAGGAAGATTTTGGCATCTAGAAAGCGAGGGTGAGGTAGTTCATGGAAGCTGCTGACCCTAGAATGTACATTATAGTTGAAGAAGGAACATCCATCCAAATGAAGGTCTCTGCACTAGATGTTAATATCAAAACCCCCAAGACATATGATGAGATGACCAAGGATGAGTTGGCCCTGGCCTCAATAGGCAAGAGGGAAAAGAATATCATCATGGGTGTTGTTGATGATTCTATACTTCAGAACCTGATCCATTGTACAACAGTAAAGGAAATATGGGAAACACTTGTAATTTACATGGAGGGTACAGATGAGGTTAGAGATGATAGGAAGTCCAAGCTCAACCAAGAGTATGAGGCTTTCAGACAATCCAAGGTGGACAACATAACCACCTGTTATGAAAAGTTCTTTAGGATTGTGAATGAGCTAAAGACTTATGGAAGAGTGTTCAGTCACTATGAACTGAATGACAAGTTCCTTAGATCTCTCTCTCTAGAGAGTGGGACACAAAAATCTGTGCCATCTGAGAAGTGGAAAAGCTGAGTGACACTGCTCCTCACACACTCTTTGGGAAGCTATTATCATATGAGATGCAGCTTGCAGTAAGGAAAGAAGAGGAGAACTACAACAAGTCTCAGGCAAGAGACAAAACTGTGGCTTTCAAAGTCGAAGGCACTAGCAAAAGCAGAAGAAAGTCTCCCTCTCCGCCAAGGAGAGATGTTGAATCTAATTTTGGAAGATCAGAGGGAAGTGCATCAGACTGCCAATGGTCTGATGAAGATTTTGCTGCCTTCACTAGGTAATTCCAGAAGTTCTTAAGGAAGAAGCACTGGAGAGGAAGGCCTTCCACCTCCTCTCATCCCAAGGATGACTACTACAAAGGCAGAAGAAACTCCTCTAAGAAGGATAGGTATGGTTCCAAAATTAGTAAACAGGTTTTCTCTAACATAATTTGTTATCATTGTAGAAAACATATGCATATGATAGTTGACTGCCTAGTCAAAAGGAAGGAACATAGTGAGAAAAAGGACCACCAGCAAAAAGACAAGAAGGATAAATCCCTCATTGCCAAAAAGCAAAGAAGCTGGACTGACTCCTCCACATCAGAGTCAAAAGAAGAAGAAGAAGAAGAAGAAGCCTATATTGGGTTGTACTCTACTAAAGAAGGAGCCGTAGAAGCAGTATGCATCAAAAGGCTGGCTGCTTTAGAAGAAGAAGCTGAGAAGGTTCATCCTGCTGCCAAGATTGAAGACAGGGCCCCTCTATCACAATCTGATAGTGATTCAGAGGTGGATTCTGAAGAAAATAACTGATGCCTTGGGCTGATGGCTAAGTCAGATGAAGAAATCAGCCAGGATCAGCCTGGTCCAAGCAAGGTAATTTTTGCTACCAACTCTGCATGTTCAGATTATGAATCAGTTCCAGATTCTTGTGCCTCTGCATCAAGTGATGATGATGGCTCAGAATCTGAGGGAGATATCAATCAATTGATTGATAAATATGGTGAACTTCTACATGCTCTAAAGAAGAGCAAGCTCCTGGCCAAACTGCAGGCTCAGGAAATTGTCTCTTTAAAGCTTGCTGCTTCAGAATCAGTAAAATTTCCTGATCTGAAGATGCAGGAAGTTAGCAAACTGAAGAATGTGACAATCATTCAGATGAGCACCATAACCTTCAAGAATAATCAAATTAGGAATCTTGAGGGAAAGCTCCAAAAGGAAAGGGAACTATTGTCTAGCTAATCCAAGCCTAGCACAGTGTTGCCCTTGATAGACTCATTCTCCTCCCAAAAGGGAAAGAAGGGGTTGGGATTCAAGGGAATTACAAGAGCTGTGAATCCCAAGGGAAAGGGTAAAGCTCAAGTGGAGCCACTAGCCTCTAAGCCTCCTGTAAAATTTGTTAGAGTGCAATTTCCTTCCAACAGTCATGACCATTAGAGTATTTATTGTCACTGGAATCATGCTAGACCATCTTGTGTGAACAAAGATGTTCCGCAATATGGTGGCAGTTACAGCAAAGGTGCAAGTACCTATGAGAAAATACAAATTGCCCATCTTGGACCATTTGTGTTTGGTGCAACAGCCCCTTTAGTCAAGGGTAAAGATGATGACTGTTCTCAAATTACTCCAGCCCACTCTAAGACAAAGGGGAAGGCTGTCAGTAGACCTGACCTGGGCATCTCTGAGTCCATCAAGGGTATGCTTTTTGAAAAGAAAGCTTGTTGTTATAAGGGCTCAAGATATCCCAAGCACTTCTACTGCCAGACCCACCACTTGTCAGACAGGGGCTGGAAAATCATGGAACATGACTGCTACTACTCCTTCTAGACCCAGAGCTATTGTTAACACAGCCACTAGACCTCCTCCAAAAAGAAGGTACAACATCCATGAGTTTTGGTGTTATGGCAAAGTAGGCCACTTTGCTTTTATTGCTGGCATAATCATAGTGTGCAAAGAGCAAATGTCAGCTTGCCTGTCAGAAAAGCTGCAGGCAGGCAGAATTATTTCTTATTTAACAGGCACCAAGGACCCAATAAAAATTAGGGTTCTAAGGTTAACTGATGTGTATTTTGCAGGATATTCCAAGTGCTCATACCCATATATGGTACTTGGACAGTGGATGTTCCAGGCACATGACTGGAACTAGGAGCATGTTGAAGGATTATGCTCCAGTAAGGAATGGACCAAAGGTTATCTTTGGTGGATCTGAAAAAGGAGTGACTAGAGGTTATGGTAAGATCTCTAATGGTATAGTCACTATCACTAGAGTATCCTATGTGGAAGGGTTGTAACACAACCTTATAAGTATTAGCTAACTCTGTGATCTTGGCTATGATATAGTATTCCACAAGGTTGAGTGCCAAATTAGGTGGTTAAGTGACCAAGAGGTCATCTTAACAGGCACTAGGAGTGGAAATGTGTATTGTTTAGATTTCCTATGTTCTAGCAAAGACTCACTTGTATTCCTTGTTGCAGATGAGAAAGCCTCTTCCTGTGTCTAGTGGCACAAGAGGCTAGCCCATCTAAATTATAGGACCATAGGGAAGTTGTTCAGCAATGAGCTGGTTAGGAATGGGCCTAACTCTATATGCACTAAGGAGGGTATCTGCTCTGTATGCCAAAAGGGTAAACAGACTAAGACCACTTTCAAGATTATTGGCACCAAAGACTCAGTGAGGTACTTATACCTCTTGCATATGGATCTGTTTGGTCCTATGCCAATTCAAAGTCTAGGTAGGAAAGTCTACACCCTTGTGGTTGTTGATGACTTTTCCAAATTTGTCTGGGTGTTCTTTCTAAAGAAGAAATCTAAAACCCCTGATGTCTTTCAGAAATTTCTCAAGCAAATTCAGAATGAATTCAATAGCACTGTGGTCAAAATCAGAAGTGATCATGACACTGAGTTTCAGTCTAAGTGCATGACAAGGTTCTGTGAAGAGCTAGGGATTCATCAAGAGTTTTTCTCTCCTAGAACACCCCAGCAAAATGGAATTATTGAGAGAAAAAATAGGACTCTCATAGAGTCTAGTAGAACCTTACTAAGTGACTCATCCCTCCCAGAATACTTCTGAGCTGAGTCAATTAACATTGCATGTTATGTCCTTAATAGGGTTTCTATCACCAAGAGCCACAAGAAAACTCCCTATGAGATCTTGAAGGGAAAAAAATCAAACTTGAGCTATTTCAGGATCTTTGGTTGCAAGTGTTATGTGCTCAATAATGGAAAAGTCCATTTAACTAAGTTTGCTTCAAATTCCCATGAAGGGATCTTTGTTGGGTACAGCAGTCATAGTAAGGCATATAGAGTCTACAACTTAACTACCCAAGTTATAGAAGAGTCAATGCATGTTATATTTGATGAATCCAATATGGTTAACTGTGAGCTTGCAAGCTCCTCCTCTTATATTATTACAGGTACAGAGCAGTTGATTGACAAGCTGACCATCAAGGAAGCTATCCCCACAGTCTAAGAAAATGATGATGAACTACCTACTCCTAGAGAAGGAGACAACATACCTGAAGAAAATGAAGACCAGCTAGCTGAAAACCCTAAAGATCAGCAAGCTGCAGCTAGATTACCTCTAGCTACCAGGCATCTAAGGGACTATCCAGTAGACCAAATTATTAGTGATGCAAATCATGGAGTCCAAACCAGAATCAGAAGCATGAATACAGCTCTCTACTCAAGCTTCCTGTCTCAAGTTGAGCCAAAGAAGTTTGAAGAAGCAATCAAGGACCAGTTCTGGATTGGATAAATGTAAGAAGAACTGGACCAATTTAAGAGATGTAAGGTCTGGAAGTTGGCCCCAAGACCACAATGACAAAATATCATAGGGACTAAGTGGATCAAGTGGAATAAGTTGGATCAAGATGGCATTATTGTCAAAAATAAGGCTAGACTGGTGGCTAAAGGCTACAGGCAAGAAGAGAGCATAGACTTTGACCAGATCTTTGCCCCAATAGCCAGATTGGAAGCCATAAGGACCTTCCTTGCATTTACAGCCCATTAGGGATTAAGAGTCTACCAGATTGACGTCAAGTCATCATTCCTGAATGGAGACCTAAAAGAGGAAGTTTGTGTGGATCAGCCACCAGGTTTTGTAGATCCTAACTCTCCTAATTTAGTTTATAAGCTTAGGAAAGCTCTATATGGGCTAAAGCAAGCTCCTAGGGCTTGGTATGAAACCTTCTCCGGCTTCCTAATTGAGAACAAATTCTCAAGGGGGGAAGATAGACAAGACCCTATTCCTAAGGGAATCAAAGGGCAAGCTTATCCTAGTCCAGATATATGTTGATGACATTATCTTTGGATCTACTGATGACAACCTTTGCAGAAAGTTTGCTAAACTTATGCAAAGTAAGTTTTAAATGAGCAGAATGGGTGAGCTCAAGTTCTTCTTGGGACTCCAAATAAGACAGACTTATGATGACTTGTCCATATCTCAGTCCAAGTTCACTAGGGAGCTAATCAAATAATATGGTATGGAGAATGCCTCCACCATGAGAACTCCCATGGGATCAAGTATGCCAATAGCCAAAGATGAGACAAGAAAACTTGTTGATGAGTCTTTGTATAGAGGGATAATTGGCTCCCTTCTATACCTGACTGCTAGTAGGCCTGACATCATGTACGCCACATGTGTTTGTGCTAGGTATCAGGCCTGCCCTAAAGAATTTAATTACTCTACAGCAAAGAGAATCTTGAGGTATCTTAAGGGTACACCAGATCTTGGCCAATGGTACCCTAGAAATAGGGATTTTGATCTAATTGGATTTTCAGACGCAGATTATTTACGTTACAAAGAAGACAGGAAAAGCACTATTGGAACCTGTCAGTTCTTAGGTAGAAGACTAGTTTCTTGGAGCAGTAAGAAGCAAACTAGTGTGGCTATACTATTGAGTCAGAATATATATCAGCAGGCAGCTGTTGTGCTCAGCTGCTGTGGATCCAACATCAGCTCCATTATTACAACCTTCAGGAAAGTAGAACTCCTCTCTATTGTGATTCTATAAGTTCTATTTCTGTTGCTAGGAATCCTGTCTCACATAGCAGGACTAAGAATATAGAAATAAGATGTAATTTTATTAGGGAGCATGTGGAGAAGGAAGACATCAGTCTTGAGTTTGTCCCCACAGACAAGTAAGTGGCTTATATCTTCACTAAGCCATTAGATGAAGCAAAGTTCAACACCCTCAAATTTGAGTTGGGTATGTTGAACTTGACATAGCTTCAGGCACTTCCTTTTGAATTTTTTTTGGTGCAGGTATTGTTCCTCTTGCTGGATATACAGACTCCCAAGTAGTATCAGTTCACTGTTGTTTCTACTGAGGGGGAGTAAGTTCCTCTGGAGAGAAGAGAAAAGGTCAGCCAATTAAAGGGCCAGCCCCCATATACCTATTCTACAGAAGTCAAAAAGGGGGGAGAGAAGATCCTAGCAAGGGGGAGACATAGCAAAGAAAGGGGGAGAAATAGCCATACAGGCAGGAGATGGCAAAGGGGAAAGAAAGACATGTGGCACTCAAGTAAGGACAGCAACCTTGCAACAAAACAGGGGGAGTAAGTGAGGTACATTTACTTATAGCTTATTAGAATTTTGATCTTAATTTTGTTGTATATGTTGTGTGTATCATTGACTAAGGAAAGAAAACCTTTTTGATAAGGTTTGATTAGGTTTTTGACTTCTTCAAATAGGGGGAGATTGTTGGGTCCATTATTCCCAATGTCCCTGATTTGTAAGAAGTCAAACTGGTCAATGACACACACATCAACTGTATTTGATGTGCATTTGAGTTCTTGAGTGTAGGTAGTCCATATCATATTGATTGGACATGTGGACACACTAAGTGGTTATTGGACATACCAAAAATCGCCTAAGTCCACAGGCGTTGAGTGGAGCAAGCTCACTCAACGCCAGAGGTATGGACTCATTAATATCTAGTAGAAATTTTGCTAAGTACAAAAGCATTGAGTGTAGTCTACTCACTCAATTCCATATAACATATAGCATTGAGTCTGCCTCAACCTAACTAGAGGATAGCCAAAAATATGGCTAAGTCCACAGGCATTGAGTGTAGTCTACTCACTCAATGCCATACAGCAAAAAAGCTGTGAGCCAGTCTAAGCCTAGAGAAATTTGCTGAAAATATGGTCAAGTCCACAAGCATTGAGTGTGGTCTACTCACTCAATGTCATACAGCTTTTAGCGTTGAGTGTTGCTGTGCCAGTCAACTCCATAGAAAAATTGGGAAAAATTTTCACTAAGTCCACAGGCATTGAGTATAGCTTACTCAACGCCAGATAACAGAAAATTCTGTTATGTAGTTTGGCATTGAGTTGAGCTTACTCTTTCAATGCCGAGGTGAAGAAATATTTGCTAAGGCAAATAGCATTGAGTGAGGTAAGCTCACTCAATGCTCTCAACGCTCTCAATGCTCTCAATGCCTTGGAGTAGAAATTTGGCTAAGTCAAAAAGTGTGGACTGCTTGACTTTCGTCGAGCTCAATACTCAGATAGAATTTTGTCTAAGTGTTGTGGCATTGAGTGATACCTACTCACTCAACGCCTTTGGTTATGATGATTGAATTTTGTCTAAGTCCAGAGATGTTGGGTCATGCTGACGTCAATAAAGTCAAATTATCAACCAAAATTCAAATGGTGTGGAATTACTGCCAGAGACATTGGTGGCCAGCTGTCATCATCTTCTGCACTTTCCAAGGAATATTTCCATCATAAAGTGTTGGGTCCCACACACAGCAAGGATTAATTAAATCAAATTTAAACAGAAAGGATGCACTAGATGGCTTAATCTCAGCCATGAATCCTGATGGTGGGGCCCACTACTCGATTGGCCTTCAGAGTATAAAAGGAAGCAATTGGCCAGAGCAAAACACAACCAAGAGAACAATCAATTCCTCGTCTAGGTTTTCTGAAAATAAGAAGAAGGGCGAGAGAACATCATCTTCTTCCTCGCTATTTTCATCGAGCCAGAAGAAGGAGTTCTACACAGAGAACCTTGCTGGGAAGGAGATAGCTAGAGCAATTACCATTCCCAACAGCAGGATCAGAATTAATTCTGAGGGAGAAGATCTACAAGTTCTACAGAAGGAAGGTTAGCTGTTTGAAGAAAGAATCTACTGCCTACATCATTATCTTCAACAACAAAAGGTTGGGTTGATATCTGCTCAGTCCAGGAAGAATATGACATAGAGTTCTTGATCTAGTGTCTTATTATATAATCTTTTTCTATTTCTATAATACCCCGAAACTCAAAAGAGGGATGGGTGACGTTTTAAGCCAAGTCTGGGATTTGGAGCAGGTGATACGGGCATGTCACGGGCGTGACACGGGCACGTCATAGGCGTGTTCATCCATGGGTTGCGTGGTCGACATTTTGGCGATCGACGATCATCGGGTGTAGGCACACGTCCTGGGACACGGGCGTGTCCTAGGGCGTGTCGTTATTGGGAGAATTCTTGTTTGAACGCATGGGCCATGACACGGGCACAAACACGGGCGTGTCACCTGTGACACGGGCGTGTCAGAGGCCGTGTCACCGGCCATGTCATTCTCAGGAGGTTTCTGGTGTTGGACACGGGGCGTGATACGGGACCTGACACGGGCATGTCACATGTGACACGGGCGTGTCGGAGGCCGTGTCACAGGCCGTGTACTTGTCGGATCGTGGGAGTGACGGCGAATGAGTGACACGGCCATGCACACGGCCGTGTTACAACAAGATTTTGTAATTTTGGGCTAAATCGCAGCCGTTCGATTTCTTGATTTGGGATCTGACGGCTCAGGGCTGTTGCTGGTAGGTTATATCCGGGAATAGGGTTGGAAAACCCTTATTTTCACTTGGGCTTCTCTTTCTAAAAGATAGAGAGAATGGAGAGAACGGAGGAAGAAGAAGGAGGTCAACTCCGGCCGCCGGTGGAGCTTCGGAGCTACGATTCTCGATCCGAGTCTGGATCCGCGAAGGCGAGGCCAATACGGTTCTTTCCATCTGGCTAGATCGTCATGGCGCAGAGGAGAAATGCTAGGGTAACGATTCTCATCTTGAGCATATGAAGCTCTTCTTCCTTTGCATGGGAAAACCCTTCTCCCGCGAGTGTGCGGCGAGATTGCGGTATTTCTTGGGGTAGATATGTAAAGTCCCCCTTGTTAGAGTACGGAATCGTAGTACGGACATAGGCATGATGTGTGAAGCCTACCCGGACATGTTGGTCTGGATTGGTGATGATTTGCTATGCATTTTTACCCGGAGAAGACTCCGTGCGTTTTGATTGTTTTCGGGTTGCTATGCGGTAGAATGCATCAGGGAATCTTGGGGATTAACTCCGAGGTGCACCAGGAAATCTGGACGGAAATGCATTTCTGTCATATCGGTGGCCTGGGAGCCAACCGGGTACATAGCGAGGCTATGTACCATGTTTGAACGATATTTGGGACTGGGGAAGATTAGCCCGCGTCAAAGGCCAAATGGCAACGGCGGGGTGAGCAACGGGCTGGTGGACCCCTACCCGCTCCATCTGCTTGGTTAAAGCGACATAAAGTTTTATGTGGGACTTGCCGAGGTTTGGAGATCGATTCTAGGCTATGGCTGAAAGGACTAAATGCTTACGAGTTTGCCGCCCCAAGGGGGTGGTGGTGGAGTCAAGGACCGGACGTGGTTTGGACTGGCTTCGCCGAGTAAGTGCCCTGAGAGTACGGGGTGTACGGCCGTGTGAGCGTGCACCTGTGATGTGATGCTTATTTCGCTATGTTGCTTTTTTTGCTAACAAGTGCAGGGAAGAAGCTTTGTCGCCCCGGTTTGTTGGCAGAATCGTTATAGTTTGGTAAGCATAGCTAACCGTTGCCTTTGTTTACCACCGTGCGGTGGATTGTTGCTTGCAGGTGCTGCGGAGCCGAGCAGTAAATAGCGGGCTAAAGCCCAAGTTGCTGTACCGGTTCTCGAAGGCCAATTTTTGAGTTTTTCCTTTTGTACTCATGTGTGACCGGCCTGCGTGCCGAGGTTTGGAAGACACTTTTATTAAGCAAACTATTGTAAGGCCATAAGGTCAATATTCGTGTATTATACATTCCTATGGGTTATTGTAGTGGACATTCATGCTTGGCTGGGTTCTTTTACTTGTGCAACTTAATAACCTGCTTCCGCTAGATGCTCTGTGTAGGACGTTGTGATTGGTTGAATGGTCCCAATAAGTAACCAACCGGTCTGTCCGTAGTATATGGCGTCGGGCCCCGGCCGGACCTACTGCTATATGCTATGTGACGGATAGGGGTGTTACAAATTAGTATCAGACTACTAGTTTTGGTCAGGCTTAAATGAATTCGTGGGCGAATTCACTTTAAGGGGTGGTGAGCACATGTGTGTGCGTCATCGTTATAACATGAAAAGAACCCATGAATGTCCACTTAGGAATGAAAATACAAATGTTTGAGGAACCTGCGTGTTCCTATAATTGCTTTTTGCAATTTTGTTTGGTCACTTATTGGTGTTTTGAATGGTTATAGGTGTCCGGAAGTAGAGCGTGGCAGTCTGAACACACGTTTGCTGAGCAAAGTACTGTACCAAGCGGCGTGCCTGAGACCCCTACTTCTTTGGAAACTATAATAAGAGTGGTTAAAGCGGTGTTTGCTGTGACCAATGCACAACATGGAAGTAATGTGCAACCCTTTGTCCCTGAGATTGACCCAACATCGGGCGGTATGTTGGAGCGCCAAAGGGAATTTGGAGGTCAATTAGGGCAGCAGATGAACATGACTGTGGTGCAGGGAGCACATTTAGTTGACGCATATTTGCAGACGTTCCTTATGATAAGGCGCTACCCAGGCTTTGAATAGGAAAGCGAGCAATCTATGGTTGATAGATTTTTATAATGGTCTGTGTAGCGAGTTGCGTATTCTACTACTAGGACAAAAGCTATTGGGATTCCGAGCTTTGGTGGAGTCGGCCAGAGATTTGGAAGTGGAGTTGCCAAAAACTCATTAGATTCAAGTAAATAGGGTACTAGACCCTGCAGGTCCTATAAGGACTACCTATCGAAAGACGCCGAGACAAGAGGCTGGGTCATCTACTACCCAAACTACCCTCAATTGTTATTCTTGTGGCAAGAAAGGGCACATTGCTAGAGATTGTTGGGAGAGTGCTCAGAAGGAGAGGAAAGTTTTGGCAGGAGCAGTTGAAGATGTTATGGCAAAGGATTCGGTGGTCAAGATGACAACCTCAAAATCTGGGTACCGTAGGTGGTACAAGAAGGCTGGGAGGTCGAGTCTAGTTCCTTTTATAACGCCCCCTGTTTTTCTGTATTTATTTAATTCTCCTTGGGCGTTACGTGGATGCATTTTCCGGCTCGTGCCGTTGTTAGAGTACCTCGTTAGGTGTTCTTAGAGGTTATAGCCTGTTGTCTGGTTTCCCCAGCTAGCCGGCGTCTGTTTTGGAGGCCCGGCTGAGCCTCTTAGGGAATCCTTGTGCCTTGGCTTCGGGCGAGGTTAGCTCGAGTGTGTGATCGTCGGAGGTTGTGTCCGACTTTGCCATTGTTTTCGTAGCCCGAGTGTTTAGCTACGGTGCGGTTTTGGTCGAAATTCGAGAATGTTATGTTTTGCGTCGTTTCGGTGGTCGCTAGTTAGCGGGTCGTCATTTTAATTATAGATATATGTTAGTGCTCCACGTTTGGTCGGCTTAGTGACTTGGGCGTGCCTGTGCGTAAATGCGCACGCGCACGTGCGTGTACGCCGCTTATTGATTTTGTGCGCGTGTCCTTTTGGGTGTTAATTTATGCGCGTAACTAGTGTGGTTAGTGAGTTTCGTAATTAATTAGTGGTTCATAATTATAGGATTTTATATAAATTATTATTGTATATAGCTTAAGCTATGTAATTAGTTTTAAATAATTAATTATTGTATATATATATCTTATAACTAATTAGTATAACTTATTATTGTATATATATAAGTTATATAAGTTATTATATATATATATAAGTTATATAAGTTAGGTGTTAGGGTTTCTCCCCCCCCCCCCCCATTTACCGATAGCAGCAAAAAAAAAACCCGACGCCCTGCAACCCGAGCGGAAGAGCGGAAGCAAGGAGGAGGCGGAGGCTTGCGGCTGCTCCGGCCGGCCGATCCGGGCCCAGATCGCCTCCAAATCTCCTTCCGAGGCCAGATCCGAACTCCCCTAGGCGAGATCTCCATTCCGAGGTAATCTATTTGAGTTTTCACCGTGATTTTTCAGTGATTTGGGGGTGCGGTTTCGCCCTTTTTCTCCATGCTTTGATCGATTTGTTCTTCCCAGGTTTTTCTCCATGGTTTTGTTGCTTAAGGCCGGCCGGTTGGAGGGTTGTGCTGGCCAAATTTTTTTGTGAAGAGATCTAGGCAAGTGCACCCTTTGCTCTTGCCGTTTTGATCTTATTCTACTACTCTTGTTGTTTTAATCCTTTATGTTCGCTCACCTGAAATTTATCCTAACCAAGATCCTACCCGCAACCCTATCCGTAATCCTGTTGATAGCGATTTTATCTCATCCCTTGTTGTAGTCATTCATGTCATGGCTAGGTCATGTTAAGATTCGGATGTAGTTTTTGCAAATAAAATGTAAATTTTGCTCATTGTTTTAGGGATTTCCCTTTTTGCCTAAGACGAGTTAACCCTAATTTCGCTCATGTTAGAACCTATCGCTTAATGGAAACGGTCGCATGTATGGCTTGTGGTTTCCCCTCGGGGGTAGTCCGCGTTTAGCATAATTCGTTTTAATATGAGGCCGTGTAGTCACGGTTGGGCTTGAGTCGAATTTGTTCTGCAGGTGTAGTGCCCTTTTTACTCGGGCATAGTTAGTCATAAAAAAATAAAATAAAATTCATTGGTAGGCGCGATGATAGCAAATTAACCGGGTGGGTTCATTACTAAAGTAATTATGTTATACGTGTAATTTGGGATCAAGTTTCGGGCGTATGTTCAAGGTCCTATCGTTTGCGGGTGTTCAGTATTTAGCTGATTATACTCATCTAGTAGCGAGTCATGAATTCTACTGTGTTTATATAGGGCTCTTAGGTGGGTTGCTCTAGTGAGTTTAGGGCTATTGGATTTGCTCGGGGGTACATGGGACCACCAGTACGAGTTTTCCTCGGGTTACTTAGGACTGGAGTAGGATGTGGTTTTAGGGTAGGTCGGACCGATGCCGCCACCCTGGTTTTATTTCTTGCCTTATTATGGCAATATGGGCTGTTTGGGTTGAGTTGGACGGATACCACCACCACAGTCCATGAGGATATTTAGGCCGAATAGATTTGGTTGGACATGCGGCCACCAGTCTAGGCCACTTGTTACTAAAATTTTATCCATCTCCAGTACTAGGTGACTCCTTTTGTTTTAGCCTATTTCATGTTATGATTGTTATTCTAATCTCGTTGCAGAGACCCTCGAAGCTTAGCTTCATCCGTGCACTTGGTGTACACTCTTTTTACCTCTTTAACCATTGTTGAGTACTTTTAGATTCCTGTTTTAATTCCTGCTTTTACTACTGCACTTTCCTTTCCTGTTGATTATAGATTGCTGAGGTATTCTTTTCTTTCTGAATACCTCAGGTACAGGTATTTAGCCGACTGTGCGGCTAGCTTGCTCCTGGAGATTTTCTATCATTTCAGCTGCTACTGTGGTTCTTAGTTCCTCTTGTTTGGGAGGTAGTTTTCTTTAGATTTGTAGTATAGACATACCTACTCACCAGTGGGTTCGTGTCAGATGTTGACACCCACTGGTGGTTTCTCTTTTGGATACTTCGCACTTGCTTACACTGTTAGTTTTACTGCTTTTGGATATATTAAACTTGCTCTTGGGATGATTTATGTTAGGGTGCTAGTTACTTTTTAAAACCTAAAAAACACTATTAGGTATATGTATAACTAATGATCTGCATGTTTTACAAACTCATACACTACTTTCAAGGCGACGTAAAAAGATCGTTTTCTAAAATATATATAAATTAAATCTAGGGTCTTGCGCAGTATCAGGTGCCCCCCTGGGGACACTGTTGCGCTCTCTCTTAGGATGCATAAATATAAACAAAGTATTTTCCGCTACGTACACATATGACTTTGAAGTATGGACTAGATGATCCACAGAGCCGAGGGATACGGCCTTAAAAATTTTAACCAGATTTCTAATAAGTCAACTTTTGGATTTTTATAAAAAAAAAATAGAATAGTTAGTGTTTAGCCTGAGCGTCAGCAGTTATTCCCTGCTTGACGTGGCATCACGACGCATGTTTTTCTCAAACTCTGATAATTTTTAATTCGGAGAAAAATGCGGGTTGTGACAGTTGGTATCAGAGGGAGGTTGTCTGACAAATGGTCGGGCAACCTTTCCCTGTAAGTATTAGATGTTTAGAGTCATATCATACACACACCGACATGTCATCAGCACGTCTTAGCCGAAGCACGAACACTACACTCATAGCATAACATGAAGTATACGGGGCATATTATGTAGTATGAGATGCAAAATATGTGTTCGTATATGGATCCACCATAGGAGGCAACATGTGAGGGTTATGTATTATGGGGTGCATAACCTCACCACATGGATGCGACTAGCACGTTTTCTTTTTTGTTGCATGAAAATGTTATGTATTATGGGATGCATAACATTTTCATGCGTACGCCGCTCATAACATGCATTAGGGCTTTTTCTAGAATGCATAGCACAAACATGCATGACATAACATTGCATAAGCACAACGTGCCAAGCTAAAGACTTGCATGATGACATGTGTACACGCATAATTTTTTTGGGTCAAAAAGAATATAAATTCATGCATCCCCGATCTAGGCACAAGAGTTAGGGTGATGATGGTAAACCATCTCAGGATAAATAGGGCATTAACTTCACTTTATCAAAAAAAAGTATATATAATAAAATCCCAGAGCAAGTTGGCAGTGAAAGCAAGTACTTATGTAGGTTTGTCTGTACCTGTTTGGTTTTGTCCTAGTGGTTGAACCAGGTTTTGATGATTGCTTGTTTATTCTTTTTTAGCATGGCGCCTAAGCGTAGAGTGACGAGGTCGACTCCCCAATCTGAGGGCGAGTCTTTTGGTGCTCAAAGTGATGCGGTAGTGGCTAGTCTGAGGCAGAGCAATGAGGCCCTATCAAGGCAGCTGGTAGAGGTTCAGTCGCAGATTCAGTCCTTGGTTGCAGTAGTGACAGGGCTAGTTCCGAGAGCGCAGGATCCGGCTGGGGGTGCAGCTGACCCAGCCCCTCTTGTACCTCCTGCCCATGTGGTACCCCCTGTTGCGGTGCCCCCGGAGATGACCTTCATCTCCCAGTTTCAGCGGTTGCAGCCCCCTACTTACGATGGCAGAGCAGATTTCATGGTGCTCGACGACTGGGTAATCTCTATTGAGGAGATGTTTCAGTATTCCGGTGTGACCGAGGATCAGAAGGTGATGTTGGCTGCCTACCAACTGAAGGGGTTAGCGAAGAGCTGGTGGATGAGGGAGAAGGAGGGAATGGTAGGAGGGTGCACTTGGGCTTCATTCAAGGAAATTTTGATGAGAAAGTTTCTATCTGGAGTGGAGCGGGACAGATTGATGAACGATTTCTTGCATCTGAAGTAGAGGTAGCTCACTGTCAGCGGTTATGAGATTGAGTTTAGCAAGCTCAGTCGGTTTGCCTCCAGTTTGGTGAGCTCGGAGGAGGATAGAGTGAAGCGCTTCCTTGGTGGGCTGAGGAGTGATGTCCAGCAGCTAGTGGTTGCCTATGGAGCGGTGACTTATGCCGGTGCAGTTGAGGCTGCTTTGAAAGTGGAGGCCGTCGAGAATGCAAAGCAGAGAGGGCAGCAGGCGAGAAATGATAAGCGGAAGGCTGTCGAAGCAAAGGGCTCTCAGGTGACTGGTGCCCCTTCCAGTAAGAAGAGCAAGGAGATTTGTGGTTTCTGTGGCCGCCCGGGCCATCCGGCGGAGAGATGTTTCAAGAGGATAGCAGCGCAGAAGGAGCAGGTGCATACCATTCAGGGGGCCCCCAGTTAGAGGACGGTGTGTTCCTTGTGCAAGAAAGAGGGGCATGACGTTGCCCGTTGCTGGTTGAAGGACAAGGTCTGCTATCAGTGCGGAACAGAAGGGCCATACCAAGGCCAGGTGCCCACAGCTTCAGCCGGTGCTCAGGCCTGTTCCTCTTCAGTCCTTGCCACCGCCTCCGTCTACGGAGAAAGGCAAGGGAAAGCTGAACGTGATCTCTTCAGCGGAGGCTCAGACTTCGACGCAAGTCATTTCAGGTAGACTCTCTCTCTTATCTTTTTGCTTCAGTACAGTTTTAGCATTGTAATTTCCTCTCTTAGATGCGTGTGCAAATCTTTCTTTTATATAGGGAGTTTTAAGGTAAAGAACCGCTGGGCACGCGTCCTCTTTGACTCAGGTGCTACCCACTCATTTGTGGCTAGAGCCTTTGCAGAGCGGTTCCAGTTGGTTCTTGACCGTGTCGGTGAGGCCTTTTGCGTCAAGTTCCCCTCGGGTGACTCCGTGGTATCGGATCAGGGCATTCTGGATTGCCCTATTCTTTTGGGAGATTTTCTGGCCAAGGCAGATCTGAAGGTTATTGACTTGGAGGATTTCGATGTCATCCTAGGCATGGATTGGTTGTCCCGTTACGATGCAGTTATTCAGTATAGGGGAAAGTGTTTGGATTTTAGGAAGGACAACGGTCAGCCTGGGAGTATTTATGGTGACCCGCGTCAGGTTTCTCCGGCAATCTCTGCGGTATGTTCTCAAAGGCTTTTTAGTTCTGGCTGTTTTGCTTGTGTGGTTTTGATGCTGGGGACTGTTAGCAGTGGGCCGCAGTTAGATGAGATTCCTGTTGCACGGGAGTTTCCGGATGTTTTTCCTAGCGATCTTCCTGGTCTGCCTCCAGACAGAGACGTTGAGTCGTGATTGACTTGGAGCCTGGTACGCGTCCCATTGCTAAGGCGCCGTATCGGATGGCCCCGCGAGAGCTGGAGGAGCTGCGTACTCAGTTGGATGAGTTATTGGAGAAGGGTTTCATTAGGCCGAGTTCGTCGCCCTGGGGTGCTCCCGTGCTCTTTGTAAAGAAGAAGGATGGTTCGATGCGGCTTTGCATCGATTATAGAGAGCTGAACAAGGTCACCATCAAGAACAGATATCCCCTGCCCAGGATCGATGACCTCTTCGATCAGTTGCGTGGGAGCGCTATTTTCTCCAAGATTGACCTTCGTTCAGGCTATCATCAGCTTAGGATCCGTGAGTCGGATATTTCGCGGACCGCTTTCAGGTCAATACATGGGCACTTCGAGTTCCTGGTTATGTCGTTTGGGTTGACCAACGCGCCGTCAGTATTCATGGACATGATGAACCGGGTGTTCAAAGATTTTCTGGACAAGTTTGTGGTCGTATTCATAGACGACGTTCTGATTTATTCTCGGAATGCTGCGGAGCATGATCAGCACTTACGGTTGGTGTTATCTGCCTTGAGAGACCATCAGTTATATGCCAAGCTGAATAAATGTGAGTTTTGGTTGCCCCAGGTGTCTTTCCTGGGCCATGTGGTGAACAAGGATGGCATTTTGGTTGACCCAGAGAAGATTTCTGTAGTGATGGAGTGGCATAGGCCGAGCACACCTAAGGAGATTAGGAGCTTCTTGGGTTTGGCCGGCTATTATAGGAGGTTTGTTGAGGGGTTTTCTACTTTGGCAGCGCCGTTGACTAAGCTGACGCAGAAGAACGTGGCCTTCATTTGGAACGAGAAGTGCGAGGAGGCTTTTCTGGAGCTGAAGAGCAGGTTGTGCTCTGCCCCGGTGTTAACCTTGCCTACGGAGGGCAAAGATTATGATGTGTATGTGGACGCCTCGCATGTTGGGCTCGGAGGTGTGTTGATGCAAGAGGGGAAGGTGATCGCGTATGGGTCGCGGCAATTGAAGACTCATGAGACGGAATTACCCTATGCATGATCTGGAGTTCGCAGCGGTGATCTTTGCCTTGAAATTGTGGAGACATTTACTTTATGGGGCGCAGTGCAAGATCTTCAGCGATCATAAAAGCCTGAAGTATGTTTTCACCCAGAAGGAGCTGAATTTGCGGCAGCGGCGCTGGTTGGAGTATGTTGCGGATTACGAAGTGGAGATCCAGTACCATCCGGGCAAGGCCAACGTGGTGGCTGACGCCCTGAGCCGTAGGATGGGGAAGATCTTTAACCTCTCGGTGGAGCGTTTGGTGGAGGAGTTCCTCTTGATGGACATCTCGGTGGGGTGCGGTAACTTGCAGAGCAGTTTGGTCGCGGATGAGCCTTCTTGGATTTCTCTTACTTGACTGCACCAGGAAGAGGACCCAGATCTTTTGCACCTGTACCTCAGGACTGAGAAAGGGGAGTTGCCGGATTTCTCCATTGACGATTCGGGTACTTTGAAGTACCGCGGCAGGTTTTGCATCCCCGCGGTTGGAGGCATCAAGAGTATGGTATGCAAAGAGGCGCATGGGTCCAGTGTTGCCTACCACCCCGGAGCTACCAAGATGTACCATGATTTGAAGCAGATCGCCTGGTGGTGCGGTATGAAGAGGGATATAGCTCGGTATGTTTCAGAATGTTACACTTGCAAGCGGGTGAAGGCTGACCATGGAAGGCCGGGTGGCAAGTTGACACCATTGGAGATCCCGACTTGGAAGTGGGAAAGTATCTCGATGGACTTTATTTCGGGCTTACCGAGATCTCCGCGAGGCTTTGACTCCGTTTGGGTGATAGTGGACAGACTGATGAAGTGTGCCCACTTCGTGCCATACAAGATTGATTATTCGATGAGTAAGATAGCAGAGCTGTATTTGAGCGAGGTCATCTGATTGCATGGGGTTCCAGTTAGCATCATATCTGATCGAGATTCCAGGTTTACTTCCCGTTTCTGGAAGAGCTTGCAGGAGGGTTTTGGCACGGACTTGAGGTATTCCACCGCCTACCACCTGCAGACCAACGGGCAGACGGAGCGCGTCAACCAGATTGTGGAGGATATGATCCGCTGTTATATTCTGGACCACGGGGGAGCGTGGGATGAGCGCTTGAGGCTGATGGAGTTCGCTTACAATAACAGCTATCAGGAGAGCCTTCAGATGGCTCCTTTCGAAGCCTTATACGGGAGGCATTGCAGAACGCCGTTGTTTTGGGCTGAGGCTGGTGAGAAGCCCCTGTTGGACCCTGATGCACTTGAAGAAATGGAGGTTTCTGTGAAGCTTATTCGGGAGAAGCTTCGGGTGGCTCAGGAGAGGTACGAGAAGAACGCTGACCGGCGTAGGTCCGATTTGGAGTTTTCAGTGGAGGATTTGGTGTTCCTGAAGGTCTCCCCGATGATTGGAGTGAAGAGGTTCGGCAAGAACCAAAAGCTGGATCTGAGGTATGTGGGCCCATTCAGAATTTTGGAGCGTATTGGTGTGGCAGCGTACAGACTGGATTTGCCAGCGACCTTCCCAGGCGTGCACAACGTGTTCCATGTTAGTCAGCTGCGGAAGTGTGTGCGGAGTAGTAGGCAAGTGTTGGATGCGGTGCCTTGGTTGGAGCCGAATCTGACCTTCGTGGAAGAGCCGGTCCGCATTCTGGATGCGCAGGATAGAGTGTTGCGGCGGAAGACCATACCCATGGTTAAAGTCTTGTGGAGGAACCAGGAGGTGGAAAGCGCCACTTGGGAGTTGGAGTCGGCAATGAGGGAGGCTCGCCCTCATCTCTTCCCTTGATTTGTGTCAGGTATGTTTTGCCTTCTCCTCTTTAGCTCTTGTTAGTTTATTCCTGTTTCTTCCCTGTTAGGAGCTTGTGCGTAAAGTTTCGGGGCGAAACTTTCTTTTAGGAGGGGTGACTGTAACGCCCCCTATTTTTTGTATTTATTTAATTCTCCTTGGGAGTTACGTGGATGCATTTTCCGGCTCGTGTCGTTGTTAGAGTACCTCGTTAGGCATTCTTAGAGGTTATAGCCTGTTGTCTGGTTTCCCCAGCTAGCCGGCGTCTGTTTTGGAGGCCCGGCTGAGCCTCTTAGGGAATCCTTGTGCTTGGCTTCGGGCGAGGTTAGCTCGAGTGTGTGATCGTCGGAGGTTGTGTCCGACTTTGCCATTGTTTTCGTAGCCCGAGTGTTTAGCTACGGTGCGGTTTTGGTCGAAATTCGAGAATGTTATGTTTTGCGTCGTTTCGGTGGTCGCTAGTTAGCGGGTCGTCATTTTAATTATAGATATATGTTAGTGCTCCACGTTTGGTCGGTTTAGTGACTTGGGCGTGCCAGTGCGTAAATGCGCACGCGCACGTGCATGTACACCGCTTATTGATTTCATGCGCGTGTCCTTTTGGGCGTTAATTTATGCGCGTAACTAGTGTGGTTAGTGAGTTTCGTAATTAATTAGTGGTTCATAATTATAGGATTTTATATAACTTATTATTGTATATAGCTTAAGCTATGTAATTAGTTTTAAATAATTAATTATTGTATATATATATCTTATAACTAATTAGTATAACTTATTATTGTATATATATAAGTTATATAAGTTATTATATATATATATCTTATAAGTTATTATATATATATATATATATATATATATATATATATATATATATATAAGTTATATAAGTTAGGTGTTAGGGTTTCTCCCCCCCCCCCCCCATTTACCGATAGCAGCAAAAAAAAAGAAGCCCGACGCCCTGCAACCCGAGCGGAAGAGCGGAAGCAAGGAGGAGGCGGAGGCGGAGGCTGCTCCGGCCGGCCGATCCGGGCCCAGATCGCCTCCAAATCTCCTTCCGAGGCCAGATTCGAACTCCCCTAGGCGAGATCTCCATTCCGAGGTAATCTATTTGAGTTTTCACCGTGATTTTTCAGTGATTTGGGGGTGCGGTTTCGCCCTTTTTCTCCATGCTTTGATCGATTTGTTCTTCCCAGGTTTTTCTCCATGGTTTTGTTGCTTGAGGCCGGCCGGTTGGAGGGTTGTGCTGGCCGAATTTTTTTGTGAAGAGATCTAGGCAAGTGCACGCTTTGCTCTTGCCGTTTTGATCTTATTCTACTACTCTTGTTGTTTTAATCCTATATGTTCGCTCACCTGAAATTTATCCTAACCAAGATCCTACCCGCAACCCTATCCGCAATCCTGTTGATAGCGATTTTATCACGTACCTTGTTGTAGTCGTTCATCTCATGGCTAGGTCATGTTAAGATTTGGATGTAGTTTTTGCAAATAAAATGTAAATTTTGCTCATCATTTTAGGGATTTCCCTTTTTGCCTAAGACGAGTTAACCCTAATTTCGCTCATGTTAGAACCTATCGCTTAATGGAAACGGTCGCATGTATGGCTTGTGGTTTCCCCTCGGGGGTAGTCCGCGTTTAGCATAATTCGTTTTAATATGAGGCCGTGTAGTCACGGTTGGGCTTGAGTCGAATTTGTTCTGCAGGTGTAGTGCCCTTTTTGCTCGGGCATAGTTAGTCATAAAAAAATAAAATAAAATTCATTGGTAGGTGTGATGATTGCAAATTAACCGGGTGGGTTCATTACTAAAGTAATTATGTTATACGTGTAATTTGGGATCAAGTTTCGGGCGTATGTTCAAGGTCCTATCGTTTGCGGGTGTTCAGTATTTAGCTGATTATACTCATCTAGTAGCGAGTCATGAATTCTACTGTGTTTATATAGGGCTCTTAGGTGGGTTGCTCTAGTGAGTTTAGGGCTATTGGATTTGCTCGGGGGTACATGGGACCACCAGTACGAGTTTTCCTCGGGTTACTTAGGACTGGAGTAGGATGTGGTTTTAGGGTAGGTCGGACCGATGCCGCCACCCTGGTTTTATTTCTTGCCTTATTATGGCAATATGGGCTGTTTGGGTTGAGTTGGACGGATACCACCACCACAGTCCATGAGGATATTTAGGCCGAATAGATTTGGTTGGACATGCGGCCACCAGTCTAGGCCACTTGTTACTAAAACTTTATCCATCTCCAGTACTAGGTGACTACTTCTGTTTTAGCCTATTTCATGTTATGATTGTTATTCTAATCTTGTTACAGAGACCCTCGAAGCTTAGCTTCATCCGTGCACTTGGTGTACACTCTTTTTACCTCTTTCACCGTTGTTGAGTACTTTTAGATTCCTGTTTTAATTCCTGCTTTTACTCCTGCACTTTCCTTTCCTATTGATTATAGATTGCTGAGGTATTCTTTTCTTTCTGAATACCTTAGGTACAGGTATTTAGCCGACTGTGCGGCTAGCTTGCTCCTGGAGATTTTCTAGCATTTCAGCTGCTACTGTGGTTCTCAGTTCCTCTTGTTTGGGAGGTAGTTTTCTTTAGATTTGTAGTATAGACATACCTACTCACCAGTGGGTTCGTGTCAGTTGTTGACACCCACTAGTGGTTTCTCTTTCGGATACTTTGCACTTGCTTACACTGTTAGTTTTACTGCTTTTGGATATATTAAACTTGCTCTTGGGATGATTTATGTTAGGGTGCTAGTTACTTTTTAAAACCTAAAAAAACACTATTAGGTATATGTATAACTCATGTCTGCATGTTTTACAAACTCATACACTACTTTCAAGGCGACGTAAAAAGATCGTTTTCTAAAATATATATAAATTAAATCTAGGGTCTTGCGCAGTATCAAGTGCCCCCCCTGGGGACACTGTTGCACTCTCTCTTAGGATGCATAAATGTAAACAAAGTATTTTCCGCTACATACACATATGACTTTGAAGTATGGACTAGATGATCCACAGAGCCGAGGGATACGGCCTTAAAAATTTTAAACAGATTTCTAATAAGTCAACTTTTGGATTTTTATAAATAAAAAATAGAATAGTTAGTGTTTAGCCTGAGCGTCAGCAGTTATTCCCTGCTTGACGTGGCATCACGACGCGTGTTTTTCTCAAACTCTGATAATTTTTAATTCGGAGAAAAATGCGGGTTGTGACACCTTTCTCTAGCACATCCGGAGCGACTATAGCCCAAACCCCGGACGCATGCTTTGTTTGTGGAAAGCTGGGACACTATGCCTGGGATTGTTGGAGTGGACGCCCAATGTCCAAAAAGAAGCCGGGGGCAATATCTGAGGAGAAGAGAAAGGCGGTGGCGTCTGCCGCATCACGGTTTACTCCAGCCCAACCAGGAGTGGACATCCTTGGCCAGCAGGAGGCCGTATGGCTGACCGTCGGGATGACAGGTATGGTTTAATTGATAACAATCTAGCTCCTTATACCTGATACCTTATGCATATTAGCTTAGGACTGGAGGTTCTAGGCTTGGTTTGGATTGTTGGTAATCCGGCGAGAGCATTGTTCGATACGGGAGCTTCGCACTCCTTTTTTCCGAAGGATTTATATCGCGCATTGGAGTACCTCCTTCGATGGTAAAGGACAAATTGGATGTGTAGTTGCCTAGTGGTCGTTCAATGCGCGCGAAGAGAGAGTCTGTGTCGTAAAGGTACGGGTTGGGGGTTTGGAGTTCGACTTGCAAGCATCGTTACTGCCACCATGGGAGGCTGTGAAGCCTAAGCCTACATTGGATAGTTTATCGGGTGTATCCGAATATCCTTATGTGTTTCCCTGACGTTTTCCCTGGAGCCCCACCGTAGCGTGAGATCGATTTCACGATGGAGTTGTGCCAGGTGCCAGACCTGTGTCACGCTCTCCTTATAGGTTGGTACCTAAGGAAATGGCGAAGCTAACGATTCAACTCTACCAATTATTGGAGCAGGGTTACATGCATCCAAGTTTGTCGCCTTGGAGCGCACCGGTCCTTTTCGTTAAGAAGAAGGATGGGAGTTTGCGGCTCTGTATCGATTATGGGGAACTGAATGAATTAATGGAAAAGAGCAAGGGCACGATCCCAAGGATTGATGATCTCTGTATCAGTTGGTCGGGTCATCGTTATACTTAAAGTTGGATCCTAAGTATGGTTAGCATCATCTGAGGATAAGGGAAAGCAATGCCCCAAAGCTAGCGTTCGACGCAAGGTATGGGCATTCCAAGTGTGTGATCATGCCGTTCCGGCTGACTAATGCACCATCGGTGTTCATGGAACTGATGAACAAAATGTTCAGGGAGTACCTAGACAACTTTGTGATCGTCTCACCGACGACGTGGTGATGTACTCCCAGTGCGAAGGTTATCACTTCTGAATATCTACTTTTGGTCTTGTGGACGCTAAGGAGAAACCATTTATACTCCAAGTTCTCCAAACATGAGTCTTGGGTTATCCTCAGTAGCGCTCCTCGGTCCTATAGTTGGTAAAGTGGGAGTGTGTGGGTCCAGCATTGTTAGTCACAATATGAGGATGGCCTGTGTTGTCTCGGTAGCAGAAGTCCAGAGTTTTCTAGTGTGGTCGGCTACCACAGGCGCTTCGTAGAGGACTTCTCGCGGATAGAATTACCCCTCACAATGTTGTCAAGGAAAAGCTTAAAAGGTTGTTTAGATGTGCGAGTGCGCCCAAGCTTTGAAGGGTTAAAGAGTTGGTTAACCACGGCGCCAGTGCTAAGTTTGCCGAGTGGAACCAAAAGCTGTGAGATCTACAGCACTGCCTTGGGCAGTGGGTTGGACTGCGTGCTCCTGCAGCATGGTAATGTTTTGGCTTATAGTTCACATTAGCTAAAAGAGCAGGAGAGGAATTGTCCAGTCTACAATCTGGAGTTAGCCGCTGTTCTTTTGCACAAAAAGTGTGGAGGCATTATTTGTATGGCGTAAAGGACGATGTTTATACCGATGACAGGAGCCTCATATATCGGTTGGATCAAAAGGATCTGAACTTGAGGCAGTGGAAATGGATGGAGTTCCTGGGGGACTATACGTTCGAAATTTATTTTGTGCCTGGTGTAAGACAATGTAGTTGCGGATGCGTTGAGACGTAGGGCTCCTGCCCAAGCCAACTGGTTATCGAATCTTGTTTAGAGATTGACCCGGGAGTTGGAGACATTAACTATCTGTTGTGTGGACAAGCAGACTAGTGCTAAAGCATTATTGAACTGGTCGGAAGTTCAGTATGACCTGGCTGCTCGAATTTAGCAGACTATTGATAGTTTTAACTTCAACACAACTTAAACACCTAGAGGGGGGTGAATAGGTTCTTATCCTTGTTTTAATCTCTGAAACTTCCTTGTAAAGGCAGCAAAATCTTTATCTGAGTCACTGCTGTCTGAACTTTGGTTGTCTGAATTATCTGAAGCAATTTCAGCAACTTCCCTAGGATGTGAGGGAGACATCCTCCTATTCTTTCTAGTGGCTTCAACCTTGAAGGCCACAGACTTTTCTTTATGCTCCCCTTTAGCATTTCTTTCTTCCTCTTTTCTAGTCATTAGTTGCATTTCATAAGACAGCAACTTTCCAAATAAATTTGGAGGAGAATTATATGCAAGTTTGGCCACTTCCCTGATGGCACAAATCTTGGTGTCCCAATCCTTTGTCAAGGATCTTTGGAATTTGTCATTCAGTTCATATGTACTGAAGACCCTTCCATAAGACATCAGCTCATTTACTATTCTAAAGAACTTCTTATAACACTCAGATATGCAATCTGATTTCCTTTGTTTGAAACTTTCATATTCCTGATTTAGCATAGACTTTCTATCTTGTCTAACTTCTTCAGAACCCTCCATGTAGACTATCAAAGTGTCCCACATTTCCTTGGAGGTCTTGCAGTAAATCAAATTCTGAAAGGTTGAATCATCTATGGCACTTACTATGATATTCTGGGCTCTTTTATCCATAGTTGCCAGGATGATCTCATCCTTAGTCATCTCAGAAAAATCTTTAGGAGTTCTTTGATTTGCATCTAGAACAGACACATTCATTGGAATATAAGGACCTTCTTTTACTGTAATATAGATCCTTGGGTCAGAAGCCTCCATAAACAACCTGACCCTTTCTTTCCATATTCCAAATATCTCCTTCCTGCAGATGGGTAATTTCATAGAACCTAGTTCCTTTTGATTTTCTCCAGAACCCATTTTCTTGATTCTGCCTTAGGGATCTAACTCAGACTGTTAAGTCCTTCTTTGAGTAACCTCCCTCTGATACCTGTGCACTTATTGTGTCCTCCTGCACATGGTCATGCTCAGTAATGTCATGTACTGGTGATTTTGCTGCAGTCTCCAAATCAGGTATGTCCTTTGAGAGGACCCTATCCCATCTGGATATTATTTTGATGTCCATCCTTCTCATATGATTCATTTTAGATCCTGGAATCTTATGCATTTCCTCTGGAATTGCTCCAGCCAGGTATAAACTCATCAATCTAGCCAAATTAGGCTTTTTGATTCCTTCCTTTATTTTCTCAAACAGAACTGCAGACCAATTTGTGTTAATCTTATAGATTATCCTTATCATCAGACTAAACATAAAGGCAGAGATCTTATCATGTCATCCTGGTTTACACAAAATCACCTTCCCTACCACTTCAGATAGAAATTTTCCTTGTTGATTCATCCCTTTTCTGTTAATGGCTGCTCCAATCTTCATGGTTGGATCCAATCCACACCATTGTAGTGCCACCCTTGTCTTTGAGGCTGGGACCTCATCTTCATCCTGAATTCTAGGAAGGTGAAGAATCTTTCTTAAAATTTTTAGAGTAAGTTTGACTCTATTTCCATGAACTGACGATTTAATCTTGAGTCCAGTGGAGTCCACAGTTGCAGCAGTATAGAACTCAAACACTTCCTTCTTCCAGATCTTGGAAGGTTCAGAAACAAGAAACTCTAATCCATTATCAGTAACAAGGGTAATGACCCCTTTAATCTTCGTCGTCGCATCATCAAAAGCATTGCGCACCAGCTCGTAGCCTTCGTTAATGTTGTCTTCAACCTTTGGCGCCATTGAGACGATGAGAAAGCTTGAATGGAGAGAAGAGAGTTTGTCGACACAGGGTTTTAGTCTCGAAAATCTGGTGAGCATGTCGACAGAATTTGTTCTGGACCTATTTATACCCTTTTAAACAAAGAAGGTCAAAAGGCAGGCAAAAACTGTTTAAATGTGTCGACGCTGTTGAAATGTGTCGACACATACTTTTATTGTCTCGACAACAATGTTGACCTCTATGTGTCGACACAAATTGATGATGTGTTGACACTTGACTTATGTAGATGTTGAACAGAAAGTCTGTGTCGACACTTATTCGAAGTGTCGACACAAATTCTGAATGTATGGACATCACTCCACTGGATGTGTCAACACAACTTTCCTAGATGTGTCGACACTTTGACCCTTAGGTGTCGACACTATGACACTGTGTCGACACAATTTCCCTGAATTGTCGACATAACTCCTCTATGTCGACACTTTATTACTGAATGTGTCGACACAATTCTACTTAGCCACTTTTATTAATCTAACATATGGTCAACATTCCTAATTCAATTTTGAATCTATTGAATTTAGTTTCATCTAGAGGCTTAGTAAATACATTTTCAATTTGATAATCTGTCTTAAAAAATTCTAGTGAGATGTCCTCTTTCTCTACATGGTCTCTAAGAAAATGTTATCTTATTTCTATATGCTTAGTCCTACTATGTGAAACAGGATTATTAGCAATAGATATAGCACTTTTAGAATCAAAAAACAAGGGTGTTCTACTTACTTGGATACCATAGTCTCTTAGCTGATGCTGAATCCATAACATTTGTGCACAGTAACTTCCTGCTGCCATATATTCAGACTCAGCTGTGGAAATTACCACACTAGTATGCTTCTTACTGCTCCAAGATATCAATCTTCCTCCTAAAAATTGACATGTACCTATAGTGCTTTTACTATCTTCTTTACAGCCTGCAAAGTCTGCATCTGAATAGCCTGTTAGTAGAAAATCTCCATTCCTAGGGTACCAAAGGCCTAGATTAGGTGTGCCCTTTAGATATCTCAAAATTCTCTTTACTGCAGTGTAATGAGATTCTTTAGGGCATTATTGGTACCTAGCACAGACACATGTTGCATACATAATGTCTGGTCTACTAGCAGTGAGATATAGTAGTAAGCCAATTATTCCTCTATACAAAGACTCATCTATAGGTTTACCTGCATCATCTTTGCATATAGGCATACTTGTTCCCATAGGAGTTCTCATGGTGGAGGATGATTCCATACCATACTTCTTAATTAACTCCTTAGGGAACTTAGACTGGGATATGGACAAGCCATCATCAGTCTGTCTTACTTGGAGTCCCAAGAAGAACTTAAGTTCCCCCATACTGCTCATTTCAAACTTCCCTTGCATAAGTTTAGCAAACTTCTTGCAAAGGTTGTTTTCAGTAGATCCAAAAATTATGTCATCTACATAAATCTGAACTAAGATTATCTTTCCTTTGGACTCCCTTAGGAATAGAGTTTTGTCTATTTTCCCTCTTGAGAATTTGTTCTCAATAAGGAAAGTAGACAGGGTTTCATACCAAGCCCTTAGGGATTACTTTAACCCATACAAAGCTTTCCTAAGTCTATAAATATAATCAGGTTTGAGAGAATCTACAAAATCTGAAGGCTGCTCTACATTGACTTCTTCTTTTAGATTTCCATTCAGGAATGCTGATTTTACATCCATTTGGAATACCTTGAATCCTTGATATGCTGCATAGGCAAGGAACATTCTAATGGCTTCCAGTCTTGCTACTGGGGAAAAGGTTTGATCAAAAGTCTATTCCCTCTTCCTGCTTGTACCCTTTTGTAACAAGTCTTGCTTTGTTCTTCACAATAATTCCACTCTCATCCAATTTGTTCCTAAAGATCCACTTTGTTCCAATGATATTGTGGTCTTTTGGTTTAGGAACTAACTCCCAGACCTTGCACCTTCTGAACTGATTTAGCTCCTTTTGCATGGCATTAATCCAATGTGGGTCTAGGATAGCTTCTTCAAATTTCTTTGGCTCTAATTGAGATAGAAAGCTTGAGTACAGGACTGTGTTCAAATTCCTACTTCTGGTTTGCACTCCATGTCTTGGATCACCAATTATCTGATTTACTAGATGATCTTTTAAGTGTCTAACAGCTGGAGGTAGTCTTTCTTCAGGCTGAATACCTCCAGTTTCTTCAATGTGTTGCACCTCTTGGTTTTCTTCAGCTTCTAGAGAGTCATGTACTCCCCCTAGACAGTATCCACCATTTTCTATTTCTTGATCTGCAGTTGAATCTTCTGCAATGGAAAGCTTGTCCATTCTCTCATTTATACCTGTTGGACTGCATGAACTACAAGGCAACTCACTATTGATCAATCTAGTTTCATCAAATACAACATGTACAGATTCTTCTAAAACCTATGTAATCAAGTTGTAGACCCTATAAGCCTTACTATTGTTGTTGTACCCAACAAATATCCCATATTGGGATTTGACAGCAAACTTAGTTAGATAAGACTTGTCATTGTTAAGGATATAACACTTGCAACCAAAGATCCTAAAATAGGATAAATTTGGTTTTCTACCTTTCATGATCTCATAGGGAGTCTTTTTGTGGCACTTGGTGATAGAAGCCCTATTGATCACATGATATGCAGTGTTTACTGCCTCAGCCCAGAAATATTCTGGGAGAGAAGTGTCACTCAATAGAGTTCTACCAGCCTCAATCAATGTTCTATTCTTCCTTTCAGCAATACCATTTTGCTGTGGTGTTCTAGGAGAGGAGAACTCTTGAAAAATCCCAATTCTTCACACAGTCTTGGCATACTTTCAGATTGAAATTCAGTGTCATGGTCACTTCTAATTTTGACCACTGTACTGTCCAGTTCATTCTGAATTTGTCTGACAAAACTATATAAAACACTTGGGGTTTCTGATTTTTGTCTCAGAAAGAACACCAAGGATTATCTAGAATAGTCATCAAGGAGTCTGTCCAGCCTTAGTTTAGTTTTGCTAAATTTTGCAAGAACAATGTAACTTTTAGTTTTTAAAAGAAATCTATGTAATCAGTTGTTTAGAAACTTTTTGTTAATATAAATAAAATAATGTTTCATGTTCATTCAAGGTTCATTCTTATTCTATGATGTGATTTTGATATATGTTTTGTTTATAAGTTGCCCTGTCATATAATGCTTATATACATCATAGTGTTTGTTTATTATAAGTGGTGTATATCATTGACTAAAGGGTTATGATTTCTCCAAATAGGGGGAGATTGTTGGGTACATTGGAAAATGTGTACCTGATTTGGAGAAGCCTCACTTAGCTCAATGATATACATCAAATACACCTTGATATATATCATTGAGCTAAGTGAGGCTTCTCCAAATGAGGTACACATTTTCCAATGTACCCAACAATCTCCCCCTATTTGGAGAAATCATAACCCTTTAGTCAATGATATACACAACTTATAATAAACAAACACTATGATGTATATAAGCATTATATGACAGGGCAACTTATAAACAAAACATATATCAAAATCACATCATAGAATAAGAATGCAAATTGAATGAACATGAAACATTGTTTTGTTTATATTAACAAAAAGTTTCTAAACAACTAATTACATAGATTTCTTTTAAAAACTAAAAGTTACATTATTCTTGCAAAATTTAGTAAAACTAAACTAAGGCTGGACAGGCTCCTTGATGACTATTCCTTTCCCTGATCTAATCTGAGCCTGCACAGAAGGTTTTGTATCTTCAATGGGCTTCTTGCCTTTCAACTCAGCCTTCTTTTGAGCTTCAGCCTTAATCCTTTGCCTTTCAAAATACTGAAAAGGCTTAGGGAAATACTTGCTAGGCTCCTGAGCATCAGGAGGTAGCTTCCCACTCTTAGCCTTTCTTCTATATTGAGCTATGGCTTCCTGCCTTGCCTCATACTTCTGCCATTCCTGCTCATTATACCATTTGCCCCTTTCATGAACCTGGTATTTTACAGCTTTCCAGACAGTTAATATGATATTTCTATAAGTGGGGCTCCATTGCTCAAAATCAGGTTTTAACTCTGCCTGCTCTCTGAATCTCTTATTTGATAATTGAGCATCTTGCTGAGCTTTCATACCAGCTTCTGGCATATCTACCTTTTCAATAACAACATTAGTAACTTGTTGTGGAGGGTTGTACATAGACTGAACTTGTTGATGTATCATTTCAAAATCTGCAGGGGGGTAAATGACTTGGGCAACCTCAGGTTGATCACCTTCAAGTAGAGCTTGTTGCACACCTGACTCAGCCACATTATCATCATCACATAAGGGTGGATATCCCAGAGTGGCTCTGATACTGTTGGTTATCCATTTGGCATGATCAGAGCCTGCATATACTAACACCCTCTCCCCCTTTATGACTTCTCTGGCTACATGATCCCTTAAATCATCTTTTTAAAATCTGATTTGCCTATCCAGGAAATTGATACCATCTTTAAAGAATGGCTTTAACTTTTGAATCTTGTCAGTAATTAACTTCTCAGATGAAGTGATGGCAGTTTTAACTGAATCTAGGGCAGCCTGTAGCTTCTTATCATATTCTTCCATGTCTTTAGCCCTTGCGGCAATCAATCCAGTAACAGTATTTTTTAACTCAGTTAAGATTATATTGTGAGAATCTGTCAGATTCTCATTCATCCTCAGCTGGTTTTCAAGGACATAGCCTTGTTTAATGGCAATATCATCCACTTGTTGCTTGATATCAACCTGCTGTTGTGCTAAAAATACCACAGCATGGCCCCCCTTGCGGAAGCAATCTGTCATTTCTTTCTTATTCTGATTTACCTCAAATCTGATTGATTTTATATCTTGTTCTAGATCAAATTTGAGGGCCTTATGGCTTTCATCCACATATTTTTCCAAAATCAATCTCTGCTCATCTAATTTCACTTGTAAATCTACCAAAAATTTGATGTAATCAGTCTTAGGAGCAGGTTGTGGAGGAGTAGTTTGTAGTGCCCTTTTATAACTTTGGCTCCTTCTCTTAAAGACCAGAAGTTTTCTCTTCTTGTCATCCCTGAGTTCTTCATTCTCTGAATCAGAAGTACTGGCTATCTCAACCCTTTCTGGTGGAGTAGAGGGTGTATCTTTGTTAGTGGCAATCTGCTCCCCCTCAAGATTAGTCTGCTCCCCCTCAAACCTCTTCTGTTCCTCCTCAGCCCTGATATGCTCCTCCTTATCTGCTGCTCCCTCAATCTCAGGAAATAACTTTTCCATAGTGAATTCCTGTGGAGTGTGTGCAGGTGATAGTTCTTTCTCAGCAGCATCAGCAACTCTAGAAGTATCAAGATCAGTTTGTGAATCTATTTCTTCTAATAAGTTGATTCTATCTTCCTCCTGCACCTGTGCAGAATGTGGCTCCCCCTGTAACTGTGCAGTAACTGTCTCCTCATGGACTTGGGCATTTTCAGTCAGGTCCTGGACCTGTTCCCTAACTTGCTCCCCCTGCACCTGTGCACTTATTATGTCCTCCTGCACATGGTCATTCTAAGTAATGTCATGTACTGGTGATTTTGCTGCAGTCTCCAAATCAGGTATGATACCACTTGATAGTTTTAACTTCAAGACAACCTAAACACCTAGAGGGGGGGTGAATAGATTCTTATCCTTGTTTTAATCTAAGGCATAATATACCTTCAATTCTTTAATATAAATCTTAAAACTCTACAGCTAACACAGTATATACAATCACAGAATCTATAATAACACAAATCACAGATTGCACACTGATTTATAGTGGTTCCCCAAGGTCTGGGTATATCCACTTTCCCCCTTCGCCTATCCAGCAATATGCTAGATTCACCCTAACTTATTCCATTTTCTAAGATCCATAGATCTTACAGCTCAGAATCCTGAAGGATTCCTACAACTCAGAATGTATCCACACTCCTACAGCTCAGGCTAATAAGCCATACCTCAGCCTTGCCACAAGGCCTACAACTCAGAGAACCAATTCTCCTACACTCAGGCTCAAACAGCCTTACCACTCAAAGATCTAAATCTCCTACACTCAGCCTTTATAACACTGGCTTACAACTCAGATCTTTGAAAAGATCCTACAGAATTTGATAAGTATTTTTGATGGACTCTTACCCTTGTTGAGAGAGAAAGGATAAGAGGATTGTTGATCAGCTTCTTGATTAGACTGATTGCTGAAATCAACCTGTTCTTAGCTTTCTTCAAAGCTTCTTGAATCAGAACTTAGTAGGGTTGATCTCCTTTGAAGTTGACTGACTGGCAGCTTCCTTCTTGGATTCCATAAATAGATCTGGATCTACTTAGTAGATTAGTTAAGGATCTACTACTTGAGAGACTTGTGATTGTCTCCTTCTTGACCTCAAAACAGCTGGAGCTCTCTCTCCCCAAATTTTCTGAAGTACCTTGTGAATTCTGGATTGAATTCTCCTTAGACAAAATCAGAGTGGATAATCACTTTAGAATATTTTCTTAGATCTTCTCACGAAGATCTTTTTCTGTGTGACTTGCACTTTCTTGATCAGAGATCAATCTCACAATAGTTGGGTTAGTTGTATGTATATTGTTCATCCCTTTGATTTGACACAGTCTGTCGATATATAGGCTTCACACATGGTAACCGGCTGATCTTGTTTCTAACGAACTTCTGACAAGTCTGACAGCTTCAGTAAACCTGTTGTAATTCACAGCTGTCAAGTCCTCAAACAGTTCTTGAGCCTTTGTCTCTGTCGGCTGAGCATCGAGACTTGCTGTCATTATATGTCGAGATAAACTGTCAATATGTGTTGACACAAGTGACTTAAGTGTCGAAACAGACTTTGGTAGTGTCGACATAGCTGCCTTGATGTCGACACTACTACTTGATACAGTATATTGAGAATGTGTCGACACAGATTATTTGTGTCGACACAATCACTACTTCACTCCACAGCAATCAACTATGTTAAAATTCTGTTGTGTGTCGACACAAGTCCTGTGTGTCGACACAGTTGATGTAGACTAAGAATTTTGTGTGTCGACACTGCCTCCAGGTGTCGACACAGTTGATGTCGACTCTGCTTCTGTGTGTCGACATTGCCTCCAGGTGTCGAAACAGTTCATGTCGACTAACTATTCTGTGTGTCGACACTGCCTCCCGGTGTCGACACAGTTGATGTCGACTAACTATTCTATGTGTCGACACTTCCTCCCGGTGTCGACACAGTTGATGTTGACAAATAAATTCTGTGTGTCGACACAGTTGCTTCAGGTGTCAACACAGCTTTTCCAAGTGTCGACACAGACTTCCTTAAGTGTTGACACATGGACTTAGAAACTTTTTCTGCATTTTAGCCAATACTTAACCTGCACATATAAACTCAAAATAACATCAAATACACCTTGATGTATATCATTGAGCTAAGTGAGGCTTCTCCAAATCAGGTACACATTTTCCAGTGTACCCAACAACTATGGTTTGAGAAGCAGCATGAAGGAAATCATGGGTGCGGCTCGATGGGTCAAAATCCCAAATCAACGGTTGAAGGTGGGCTACCAAGGAAAGACAATCGTTTGTGAGGCCCAAGCATGGGTAATCTATGGGTGGAGTTGTGGTACGATATACCAAGTACTCAACTCACTTGGGAGGCACGAAGTTGTGCCGAAATCTGAAGAAGTTGCTCTGGCGGCCAGGACCCTAGAAGGGTGTGGCACTATATGTGACAAAGTGTCAAACTTGCACCTTGGTAAAGGCGGAGTGCCAAAAGCCTGGAGGATTCTTGAAATCCTTGCCTATTCCGGAGTGGAAGCTCGACGGCATACCGATGAACTTTGGGCATGGCTTGCCAAGGTCGCGGTAGGGAAACGACGCCTTTTGGGTGATCATGGTTTGGTTAACGCAAGTGTCGCACTTCATTCCACATAGGAAGGATGATTCGGTGGTGTAACTGGCAAAGATGTCTATGGATAACATCGTTAGACCGCACGTTGTGCCCCGCAACATCGTGAGTGATCGAGATGGGCGTTTTACGTCCAATAATTGGAGGTGGTTACAGAAAATGCTGGGGACTAAGTTGTAGTTTAGTTCAGTCTTACATCCGTAGACGGATGGGCAGACCGAGAGGGTCAACAGGACGTTGGAAGACATTCTTCGCATGTGCGTTCTGCACTTCGGGAAGCAGTGGGAAGGCCATCTGTGTTGGTAAAGTTTGCGTACAATATTAACTATCGAGCGAACATATAAATGGCGCCCTTCAAGGCCCTATATGGTTGAAGTTGTCGCATGCCATTATCTTTGCTAGAAACGGATGACACGAAGTTGTATTTAAAACAAGAGGTGTTAAACACTACCCCTTTGGTGCGAACCATACGAGAACTTTTGCTAATCGCTCAGAAGAGGCAAACTATGTGCTTTAATGCCACGCATCGGAATGTGGAGATATCGGTTGGCGTATTGGAAGTTATAGCTGTTCAAGAGTGTTTCACGGGAGCGATGCTTGGAGAAGCTGAGCCCGATATACCTTCGACCACTTGAGATTTCTGGAGCAGTTTGGTGAGGCGGCTTATTGCCTAAGACTATCAGTGGAGTTGAGTAGTCTACGCAATGTAACCCTCATAGCAGTGTTGCGGAAGGCGGCGTAAGAGCCTTCGAACTTGATCACGGGCGATCAAGTAGCAGTGAACGAAGGGTTGACGACTAATGTCAAGCCCATTCGTATTGAAGACCTTGAAGTCAAGCGACTTCGTATCAAGGAGATCAGGTTGGTCGAGGTCCGGTAGGACTATTATGGTTGGGGAGAGCTTCCTTGGGAACGGGAGCAGACTGTGCCAGAAGAGTACCTAGAGCTATTCCGCTCAGGTACCGCTTAAAGTTTTCCATTTTCTTTCCTTTAGTAATTTCGTGGGAGAAATTCTTTTAAGAGAAGGAGAGTTATAACACCCCGAAACTCAAAAGAGGGACGGGTGACGTTTTAAGCCAAGTCTGGGATTTGGAGCAGGTGACACGGGCGTGTCATGGGCATGACACGGGCATGATACGGGCGTGTCACTGGCGTGTTCGGCCACGGGTCGCATGGTCGACGTTTTGGCGATCGGCGATCATCGGGTGTAGGCATATGGCCTAGGACACGGGCGTGTCCCAGGGCGTGTCGTTCTCAGGAGAATTCTGGTTTGAATGCACGGGTCGTGACACGAGCACAAACACGGGCGTATCACCTGTGACACGGGCGTGTCAGAGGCCGTGTAACCGGCCGCGTCATTCTCGGGAGGTTTCTGGTGTTGCACACGGGGCGTGATACGGGCCCTGACACAGGCGTATCACATGTGACACGGGCATGTCGGAGGCCGTGTCACAGGACGTGTACTGGTCGGATCGTGGGAGTGACGGCGAATGAGTGAAACGGTCATGCACACGGGCGTGTTGCAACCCGTATTCGGCCCATATTTTGTAATTTTGGGCTAAATCGCAGCCGTTCGATTTCTTGATTTGGGATCTGACGGCTCAGGGCTGTTGCTGGTAGGTTATATCCGGGAATAGGGTTGGAAAACACTTATTTTCACTTGGGTTTCTCTTTCTAAAAGCTAGAGAGAAGGGAGAGCAAGGAGGAAGAAGAAGGAGGTCAACTCCGGCCGCCCGTGGAGCTTCGGAGCTCCGATTCTCGATCCGAGTCCGGATCCGTGAAGGAGAGCCCAATACGGTGCTTTCCATCCGGCTAGATCGTCATGGCGCTGAGGAGAAATGCTAGGGTAACGATTCTCATCTTGAGCATGTGAAGCTCTTCTTCCTTTGCATGGGAAAACCCTTCTCCCGCGAGTGTGCGGCGAGATTGCGGTATTCCTTAGGGTAGATATGTAAAGTCCCCCTTGTTAGAGTCCGGAATCGTAGTACGGACATAGGCATGATGTGTGAAGCCTACCTGGACATGCTGGTCTGGATCGGTGATGATTTGCTATGCATTTTTTGCCGGAGAAGACTCCGAGCATTTTGATTGTTTTCGGGTTACTATACGGTAGAATGCATCAGGAAATCTTGGGGATTAACCCCGAGGTGCACCCAGAAATTTGGACGGAAATGCATTTCTGTCATATCGGTGGCCTGGGAGCTAACCGGGTACATAGCGGGATTATGTACCGTGTTTGAACGATATTTGGGACTAGGGAAGCTTAGCCCGCGTCAAAGGCCAAATGGCAACGGCGGGGTGAGCAACGGGCTGGTGGACCCCTACCCACTCCATCTGATTGGTTAAAGTGACCTAAAGTTTTACGTGGCACTTGCCGAGGTTCGGAGATCGAGTCTAGGCTACGGTTGAAAGGACTAAATGCTCACGAGGTTGCCGCCCCAAGGGGGTGGTGGTGGAGTCAAGGACCGGACGGGGTTCGGACTGTCTTCGCTGAGTAAGTGCCCTGAGAGCACGGGGTGTACGGCCGTGTAAGCCTGCACCTGTGATGTGATGCTTATTTCGCTATGTTGCTTGCTTTGCGAACAAGTGCAGGGAAGAAGCTTTGCCTCCCTGGTTTGGTGGCAGAAATCGTTATAATTTGGTCAGCATAGTTGACTGTTGCCTTTGTTTACCACCGTGCGGTGGATTGTTGCTTGCAGGTGCTGCGGAGCCGAGTGGTAAATAGCGGGCTAAAGCCCAAGTTGCTTTGTCGGCCCTCGAAGGCCAATTTTTGAGTGTTTTCCTTTTGTACTCCTGTGTGACCGGCCTGTGTGCCGAGGTTTGGAAGACACTTTTATTAAGCAAACTATTGTAAGGCCATAAGGTCAATATTCGTGTATTATACATTCCTATCGGTTATTGTAGTGGACATTCATGCTTGGCTGGGTTCTTTTACTTGTGCAACTTAATAACCTGCTTCCGCTAGATGCTCTGTGTAGGACTTTGTGATTGGTTGAATGGTCCCAATAAGTAACCAACCGGTCTATCCGTAGTATATGGCGTCGGGCCCCTGCCGGACCTACTGCTATATGCTATGTGACGGATATGGGTGTTACAATTTCTTTCTTGTGTAAAGATTCTTGGTGAATCTGGAATTTTAAGCCTGTTTTATAAAGGCTAAGGTCTTTGTGATTTGTGTTTGGCTTTGTGTCGTGTGAAAGGTTGTTGTGACCTAAGGGTTGCCTTACTGCTTAATTATTAGGTCTGTGTGACCTGTGTGGTCCTGCGAGATATGTGTTGTGAGCTATTAAGTAGCTGAGTTTTTGAGGGAGAGCTGAATCTAACACACTATTAGATAGGCATCGAGGGATAGTGGATGTACCCAAGATTGGGAAACCACTATAAAATTATTGTGTCGTCTGTGAATGTTCTTGAAAGCTGATAACTAACCCAATCACAGGCACAGAAATCTAATAACAAATTAGAAAAGGTAAAATAAATACAAAAACCTATTCACCCCCCCCCCCTCTAGGTGTTTATCTAACCTTGAAAATAAGACTTTCAGAGACAATGGCAGCTAAGGTGGTGGCAAAGGTGAATGTTCTTGAGGAAGCCATGCTAGCAAACTTTGAAGGAGTAAATTATTATAGCTATGACAACTTCTCCTGGCTTCACAAGGAGATATTTGGTATACCATGCCAGGAAGCTCAAGTACCTATTGTGCCTGCTCATGATGAGGTTCATCCTGCTGGGGATTACTCTCAATATTGGGCAGACACACTGGCTACTGTTGCTTCCACTGATGCTCCAGAAGTTCTAATTGTTGAAGACATTCCTGCTGTTCCAGTTCACAAGAGAAGAAGATATGGTGAAGGCCCGTCGGCAGCCAAGTTATATACTAACAGAGAGATGGAGGAGGTGTGGAGTCCTACTTCCAAAGGGATTATCGTAGACACCTTCTCCTTGGTCGATATTGGAAGAGAAAAACCAGACCTCTACTACGATCAAGAGGAATGGAACAAGTATAAGCTAGCATATACTAAGAGGAGGATACATTTCAGAAATCATAGGGATGTTCCAATGCCTCCAAAGTATTTTCCAAAGCCAAGGGAGTATTTTGCTAGGCAGTGACTGAAGAGGCAGGGCAAGCAAATATGATATTCATATGTGTTTTATTTTGAGGGGTTGTAGTTTCCCCCCACCCCTCCAAACAAAGAACTCTCTTTGATATATATATATATATATATATATATATATACCATATTATAAAGAAATATGGTGGTTTGCATATAGCATGAGTTCGAAATTACAAGGTAATTAGGTGGTCGTCGGATTTCACATTTTTGATCATGAATTGTTGGATCAAACCAACCCTTCATCAAGAATTTTCTATAGACCTCCCAAACCTACTCTAGGAGTAGGTCCTAAACCTACTCTAGACAGCAAAAAAATTTGCTGACCCGCAACCCAGCATGCTCGCAAAAACCTATAACCCAGTCAGCCCGCCCGCAAACCTAATCAACAGACCGGCCCGCCAATTTTGACACCGCAATCATTTCTTTAAAGGCGCAAACCTATATATACCCGAAAAGCTCAGAAAATCTGACGGTGTGGAACTAAATCCCGCCTGGGATTTAATCCCAGGCGGGATTAAATACTCGGGATTAATCCCGCCTAAGCAGGCGGGATTAATTCCCGCATAACTTAGGCGGGATTTAATCCCGCCTAAGCAGGTAGTTTTTTTGTATTTTTAAAATAATATTTTTAAATAAATAATATTTAAATATAAATATTGGCTGATATTATAAATATAAATATTATTATAAAATATTAAAAAATAAGCTATTTTTTTTATATTTTTTAAATATAATTAAAGAGTATATTTTATACTTTTTTCTTACCGCGGGGCGGGCGCAGCCATGTGCGTGCGAAGCCCATTGTCACGGGCCGGGTACTGTGGCACGTGGTCATAGGCGCAGACCACCGAGGTACTGTGGCGCATGGCCATCGGGCCGGAGGACTTCGCCGTCGACGGCCGGGTACTGTGCCGCATGGCCATCGGGCCGGAGGCCCGTGCCTGTCACTCGTATATATATATATATATATATATATATATATATATATATATATATATATATATATATATTATATTTTTTCAACTGGGAATGCATTTTTTCTTTTAATTTTTACATATCTATTTAAATTTTAATTATCTGCTCAAGTTTATGTTCTTTATTATTGTTGTGCAATTCACCTTAGCTTATAGGATTATAACTTCTTCAAATAGGGGGAGATTGTTGGGTATTGTATCCACCCTGATTTGAATAAGGGTCCAGTTAAGCTAAGATGAATTGTGATTGTATTTGATATTGTATTTATAGTTATGTACTTGTAGGTTTACAATGCTAAGTACACACCAATGTGAGGTTATAGTGGGTCAGTAAACACGGGACTACACAATGTAATCCTTTATTGTGTAGACTATGGTGTTGACTCACATGTAATCTCTCTATTGGGGTGTACTTCTATGCCAAGTACATAGGGAGGTTCAAGGATGAAGAAGAGCTTCATTGCAAGAAAAATAGAAATTTTACCCAAGTAAAATTTGCCGAGTATCATAAGGGATATTCGTCGAATTCATTGAGTATCATTGATATTCGTCGAATTAGTCATATATACTTACTATCACTCGTCGAATTCATCTTATATACTTGTGTAGAATTTCTGAAACAATTAGAAAAATAGTTAAGTAAAATTCGTCGAGTATCATCAAGCATACTCGTCGAATTCGTCGAATGTAACTAACGATACTCACCGAATTCATCAATACAAGATAATACACGCCGAATTTGTCGAATCATCTCGACACTACTTCTCTGATTTTTCTTATGGAAAATTCGTCATATATCTTTGCGTCGAGAGCGACGAGAGCGTTGAGTTGATGGCGTCGAGAATGTTGAGTCGACGGCATCGAGAGAATTGAGTCCATTATCCTATACTCGACGAATTTGTCGAGTATACCAGTTGATACTCGACGAATTCGTCAAGTATGACTCCAACCTTAGCGTTGAGTGGCTAGCCAGCTTGAGCTGAGTTTGTTTAATTCAAATTCATTGTATATCAATGACTATTCGATGATTATACTAGTGATACTCGACAAATATGACTTAGGTTATTTTTTCTGACAATTTTTTTTTCAGGCTCGGGTTGCGGCGGCCAAGTACAGTAACTCTCGCGAGTTATTTCTGGAAATGTTTTTATATCCGTTGGAAGGGGGATCTCTATAAATACATAAGGAAAATTCCTTTCCAATAGTAATCATGCTCTTGCTCTCAAATTCAAATCGAGAGAACTTTCCAAGATTGGAAAATTCCATCAGCTAGGCTACAGGGATTTTGTGATTCTTCCGATCGTCCATCGGCGTGCAGTGCGATTCGATCTTCTTCGACAAATATGACTGGATTGCTTCTCTCTAAAGATCTCTATTACTCCAGTCCTAGTCATTTGAAGATTCAAGAGTAGAGATTAAAGATCATCAAAGATTTCATATTCCGAGTTCTCCAAGATTTTCAAGACCATCTATTTTCGAAGAACGACGGTGTGAAGCTTTCAGATCTTGTATAAGTTTGTGTGAAATATTGTTGTAAAATATTCATTTACTTTTATAGGAGATTTTCTCTGAGTTGTAGATTCGTTTGTGGATCGAGTGGTAGATCTGTTTGTGGATCGAGTGGTAGATCCGTTTGTGGATCGAGTTGTAGATCCAGTTGTGGATCGAGTGGTAGGAGAATCGTCTCAAAGTTGTAGGAGTTGAGACTCCGAGGTGTAAGATTTGTATAAATCTGAGTTTGGTGAAGTAGCAAAATCTAGCCCTTTGGGGTAGATAGGAGAGGCGGGAAAGTCGACGTACCCAACTCGGGGAACTACTATAAATCTCAGTGTTTTGTGCTTAATTATTAAAGTAGTTTTATTCTGTGAAAAGACACATACATCACCTATTCACCCCATCTAGGTTATTTAGTTAGACGGTAGATTCTTTTAGGGAGCACTTTAAGTAACTTTTACGTAGATGCCCACAACACGCACTGCCAACGTGGCAGCAATCCCAAACATTATGTTTGATCGGGTGGCCAACCTTAGAGGGAAGTGAATAAGGTTTAAGAAATTACTTCAAAATTAAAATGGGTTTCACCAAGGAAAATTGGTTCAGGATGCTACCATGTGGCGCTAGATTGCTAGCGTGCGGCGGTAAATCACTGAACTCATTTTTTTCTTAAAACTTCGCCTTAGAGATGCACACATGACCTTCAGAAATCTACCAACAGACAACAACAAAATTTCCAGGAGAAAGAAATAGAACAATAATTTTATTCAAGAAAAATGAAAGTGGTTTACAATTCAGAACAACTAGATCACCATGACGTCGAAGATTGAAGGAGATGAAATACAAAGTTCTCTTTTTGTTTCTATACCGACCCTATCCCTGAACGGTTTGGCACTCTCCCTTCCCCCCCTCCACCACCATAAAAAGTTTTCGAGACGGCTTTTCACCTTCCTCCCCGAAGTGTCTTAGAGCCTCACTAGATCCCCCGATCTAGACGTCCCTCACCAGGATGATTTCTCATGTAATCCTTCCTGGATTTCAACGACCCTCCGGTCAATTTCTCATGAAACCCTTCCCAAATTTTGATGACCAGCCAGTCAATTTTCCTCACACAAATAACTAGATAATAAAGAGTTTAAAGAAAACTACAAAGAGTTAAGAAAGTATTTCTCCCTCAAATGTAGAGTTTCTCCAAGGAACGGTGCACGATCGGTGCTCTTGAATATCTTTCTTATTGCAGTCAATCTGTCGCAAATGGTTGTTGAAGATTTTGTTTGTCAAAGTTCTTCAATCACGAGAGGGAGGAGGAAGCAATGTTGTTCCTTTTGCAGAGATTAGAGTTCGTCCTTCTCCAGATGGCGACCGAACCCTAGAATGACATATTCTCCTTAGTTGTAACTTCAATAAAAGAGACGCGTGCTTTTATACATCTTGAAAAAATAAGCTACCTCCTGCGGTAGAGATAGCGCCCATCGGTAGGTTGATGTGCATGGATGTGACACCTGTCTAACATATTTGGAAAAATATTTGAATAAAATATTTTACCACTTTTTCATGCTATCACGGCGCAGTACGAAGCTATCTCCTAGCGGTTACATGATGGCTCTTCAATATCTTTCTTGTTGCAGTCAATCTTCCGCAAATGGTTGTTGAAGATTTTTTTTGTCGGAGTTCTTCGATCATGAGCGGGAGAGGAAACAATGCTTTTCCTTCTGTGGAGATTAGAGTTTGTCCTTCTCCAGATGGCATCCGAACCCTAGAATAACATATTCTCCTTGGTTGTAACTCCAGGAAAAGAGACGCTCACTTTTATATGTCTTGAAAAAATAAGCTACCGACAGCGATAGAGATAGCGCCCAGTGGTACGTCGATGCGCGTGGATGTGACACATGTCCAACAGATTTGGAAAAATATCTGAATAAAATATTTTTCAGCTTTTTGTGCTATGGCGGTGAACTACAGAGCTATCGCATGGCGGTTGCATGATGACTTGATGCTCATTGAGAGAGCTAACGTCGCGGGGTAAGGATAACACTATGGGGTAGTCCACAGAGCGCTTGTCCTGGATGAATTCTGAAGCTAGCGCTAGGCGGTAGGTTCCAAAACTTAATTTTCTCGTTATTTCATACTTGTAAGCCTATACACTATACCCAACACTCGTATGATAAAACACAACACAGGATTTTATATTGTCAAACTAAAGAGATGTGAATTATAGGCTCTGACAAACTCTCCATTTTGATAATATCAAATTCCATTCATGAGATACAAAAATAGTAACAACATGGTATAGAGTAATTCAATCAGTAATCGTAAAATATACCATGTTGAAATAATTAGAATGGCTCCCCCTACAGATGTTCTCACCTATGTGTGTGATCCCTCAATGCATGTTCCTCCTACACGAGATCTTCCCTTGGGTGACTTAACAACACTCAACACTCAACTCACATAAAATATACTCATGAACACTCAATTTTCCCCTATTTGATATTATTTAAAGGGTCGGGGACTAACAAACCTATCTAGTAAACAATCAACTCTCTCCCTATACACATGAGATACTAAAGAGATGATACAAGATTCACACATAAAATAAATCATAAGCAATAAGGACAAAAAATTTGGAGCGGAACACAATGAATATAGACCTACCCAATAAGAAATCAGTTCATTTGATGAATTTTTCAGAGTAAAACAATTTGGATAGCACAAGTGAAACTAAATACACATCGATTTGGAGTACAATGCAAAGAGATTCGTAGAGTTAATACAGTATAACATTGTAAGCATCGGGAATAGAAATCGTGTACTAGTACATATGTGTTATAGGCATATAATGCAGTGTAAGTCCAATTCTTATGTATGGAAGTGTTGGATAGAATAATGATATGTGTACGTGTAGCATCAAAAGAAAAAACATCAAGTAGAAATAATCTTTAGTACATGTTTTATCTCAATAATTTAATATTCTAGCACAAGAGAAATAAAATTAAAATCATGTTACATTGTTATCTACTTCATACCAAGATTCGAATAAGGGGCACTAATCTAACTTTTAGTCTTTGCATAAGATTGAAACAATTCTTTTAGCTAAGGTGCTCATTCTCATAATGCTCATGAACACTTATCAAGAGGAGTGAGTAGTGCTTGGGGGGGTATCCTTGACATATGATTTGATAGAAAATGATTTACTTATCATTTTCTCATTCAATTTTTTATATATATAATTTTTGAGTTCGAGGACTCTGAATCAATCAAAATCTACCCACATTGAAAGATACATTTTAACCTGTATACAAAAGGCCTATGCACTAGAATTTTGGCCCAAAGTTCTAAGCTTTATATAAAAACATGAACACTATGACTTTGATTATTCAAGGTATTTCTAGCATGTTAGACACAGTATCACGAGCAATAGCATGTACGCATGAATTTCTACATGAGTGCATTTTCTAGAGATGTGTGAATAGTGTAATGTAAATACGCTACCTAAATCCTCACACGTACCTAGAGGCATATTCAATATATACTATCTTGTCTAGTCTCACTCAGTAACTAAGTACCTATAGATTTGACACATCATGACATAATCAGACAATATTAGCAGGGATTAACAATCATAAATCAAACATTGCACGTAGTCGTATACTCTAGGTTCTAGTCATGCTTGTCCTAAGAAAGATCATTCCATTTTTTTCCCATTTTAAGCTTTTAGAATTTTTTAATAAATAAAAATTAAACAAATCAAACAGACAAACTGTAAAGGAAAAATGTGTTTTTGGATTTTTCAAATTTTTATTTGATTTTCATTTATAAGGCATATGGACAGGAAAATACATAGCAGTCATATGGACTAAAAGGCCCAAAAAACAGAAAAACATAACACAAAATGGGTATTAAGAAATGACAACTTACCGCCAACTCCAGTACTACCGTGCAGCAGTAACTCACAGAAACTTAAGATCATCAAAAAAAATCCCTGATTTCAATAATGTTCGCTTTCAACTTTTGAAGTTAGTGATTAATCGATGTAAGCCCTAACTATCAATGGATATGTCACTTATAATGAGAGCTTACTAAGATAAGGTAATGACACACCGAATTAATATGCTCATACAGGTGTATAAATGAAATAAAGGTCATGAGATTAAAACAAATATGAGCATGCCCAAGATGAAAAACAACTCAAGCAATATATCTGTACCCTAGACCCATACTAAGTGACGGATGGGCATGAGGAGCAGCACAAAATGTCATAGATTGGGGTGTTAATCCCATATATATATTAAAGAACCCGCTCAACCTAACATTCTTTCCGCCAGCGGCACTCAAGGACCTACTAGAACCCTCCCTAGTTAAAGACAAGATGTGGTTTACAGTTTAGTGTCTTTAATGCACACATACTTATTCCCCCGCTAATGTGAGTAACAAACAAATGGTAAATGATCATGGTCATACCTATGCATTTAGTTCCTAAGGATTCATATTTAGAACTATGGTTTCAATGTGCAATGAGCAACATAGTATTCGATTTATCGTCTAAAATATTGCATTTATTTGTAGAGATTTCAAAAACAATACATTCAATTCCTTAATGCAAAGTTAACTGACAGAAATTAAATAGTGCTTTAAACCATCTACAAATATAACATTTGAGATAGAAATTATTTTGTTACCCATATTATTGACATCAATAATATGTCCTTTGCAGCTGTCTCCAAAGTTCATCACGTTTCCTTTCTTCTTTTCTAGGCTAAGGAACTTGTCTTTAAGTGCCACACGTTTTCCCTATCCTTAGCCTGCCAACACACTTAAAAGGAGAATAAGGGTAAAGATCTGGTTTCCCAAGTTATTCCACCCATAGTGTAGGTAGTTGACTTCGGCATCCAGACTTGAGTCATTTTATTTACTCCTCTCTTCAATCACGAGCCAGAAGTGTGACCAAACTTATTGCATTTGGCATACTTCACATAGGCGGTGAATATCACCTTTTGCATTGTACTTAGGCTTCTTCTAAAAGACAGCTATTGGCTTCCAGTTTTATTATGATTATCTTTATGTTTTATAAACTTCTTAACTTGCTTTGCTGAAGATAAGCTATAGCCAACAGTAGGGATACCGATGGATAGTAGCTCATAGTGTTTATATCCCATTCTGAATTTACCAGATCCTTGACACAAAAACCCCAGCAACATATTAAGAGATTTTTGCCAACTCCAAATTTCCGGATGGCAAGGTTTAGATCATAGATTCATGCTTTCAAGGCAGTTTTTTCCTTCATGAGCACCACGCACCGATTTGCAAACTATTTTTTACTCTCTTTTACTAGTGCAAGAGACACTTAAAGCTTCCTCTCAAGACCTTTGTCTCGTTGGTGAGATTTTTTATTTTCGAGGAAGTCTTGGAGATGCTTTCTTTTAGCTCATTGATTGTCTTCATCGAGTGAGAGCACTATTGGCAGTTGATCTTCTCTTTGTCATATTTGATTAATTCGTTAGTTAATTTTTCCAAATCCTTTTTTATTCTTATGTTTTAAGATTTAAAAAAACTTTTTCTCACGAAGCACATCATCAAGTTTATCACACATTTGCTCATAGATTGCATATAATTTATCAAAAATAGGAGGGATTACCTCAGTGTCGCTCTGGACACTGGATTCAATGTCGGATTCACTGTGACATTTCCCCATGAAGCATAGATTTTCCTCGTCTTCACTACTTTAGTTGGATGTTCTTGACTCATTAGAACCAGCCTCATTCCATGTTGACACCTTGAACATTTTCTTCTTTTCGTTGTCTTGGATTTGTCTTCCTTTCTCTTCCTTTTAGAGCTTTGGACACTCTCTCTTCATATGCCCAAATTTGTGACAGTGGTAGCACTCAAGTACAAACTTTTCTTCATCACTCTCTGTCCCCTTCGACGGTTTGGTTCATCTACTCTTCTCCACTGCACCTTCCTTCAGGAATTTTTTGAATCTCCCTTGCCTCTTAAGATTTTTCTTGAATCTTCTAAGCTCTCAAACATAGAGTCTCTCTTCATCTTCATCATCGGACTCTTTAGCAACCTTCTTTTTTGCAGCTTTTAGTGCTAGCGCCTTCTTCTTTAGTTGTCTGGGATACTCCTCGGCTTTTATTTTATGTTCAAGCTCATGGGTTTTCAGGTTCCTAATGAGGCTCTTTATCTCTAGGGTGCTGATGTCATGTGATTCAGCAATAGCAGTCACTTTTGGGTTTAATCGTGGAGGCAGAGATCACAGGATCTTCCTCACCAAGTCTCTATTTGAAAAGTTCTTTCCGAGAGATCTAGAGGCAATGACAATCTTCATAAAGCGAGTGTACATGCTATCCACCTCCTTGTTGATCTCCATTCAAAACTATTCATAGTTTGATTCCAGTCGAAACAACTTTGATTCCTTCACCTGCGAGGTACCTTCGTGCGTTAGCTCAAGTAATTGCCATACATCATAAGCAGTTTCACAGTTGCAGATTATATTAAATTCAGTTTTGTCTAACGCACAAAAAAGTGAGTTCATAGCTTTCGCATTGTTAGTACATTTTAGTTTATCAGAATCATCCTATTTGTCATGTGGTTTCTCCAAAACTTGATCACCTATAGTGATAGTGGGTGCAGTGTATTTCGTTTGGATCATAGCCCATACATATATGTTCTGTGTCATAAAGAAAATTTTCATGTGTGATCTCCAGTGGTTGTAGTCTCTCCCCATAAACAATGGAGGTTTACTCATACCTTGTCCCGCAGGGAAAGCGTGGTTTACGTTGGCAATCTTACTTCAGAATTTTAATCCTTTTTGAAGTAATCTCCCTCTGATACCACTTGTTGGATCGGGTGGAAAACCTTAGAGGGGGGTCAATAAGGTTTGAGAAATTAATTCAAAATTAAAATGAGTTTCACCAAGGAAAACTGGTTTTGGATGCTACCGCGGGGAGCTAGCTTGCTAGCACGAAGCGGTAGGTCACAAAAATCGTTTTCTTCTTAAAACTTTGCCTTATAGACGCACACACGAACTTTAGGGATCTACCAGTACACAACCACGAAATTACCAGGAGAAAGAAACAGAACGATAATTTTCTCAAGAAAAATGAAAGAGGTTTACAATTCAGAACAACTAGATCTCCATGATGTCGGAGATCGGAGGCGATGAAATATAAAGTTCTCTTTTTGTTTCTATACTGACCCTATCCTCAAACTAGTTGGCTCTCTCCCTTTCACCCACCCACCCCCCCCCCCCCCCCTGAAAAGGTCTTCGAGCCGGCTCTTCACCTTCAACCCTGGAAGTGTCATAGAGCCCTAAGAGATCCCCTGATCTAGAAGTCCCTCACTGGGATGATTTCTCACGAAATCCTTCCCAGATTTTGACGACCCTCTAGTTGATTTCTCATGAAACCCTTCCCAGATTTCGACGACCCACCGGTCGATTTCCCTCACACAAACAACTAGACAATAAAGAGTTTAAAGAAAAAAATAAAAAGTTAAGAAATTGTTTCTCCATCAAACGTAGAGTTTCTCCGAGGAACCGTGCGCGATCGGTGCTCTTGAATATCTCTCTTATTGCATTCGATCCGCCGTGAATGGTCATTGAATATTTCAGTCATCGTATTTCATCGATCATGAGTCGAAGGAGAAAACAATGCTTTTCCTTCTGCGGAGGAGAGTTTGTCCTTCTCCAGATGGCAGCTGAACTCTAAAATGAAATATTCTCCTTGGTTGTAACTCCAGGAAAAGAGATGTACTCTTTTATAAGTCTTGAAAAAATAAGCTACCGCCGACAGTTGAGATAGCGCCCGGCGGTAGGTCAATGTGCATGGATGTGACACCTGTCCATCAAATTTGGAAAAAATATCCTAATAAAATATTTTCCCACTTTTTTGTGTTATCGTGACTTGGTATGGTGCTATCGCCGTGCGGTAGCATGATGACTCAATGTTTATTAAGAGATCTAGGGCCACGCAGTAAGGATAACACCACATGGTAGTCCACGGAGCGCTTGTCCTGGATTTATTCTGAAGCTAGCACGAGCGGTAGCGCTAGCGCTCGGCGGTTGGTGCCAGAACTTGATTTTCTTATTCTTTTGTACCTGTAAGGTTGCACACTATAACCAACACTCGTATGATCAAATACAACACATGTTTGATATTATCAAACTAAAGAGATGTGAACCATAGGCTCCAACACAATTTATAACGGCTTAAATTTCCAAACGTGACAAATGATCGATGCAGCCATCGGGGGAACACTAAATAACAAAACCCCGGAGGCCTCTCAAGATCTATTCAATGAAATGGCCATGAATGCATATCAATGAAACGTGTTTGGGTCGCGCCTTAACAAACCAGCAGGCCTTTACAAAGTGGATGTTGTTTCTCACTTAGCCCTGCAAGTAGAGCGGCTAAGTAAGCAAGTAGTGGAGATGAATGCTTCCTCCTCCACTCCCGCAAGGGCGCAAAATGTTAATGTCATCGAAGAATTTGTGGATTACCTAGGCAATCCAATTTGGGCCCCCTTTAACCCTAACAATAACTCATATAGTAACAATTATAATCTGTATTGGAGGAACCATCCAAATTTCACCTAGAGTAACCAAAATAATGTATCACGCCCCATAAATGTGAATTCGCCAGGATTTCTGCCACCTCCTCCAAACCTTCTCCACTCGAAGAAATGTTTGCTAAATATATTGCGTCTAACGAGTCAAATATTCAGAATATTATCAGATCGATAAAAAACTTGGAAAATCAGGTTGGACAGCTTGCGAAAATAATCTCTGAGCGGACGCATGGAGCTTTGCCAGGGAACACGAAGCCAAACTCAGGATAAAATGCTAATGCCATAACCCTTCGCAATGGCAAGGAGGAAACCACCCCAAAACGTGTTGAGCCTAAGTAACACATTTCGAATCCGACCCCTACACCTTCTTCGATTTCAAAATCCCTGAATATTTCAAGTATGCCGAACATTTCTAGCTCACATTTACCTTACCCTTTGAAAATTAATAACGAGCGGAGAGACGAGCAGTATAAAAAATTTCTACAAATATTAAAACAAATTCAAATCAATGTCCCCTTCTGCGAGGAACTCTCACAAATGCTGAAATAGGTGAAATACCTTAAGGAGGTTCTTTCTAACAAAAAAAACTCGAGGATATTTCATGTGTTTACCTCAATGTGGAATGCTCGAGGGTTCTCCTTAACAAATTGCCACCAAAACTAAACAACCTGGGACGGTTCTCCATCACGTGCCTCTTTGGCAATCAGTTTAAAAAGTATGCCCTAGCGGACCTGGGTGCCAGCATCAATTTAATGCCCTCCTCTCTATTCAAAAAACTAAAATTGGGTGTTCTAAGCCCGACGAAAATGAGCATCCAACAAGCAGATCGCTTGATAAAATATCTGATTGGGGTAGTCGAGGACATTCTGGTCAAGGTCGATAAGTTTATCTTTCGGGTATACTTCGTCAACCTTGACATCGAGGAGGACACAGAGGTATCAATTATACTCGAACGCGCCTTCCTCGCCACCTCTTATGCATTAATTAACATAAGTAACAGTCGACTCCTCCTTAGAGTCGTATAAGACGAAGTTACACTTTATATTAATCCCTCAATGTGGAATTCTTTATCGAACGATGATTCCTGCTTTAACTTGGAAGCCTCGTTTGAAGAAGACTGTTCTTTTCTTTCTGAATTGCTTTCCTCATCGTTAGACGATTCAGATTTAGTGAATTTATTCTGTCTAGAAGAAATGCCGACAAATTTGCCTTCCGAACCCTTCAATTCGAAAGATTTAAAATTTAAAATATCCTACGAAGAACCACAAATCCTTTAACTAAAACAACTCCCCGATCACCTGAAATATGTCTTTCTCGAGCAAAATATAGAACTTCCTTTCATTATCACTTCTACCATAAGAGATTCAGAGACTTCTGAATTATTAGAAGTTTTAAAGAAACATCATCGTGCAATTGCATGGCAGATTTTAGATATTAAGGGGATAAACCCATCTTTTTGCACGCATAAAATTTTTATCGAGGATAACTCCCGTAAAACTATCCAGCCTCAATGAAGACTTAACCCGAACATGAGGGCTGTCGTTAAGGCTGAGGTAATAAATGTTCTGGATGCGGGAATTATCTACCCTATCTCGGACAGTACGTGGGTTATCCTCATACAAGCCGTGCCCAAGAAGGGTGGTATAACGGTTGTGTCAAACCAAAATAATGAACTGATTCCAACTTGTACTATTATGGGTTGGCGGGTTTGCATCGACTACCGAATGTTAAATGATGCCACCCGAAAAGACCACTTCCTGCTACCGTTCATCGATCAAATTCTAAAGCTTCTTTCGGTTCATCCATTCTTTTATTTTCTAGACTTTCTTTCGGGTTTTTTCCAAATCCCTATCTCCTCCGAAGACCGGAAGAAAATGACTTTTACTTGCCCCTTTGACACCTTCGTATATCGAAGGATGTTGTTTGTCCTTTGTAATGCACCAGCTATATTCCAAAGATGTATGATGAAAATCTTTGGCGAGTTATAGAATATATTATGGAAGTCTTCATGGATGACTTTTCCATGTTTGGAAGCTCATTTCAAAATTTCTTGAGAATTCTAGAACGAGTCCTTCGGCGATGCGAAGAAATAAATTTAGTGTTATACTGTTAAAAGTTTAACTTCATTGTCCGAGAGGGTTTGGTGCTCAGCCATAAGATTTCTGCCATGGGGATGGAGGTCGATAAGGCCAAAGTTGAAATTATCGAAAAACTTCCCCAACCAACAAACGTAAAATCTACCAAGAGTTTCTTAGGCCACGCGGGTTTTTATCGGCAGTTTATCCAAAACTTTTCTAAAATAACAAAACCGCTAACCCACCTTTTGGAAAAGAAATATTCTTTCATTTTTTATAGTGAGTGCGTAGAGGCATTTAATTTTATTAAAGAAAAACATATCAACTCTCCGATTTTAGTGGCGTCAGATTGATCCCTTTCATTTGAAATCATGTACGATGCGAGCGATTTACCTGTAGGAGTCGTATTTCAAACCCTCACAACCGCATAGGCTAATTACAGTACGAAGAAAAAGGAACTACTAACTGTTATTTTTGCTTTCAATAATTTTAGATCTTATATAATACTATCAAAAGTCATCATTTTTACTGACCACTCTGTTATTCAATACCTACTAGCAAAAAATGACGCCAAGCCCCGCATACTTCGATAGATCCTCCTCCTACAGGAGATTGACTTAGAGATTCGGGATAAGAAAGGGGCCGAAAATTTGGCGGCCGACCACCTCTCTCGATTAGAAAACCGAGTCGAGGAAGCACTTGTAGAATCTGCCATAGATGATAGATTTCTTGAGGAGCGCCTCTTGGTTATTGATAAGATAAAAACTTCTCCCACCCCTTGGTTCGCAAATTGCGCCAACTATCTAGTTGCGCGGGTCCTTCCGAAAGATTTTTCAACACAGCAAAAGAAGAAATTCTTTTCTGATTTGAAAAACTACTTTTGGGAGGACCCCTTTATCTTTCACGTCTGCGCCGATCAAGTAGTGCGGAGATGAATTTCGAGTGATGAGGGTGTGCAAATCTTACGGCATTGCCACGAGGGCCAACTAGAGGGCATTATCAAGCCATCTGAACCGCACGAATGTAACTAGAGGCAGGCTTTTATTGGCCCACTCTCTTCAAAGATGCTCACACTTTTGTGAGTTCTTGCGATAGCTGTCAGCGATCGGTAACATCTCTCGTCGTGGCAAGATGCCCCAAAACCTATTTTTAGAGTGTGAGATCTTCGATTTGTGGGGCATAAATTTTGTAGGCCCTTTACCTTCTTCTTCTAATAATCACTATATTTTAGTGGCAGACGACTACATATCCCGGTGGGCAGAAGCGCAACCCTTCCCCACCAACGATGTGAGGGTCGTTGTTTGCTTTATTAAAAAATTATTTTCTCACTTCAGAACGCCTCGCGCTTTAGTGAGTAATAGGGGTACACACTTCTTCAACACTCATTTCGCAAAAATCTTATCTAAGTATGGATTCACGTATAAGTACGCCACCGTCTATCACCCCCAAACATGTGGCCAAGTTGAGGTAGTAAATTGAGAGATAAAGCGAATTTTAGAAAAAACTGTATCAGTAAATAGGAAAGATTGGACTGTTAAACTCGATGACGCACTGTTGGCATAACGCATGGCGTACAAGACCGCCATCGATTGTACATCATTTCAATTAGTGTACGGCAAGGCATGTTGATAGTTTTACTTTCAAGACAACCTAAACACCTAGAGGGGGGGTGAATAGGTTCTAATTGCTTGTTTATACTTCTAGGCAGAATTCAATAGCAGAAATAAAACATTCAGCACAGCAATCACAGAAATTGAAACATCACAGATTGCACAATGTTTTATAGTGGTTCCCCAAGTTTTGGGTACATCCACTTTCCCCCTTCACCTATCTAGCAGTATGCTAGATTCGGCCAAACTTCCACTATTCTCAGATCCGCAGATCCTACAGCTCAGAACCTGGATAGGTTCCTACAACTCAAGCTCAACAGCCCTACCTCAGCCTTGCCTCAAGGCCTACCACTCAGAGAAGAACCTTCTCCTACACTCAGGCAAATAGCCCTACCACGCAGAGATCACCTCTCCTACACTCAGCCTTTATAACACAGGCTTACAAATCAGATCTGTGTAAACAGATCCTACAGAAATTTAGAAAAGATATTTTAATGTCTTGCCTTTGTTGAGAGAGAAAAGGACAAGACACTTCTTGATCAGCTGATGAAATCAACTGAATCTGAGCTTTCTTCAAAGCTTCTTGAATCTGAACTTAGCTGAGTTGATTTCCAAACAGCTTCTTGAGAAACCACTGATGGCTTCCTTCTTCTTCTTCAAGATGACTGGATCCCTCTCTATCCAACACCTTTTCTGATACTTCAGACTTCTTCTTCTTAGATCTTCTGATGAAGATCTTCTTTAGAGCTTAGCACTTTCTTGAATTGAAACTTCAATAGGATCGTAATCCTTTTTTTTCTTCTTAGATCTTCTTCTATTATCATGTTGATTTCCTTCTGAATATGTCTATTTATAGACTTTCTTCATGGTAACCGGCTGATCCGGTTTCTAACTATTTTCTGACAGGTCTGACAGCTTCAGTTAAACGGTGGCAACCCACAGCTGTCAAGTCTTCAAACAGTTCCTGTACCTTAGCCTTGGATAGCAAAATGTCGAGACAGTCTGTCAGAAAGTGTCGAGACCAATCTGTCAATCTGTGTCGACACAAGTGACTTTGGTGTCGACACAGTCTTTGATGATGTCGACTAAGTTGCCTTTAAGTCGACACAGCTTCTTCAGAAAATAACTTGGTCTTGACTCTGCAATGTGTCGACAAAAGTCCTGTGTGTCGACACAGTTGTTGTAGATTCAGAACTCAGTATGTGTCGACTCAGCCTTCAGGTGTCGACACAGCAATCTTCAATTCTGCCAAAATGTGTCGACTCAGTCTTCTGGTGTCGACACAAGCATAGTCGACTTCTGCCAATATGTGTTGACTCAATCTCAAGGTGTCGACACATCCTCCCAGTGTCGACACAGTTGAGGTCGACTATCTTCTTCTGTGAGTCGACTATCTTTCTCTGGTCGACTATCTTTCACTGATCGACTATCTTTCACTAGTCGACTATCTTTCTCTGGTCGACTATCTTTCACTAGTCGACTATCTTTCACTGGTCGACTAACTTTCTCTGGGTGTCGACTATCTTTCACTGTGTCGATACTGCTTCCCAGTGCTGAGGTCGACGATCTTCTTTATGTGTCGACACTGCTTCCCAGTGTCGACATAAATGTGATCGACTATCTTTCTCTGTGTCGACACAGATATTCTGAAGTGTCGACACAAATATTCTGAAGTGTCGACACAAATATTCTGAAGTGTCGACACAAATATTCTGAAGTGTCGACACAATTTCTTCAGGTGTCGACACGTGGATTTAGAATATTTTTCTGCATTCTTTAATACTTCTTCACCTGCACATGTCAACTCAAAACAACATCAAATACACCTTGATGTATATCATTGAGCTAAGTTGGGCTTCTTCAAATCAGGTACACATTTTCCAATTTACCCAACACATGTCATCTACCGATAGATTTAGAGCACCGTGCTTTTTGGGCTCTAAAGTTTTTAAATCTTGATTTGAACTTAGCCTCCGAGAGTAGGAACTTTCAACTAAATGAACTTGATGAATGGCGTGCCAATAATTATGAGAGTAATAAATTTTATAAGGAGCATTCAAAGTTCTATCACGACCGAAAAATTTAATATCTGAAAATATTTGTGCCTGACAATCTTGTCCTTTTATATAATTCCCGCCTCAGGCTTTTTCAAGGAAAGTTAAGGTCTCGATGGTCCGGCCTAGGGGTACAAACGAGTCGAGCTCGATTCGAGCTTGGAAAAATTTCCAAGCTCGAGCTCGATAAGCTCATTTATCCCAACTCGAGCTCAATGTCAACTTATCGAGCTTGAGCTCGAGTTTCGAGATTGTGAGCTCGTGCTCGAGCTCGAGCTGCTCGCGAGCTTTTTAGCTCATGAGCTTTATTTTCTTTATTATTATTATTTTTAATGTATAAATAAAAGGCTTGTAAGCCAGCTCATAAGCTCATGAACAACACTAGATGAGCTCGAGCTTGACTCGTAATCGAGCTCAAGCTCGTCGAGCTGGAGCTCGTCGAGCTCAAGCTCCACAGGCTCGAGCTCGAGTCGAGCTTGTTTCGAGATGGCTCATCGAGATTTCGAACTGGCTCAACTCAACTTCCACCCCTAGTTCGGCCGCTTTGAATTCAAAGAGATTTGGTCATATGGGGTCATTCTTATCTCCCACCCAGAAAAAAGGCTCATTTAAAGTCAATGGCCTTCGTTTAAAACTCTACCTTGCGGGCGATCCAATGGACGGGAAAATTGAGTCCCTAACTCTCCCCAACTTATAATCTTCCCCCGTCGGTTTAGTCAAGCTACGCGACGGTAAACAAAGTGCTCGTGGGAGGCATCCCATAATTTTCTAATCTTTTAATTTTTAGTTCTTTTTGTATTTTGTTTGCTTCACTTATTCTATAGGGTTTTTATTGCGGCCTACCCAATCTCAATCCATAGAAGCCTTTTTACTCCCCCAACATCTTTTTTTTTGTGTAAACTGTACTTTCATTCTAGCTTATTCTCTATACTTAAATAACAATATTGGGGATAATGTTGAGTTTTAAGTATGGGGGTGTTTTCCCTTTTTCATTCTAAAAAATTTTTAAAAAAATTATAAAACTTATAAAATGATAAAAAATTACAAAATCCCAAAATTCATAAAAGTTTTTATTATTTTTTACTTTTTAGATAATTTTGTAGAGTTATATTACTAGTATTTACAAAAAATAAGTAGTATTTATAGTACTTCTATCTTATAAATATTAAAAAATTAGAAAATGAAAATTTTCAAAAAATTACAAAACCCCGAAACTTTCCAAAAATAATTTATTTCGTAACACAATCTCCAAAAATGTTTTTACACATTCCTTTTCTTAGAAAAACAAAACAAAAAAATTTGTTGTTTTTATTTTTGAATATTCTCTCTTCCTTGTAAATAAAAAATATATTTTTTAAGTACCTCTCCCTTTTTTTATTATTAATATGTATATATAAAAAAATAAAAAATAGGAATCATATTTGAAAATTTAAAAATGAAAACTTAAAAAAAATTACAACATATAAAAATGAAAAATATAATAAAACCCTATTTATTTATTTCCAAGCATCTAGTTTCGAGAGTATTTATATGTAGATTTTCATAATTCTTAGTTTGTTAGCCGTTTTTGTATCATAGATTGATAGATTTAAACGTTCAAAGTTAAGTTTTAAAAAATATCTTGTGTTTTCAAATTAAATAGAGGATTTGTTTTCAAGCACTACTTCTAATTTATCTAAAATATAGGCAAGTGTATTATATTAGAAAAACAATCTTAGACTTTAATTATCTCTACTTTAAGACTTTAGAAACTAAGGAATGTTCAAACTACTAAGGTTGCTCTCAAAAAAATCTTTTACTAAAATTTAGAATTTACTACCTTAATTATGCAACTCTTAAGTCTTGGCATGAAAAAAATAGAAAAAAAATATATAAAAGATCTAGTATTAATGTGAATAAGATTTCGTTCCATAAACATAGGTACCCAATTTCAGTAAAAGATTATATCATTGAGTATGTGCTCCTAAACATACATTTTGGGTTAAAATGAATAGTTTATATGTCATGGAAAATGATGGACGAAACACCTCATTTTTTTGGTAAACATATACAAAAAAGCTTTCTTCTCAAAAAAAGAGAGATGAAAAAAGATGGATGAGAGGATAAAATTCATCACCCCTAATTCAAGTGCTCTACATTTGCCAAATCTTTGTGCCCCTTTTCCCTTAGCCAATTTATTGTTCCTAGACTTAATTTAAATTTTTTAAAAAACATAATTAGTAAGTTGTATTATTTCTTTCACATTTCTTTAAAGTTAAGGTTTTTATAATTCCAATCTAATCTTGTTTACTAATGATTGCAATTTTTCTTGTTGTTTGGTTATCCTAAGAAGTCTTTTGGCTAAGACATTTCTCCCAGCTTAAATTATTTACATAATTTAGGACTTAACTCTTTATACTCTGCTTGTTTATTTCTGTCCCTCTTTTGATTAAATGAAATGTTAGTTTAAATTAGAATTTATGTTAATTTCTTATAGGTATTTCTCCTACTTTTGCTCTAATATAGCAAAAGCTTAAGTATGAGAGTATTTGATGAGTAGTTATTTATACCCATTGTTGTATATATTTTAGTTTAATTTTAAATAAATTTTATAATATTTGATGTAAATTATTGAATAAATGGTTTGTTTTAAAATAAAATTATTTAGAAATTAAACTATGAGTAGCTACTCTAATTTACCATTTTGATTTGTTCCAAGGTTCAAGGCCATATGACTGATTTGGCCAGTTTGGCCGGTCTGACCGGGGTTGAACCGTCTTGTTGTAATAAAAATATATGTACATATATATATGCATAAATAATAATAATAGTAATAATAAATAAATAATAATAAGGATAAAATAAATAAAAAATAATAATAATAAATCTAATATTACAAGTAAATTAAAATATATTATTTTTAATAAATAAATTCATATAAGAATATTATATATATAATATAGTTTTGAGATTTATAGATAAGTTCAGCTGGCTCAGTGGAGTGGAGTCTTGCTGTTCTTTTTAATAGTTGCGTGTTTGAGACACAGCGACAGAAGTTTTTAAATGACAACCCGCCAGCAACCCGCTACCAGTACGCCCGACCTACCTATCTGCACTTCAGCAATAGCTTCCAGACGCAACCTAAACTCGTGACCCGCTATTCGCAGCCTAGCCCTCTATTCAAACTGTCAGCTGCCCAGCTTGTCCATCAGCACTTATCCAATCCACCAGTTGTCCGCACCCCATCTATTCATAAAGCCAACTACCTTTTATTTTTTTCCTATAAATAATCACCCTCTCCAAGTGAGTAAAGAGAGTTTTTAGGAGAGTTATGTGGGTTCTTTCTTGCTGTTTTCAAACTCATATATGAGTGTTTTCATGTTTTTAATTTCAAGTTAAGCTTTCTTGTAATCTCTTTTTGAAGTAATAAACTTAGTTTTTGTTCTTCTTTTCCTTATTTTATGTTGTGTGAGTGCATGTGATTAGCTTGTGTTTTCCTTTTTCTTTGATTTAATTTCTCTTCATTTTGTTGTGTGTGTGAGTGTATGAGTTTTATTATTTTTACTTTTCTTAACTTAGATTTCTTTATGTTGTGTGTGTGAATGTATAAGATTATATTTTTCATTTCTTTTAGCTTAGTTTTAATTATTATAGTGTGTGTGAGTGTATTTCAAGTTTCATTTTTTCTACTAACAATTTACTTAATGTTGAGAGAGTGTGTACGTATTTCAAGTTAAATTTATACTAGCAATCTCATTATCGTAGAGTGTGTGAGTGTGCTTTTAATTTTTGTTCTTACTTTTTTGTCTCTTTGGACTTCTTATTTTAGATAATCACACCCGTAATTACTTAATTAATATAATGCAAACTATTATTTCTAAAGTTGTCCCCATCTGGATGAGTGGCTAATCTCTTTTAGCACTCGGTATCGAAGAGCATTGGGACAAATAAATTATTTTCTAAAAAATAAAAAATCTCATTTTCAAATCAATTAATAAGCTTAAGGTTTACCCTTGATTTATTTCCAGTGATTTCATATAGACATATGTGACTTTCATTTTTGTTTTCGAACACTAGTTAGCCGAGAGTCCCGTATGTACAAGCAGATCACTTACGAGTAAAGAGAATTGAATCCTACCTCTTGAGAGGATGAACAAAACTCTCCTGGATTTGAGTAATGACCTAATAGCAGGGTTCATAGCATAAAGCTAGTATTAGGAGCTTCGATTATAGAATGAGAGTATGGTCGAATTTTCCTAATCTCAGGTGGGAGTATTCCTCGAGAGAGGTGTGTTCATACTTATGAAACCTGTATGATCAAGTTTTTTTAATTAAATGAAAAATCAGAATTTTACTTCTTAAAAACTAATTTTTTTTCAAGGGAATTCGATATCGGGCGATATCCTTATCATCATTTGCAAAACCCTAAATATTAAATCACTATCGATCCTTTAAAATTAGTAATCAAAATTAACATCTCTTTCTGATAAAATAATAGCTTGTTCCTCACAAGTAAGAATAATCAATGCGATCCGCAGAAAATTACGATCTTGTTTTTTTCCTAAAAATATCCTATATTATACACGATAAGGTATACTTACCTTCGTCGAATATAGGTTTGGATAAATTTCTCAAAATCTTTCTAAAGATCTATTTTTACCCATCAGTGCTACCGTACAACGCTAACTCATAAGATTGAACCTTCTAAAATTATATTAAAAATATTTTTATTTTATTATAGGAAATAAAATCTGAATAATAAATTAAGGAAGAAAAAGATTTTGTTTCAAAACGATGTTTACAAAACTTGGATTCTAATGACGCTTGAAATCGAGGTGTAAAGAAAAATCTTTTTGGTTTTCTATACCAACTCTTCTCCTAATGATAAGTTTACTCTAGTCTATCTATCCCCTAATAAGGCCTCAAGACACCCCTAGATCTAAACATAGACGTAGTCGCTAACACTCGCGTTGAGTTATCGATAAGTCTTGCAAGACCTAGTCGCTAACAACCACGATGAATTCCACTACCAAGAAATGACAATCAAAAAGATAAAGAGAAATGCAAGAGTGAATAATGTAAACTAAAAAATAAAACTCAACTTTGAAGGAGAGGATGAAGGCACGCCAAAGAAATAAACACCCTAGTATATGCATTTTGAATCCTGCTTCAAGTTCTCGATCTTCAAGGATGGAGTTGGGAGTGCTCTAGGCATCAGGGATGAGGGATCTCGTGAAAATATTAAAGTTGAAGCTTTGGTTGTTATGTTTGAAAGGAGAGGATCCGCTCTTTAAATAGGCTTGAAAGCTACCGCTAGCGGTAGAGCTACTTCCCCACAGTATGTCATATGATAAACATGAGGCATGCAGATCACAGCAGAAATGGAAAGCACGCTTCTCCAATTTTAGCATTCAACCTTACCATTTCGGTAAGGATTAGCCTGTCGCATTATCCTGATTCACACTGCTCTGTCAGATCTCCTTCTCCATTTGCTCCTCATTTAGTTGTCTATTGACAACCTTCCCATATTATACCGCTGAGCATTAGAGTTAGCTCCCCATGATAGGAACTTGCTAAAGATGGATGTTCTCCCACCATTTTGTGGGTTCAAAAGCATTTGGCCAGCTATCCCTCAGTCTCCAGGGCTACCACCAGTGGTAGGTATTACCGTTGAGCGCTAGTTCTCTTTTAAGAGCATCGTATTCATTCTACATCACATGCATATGGGTGTTGTACTTGTATTTTCTGCACACTATAAACACACAACAAGCATGATCAAATACATAATGAGATTTGTTATTCTTAAACAAAGAGATGTGAAACCCATTTTTCAACAATATAAACTGTAAATGACTTCAGCATTCAAAGCACATTCATTCCTATTTAATTCATCATTAGGTTTTATTATAATTATGTTCCAAACATTTACCTCTAATATAATGAGAAACCTTTTTCAATAATGTTTTATAAGCATTCTAATTTTCTCTGGTGATTAATGATGGTGCTAGAGAATATTCAATATTTTAAAATTTCTCACCTCTTGATAAAGCGAGATCATGATACGTCATTATTTCAGGTAATTAACCTTTTTTAAATAACATACCACTGATACCACTTATTTGATCGTTAGACACCCTTAGGGGGTTGAATAAGGTTGATATTTTAATTCTTTTGTAAATACTTATCCCTTATAAAATGTTAAATTTCTTCATAACAAAGTTTAGAAATAAAAGTTTGATAATTGGAAACAAAGTGGTATGATTTTTATTTCATCAAAACAATAACAAAATTGTGATTTTAATATTACTAGAAATCAAGGCAATGATTTTTAATCTTGGATTTTTTTTGCCGACCCTTCTCCCTAAGGTCTGGTTGGTCATATCCTATCTCTCTAGATAGGACTCAGGCTATGCCCTAGACCTAGTATCTTAACTCCTTAGACCTACTACAAAGATCTAGTCACCTAACACAAGGGAAATTCCTCTCTAAGCCACACAGGGACCTAGTCATCAACATAGACGAAATCTACTACTGTTATACGAAAGTAGTCACCCAAATAAAAAAGTAAACGCAAGATAGAGAAATAAAATTTTTGTAGTAAAACTCCCGATAGATAAAACTGAAGGTGATGACAAAGTCACACAGAAGATCGAATTGTTTCACGTAGAATGAGTGTTAATGAATTTCATCAAGTTCTTATTTGGATCTCCAAGATTGTTGTAGCGAGGGAGATGGATGTTTAGATGAGAGAACACAAAAATACCTTCAAAGTTATGGCATAATCATTCTTTTTTGAATGAAAGAGCAGAGCAGCTTTTTAAATAGAATTGTGAGCAAGCCCAGATGGTAGGTATTACCATCCCGTGGTACCCATAATGGCAAAAGTTTCACGCACCAGTCGTTTAGAAATGGTAACCGCATTTCGTATTTTAGGCTATCGTTAAAGCGCCTCGATTGGGTTACCACGCCACATTTGTGTAATATATGCTCCCGCCACTAGATATATCATATGCTCTAGTTGGCTCCTCAATTCGCCCGGTGATAACCAGACTTACCATTCAGTTATCGTCATGCATTAGCGTTAACGTTGCACATTACCCTATTTACAAATTAGCTCTATTTCTCCCGCCAATGTTTCTATTTGAATGTTTTGTTCTACCTGTCTGTTGGGTATTGTTTCCACAATAACCCTGATTTGAAGAAGTCCCTCTTGAACTAAGATGAGTTTAGTTTTATTTGACGATTCTTTCACGTTATGTGCTTGCAGGATCTAATTGCCAAGTACACACCAATGTCAAACTACAATGGGTCATGGAACACAGGACTATGCAATGTAATCCCTCATTGTATAGGACATGGTGTTGACTCACGTGTAATCTCTCTATTTGGGTGTACTTCATTTCCAAGTGCATAGGAGATTCAAGGAAAATATGGTTGTTGAGTTCAGGAAGAATCAGAAAATTTCCTAAGTAAAATTCGACGAGTATACACGTGAATTTTCGTGTTATTCGTTGAGATATCACGTGAAAACTCGTTGAAATCATCAAGTTTACTCGGGAAATTTCGCATGGTTTCTTGAAAATTCTTCAAGAATGGCTAAGTCAACTTCATCGAGAATTAACGTGTAGTCTCGTGTAATTCGTCGAGATGTCACATGAAAACTCGTTGAATTCGTCGAGTATTCTCGAGTGGTCCAGGGACTGTTAACAGAAAAATTTTCTTCTGGTCTCATTTATTACTAAGTAAAATTCAATGAATGATCTCTTGTATTTCATCGAATGCTCTCGTGAAACTCGTCGGGTGACTGTGTGATTCGTCGAGTGTTCTAAGTATGATATGAGTCATCTCGACGAATGGACTTAACAATTTTTCTGGTTCGTTTTTCTGACGGGTTCTGTTTCAAAATGACGGGCATATACAGTACACGTGGAAGCTCATTTTGGAAGATAATTTCAAGTTGTTGGAGTTGACTCTTATATATATACCAAGGATTTTAATTATGTAATTAATTATTACAAGGAATCGCAAAAACTCTCTTGACATAATTCTCAAATTGTGAACAGCTGAATTCTTTCCCAGTATACTGTGCTTGGAAACATTCAACCGACGACTTCAAAGTTCACGATCAGCGATTCCAAATAAGAAGAAATTCAACAGATACTAGTTTCTGATTCTACAAGGTTGTTCTTGATCTAGTCGGATTCCAGAGTTTTCAGAATAAGGTTTTCAAGTTTTCAAGTCTTCTCCTCCAACCTTCATTTCAAGATCTACTCGCTTAGAAGGAAGAAGATTGAATCCATTCAGATCTAAAGAAGACGATTGCTCTCAATCTAGAAAATTGTATAAACCAATTTTATTATTGTAGGAAGTTTTTTGCTTCTGAGTTTGTAGATCTGTGTTTATTAGATCGAGTTGTAGGAGAGGTTGTTCTCCAAGTTGTAGGAGAGTTGTCTCCGAGTTGTAGGAGTTGAGGCTCTGAGGTATAAGATTATTATAATCTGAGTTTTGGTGAAGTAGCCGAGTCTAGCCCGAAGTGCTGGATAGGCGGGGCGGGAGGGTGGACGTGCCATTCTAAGGAACCACTATAAATCCTTGTGCATGTGTTATGTTTGTAACGACCTCATCTGATAAATAACATATAATAAAAGGTCTGGTCGGGGCCCCACGCCACATGCCACAAACAGGCGGCGAGGTTACAAGTTAATAACAAAACATATTTGCATCCTAACTCAAAGCAAGCTAGCGGAAGCTTTTAATGTTAATGGTGAACTCAACAGCCACGAATTTCCACTATATATATAAACAACCACATTTATATAGAACCCCAAAGGAATGTACATCAAATACACAAAGGTTTGGCCTTAAGGCCTTACAGTTAAGCTTCACAAGTGTGGATTACAAACATCGGCGCGCTGGCCGGCCACACATGAAAATAATAATGTTCTTTGCTCAGCCTTTGAGGTCCAGCAGCAGCAGTAGGGGCCTTTGCCCTCTATTTCCCGTTCGGCTCTCCAACACCTGTACAAGGATAGCCCACCAAGATGGTGGCAAACAAGACAACGGTCAGCATTCAGCTGACCAATTTATAATGACCCTACCCCTTTCTCGGGGTAGTGGTATTCCTTCCCTGTAGGCATAGCATTTCACAAGCAGATATATCACAAGATGTGCACTCACGCACAATTAATACATCACAACCGTCGGCCACGCGGCCCAGCGATCCGCGCACTCAAGGCACATTCTTAGTGTATCGACGAACAAGGATTCCACCACTGTTCATGGTCTGCAACCCAATGGTATTGAGCATTTAGTTTTAATGGCGCGCAGGCCTAAGACTCTCATTATGCCACGGACAAAAGCCCAATGCCTTGACGCTCTCTTGTCAAGCCGACATAATATAGGTCCAGCTCCACCATTACCCATTGCTCAAGTCATCATACCATCGCTGAATACCGCAGTACTCATGGCTAATCGCAGGCGCAGGTCGCTTCACCTTTCCTGTTCGGCACTAAGACTTCAAGAGCTCGCAGCTCACAATAGCCATACTATCCGCCAAGGACTGGCTTCACAATCCAAAATGGGAGCTAATGCTAGTATTCCTCGCGATCGCTTGGCAGGTTCATCAAAAGCTCTCTTTCTGCACCTAAACCCTACAGCATCCTGCAGTGCCAGAAAACTAGTCTTTCATAGCATAGAGCACAACAATTATAAGGGTATTTTCCTGGAATTCCACTCTAGTACTTCCTGCTACTGTCCTTCAAAGGTACAACCCATCAACTTCATAAACTACACCTTTATACGCGGAGTCTTCTCCGGTGTGCAAAATGAAACATCACCAATCCAGACCAACCTGTCCAAATGGGCTTCACACAGCATGCATATTCTGTACTATACATTTTCGGATCTATATGCAAGACTGATTGGGGATTTCAAGAATCAACCCAAGGGAAATCCCTCAATAATCCACCTTTTGGTGGGGGGGAAACCCATGTACATGCCAAAACGAGGACTTTACATGTCCAAGAAGGAAGATCGTTACCCTTGACGAACGCTTTGGAGCCATGGAAAACTAGCCAGATGAAAAGCATCGCAACGGCCTTGCCTCCACGAATCTGGACTCGACTCGTGATTCGGGGCTCTGATGCTCCATCGGCAGCCGGATTCCTTCTCCTCCTCCTTCCTTGCTCTCCCCACTCTCTAACTCCTTAGAAAGAGAAAGGCCCAAGATGAATGAGAGTTTATCCCTCAACTCCCGGCCTTAATACAGCATTGATAGCCCTGGACCGTTGGATCCTAATTGAAGGAAATGAATGGCCACGAATCGCCCTGAAATGACTTTCCTGGGCCAAACACGGCTTGTGACACACCCGTGTCACAGGCCGTGTGCCTTAAGCGGCAAGGAAACCGACTTGACCCAACTAGGACATGGCCGTGTGACACGCCCGTGTCATAGGCCGTGTGCCTAGACACGGCTTCGGACAAGCCCGTGTCTATCCCGTGTTCAACAGTCCTCACAGACCTGGCCAAACACAAAGAAGTACACAGCCCTTGACACGCCTGTGTCACAGGCTGTGTGCCCATCTCGACTTACCTCTAGAGGATCGTCGAGTGCATTTCGTCGAGATCATTATGTCGAACTCATAGGACACGGCCGTGGACACGCCCGTGTCACAAGCCATGTGCCCCACTCGAGACTCACTCGAGACCCACTCAAGTACACAGAGCAGGACACGGCCTTGGACACGCTCGTGTCCCAGGCCGTGTGTCATACTTGAGACCACCCTGTGTAATGGTCCAGGCCCGCCAACCCGCGGGACCCAGCTGGCACCGCCGGCCCACCAGTAGTCCAGACCCGGGCCCACTACTGGCAGTAAGCCTATCACATTCAAGCCTGCAGGCCGTACACCCCAACCCCTCTCCATTCACAGGCGGGTTATTGAGGCCGGGGATCGAACCCGAGACCTCCTTGATAAGGAGTTTTCAAACCACTCCTCATCACCAACTGATCTGCAGCTCAGTTGGTGATGAGAGTTGAAAGAACTTCATAGTTAAGCGTGCTCGGGCTGGAGTAGTACTGGGATGGGTGACCTCCTGGGAAGTCCCCATAGTGCGGGCTTGACTATCGAGTTTACCTCATCAAAGGGGGGCTACGGCCACCAACAACCCGCCTGGATGGAGAGGGGTTGGGGTGCATGGCCTGCAGGCTTGATGTGATATGCTTACTGCCAGTAGTGGGCCCGGGTCTGGACTCTGGTAGGCCGGCGGTGCCAGCTGGGTCCCGCGGGGTTGGCGGGCCTGGACCGTTACAAAAAGTGCAGCTCAATTGGTGATGAGAGTTGAAAGAACTCCATAGTTAAGCGTGCTCGAGCTGGAGTAGTACTGGGATGGGTGACCTCCTGGGAAGTCCCCGTAGTGCGGGCTTGACTATCGAGTTTGACTCATCTAAGGGGGGCTACAGCCACCAACAACCCGCCTGGATGGAGAGGGGTTGGGGTGCATTGGCCTGCAGGCTTGAATGTGATAGGCTTACTGCCAGTAGTGGGCCCGGGTCTGGACTACTGGTGGGCCGGCGGTGCCAGCTGGGTCCCGCGGGTTGGCGGGCCTGGACCGTTACAAAAAGTGCACTTTTTGTAACGGTCCAGGCCCGCCAACCCGCGGGACCCAGCTGGCACCGCCGGCCCACCAGTAGTCCAGACCCGGGCCCACTACTGGCAGTAAGCCTATCACATTCAAGCCTGCAGGCCGTACACCCCAACCCCTCTCCATTCACAGGCGGGTTGTTGAGGCCGGGGATCGAACCCGAGACCTCCTTGATAAGGAGTTTTCAAACCACTCCTCATCACCAACTGAGCTGCAGATCAGTTGGTGATGAGGAGTGGTTTGAAAACTCCTTATCAAGGAGGTCTCGGGTTCGATCCCCGGCCTCAACAACCCGCCTGTGAATGGAGAGGGGTTGGGGTGTACGGCCTGCAGGCTTGAATGTGATAGGCTTATTGCCAGTAGTGGGCCCGGGTCTGGACTACTGGTGGGCCGGCGGTGCCAGCTGGGTCCCGCGGGTTGGCGGGCCTGGACCGTTACACCCTGCGCCGCACTCGAGACTGCCATGCCACTCGAGTCCGGCCACGGAGCAGGACATGGCCTTTAATATGCCCGTGTCCCAGGCCGTGTTGCTCAGCCTACACAGCCCACTCATTAATGGAGATTTTTGGGGCGTTACAATCCTCCCCTCCTTACAAGAAATTTCGTACCGAAATTTGTATAAGGACTCAGGAAACAGTAATAAAAGGTTTACAACTTTTTATGTTTTGTACAACATAAAACACAAACTGTTATACAGGCCTAGACAAACAGTTCAGGAAATTCAGCACGCATGGTCTGCTCTCGCTCCCATGTTAGCTCCTCACGATCGCAGTTGTCCCATCGGACCTTGACCATCCCGATTGTCTTATCCCTTAACTGTTTAGCAGCTTTATCCTCGATCTGAATGGGCCTAACCTTCATCATTAGCCCGAATTCGACCGATACGCGATCATTCGCAATCACTTGAGTTGGATCTTTTACGGCTTTTTGAAGCACTGATATATGGAACACATAGTGCAATCCACTCAATTCTGCCGAAAGAGCTAGCCGATAGGAGGCTTCTCCAATTCGCTCCACCACTTCAAACGGACCAAGATATCTCGGACTTAAATTTTTCAAGCGCCGAATTCTAGGCACGCCTTTGAAGGGCTTGATTTTCAAATATTCCAATTCGCCAATTGCAAACTCAACATTTTGGTGCTTGGCGTTATAATACTTTGCTTGTCTATCTTGGGCTATCAGTAGCCTCTCCCGAATATAGCATATCATTAAATTAGCTTCTTCAACTTCCTTATGCTTATATATCTTAGATTCGCCTGCTTCCGCCCAAGCTAATGGTGTACGGCATTTCCGACCATACAAAACTTCAAATGGTGCCATACTTATGCTAGCTTGATAGCTATTATTGTAGGCAAACTAGACCATATAATGATGATCTTCCCACCTCTTTCCAAAATCCAAGGCGCACATTCGGAGCATGTCCTCCATCATTCTGTTGGTCCTCTCAGTCTAGCCATAAGTTTGGGGATGAAAGGTCGTACTGAATGTTAACTTTATGCCCAACAACTTATGGATTAGCCTCCAATAATTCGAAGTGAATCGTCCGTCACGGTCACTTACGATGCTACGGGGAACACCGCGCAATCGTACGATTTTCTCAACATAATTTTTTGCCAAAACTTTCATTGAATTGTCCATCTTGTTCGGAAGGAAGTGAGCCACTTTAGTCAACCTGTCTACGATCACCCAAACCGAATCATTACTACGTTGAGATCTCGTCAAACCGTGCACGAAATCCATCGAAGTATCATCAAACTTCCATTCCGGAATAGGTAAAGACATTAAGAAACCTCCAGGCTTCTGGCATTCTACTTTCACCAAGGCAAATGTTTGACATTTAGCCACATATTATGCTATGTCTTTCCTTAACCCTGGCCACCAGAACAACTTTTTCATATCTTTGTACATCTTTGTGCTCCCTGGGTGAATTGAGTATTTTATAAAGTGAGCCTCATACATCAATTCTTCCCTTAGCTTACCCATACTTGGGATGCTCAAACGACCCTCTTTCTTCAAAAGGTCATCAACCCAAGAGAATTGGTCATTTGAACGCTTCCAACTCCTGGATTAGACGCTCATCATGCATCTGCAACCACGTTTCCCTTCCCAGGAGTGTAGTGAATATCAAAGGTGTAGTCCCCAAGGAACTCTATCCACCTTCGTTGTTGCATATTGAGATCCTTCTGATCCAATAGGTACTTTAGGCTTTTGTGGTCCGTAAATATATCTACTTTTACGTCATATAGATAGTAGCGCCACAATTTAAGCACAAAACTCACCGCCGCCAACTCCAAGTCATGGACAGGATAATTTCTCTCTTGCACTTTTAACTAGCGTGGGCAATAAGCGATCACCTTTCCAAACTGAAGAAGAATGTAGCCTAAGCCGCTCCCTGAAGCATCACTATAAATCTCATAGCCGTCTGTACTACCTGGCGATGTCAAAACAGGCGCCGTAGTCAAACAACTCTTGAGCTCTTCAAAAGCTTGTACACACTCTGGCGTCCAAACAAACTTCTGATCCTTCCTAGTTAATGTGGTAAGAGGAAAAGCGATCCGTGAGAAGTTTTCTCCAAAACGTCGGTAGTAGTCTGCCAGTCCAAGGAAACTCCTAACTTTGGCCACCGAAGACAACACTGGACACTCCTGTAAGGCTCTTATCTTTGACGGATCCACCGCAATGCCCTCATTACTTACCACATGGCCCAAAAAAACACAGACGACAGCCAAAACTCACACTGTGAGAACTTGGCTTAAGGCTTATTTCTCCGCTGGGTTTGCAATACCATCCGTATATGGTTCGCATGATCTGCTTCAGATTGAGAGTACACCAAGATATCATCAATGAAGACGATCACAAACAAACCCAAGTACTCTCGGAACGTTCAGTGCATTAGATCCATGTACAGCGTGACAATGTTACGGCTCTGCTCTAGGCGACGCTACTGGGTTGCAGCACAAGCACCCCTACCCCTCTCCCTCCAAAGGCGTGTTGTTGGTGGCCACAGCCTCCCTTTGATGAGGCAAACTCGATAGTCAAGTGCGCACAACGGGGACTTCCCAGGAGGTCACCCATCTCAGTACTATTCTCTCCCAAGCATGATTAATGATGGAGTTCCATGAACACAGATGGTGCATTACATAGCCCAAACGGCACTACAATGAACTCATAACAATCGTAGCGTATTCCAAAAGATGTCTTGGGAATGTCACATCCCAAATCCTTAACACTTTAAGTCCAGCTTAGAGTAGACAATTGATCCCACTAGCTGATCGAACACGTTATCACTCTGTGGAATCGGATACATGTTCTTCTCCGACAGCTTATAGGTTTCACACCTGGCACCACCGCAATAGTGTCATTGGTCTCCTATGGGCTTCATCACCGATGAAGGTCATTAGGAAACACATCTGTATAAGCAGACATAATAGAAGTGTCACATAACCGATCTACGGCCTAATGGCCGCTATAGGCATGAAGAATTACTTCGTGCACGACCGAACAAGTTTGACGACTTTGAGAGCAGACATCAATATCCTGCTCAACCCTCGCATACAAGCAAACTTGGTCTCTCATTTGGTGTTATTTCCCAGTATAATTTCTGTGAAGGTGTAACCTACACCGGTACGCTACTCCAAGAGCTAGTCCATACCTATGATCACAGCAACCACAACTATTGTCAGCACAGACGCTCCTACGTCCTGATATGACATCATAACGACATCTTAACATGTCACGTTCTACCCATAATCACTCTTTTCACTATGGCCATGTCATTCCACTCTTATCTGTGATACCAAGATAAGTCCACAGGGCATAAAAAGCCTTAAACCAACAACTTCTTGATTATTCATCACAACATTTTTATATACGCAAAACAAGGATTGTACACATTATTACTGACTAGGAAACATACGGTACATAATTATAGTTAGATATGTACATAAATTCTTTCCCTTCTTATTTAGTGTCGTCTAAGGGCCACTTTTACAGTCTCGGGCTTCATGTCCTTCTTTGCCACACGAGTAGCAAATGGGTAGAGTTTGCCCTGCAAATGCTCCACCTTAGCTTTCTTTGTCCTTGGCATAGTACCATGGCATTCTCGGGCACGATGTCCTACCTTACCATAAGAAAAACAAACATGTGGACCATACCTTTTCTTTGTTCCCATGATGGTGGAAGAGGTTGATTCCAACAGATGTAACTTCTTCTTCCACTTACGAGAGTTTGATTTTGACATATTTGCAAAGGTTGGCACATTAACATCGTGCCTCGCCCTGAACTGGTTTAAGTTTATTTCCAAAGACCTAGTTGCCATTACCAAGCCACAAAACCAAGCAAATTTTGACCCACCAATAAACGTTATAGTTCATCGCGTAGACCATCGTAAAATATGTTGGTCTTAGTCTCCTCAGTTTCAAACACAAACTCTACATGTTGTCTCAACTCAACAAATGCATGAAAGTACTCCTCGACCGTATATGGTCCTTAGATCAGACACATATTCAACAGTGGGGTCGATGCTCTTTCCCTTATCATCTGCTCACGTACACCAACCGGGATGGGACGTGTTGGAACACCCTATTACTATTTGGACCAGGATGACTATACTTCTATAGGGATTTTGGTTTGTGACCTCCTTGTTGTTATAAAGGTCACATAGGCTAGGTAGAATAATCTTCAGCTCGACGTAGAGTCGACCTCTGCTCGACGCAGAGTCGATCTCAGCTCGACGCTGAGTCGACCTCAGCTCGACGCAGAGTCGACCTCAGCTCGACGCAGAGTCGACCTCAGCTCGACGCAGAGTCAACCTCAGCTCGACGTGGAGTCGACCTCCGCTCGACGTTCCGTCGAACCCAGTTCTGCTTACAGAAAACACTCTCTGGCCGACGTGTGTCGTGCTCAGATCGACGTTTTATTGTGAGCTCGACGCTTTTCAGACCGCCGTCAGTTTTGGATAGGAATTCAAAATCCCTCTGTCAGACAATTAATGCTGAAGATTTATTGGCCGTTACAGCATATCTGGTGCATGGCTCAAGGAATTTTCTAAGGAATGTCTGCCTGTCATTTCCTTGGAGGCATGGACATTTAAGGAAAGCAATTAATGCTGACTTCCAACGGCTATCAAAGAAAAGGAAGAAGAAGACTCAGATATATAATTCATTTTCTTTCAATTCTTCAGAACACAGAGAATATACAGAACAAAAAAGAGAACAACAATACAAGACTTCAGATCTCTTTTCTCTCTGTGAAATTGTTTTGAAAGACTCACTCATAGGAATTCTGATTGCTTCAGACACAACCATCCAACCTTCTTGGATCATCTCTTGCTGGAGCAAATCAGATCTTTTGAAGACCTGTCACCCTTGTGCAGAGCTCTCCTTCCTGAACCTCTTCTTGATCTCAGGGGGAGCTTTGACAACAACTACAGATCCACTTTTGCTTCTCTCTGCTTATTGATAGAGAAGACAACATCATTCTTTTTCTTTTTCTTTCTGTACAGGGTTTTAACTCCCTTCAAAAGTTACTTTTGGTTTTGCTGAAACCTGGTCAAAATCAGCTCCTTTGGTTTGTGAGAACCTGATCAAAAACTCTCTGGTGCTCAAGACACCTGATCAACTCATCTTGAAGTGGATTCCTATCAAGGGTGATAGAAGAGTGGATGTACCCAGATTTGGGGAACCACTATAGCTCCTTGTGTCGTCTGGATTGCTTGTCTCTTTGTGTTTTGTTTTGTGCTGTGAATTTCCTTTTACTCTGATTATTTGCTATAGCACCATACACTAAGTAAATACAAATTTTCTCTGCACACAAGTTTTTATTTGCAAAATTATTTTAAATAACTCTATTCACCCCCCTCTAGAGTTAGGATTGATCTTATCCTGCACTTTCAATTGGTATCAGAGGGAGGTTAATCATTCATATAGGCTAACACCTGGATCAAAAGATCCCTGATAAGATCATTTCCCTCAAAGGGTTAGTTTCTTTAGTTTTACTTATCTTTGAAACACATGACACAAAACAAGGACTTTGCTAGCACCAGACCTCCTATGTGCAATCTCTCTAAGTTTGCACTATGGAAGGCAAGGATTAGACTTTACATGAACTCTTTTGATGAAGACATTTTTAATTCTGTGTTGACAGATTGTCCAAGACCTCCCACGGGAACAAGTACATCAGCTGTTCCTCCTCCTTCAGGAACTGATGCTGACATAAAGAAGTGGAAGGCAGCAGATGCTAAAGCCATGAACATCTTGGCTCAAACCATGTCAGATGACATTTTCCAGAAAGTAGCTGATTGCAATACTGCTAAAGAGATCTGGGAAAAACTTTCAGAAATTGTATCAGGTTCTGCAGATGAAAGAAAGGATAGGAGATCCTACCTCATCACCCAGTATGAGAACTTCAAAAAGGCAGAGTCTGAGTCAGTTGCTGACATGTACAACAGACTGAGCCTAATCATCAGTGAGCTTAGATCACTAGAGAAGGACATATCTCTCACTGAGATAAATGACAAGATACTGACTTGTTTCCCTAGCTCTTGGGACTCAAGAATCTGGTCAATTAAAGATGGAAGAAATGTCTGTGAGTTATCCACAGAAGCTCTTCTAGGAAAGCTCAAGAGCTATGAGCAATTTATTAAGAAGAGAGAAAAAGAGCAGAAGACATCCACACCAACAGAGAAGGCTGAGAAAACTATTGCCTTCAAAGCACAGGAAGAAGAACCTAAAGAAAAGGTGTTGGGAAATGAAGAGCTTATGAGCCTACTGGTCAAAAGGTTCAATAAGCTAAATAAAAGGAACTTCAGAAGATGGTCATCCAAAGACAAAGACAAGCCAAGGTATGACAGATCTAATAATAAAGATATTATCTGCTTTGGCTGCAGGAAACCAGGACACATCTTCCCAAACTGTCCAGAAAATCAAGACAAGGACAGAAGGGACAAGAAGGAAAGAAAGGATAAAAGGAAGGATAAGGAGTCAAGGAAATACCATGACAAGCCTTCCTCCAGCAACAGCAAGCACACCAGAAAAGGATTTGTGGCTGAATCCTGGAGTGACTCTGATGAGTCTGATTCATCATCCAGTTCTAGTGATGATGAGGATGATGCAGAAGAAAAGGGATTCTGCATGATGGCCATCAGTGCATCTCAAAAGAACACTGATTCAGAGCCTGATGCTGACTACCCATCTGATCAGGAACTTACTGAGGATCAGGTAATAGATTCATTTGACTTTACTTCTGATGATTTCAAATCTGAGTTTAAATCTATGTGCATTGACTTGATTGAGTCTCAAAAGTTGATTAAAACTCTAAATGAACAATTAATTGAATGCAAATCCATTAACTCAGATAATCTTAGACTCTTAGAAGAGTTAAAGCAGTGTGGGGAGGAGATAGCTTCACTGAAAAGTGAGCTATCTAAGGCCAAACAATTTGAAGAAACCCTTAATGGGAGAAGTATCAAATTGATGGACATCACAAGTACAGTGAACTCAAGATTGAATGGTTCACTGGGCTTGGGTGCTTCATCCAGCCAACCCATAGTGCTGACAACTCCAATCAAATTTACCAGTGAAAAGGGTAAAGGAGTCTTGATAGTGGCTAGGAAGAATGCTGACTTAACCCAGGAAACTGGACAAGAAGCGTCGAACGAAGCTCGACGGACGTCGACCAGAGCTCGACGTAATCGCAAGAAAACGTCGAACTCAGGTCGACGCCTTCTACCCTCTGAACAAAGCAAGCCTTCGCCGTCGAACGGAGCTCGACGCACTCACCAGAGTCCGTCGACCGAAGCTCGACGTGTGTCGAGCCAAGCTCAGAGCAAAAGTCATTTCTCAGGGGTTAATTCAAAATTCAATTCCAGCTCTACATCTCATCACTTTAACCCTTATGCTGAATGGATAATACCTCCTAGGAGATATCATCCTGTAGGCTATAAGAGTCAACCTGAGATGTCTTTTATTTCAGAATTTAAAGGATATCAAGAAAGGCCCAAGGTAAACTGGGTCAAAAACAATTGATTTGTTGTATGTGCAGATAAAGACCTATCCAATTGAGAACCAGCAGTGGTACTTGGATAGTGGGTGCTCAAAGCACATGACTGGCAACAAGGAAAACCTTGTGTCCTTCAAAGCCAAACATGGACCCAAAGTAATCTTTGGAGATTCAAATTTTGGACAAACAAAAGGCTATGGACAAGTCAAGATAGGGTCAATCACATTTAAGAAAGTGGCCTATGTGGAAGGACTAAAGCACAACTTAATCAGCATCAGCCAGCTATGTGATGCTGGTTATCAGGTTTGGTTTACCAACTCAGCATGCAATATTACATTAAATAACAACATTGTCTTAATTGGTAATAGACAAGATAACATATATCTAGTTGATTTCAATTCATCTAAAGTAGATATTTGCTTATTTAATTCCCTTAGCAAACCCAATGAACTTTGGCATAAAAGACTAGGACATGTGAACCTTAGAACCATTGCTAAGTTATCCCAAGACAACCTTGTTAGAGGACTACCTTCTGGTCCCTACAAGAAGGAAGGACTTTGCAAGGCCTGTCAGTTAGGCAAGCAAACTAAAAACAGTTTCAAGTCACTTAATAAGAGTGACTCACCTAGAATCTTGTACTTATTGCACATGGACCTTTTTGGACCAATTAATGTACAAAGCCTAGGAGGGAAATCTTATGCTTTAGTAGTTGTAGATGACTTCTCAAGATTTACTTGGGTGTTCTTTCTGAGGAAGAAGTCTGATAACTTCAAGATTTTGACAGATTTTCTCAAAGGCATACAGATTGAGTTCAATACTCACATTGCCCTGATCAGAAGTGATCATGGGACAGAGTTTGATTCTCTTCTCATGCTAGAGTTCTGTCAGAAGGAAGGTATCAGGCACACCTTCTCAGCTCCAAGAACTCCTCAACAAAATGGGGTAGTTGAAAGGAAAAACAGAACCCTTATTGAATCTGCCACAACATTGTTGACAGATGCTCACCTTCCTCTAACCTTTTGGGCAGAGGCAGTGAACACCTCCAACTATGTTTTGAATAGAAGCCTGATACATAAACTAAAGGGTAAGACTCCCTATGAATTACTCAAAGGGAAGAAACCTAAAGTGAATTATTTCAAAAATTTTGGTTGCATTTGCTTCATTCACAATAATGACAAGAAATACCTAGCTAAATTTGAAGCCAAAGCTGATGAAGGAGTGTTTCTGGGATACTCCATGACTAGCAAGGCTTATAGGGTTTTTAACAAGTGCTCAAATAAAATTGAAGAATCCATGCATGTTACATTTGATGAAACTAACATGTCTTATAAGGAGAAGGAGACTTCTACCATAAGCAATTTGCAGGAACATTCAATTTCAGAAAATCTGAAGCAGCTTACCATCACAGACAAAGGGTCATTACCTTCACCAATTCAGCAAGACACTGAACTCAGTGACAATGAAGAGGAATTTCAGGTTCTGGAAAGTTCAAAAGGCCAACAAATTGAAGAACCAGTTGTTGTTCCACAAGAGGAAACAACAACACAGGTTGGTGCATCATCAACACCCCTTATTGATCTTGCCACAACAAGAGATCACCCAATCTCACAAGTAATTGGAGATATCTCAGTGGGTGTGCAAACAAGGAATCAAGTTAATCAAAATATTATGCACACCTGCTTCCTCTCTCAAATTGAGCCTCAAACCATACAAGATGCAGAGCAAGATCCAAACTGGATCATTGCAATGCAGGAAGAGTTGAATCAATTTGAAAGGAATAAAGTTTGGGAATTAGTACCAAGACCAAGGAACCAGCAAATTGTTGGAACCAAATGGGTATTCAGAAACAAGTTGGATGATCAAGGAATAATTGTGAGAAACAAGGCAAGACTTGTTGCACAAGGATATTGCCAAGAAGAAGGAATTGATTATGACCAAACCTTTGCACCAGTTGCAAGGTTGGAGGCCATAAGAATCTTCCTTGCATATGCAGCTCACAAGAGATTCAAGGTATATCAGATGGATGTCAAGAGTGCTTTTCTCAATGGAGACATCAAGGAAGAAGTTTATGTAAAGCAACCACCAGGTTTTATCTCTCCAACCTTTCCTGATCATGTTTTTAAACTGCATAAAGCTTTATATGGTCTCAAGCAAGCCCCTAGATCATGGTATGAGACCTTAGCTTGTTTTTTGTTGGAAAATGATTTTAAAAGGGGTAGTGTAGACCAAACTCTTTTTGTTAGAACCCATAAGTCCCATACCCTACTAGTATAAGTTTATGTAGACGACATCATATTTGGGTCTACTGATTCAAACTTATGCAAAAAGTTCTCACAACTTATGCACTCAAAGTTTGAAATGAGTAGCATGGGTGAGCTTGCTTTCTTTCTTGGATTGCAAGTTAAACAACATGTGGATGGCATTTTCATTTCTCAAACCAAGTATGCTAGAGAATTGGTTAAGAAATTTGGAATGTCTGAAGCATCCTCTATGAAAACACCTATGCCTACAAATGCTATTTTAGATGCTGATGAATCTGGAAAACCAGTTGATCAGACAAGCTATAGAGCAATCATTGGCACATTACTTTATCTAACAGCTACTAGACCAGATATAATGTTTGCCACATGCATTTGTGCTAGATTCCAAGTAAGCCCTAGAGAGTCCCACCTCACATTAGTTAAGAGGATTCTTAGGTATGTAAAAGGTTGTCCTAATCTAGGTCTATGGTATCCACATGACTCAGGATTTGATCTAACTGGATTTTCAGATTCTGATTATGCTGGATGTAGAGTAGACAGGAAAAGCACCAGTGGAACTTGTCAATTCCTTGGTGATAGACTTGTCTCCTGGTTTTGTAAGAAACAAACCTCTGTGTCCACATCAACTGCTGAAGCTGAATACATGGCTGCAGGTAGTTGTTGCTCACAGATTTTGTGGATTCAAAACCAGCTCCTAGACTATGGGTACAACTTAGAGATGTCTAAAATCTTTTGTGATAATACCAGTGCAATATCTATTGCTCAAAATCCAGTTCTCCATAGTAGGACCAAGCACATAGAGATCAGACATCACTTCTTAAGGGATAATGTAGAAAAGAAGAAAATTGCACTAGAATACATTTCCACTGAACTACAGAGAGGAGATATCTTCACCAAGCCCTTGGATGAAAAGAAGCACCTCTTTTTCCTCAATCAGTTGGGAATGCTAGATGGAGACAGCATAAATTAAAACTCCAAGATTTTGAAATCCATAATTAACAGGAATAGGAAAATTTCATTTTAAAATTTCCTGTCTGAGTGGTTGTTCTGAGCTCTGAACTAAGCTCGACGCGGCGTCGAACGGAGATCGACGGTCCGTCGCCATCAAAAGCGTCGAACGTCGAACTCAGCTTCCAGCGTCGAACTAAGTTCACAGCTCCCTGGCTTCTTGAGTTTCTCTCTCCCCGGTCGACGTTTTCGTTCAACGTCGACCTGAGCTCGACGTATAGCTTTAGCCAAAGCGTCGAACGTCGACCTAAGCTGGATGCTGTTGAGTCGTTTCAGTTCTCCTAGAGCCTTAGAGCGTCGAACTGAGCTCGACGTTCTTTCCTTTTCTGCGTCAAACCCTAAGTATAAAATCATTTTCTCATCGTCGTTCGCAGTTGCGCTTTCATATCTTTCTGCTCAAGCTTTCTCCCTCCAAATTCCTTACTCTTGATCTTGGAAGGTATTCTTTTTGCAGGAAAATGGCGATCACAGCAGGAGCTCTGGCGGCTATGAAGTTCGATTCTGGATTCGATATCGACTTCGACTCTTTTGATGGATCTCCACAATATTTTTTGGATATACTGGACCTCTTCAAGGAGCAGCAACTGGTTAACTTTATGTCAACCAGGATCCCTCTCCCAGAGTCAGAAATCAAAGAGTGGAGTCTTACAGCAGTTATTTCAGACAACAATACATTGACTGGGAAAGTTTCAGGAAAAGAGGTAGCCATCTCACCTCAAATCATTACAGAAGTTTTCAACTTTGCTGCTGGAGATGATGGCATAGAACTATCTGTGGAAGAGTATGCCTTGATGCTAGACAGGATGGGGCATGCTGCTGGTAACCCCTCTAAACTCCTCAAAGTTAACCTAGCTATTGAATATAGGTTATTAGCAGACATTACAGGAAAAGTGATCTGTGCAAAGAGGACTGCACATGATGCAATCACTAGGCATCAGTTCTGCCTTATGGCTGCACTTATAGATAAGAAACATCCCAACTGGGGATTGATTGTGTTTGATTTGATTAAGAAAAAATTGGATAAAAACTCTGTCCACTTTGGAAGAGTTCTTGGGTTGATTCTCAACCATTGCTGCCCTCAACTGCTTGTGTCCTCCAAGAAGCACATCAATGCTTCCAAGAGGCTCACATGTGCCCTAATTGGCAAGTGGGACAGAAGAATTGTGAATCCCAGGGCAACAGCAGCAATGAAGTCCTCTGCAGACACTAGGACTATAGAGGTCACTTCCCCTCAGTCCACTGGTCCAGAAGCAGGGTCTGTGCCATCTGACTCTCTCACCCTCCCATCCTCTTTCATCCCCTCAACCACAGTCATCTCATCCTCTCAACCTCTACCTTCCTCCATCTCTACCATTGCCTCCTCCCTTCCACCTCACACTACTTTCCTTCCCATAAGCTTGGATTCCTCCCCTCATGAGGATCTCTTTTCTTTTGACATGCATGAAGACTCCTTCATGGATGCCTCTACCTCCTCTCCTCATGAATTCCCCCATTCATCTACTTTTTCAGAGCTACTTTTTTCCTCCATCCATGAGCCAGTTACACCTCCACTGTCTGCACCTCCCTCAACATCTTCCTCATTTACAGTTTCTGCTACTCCATCTACCTCTACTCAAGTTCCCCTTGAGCAAGTAGCCCTCCTGCCCTTAGCCAATCAAATCTTTGACCTTCTATCCCCTAGGCTCTCCTCCCTCCTGGATGCCAAGCTGGCTCCTCTAATTCTTTCCCTGAGCACTCTTTCTGCCTCTGTATCCTCCCTCTCCTCTCAGTTGGCATGCCCTTCTTCTGGGGGCCTAGAGTCAGCTGCCACTGATTCTAGGCAGGGGGAGATGTCAGCAGAAGAAGAGCTGCCTCCTTCTTCAGTTCAGTTTGTTCAGACATGTTCAGAGACAGTATCAGTTGCAGAAGTTCAGATAGTATTTGAGGCTCCTCCTCCAGCTTCTATTCAGAGCTTCCCCCCTCCAGCTCAGATTCAAGAAGATCTGTCCAGGGGTATTGTCCCTTTTCTGAAGATCCCTGATGTAGCAGTGGTAGCAGTGGCTCCTGCTAATGATGTAATTGAAATATTAGCAGCTGTTGAAACCTCAGGTGAAGAAATTGAGACACCTGATGCAGTTGAGACCCATGTCTCCCAAGCCCTTCAGGAACCAGCCTCTTTAGTCTCTATGGCTCCTGAGGCTGTGCTCTCTCCTGCAGTGGTAGTCTCCTCCTCCCCACTGACAGCAGTTCTTCCTTCAGTTTCCTCCTCAGCAACTCCAGATTCCATCAGTTTTCCTATCTCTAAAAGGAAGTACATAGATCCATATGAAGAATCTCAAAGTTTTTAAGATGAGTTTGCTACAGATTCTGATGACTCCTCTGCAACAATTGCAAGGAAGAGGAAAGCTAGATCAAAAGCTTTGAAAAGAGTTCCAATTGCCAGAGCTACAGACCATGACATTCCCTACTATATCAAATACAATTGTGAAATCACAGAGCCATGGATGCAGTACTCCCAAAATAAGAGAAAAGCAATGAAGAAGAAAAGAAAGTTTAATGAAGGACCATCCAAACCTGTCCATCAGCCTCCACCTCCACCTCCTCCAGATGCAGGTGCAGGTGCTAGTTTATCTTCCAATCCAGCCCCTTCAGCTCTACATGGAAAGACATATCAAGCAAGAAGATATCAAGGAGACAGTCAGCAAAGGGGAGGTCAGCAAAGAGGAAACTATAGGGGCAGGCAGTCTAGAGGAAGATCAGGTTCTCAACCTTATCAAAGGGGAGGAGCCATTGATCCAACCTCTGGCTCCTATCCCTATAGACCTAGAGCTGACCTCACCCCAACTACCTCTCAAGAACTCTCCTCTAACAGATTTGAACCAGCTGTACCCTTTGAAGATCCTACCAAAACTCCAGCCTACTGGAAAGGCAGAATGACAGAAATGGCTGCTTTAAATGAGATTAATAAAGCTAGAGAAAAAGGTCTGGACACCTCTCATATCAGTACTATGTCAGACCAAAGAAAAGAGGAATTGGAGAAATATAAGTCTAAGAAATTCTTTGATTCAGACAGATACATGCAACTCCATCCTGCAGCTGTACCACCCAGTGCAAGAGATCAAAAGTCTTTAGGTGCAGCTGATGACTACAGATCTAAAAAGGAAGCTTCAAATCCAAACAGAGAAATCATCTTCAAGAAGAGTGATCAAGACAAAGCCTCAAAGGGAAAGTAAAGTAAGATGCTTTAATTCTTTCTATATATGCTGGACTCAGGACATTTGAACATTTGTGCTGCTATATAATGTTATATATATGCTGCTTTTTATTCTGTCATGTCTGGTTGTATTGTAATGTATTGTATCTGCTTTATCTTTCTTTGAATCCCTAAATTCATGTAAATAGTAATCCTAATCCAAATAGGGGGAGATTGTTGGAACACCCTATTACTATTTGGACCAGGATGACTATACTTCTATAGGGATTTTGGTTTGTGACCTCCTTGTTGTTATAAAGGTCACATAGGCTAGGTAGAATAATCTTCAGCTCGACGTAGAGTCGACCTCTGCTCGACGCAGAGTCGATCTCAGCTCGACGCTGAGTCGACCTCAGCTCGACGCAGAGTCGACCTCAGCTCGACGCAGAGTCGACCTCAGCTCGACGTGGAGTCGACCTCCGCTCGACGTTCCGTCGAACCCAGTTCTGCTTACAGAAAACACTCTCTGGCCGACGTGTGTCGTGCTCAGATCGACGTTTTATTGTGAGCTCGACGCTTTTCAGACCGCCGTCAGTTTTGGATAGGAATTCAAAATCCCTCTGTCAGACAATTAATGCTGAAGATTTATTGGCCGTTACAGCATATCTGGTGCATGGCTCAAGGAATTTTCTAAGGAATGTCTGCCTGTCATTTCCTTGGAGGCATGGACATTTAAGGAAAGCAATTAATGCTGACTTCCAACGGCTATCAAAGAAAAGGAAGAAGAAGACTCAGATATATAATTCATTTTCTTTCAATTCTTCAGAACACAGAGAATATACAGAACAAAAAAGAGAACAACAATACAAGACTTCAGATCTCTTTTCTCTCTGTGAAATTGTTTTGAAAGACTCACTCATAGGAATTCTGATTGCTTCAGACACAACCATCCAACCTTCTTGGATCATCTCTTGCTGGAGCAAATCAGATCTTTTGAAGACCTGTCACCCTTGTGCAGAGCTCTCCTTCCTGAACCTCTTCTTGATCTCAGGGGGAGCTTTGACAACAACTACAGATCCACTTTTGCTTCTCTCTGCTTGTTGATAGAGAAGACAACATCATTCTTTTTCTTTTTCTTTCTGTACAGGGTTTTAACTCCCTTCAAAAGTTACTTTTGGTTTTGCTGAAACCTGGTCAAAATCAGCTCCTTTGGTTTGTGAGAACCTGATCAAAAACTCTCTGGTGCTCAAGACACCTGATCAACTCATCTTGAAGTGGATTCCTATCAAGGGTGATAGAAGAGTGGATGTACCCAGATTTGGGGAACCACTATAGCTCCTTGTGTCGTCTGGATTGCTTGTCTCTTTGTGTTTTGCTTTGTGCTGTGAATTTCCTTTTACTCTGATTATTTGCTATAGCACCATACACTAAGTAAATACAAATTTTCTCTGCACACAAGTTTTTATTTACAAAATTATTTTAAATAACTCTATTCACCCCCCCTCTAGAGTTAGGATTGATCTTATCCTGCACTTTCAGGACGCACCACAAGAATAGAGAGTTGTACATGTCCCACATGATGGGCCTTGATTATTGCGAAGACCACATCAGCGATCAACCGGACCGTCTCTACCGAAGGAGGAGGTGTTGGCACCGTAGTTGGCTTATTAATCCCCATATATGTGTATTTTCATTCCTAAGTGGACATTCTGGAGTTCAATAATGTTAAAGCGGGTCGCACTTACACGTGCTAACCACCCCACAAAAGAATTCCACCACGAATTCGAAAGAGGAAGACCGAGACAAGCTGACACCAAATTGTAACGACCCCATCCATTAAATAACATATAATAGAAGGTCCGACTGGGGCCCCACACCATATGCCACAAACAGGTGGCAAGGTTACAGGTTAATACCAAAATGTATTCGCATCCTAACTCAATGCATACTAGAGAAAGCTTTTAAAGTTAATGGTGAACTTAACAACTACGAATATCCACTATATATATAAACAACCACATTTATATATAACCCCAAAGGAATGTACATCAAATACACAAAGGTTTGTCCTTAAGGCCTTATAGTTAAGCTTCACAAGTGTGGATTACAAAAAATGACGCGCAGGCCGGCCACATATGAAAATAATAATGTTCTTTGCTCGGCCTTCGAGGGCCAGCAGCAGCAACAGTAGCAGCAGGGGCTTTAGACCTCTATTTCCCGCTCGGCTCTCCGGCACCTGTACAAGGACAGCCCACCAAGATGGTGGCAAACAAGGCAACGGTAAGCATTCAGCTAACAAATTTATAACAACCCTACCCCTTTCCCAGGGCATTGGTATTCCTTCCCTGCAGGCATAGCATTTCACAAGCAGATATATTACAAGATGTGCACTCACACACAATCAATACATCACAACCTTCGGTCACGCGGCCCGACGATCTGTGCACTCAGGGAAAATTCTTGGTGTACCGACGAACTAGGATTCCACCACCGTTCACGGTCCGTAACCCAACGGTATTGAGCATTTAGTCTTAATGGTGCGCAGGCCTAATACTCTCATTATGCCACCGACAAAAGTCCAATGCCTTAACTCTCTCTTGTCAAGCCGACATAACGCAGATCCAGCTCAACCATTACCCATTGCTCAAGTCGCCATACCATCTCTGAATACCACAGTACTCATGGCTAATCGCAGGCGCGGGTCGGCTCCACCTTTCTTTTTCAGCACTAAGCCTTCAAGAGCTCGTAGCTCACAATACCCATACTGTCCACCAAGGACTGGCTTCACAATCCAAAAGGGGAGCTAATGCCAGCATTCCTCGTGATTGCTTGGCGTGTTCAGCAGAAGCTCTTTTTTTGCACCCAAACTCAACCCAAACCCTGCAGCATCCTGTAGTGCTAGAAAACTAGCCTTTCATAGCATACAACACAATAATTACGAGGGTATTTTCCTGGAATTCCACTCTAGTACTTCCTACTACTGTCCTTCACAGGTACAACCCATCAACTCCACAAACTACACGTTTATCCGTGGAGTCTTCTCCGGTGCGCAAAATGAAACATCGCCAATCCAGACCAACCTGTCCAGATGGGCTTCACACAGCATGCCTATTCCGTACTACACATTTCTGGATCTATATGCAAGACTGATTAGGGATTTCAAGAATTAACCCAAGGGAAATCCCTCAATAATCCACCTTTTGGTGGGGGGAACCCCATATACATGCCAAAACGAGGACTTCACATGTCCAAGAAGGAAGATCGTTACCCTTGATGATCGCTTTGGATCCATGGAAAACTAGCCGGATGAAAAGCACTGCAACGGTCTTGCCTCCACAAATCTGGACTCGGCTCGTAATTCGGGGATTTGAATCTCCACCGGCAGCCGGATTCCTTCTCCTCCTTTCTTGTTCTCCCCACTCTCTAACTGCTTAGAAAGAGAAAGGCCCAAGATGAATGAGAGTTTATCCCTCAACTCCAGGCCTTAATATAGTAGGGATAGCCCTGGACCATTAGATCCTAATTGAAGGAAATGAACGGCCACGAATCGCCCTGAAATGACTTTCTTGGGCCAAACATGGCTTGTTACACGCCCGTTTCATAGGTCGTGTGCCTTAAGCGGTCTGGAAACCGACTTAACCCAACCAAGACACGGTCGTGTGACACGCCCGTGTCATAGGCCGTGTGCCTAGACATGGATTCGGACACGCCCGTGTCCAGCCCGTGTTCAACAGTCCTCATAGACCTGGCCAAACACAGAGAAGAACACGGCCCTTGACACGCCCGTGTCACAGGCTGTGTACCCAACTCGACTTGCCTCTCAAGGATCATTGAAAGCATTTTGTCGAGATCATTTTGTCGAACTCATAGGACACGGCCGTGGACATGCTCGTGTCACAGGCCGTCTGCCCCACTCGAGAATTTACTCTCTCAAGGCAGTGGAATTTGATCTGAGTGAAGAAATTGCAAAATTGACTCCTTTCAGATATGAAGTCCAATCCTTGAAAGAGGAACTCTTAACCTCTACTGAATAATTTCACTAAAAGAGAAAGTCATCGATGAGATGGAAGAAAAGTTGTAGGCTGAGAAGAAACTCATAGTAAGCTTCTCAAAGCCAAATACTGTCCTTCCTCTCATAAATGGATTCTCTGCTCGAAAGAAAGGTAGCATAGTTGAACACAAATTTGTTAAGGGTAAAGGGAAGGTTGTTCAATGTCAAACCACCTTCAAAGTGACTTTGTTAGACCAACATATGTTGACTCTAACAAAAACTGCCAAGAATGGTGCCGCCCCAGAGATTTTGGAATGAGTGCTCTAAAAGCACCTCATAAAGATATCATCCTTAAGGATTATGGTCCATATATTCATGGACCAAAGAAAAGAAGACACCAAAGTCAAAGACTTTTGTTGTCAAGCCACTTGAGATGAAGAAGTCATGTGTGTGTTTTAATCATGATGCATCTACTTCGAAGTAAACTGCTCCTGCAAAACCACCCATTCAAAAGGTAAAGCAAGAGAATAAGAGAAGATACAACAGGTTTGACTGTTGGTGTTGTGGAAAGGTTGGTCACTTTGCCATCGATTGCTGGTTTAACCCTATGAATTGTAAGACTCCATGAATTAACACTATAAGAACGACCACTCACAATGTTAACACCCCCAGTGGTGTCAAGCTAACCTATAACAAAGGACCCAAATCTGTTTGGGTTCCTAAAGGAAATTAATTTGTAAATGCAGGTATTTCCAAAGGCCAACAAAAAGCCTAATTGGTATTTGGACTGCGGATGCTCTCGGCACATGACCAGGATAAGAAGCCTACTTTAAGAGTATACCCTAGATGAGGATGGCCCAAAAGTTATTTTTGGCAGTTCAGACAGGGGAATCACTAAAGGCTATGGTATGATTATTAATGGTATAGTCTTTTTCACAAACATAGCGTATGTAAAGGGATTACAACATAATCTCATTAGCATAAGTCAATTATGTTACAAAGGCTATATGGTAGAGTTCTACAAGGATAAGTGCCTAATAAAGTCGTCTGATAGCTCAGAAACTATTTTAACAAGCACTCAGAGTAGAAATATTTTTTGTTTGAATTTTCTTTGTTTAGACTCTTCTACAAAAATGTGCTTTTTAGTAAACGATAGTGCGTCTCTCTGTGACCAACGGATAAGAGATTAGCACATATTAATTTCAAAACTATTAATATGTTATTTTCTCACAACTTAGTGTGTGATGCTCCAACTATTAAGTGTGTTAAAGAGAGACCTTATCACTCATGCCAAATGGGCAAGCAGACAAGGGCTACCTTTAAGATCGTCATTGGCAAAGATTCTACCAGATTTTTATATCTACTCCATATGAACTTATTTGGTCCCTTGCAAGTTTGTAGTTTAGAAGGTAAAGCTTACACATTGGTTATCATTGATGATTTATCACGGTTTGCAATGGTGTTCTCTCTGAAACTCAAGTTAGATACATATGACTCCTTAACTAATTCTGTTAGGCAAATTCAGAATGAATTGAACTGTTGTGTGATCAAAATTAGAAGTGACCATCGAATAGAATTTGAATCTAGTGTCATGAAAAAATTCTGTGAAAGTCTAGGTATCTTACATGAGTTTTCCTCTCCTCGCACTCCACAGCAAAATGGAGTCGCTGAGAGAAAGAATAGAACTCTCATAGAGGCATGCAGAATTATGTTGAATGATTCTTCTTTACCAATGTATTTCTGGGCGGAGTCCATCAACACTACTTGTCATGTGCAAAACAAAGCACTCATAAACAAGAACCACCTTAAGACACCTTATGAACTATTGAAGGGTAAGAAACCAACTGTGTCTTATTTTAGAATTTTCGGAAGCAAATGCTTCATACATAATAATGGGAAATATTATAAAACTAAGTTTAGTGAAAAATGTTTTGAAGGTATTTTCATGGGCTATAGTAGCCATAGTAAAGCTTATAAAATTTTAAATAAGAAAACCCTAGTGGTAGAAGAAACTTTTAATATTCTATTTGATAAGACGAGCAAGCTTCATAGCATCTCCTCTAGTGTATTTATTAAAGATGCAGGTACAAGGTTAAAAGAGCTAAACTTGGAAGAAAATGGAAAGGAAGACGCTCCAAGCACAATCAAAGTCAACACTCCAAGCCTGGTGGAAGAAGAACTTCAAGATGAAGAGCTCCATCAAATTGAAGAAGATGCACCAAAAGTAGAAGATCCTCCTGGTGGCATAGAGAATACGATGAATCTAGTGATCAGACACTCAAGAGATCATCGAGCTAATCATATCATTGGAGACCATCGTGATGGAGAAAGAACAAGAAGAGGCACGACTAATGAAATTCTGCAATTTAGGTTTCTCTCGCAGATTGATCTAAAGAAATTTGAAGAATCAAATAGAGATGATGGATCATTGCAATGGAAGATGAGCTCAATCAATTCAAAATGTGCAAAGTTTTGGAGCTAGTACCAAAACCCAAATGATAAAATGTGATCGGAACGAAATGGGTCTTATGAAATGAGCTGGACAAAGATGGCGTAATTATAAAGAATAAACCCAGACTTGTAGCCCAAGGGTATAGACAAGAAGAAGGGATCGACTTCGATCAAACATTTTCTTAAGTGGCCAGACTCGAGCGATCAGGTTGTTCCTCGCATATGTTGCTCACAAAGGGTTCAAGGTTTATCAAATGGGTGTGAAGTTAGCCTTCCTTAATAGTAATATAAAGGAAGAAGTATACGTGGAACAACCCCCATGTTTTGTTTATTCATCATTCCCTGATCATGTTTATTTCCTTCATAAAGCTTTATATAGTCCTAAACAAGCTCCTCAAGCTTGGTATAAGATTTTATCTAGCTTTCTTTTTTAGAATAAGTTCGTAAGAGGAAGATAAATAAGATATTATTTCTTAGTGAAGTTAAAGGCAAGATTTTGCTAGTGCAAATCTATGTCAACAATATTATTTTTGGATCTACGGATGACAACCTCTACAAAAAGTTCTCTAACTTGATGCAAGGGATGTTTGAAATGAGAAGCATGAGAGAGCTGAAGTATTTCTTAGGACCTTAGGTAATGCAATCTAAAGATGGAATTTTCATCTCTTAGACGAAGTTCACCAAGGAGTTAATAAAGAAATTAAAAATGGAGAACGCAACATCTATGAGGACTCCAATGGGTTCAACTATGACTCTGGACAATGATGAAAAAGGGAAACCTTTTGATGTAACCAAGTACTGAAACATAATTGGATCCTTACTCTACCTTACTGCTAGTAGTCCAGACATAATGTTTTCAACATATGTATGTGCTAGGTTTCAAGTGAACTCTAAGGAATCTCATTATGCCGCTACAAAGAGGATTTTGAGATACCTTAAAGGTACACCAAATCTTAGCTTATGGTACCCAAGGAGTAATGATTGCGAACTAATTGTTTTTTTAGAGGTTAACTTTGCAAGAAGCAGGGATGATAGGAAAAGCACTTCTGGGATGTGTCAGTTCTTAGGAAGAAGGCTTATTTCATCGAGCATAAGAAGCAAAATTGTGTCATAATTTCAACTGCTGAGTCAGAATATAACTCTGCCGACAGTTGTTGTGCATAGCTTTTATGGATAAGGAATTAGCTTGAAGACTACAACTAGAAGTTGAAGGAGATTCTGATGTTTTGCGACTCATCCAGTGCCATCGCAATTGCTTACAATCTAGTCTTTCACAGCCGGACAAAGCACATCGAGATAAGATATCATTTCATTCGGGAGAATGTGGAGAATAGGGACATCAATCTCAGTTATGTCGAGATAGATAAGTAAGTTGACAACATATTTACGAAGCCGTTGGACGAGGCCAACTTCTCCTTCTTCAAAATGGAACTTGGTACGCTTAACAAGGAGTCATGATAGCCAAGAAATAAGTCTAAGTATATAAATTCTTCATCTCAAAAAAATCACAAGGAAAATTCGTCGAGTTTACTTGTGTAATTTTGACGAATTCGTCGAGACTTCTCATGAAATTAGAACTTCTTCACGAGTAATTTTGACGACTATAATTTTTTTTCTAAGTCTAAATTATTTGATCCGAAGAGTCACTTCCGAAAAAGGTATGCGCCTCTCTTCAAAACTTTAATAATATATTAATAGGACTTAGGGGCATTCAGTTTTCACACACTTCGTAAAGAATTCTCAAGACATCTCATTGATTCATCTTCTGTCAGAGCAGAAGAACGACATCGTTGACTCCATCTTCGGCAGTTCTAGACTCCGTCTCCGGCACTTCTTGACAAATCATCTCTGGCAGTTCTCAACGACTCCGCCTTCGGCAAGTCTTTGTCGGTCATTTCCGCAATTTCCCATCCTTCTTTCCTTCAGTTCTTGCTCAATTCGCAGACATAGCACCAAGAGGCAATGGAAATCTTCAGGTCGGTAGTGAACTAATGCGTGCAGGATTTACTACAGCTTCTGATGAATTTAGCAATGTCATTTTGATGCTTGAGACAACAGGCTTAACTTTTCTTCTAGAACATCCTTGCTGAGTTCTGAACAGAGATATCCAAGAGTTCTATCAAAATGCAAAGCTTCGACATGAAGGCACGGTGATCAAGAGCAAAGTGAGAAAATCCTCTATTAAAGTGAAGGTCTATCTTTTGATAGATACTTGCGGCTACCGTCTATTGAGGAGGAAGATTTACTGGAAGAGACATATCTTTATAGAGCACTTATTTTTTGTGGTTTTCTAAGAAGAATTACCTCAATTAGAAGGAAAGGGATGAACAAGGAAGGAAAGCTGCTGACATATATCATAGGAAATGTCCTATTCTACAAAGTTGGGTCCCATAATTATGTTTCTAGAGAAATGTTCAAACTCCTGGTTATAGTGATTTACAAGAATAGAATTGACTAGGGAGTAGTCCTCTTTGAGAAAATCAAGGAATGTTTGATTGCACCAAACTTTGGAAAGATTCTAACTCTTTACCTAAAGCAAATAGACAGAAATCATTTTGATATGTCATTAGGAGTGCCAATTCATCACATGAAGAAGATTGACTCATCCAACTTCAGCAGATGGGAGAGGAGAATTTCCAGGGAAGGTGGAATGAAAGAGGTAGTAGAAGAAGAGGAATTTCTTGAGGAGGAGAGAATTCCATCATCAACCCCCAATGAGGAACTTGAGAACTCTAGTGTAGTTACTGAGCTAGAGACACTTCCTTTCATTATTTTTGAAGATTTTCTTATCTCTTTTGAGCCAGTTCCAGTAACTACAGAGGTTACAGAGGCTATAAAGAGAGTGATAATAGAAACAGTTGTTCTTGATGGCAGTGCTAATAAGGCAGGTGATGTTATTGAAGTTGATGATGGTACTGGTGATGATGCTAATGATGATGGTGTTGATGATGTTTTTGTTGAGGAGGAACTTGATGCAGAGACTGAGGGGGAGCTGTCAGCACACTCTTCCTAAGAGGACTTAGGAGAGGCTAGAGTTCCTGTTGAAGGGTAGAAAGTGGAGTTGGTCCCTGAAAAAGTTCTTATTTTTGAGACTGCTCTTTATGAAGAGATTATAAGAGAAGAAGTTATCGTGATGTCTACCAGAGGAAGGGAAGTTATACTGATTCTTTCTACCCAAGAAGACATAAACTCCTTGAGATACTCTGGTGAGGGGGGAGGATATGGATCCTAATTCTAGGGGAAGCTTCTTCCAGTGACCAAGAAGCTGCTGTCTGAGTAGAAGCTCAGAGTTTTGAGGGTGTGTGTGCCCCTTTTACTGATAATTCTCTGCTAAAGTCTATTGAGGCTATGCTAGCCAAGCAGAGAGATCATTTCGACCATTCTTTGAAACAAGTTATGGACAAAGTAGCTGATGTAGAGAAATACCTATCTTATGGTCTGACTCAGGTAAATCATAATATAAACAGGCTACAAACATCCCTGATTGAATGGATAACCCAAGGGGTTAAGGTCAGCAATCATTTGATTAAAAGAATTAGCACAGTCTTCAATGAAATTACTCATCTTTCCAAATCCCATGATGCAATGATCCACTCTCATGATGCAAGCATGCACTATATCGATAGGAAGATGAGAAGCTACAAAGTTGATATCATTCAAACCCTCATTTCAGAAGTCAGAAAGGGGGAGGGTAAACTGCAAAGGAGAATAAGTGAACTACCTAAAAAAGTTACCACCCAAGTGCACAGTGCCAACGTCTACACTTATCTGAACATTAAATGGCTGCATGAGGAGCTAACAGACATAGCTACAACTCAAGAGTCACCTGTTGAGGGTGAACATCCTGCTGAAGGTGAAGAGTTCAATACTGGAGGAACAAAATTTTTTGAGCAGCAGCCTGTAGAAGAAAACTATGTGCCTCCTGGTGTCTACCAGCAGGTTTAGTCAGATATTGATGAGGAAGAGTTGGAATTCATTGGAGAATCTTATCAACAACCTCAGAAAAGAAGAAGGTATGGGGAAGGTCCCTCAGCCAGAAGATCTGAACCAAATAGAGAAAATAGAGAGAATAGAGAAAACAGAGAATATGCTAAACAATGGAGTCCCATCTCCAAAGGAATCATACTGGACACATTCACACTAGTAGATTTGGCAAATGAAGACAGAAGGATGCACTACAGCTTAGAAGTGTGGGATAAGCATGAAGTGGCTAATGTAAAAAGAAGATCATATTTCAGGAAGTATAAGAGATATGATCCAGAAGCTCATCATCCTCCTCCAAAGTACTATTCTAAGCCAAAAGCATACTTTGACAGGCAGAATGAGAAGAACAAAGGAAAAACTGCCTAGTATTCTTATTCTATATGTGCGGATGTGTGTGAATTCTGAATATGCCACTTAGAACTGTTTATATAACATTATTATTTTGATTTAGAGAATTTTAATAACCTCATTCCATCTCTTAATGTGTTTTTGTTTAAGATTATTCTGTGTGCAATTCACCTTAGTATATAGGGTTCTGACTTCTTCAAATAGGGGGAGATTATTTGGTATTATTTCCACAATAACCCTGATTTAAAGAAGTCCCCCTTGAACTAAAATGAATTGAGTTGTATTTGATGATGCTTTCAAGTTATGTACTTATAGGATCTAATTGTCAAGTACACACCAATATTAGACTACAATGGGTCATGAAATACAGGACTATCAAATGTAATCCTCATTGTGTAGGACATGGTGTTAACTTATGTGTAATCCCTCTATTGGGGTGTACTTCATTTCTAAGTGCATAAGAGATTCAAGAAAAAGATGGTTGCTGAGTTCAGGAAGAATAAAAAAAAATCCTAAGTAAAATTCGTCGAGTATACATGTGAAGTCTCGTGTCACTCGTCGAGACATCACGTGATTAATCGTGGAATTCATCGAGTTTACTCGGGAAATTTCTGATGGTTTCTTAAAAATTCTTCAACAATGGCTAAGTCAAATTCATTGAGTATTCACGTGTAGTCTTGTGTAATTCGTCGAGATGTCACGTGAACACTCATTTAATTTGCCAAGTATTCTTGAGTGGTCCAGTGATTGTTAACAGAAAAATTTTCTTCTGGTATCATTTCTGACAAAGTAAATTTTTTCGAATGATCTCGTGTATTTCGTCAAATGCTCTCAGGGAACTCGTCGAGTGACTGTGTGATTTGTCGAGTGTTCTAAGTATGATATGAGTCATCTCGATGAATGGACTTAACGATTTTTCTTGTTCATTTTTCCAACGGGTTCTGTTTCAAAATGACGGCCATGTACAGTACATGTGGAAGCTCGTTTTGGAAGATAATTTCTAGCCATTGGAGACGATTCTTATATATATACCAAGGATTTTACTTCTGTAATTAATTATTACAAGGAATCAAAAAAACTCTCTTGACCTAATTCTTAAATCGTAAACGACCGAATTCTTTCCCGATCTACTATGCTCGGAAATGTTCAACCCGGTGACTTCAAAGTTCACAATCAGCGATTCCAAACAAGAAGAAAATTGGCAAATCATTGGTTTCATATTCTACAAGGTTGTTCTTGATCTAGTCAGATTCCAAAGTTTTTAGATCAAGGTTTTCAAGTCTTCTCCTCCAACCATCATTTCAAGATCTACTCTCTTAGAAGGAAGACGATTGAATCCATTCAGATCTAAAGAAGATGATTGTTCTCAATCTAGAAAATTGTATAAACCAATTTTATTATTATAAGAAGTTTCTACTTTTGAGTTTGTAGATCCGTGTTTATTGGATCGAGTTGTAGGAGAGGTTATTCTCCGAGTTGTAGGAGAGTTGTCTCCGAGTTGTAGGAGTTAAGGCTCTGAGGTGTAAGATTATTATAATCTAAGTTTTGGTGAAATAACTGAGTCTAGCCCGAAGTGCTAGATTAGCGAGGCGGGACAGTGGACGTACCAATTCCGGGGAACCACTATAAATCCTTGTGCATGTGTTATGCTTCTGTGTGTTTGTCTGCTACTAATTTTTAATCTGCTAAAAGATGCAGAACTCACATATTCACACCCTCTCGGTGATTTAGGTAGACAACTAGATACATTCATTATCCCATTATCACAACCGCTTCCGCCAGCGACATATGCTACTGCTCGTGCGCCAGTGGTACATGCTACCGCCCCACAGTAGGATATAATTTAGAGAGCGATGTCCTTTTTTGTATATCATTTACTTGTACGCATTCAGTATGGTTTTGTAACATTATTTCATGCACACTATAAACACAAAATAAGTTTCATCAAATACATAATGAGATATGTTATTATCAAACCAAGAGATACAGAATGCACGCTTTAATTTTGAAAAGCCCATCTAATTAACTTGCTAAACTATTTCAAGCTTCATGTGGATATAATAATCCCTCGAGTGAAAAATCCTACTTTATTACATGCATCTGGTACTCTTGCATGCATCACTCATAGCTGGCCCTCGTTTACTCGTCCATGTATATTTGATTGCATGACTGAGTGGAGGTTCCCACTATCACCTAGAGGATTATAAATAAAAAAATTACATCATAAAATATTTAATTTTAGTTTCATATTGTGTATCGGGTCTGTGTGCCCTAGGGAACAATTATGAAGATTTACTATTCTATATGGATGAATGTAATGGCTATAAGACCATGACCTTTGATTTATCTTGTACTAGTAGTGGTCAATTTCTTTGAGTAGATTTACTTATTCAATATGAGCTTTAGTAGAAACTCTAAGTGGAATTATGTTTTCTTTGTTTTACCATTTCATAATATTTTATTAAGTTTATGTTGTGGGTGTCTGACTAGATCCTTTTCATAAGACAGTTATAGGTGAGGCATTACAAATGTTCAATGCTTCTCTTAAAAGACTTCTTTTCCCACTTCCTCACCAGAGGAGGAGAAACTGTTCGGACAATCTTTGGCAAGGGAACGGTATTTTGTCCACACCCTTAAGAAGTTTATCAACTCGACAAATGCCTTCCCTCCATTCTATAAAGATTTCCTAACACTATCATGGCCCCTTAAGTGTGTGAAAGAAATGTTAATGCGGTGGTTGTTGTAATTCCCCAAGTTTCCTGAAGCAGGAAATGGTCTCTATGAGATACCGCCCGGCGGTGGGGTTAACATCGGCTGTAGCGAAGCCATTTAAGCCGGAATACCTCACTGTGAGGTACCTGATGCGTGGAATTATGGCAAGCGCACCGGTCGCACAAGTAATAAAGTTTGGGAATAAATCCCCGAGTGTCGGTCTCTTGAGGAACACAGTAAGGGATGAGTTAATGTCGAGGCGGACTTGAGATTGAAGTCCTCGGGTCGGATCTAAAAGGGGGGTTTAGATGGTTGCGGAAACAGGAAGTAAAATCTAACAACTACTCCTATGCAATGCCGCTATGCAAAGCTTCGCCAGGCGGGATGGAAGACTAGTCGGGCCGCAATGCACCGAATCGCTAGGCGGATGGGCGAGTAGGCAAGCGTATGAGGTGGAGAGAACGGCGGAAATCCTACTATGCAGGCCGCTATGCACTGCTTCGCCAGGAGGGATGGAAACTATATGGGCCGCTATGCACCGAATCGCTTGGCGGATGGAAGAGTAGGCTAGCGGATGAGGTGGTTAGAACGGCGGGATGAGGGTCGTGTGCACCTCTTCGCAACGCACGCCACTAGCAATTGCTAGTGCGGCAAGGGTGGATGGATGGAGGATGGAATATAGCGCACCTCAAGCAATAATAACAAAATCACAATAACTCACATAGACATGAATAAGTGAAAATGCTAATCAATAAAAATACTTCATCAATACAAAGAGTTAAGCTAAGCTATCAAATACAAGAGGAAGAGGTGTGCGAATCGACCGGATCCGAAGCCTTATTGAGGGTTCACGGTTGGAATCCCGGGTTGTCAATCCGAGTTCAAGCTCGGTCCTCAACTGCGTCCGGGGTAGAGGAGGCTGTCACTCACTCCCAATGGACCCGTCTTCTTCGTTGAAATGACCCGTAGATTGCGGCTCCAGCTCCTCCTAGCTTGATGAAGAAAGCTAGGTCAAAACTCCGCTTGAAGCTTTAGGATGAAGGAGGAGGCCGAGAGGATGCTCCGGCGTTGATTTGGCGTTGAAAGCTTGCCCGGAGACCCTCCCTAAGGTGGAGGATGAAGGGGGACGGAGGAAACCCTCGTCCGAGACGAAGAACGGCGGAAAAATCGCGGATCTGGCCGATCTCTCGAATAGGGCGAAACCTGCACTATTTATAGAAAACAGAATTTAAACAGCGCGCACGATCACAGGCGCACGACCAGTGGTCGTGCGCGATATAGTCAGTGATCGTGCGATATGGAGGTAGAAAAGTGGAAAAAGATATAATGACTGCGCACGACCGGCAGCGCACGAGCAGTGATCGTGCGCGGTATGGCTGGTGATCGTGCGATATGCCGGGACAGAACTTTCACAGGAGAGGTCATGACTGCGCACGACCGATGATCGTGCGCCAAAGAGGTTGATGGTCGTGCGTGGGAAAAAACGCACGACCATTGACTCCTTTGCCAAAAATGGGGAAAGTCCGATGCCGGACGCCCACACGATCCCAGAACCTGCAGGAAAACTGGACGGGATGTCGATCATGGCGGTCACAGACATAAATAATATGCAAGCAAAAAGGGAAATACACACACACACACAGAAATAGGCTAAAAGAGTGCACAAGACGTGGAAAACCGTAGCGAACCAAAAGGAATGCAAATGACGCAAAACGGTGTGCAAAGACAAGAAAATAAGCCTAGATGAGTCCGAAAATAGGTATATAAAGAGGACTCATCACACCCCCAGACTTAACCGTTTGCGCGTCCCGAGCAAACACAACCTAAGCAGACGGGGAAAATTAACTAGCTAACAAAGAAATTGCAAAACGGAGTACCATGCGAAGTCGCATGCTCGCGTGCATAAAAATAAAGTAGAGGAAATTTTTAAGTATACAAGATATTTTATATTTTTCACAATGCGTATCAAAAATTTATTATTACTCAAAAGTGGAATCACGGTGAATCATCCGGCCCTATGCAGGAAGAAAGTAGACAGGCCACTAAGGTGAGCATTGCTGAAGACCGGGGCTCAAGATTACCCCCAAAGGAATCCACCAATGTCGGAAACCATAAGCTTGCCCGATCGCACTCTCTCCACGGCACTAGTCAACTCAAGCGCAAGTCCGTAGGACTTCGGGTAATAATGGGGCTTGGGTTACGGTGAGGAAAACAAGGATAAACATGAAGGGTATGCACCTAACCCAAATGAGCTAACGTACAAAACTTGCACCCGCTGCCCACAAAATAAACACGGGTGCACCACACCCCCAGACTTAACTTTTGCAACATGGGTGTGTGCACCGCCTACTCCAAATCAAAAGCATCTCCAAAAAGATTTTCAATCAAACTTTTTCTTTTCACTTTTCATATTCACTTTTTTTTTAAAATCATTTTCTTTTCTTTTTCATCTTTTTATTTTCATAATTTCAGCAGATATAACTTGGAAGCACTTCCACATTTTCACAAATCAAAACACCACATCACAACCCAACATGAAAATATAAAACACTAAGCTCGACTTGGGTGTGCGACTAGGATCGACTATGAGGCTTTGGCGAATATAGTGGAGCTGAATCAAAAGGAAGGGTAGGCACAAAGGGGCTAGCAAGGGCGATGTTAGGAATGGGTACAAAGCTCAACCGGGCCAAAAGGTGGCCTACATCATGCTCACGCTAGACTAACTATGTACTAATGCTTCAAGAATAGCTTGGGGGCAAGTTCTTAGCAACCGAGAAAGATAATCCTTCCTCCCGACTCAAGCAATACGAGTCTAGTGGCGGCTACACACATTCCTACGCTACCGTTTGATTCACACCGGATTCACCAACTTTTGAGTAGAATAAGAAATATGTACGCAAATAGAAAAATATAAAACTATAAGCATACAGAAAAATTAAATCTACTCAAATTTCTATACAAAACGAGAGCAGTTGACTAGAAACACAGCAAGGCCAACATTTTACTCCGTCGCACAATCCTAAACTAGCACAGAAATTTTCCAAATCTAACAAAGATACAAGTTCAACTCGTGGCATACTAACAGCTAAGCTCACGCTCATGTGGGTGCAGTGGTGTGCAAGAAATGAACTAAACAAAATAATAACTATAAAAGCTTCTAGTATGCGCATGCAATGTGCACGTGCAAAAGGCAACAACTAGTAGCTCTCCCCCAGACTTAAACTAAACTACACAGTAATTGATATAGAAATTAAAAATCATAATGAGCTAAGGGAAGAGGTTACCCAATGCTCAGCTAGTGAGCATACCAGAAGACGCGTGAAAACTAGAAGCAGGCCCGCCAAACGAAGAATCACAACCCCGCCAATGTGTAGTTTCCAAGAATACCTGCAGGGGTGAGCTCCGCAAAAACAAAACAAAAGAAAAACAAAATACATATAAATTCTAAACTAAGCTAGACATAAAAAGTAAAATGCAGAAATTTAAGATAACTACTGGGGTTACTGTCATCCCAGCACGACTTATTCGAAGCAGAAAAGCCTTAGCTAATGGGCCTATGGAAGAGAAGATGAACAGGTAACTGTTCCAATATCCGTTGCGGTAGCAAGTACCGATACGGAGAAAGAGCAGTTACCCCTCTACCTAGATAATAATACCTGAAAAGCTCAGGTAGAGGAAGCAGGAAATAAGATGAGGAGGCGACCTGGTCCTCGCCCATCTCATCACAAAAAGAATCCTTGCCTAGCAAGGGGTCATCCCACACAGGTGCGTAGGAGTAAACGGCTTGAGCGCAAGGCTCATCGTCATCCCAGCACACCAGCGGAGAATCAACCCGCACAGGCTCAGATATGGAAGGGGGATCAAGGAATAAAAGAGAAGAAGGACAAAAATAATCAGAAATCGGGGGAGTGATCCCGGTATCACCCCCAGCAGGATCCAAACAATGATCATCGTCAGTGTCATATGAGTCGTATTGGGGAGAATCCGAGAACTCGAAGTCCGCGGTGGAAAGGGGGACCGCCTCGTCAGATAGGGAGGTGCAAACCTCCGCATCCGAAAGGTAAAACTCCTCGTCCCACTGGGGTGCGTCATAGTGGTCCGAAGATCCACATTCTCCATCGGAGATAGCAGAATCGTCATCCCACATCGGCACAACCTCAGGCACCGAATCATCCGCAATAACGGCCTCATCAGCCGACTCACAAGAAAAAGGAGTAGAAAACTCCGGCAAAAATTGCGGAGGGGCAAGGCTGCTCACAAAATCAGGCATAGAATGTGCAGGCCCCTGCACAACATCATCCGCAGATGCCACCCCGTCGACGACCGGAACACTCTCATTGTCCCATACAAGATCGTCCATGAGTTCCCGATCCACTCCTTGCGGGCTAACATCCGAGTGAGAGCGATCACTCAAAGGAAGCTCGTAAAAAGGGGTTGTGGAACCCATGAAGGAACTATATGCGGCGAGAGATTCTTCCGTAATCTCAATGGGCAAAGATCGAGCAAGGTGCGCCATGTCAGTGTATGGGCCAGGCAACACCCTGGTAGGCCCATCCACAGTAGTCTCCCACGAACAGGGGACTGCTGCGGATGCGTCCATAGAGGTAGAATGCTTGCATAAGCGAGGGCAATCCTTCAACATATGGCCCACACCTTGACATAGAACACACCGAAAACAGTGCTCGGCATTAGAAATAGCTATGGCATCGATGCATCTCCGCAAAGCGTCAATAATACGGCACTCGGCAGCAGAATCCATCGCGAACAGAAATATTTACCGGAAATTACTACACACAAGAATAAAATAACTCGGATCTGCAATATTAAGAAAAAAAAGAAAACAAGGAAGGGACAAGAAAAATAAAGTAAACAATTTCAAAAACTAAAATAAAGACAAAACGGGGTATGAACAAATGGACAAGGGCGACTATCTCGCATCTACCTCTTCAAAAACTCAAACGACTGTGTTCCCCGGCAACGGCGCCAAAAACTTGATGCGTGGAATTACGGCAAGCGCACCGGTCGCACAAGTAATAAAGTTTGGGAATAAATCCCCGAGTGTCGGTCTCTTGAGGAACACAGTAAGGGATGAGTTAATGTCGAGGCGGACTTGAGATTGAAGTCCTCGGGTCGGATCTAAAAGGGGGGTTTAGATAGTTGCGGAAACAGGAAGTAAAATCTAACAACTACTCCTATGCAATGCCGCTATGCAAAGCTTCGCCAGGCGGGATGGAAGACTAGTCGGGCCGCAATGCACCGAATCGCTAGGCGGATGGGCGAGTAGGCAAGCGTATGAGGTGGAGAGGACGGCGGAAATCCTACTATGCAGGCCGCTATGCACTGCTTCGCCAGGCGGGATGGAAACTACACGGGCCGCTATGCACCGAATCGCTTGGCGGATGGAAGAGTAGGCTAGCGGATGAGGTGGTTAGAACGGCGGAATGAGGGTCGTGTGCACCTCTTCGCAACGCACGCCACTAGCAATTGCTAGTGCGGCAAGGGTGGATGGATGGAGGATGGAATATAGCGCACCTCAAGCAATAATAACAAAATCACAATAACTCACATAGACATGAATAAGTGAAAATGCTAATCAATAAAAATACTTCATCAATACAAAGAGTTAAGCTAAGCTATCAAATACAAGAGGAAGAGGTGTGCGAATCGACCGAATCCGAAGCCTTATTGAGGGTTCACAGTTGGAATCCCGGGTTGTCAATCCGAGTTCAAGCTCGGTCCTCAACTGCGTCCGGGGTAGAGGAGGCTGTCACTCACTCCCAATGGACCCGTCTTCTTCGTTGAAATGACCCGTAGATTGCGGCTCCAGCTCCTCCTAGCTTGATGAAGAAAGCTAGGTCAAAACTCCGCTTGAAGCTTTAGGATGAAAGAGGAGGCCGAGAGGATGCTCCGGCGTTGATTTGGCGTTGAAAGCTTGCCCGGAGACCCTCCCTAAGGTGGAGGATGAAGGGGGATGGAGGAAACCCTCGTCCGAGACGAAGAACGGCGGAAAAATCGCGGATCTGGCCGATCTCTCGAATAGGGCGAAACCTGCACTATTTATAGAAAACAGAATTTAAACAGCGTGCACGATCACAGGCGCACTACCAGTGGTCGTGCGTGATATAGTCAGTGATCGTGCGATATGGAGGCAGAAAAGTGGAAAAAGATATAATGACTGCGCACGACCGGCAGCGCATGAGCAGTGATCGTGCGCGGTATGGCTGGTGATCGTGCGATATGCCGGGACAGAACTTTCACAGGAGAGGTCATGACTGCGCACGACCGATGATCGTGCGCCAAAGAGGTCGATGGTCGTGCGTGGGAAAAAACGCACGACCATTGACTCCTTTGCCAAAAATGGGGAAAGTTCGATGCCGGATGCCCACACGATCCCAGAACCTGCAGGAAAACTGGACGGGATGTCGATCATGGCGGTCACAGACATAAATAATATGCAAGCAAAAAGGGAAATACACACACACACAGAAATAGGCTAAAAGAGTGCACAAGACGTGGAAAACCGTAGCGAACCAAAAGGAATGCAAATGACGCAAAACGGTGTGCAAAGACAAGAAAATAAGCCTAGATGAGTCCGAAAATAGGTATATAAAGAGGACTCATCAGTACCACATGGTGGTAGTGATACCGCATGGTGGTAACTTCAGGCATCGAGAGCGTTGTATTGTTATGACGCATCATCTACCGCGTGGCGGTAGGTTGTTATCGTGTGGCAGTAGAAGAGCAGTTATGATGTGGGCACGTGTCAGCGTGTGTTTGGAGGTTTTGAACGGTGGCTTGTGGGACAAGCTAATGCTTGACCTACCGTGTGGCGGTAACTTTCTACCGCATGGCGGTAAGTCTCGCAAACCAAAATCTGGAGTAAATCATGGTCGTTCGTTGGTTCTTAATAGATATCCGATGGTGGGGTGTCATCCTAGGCGGTATAAGGCTGTTTAGGTCATTTCTTATTCATTTGATCACAATGTTTTCTCTTTCTAAGGGTTAGATAGAATGGAGAGTGAAGGAAGAGGAAGGAGATCCTGACATTGATGTTGTTTCAGAGCTTGGATTCGTAAGACGAGTTCGGATCTACGTAGGCAAAGCCGTAGCGGTCATTTCCATCCGGCTAGAATCTCTCCCATGGTGTCGAAACAAACTTCTAGGGTAATGATCTACTTCTTTAGACATGTGAAGTACTTTGTTTTGGCATGTGAGGGTAGATGCTCCACGAACACATGGAAGTTGTTCTCTCGATGGGTAGATTGGTGGTATCCCCATTATCTTTGTATTTAGAATCTAGAATCGAAGTACGGAATATGCATGTTGTGTGAAGCATATTCGGACAGGTTGGTCTGGATTGGTGATGATTGTTTTTGTACTGGAGAAGACTCAATGGTAAGCGTGTAAATTTCGGAGTCGCGGGGTATGCAGGTGACTGTAGAGAGAGTACTGGAGAAGGACTCCAAGAAAACACTTGTTTGAAGGGGACGAATTGATAGTATGTCCCCTACGCGTGGCAGTAATGCTACCATCAACGATAGCTCCCAGTGAGCGATATTGTTTTGTGAGGCTTGTCTCATAAAGACCTTGTGGCCAATGTTTTGTGAGGCCTGTCTCGTGGAGACTTTGGGGCCAATGTGTTGAGCTAAGAGCCTGTTTGGCCCAGCTTAGGCGGTCATGAGTGCTAGCCTAGGATCATAATGGGGTTATGAATCTTATGGATGGGAAAGGGGATGCTAACCCACATCGTAGCTTGTGATCTGGACGATTTGAGCACTGGAAATAGCTGAATTGCACCCAACCCTATGGAGTTCAACTTGGATCGAGTCAAAGTGTGTATCTATAGGATCATCGTAACTTTATCATAACATAGGGCATTGTCTTTGTCTTTGGCCCTGAAATACTAAAAGCTCAAACATTGCTGACCGACGCAAAGAATGGAGGTGTGACCCGTTGAGTTCCTGTGCACCAAGAATGTGCCCTGAAAGCACGGAGCATTGGACGGCCATGTCAATGTCTGTGGTGATTGGTGCTTAAATTGGACGTTATGAATACCTCTATATATTGATGTTAATTGTCTGTAGGGAAGGAGCACTGCAACCCCGAGTGAGGGGTGGGGTCGTTATAATTTGGTCAGCTAATGTTGACTGTTGCCTTGTTTACCACCTTTTGGGTGGAATGACTTCGTGCAGGTGCAGGTGAGCCAAGCGGGAAAAAGCAGGCTAAAGCCTATGGTTGTTAAGCCATCCCTTGAAGGCGAAAGCGAAATATCCCATCTTTATTAATCGTTTCATGTATGGTCAGCCTGCGTGCGGAAGTATGTAAGACATTAATATTTGAGAAAACTTTGTAAGGCCTTAGGGCCGTAATCCTTGTGTATTCATCGTTTTATTCTTGTTTGGTTTAGTGGACATTCATATGGTTGGGTTCTTTTTAAAATCTTAAAATACTTTCGCTATGATGCACTCTGAGTTAAGATGCGTGTTTGAATTACGGTTTCAATACGTAACTCCACTAACTGCCTGTGGAATATGGCGTGGGGCCCGGGTCGGACCTTCCGTTATATTCTATATGACGGATTGGGGTGTTATAATTTGGTATTAGATTCTGGTGTTGGTATTTCGTATTTGAATTTGTGGGCGAATTCTTTTAAGGGGTGTTGAGCACATGTATGTGCAATACCGTTATAACATGAAAAAACCCATGAATGTCCTCTTAGGACTTAAAATACACATGTTTGAGGAACCTGCGTGTTCCTATAATTGCTTTGTAGCAAATTTTTTGGTCACCTAATTGAGTGTTTAACGATTATAGGTGACTAGGAGTAGTTCAGAGCAGTCCCAATATCAGCACTCTACGGAGAGTAGTGCTCCTAATGACATACCTGTGATCCTCCCTTCTGCTGAAACCATAAGGCTGGTAGCCGAAGCGGTGTTCGCCCTAATAAATGCCCAACCAGGGGGTAAGTGCAACCCCCTGCTCCTAAATTGGGTCAAGTGTCGCTAGGCGTAGCTGAACCTATAGTAGTGGATCAAGTAGCGATAGAGCCCATAGAGCAAAGGAGAGCGACTGAAATGCAGCTTAAGCATGTGATGAGCTTTAACCCTCCAGTATTTATAAGGACTGGGACCCCAACGCAAGCTGATGACTGGCTCTCTCGTGTTAAGAGAGTCGTGTTAGCAACAGAGATGGAGGAGTGGAAGAAGATTACCATAGCCACTTTCCTTTTGGACAGTGAAGCAAGGTTGTGATGGGATGAATTTGAGCTACATCACTTTGTTGGAAGATAGCTCACCAATATATTGAGGGATGAGTTTTCGAGATTGTTCCTGGCGTAATATGTCCCATCAGCGCGGAAAATTTCTATGAAAAATCAGTTTCATAGATTATCTCGGGGTGATAGTACTGTGGACGACAACTTACATGAGTTCACGAGATTGTGGCGATATGCTGGCACTATCTTTACTGATGAGGAGCGCAAGACCAATAGATTCTATAAAGGACTACGCGATGATATGAGGTTGCTGCTCTCAGGTACAATGACGCAGAGCTTTCTGACCCTGGTCAATACAACCTGATCTCTGGAGAAGGATCTGTAGAGGGTCCAAAGTAAGAAGGACTTGGCTGGGAAGAGGACAGAATTTAAAGTACTAAGTTCATCGAAGACAAGCATCGAAGGTGGAACAAGACCCCATGTCGGCTGGACCGACTTCTTCATATGTTACTTCTGGGGCATCGGTTGGGCAGGGAGGCCCAATTTACCGTTATAATTGTGGCAAGGCGGGACACATTGCCCGCGACTGTTGGAGTGGCAAGTCAGAGAAGGAGGCAGGAGCATCTTATACCGAGAAAGGGAAGCCGGTGGATTCGACTTCGTCCCATCTGCTCCAGTACAACCCAAAGTCTACAACCTTGGCCAGCAGGAGGCTATCAAGCAAGGCGATATGGTTATAGGTATTATTTAGATTTTAGCTTTAATGCTTTCTATACCTTATGCCTTATGCTTTGGTCGTACGGTTATCGTACTTTAGGTTTTGTCTTAATCTTGGACTATCCGATGAGAGCAATGTTTGATATAGGAACTTCACACTCCTTCCTGTATGAAGATTTCACAATGCATATCGGACGGCCTTTCTTCATGGTGAAGTATAGATTGGATGTGATGCTGCCAAATGGGTGTTCGATGGGCGCGGATAGAGTCTGTTGCATTAAGGTGTTGATAAGAAGTCAAGAGTTTGACTGGGAAGCATCACTACTGCCGATAGTAGAGTTTGACATGATCTTTGGCATGGATTTGCTCTCGGAGCAACGCACATACATCGACTGTATTCTAAAGATGATCAAACTGGGTCTGAATACAGGTCAAGAAACTACTTTCTCTATTATGAAGGGATCGAGCAAGACATTGATGTCTGCTCTCTAAGTAGCTAAAGCAGTTCATGAGGGTGATGAGTTGTTCTTCACTCTACTAGAGGCTAAGAAGCCCAAGCCGGGTTTGGTCAGTATTCCCATGGTGTCGGAGTTTGTGGACGTTTTCCCTGAACATCTCCCAGGATCTCCACCTCAGAGAGAGATCGATTTCACCATCGAGTTGGTGCCAAGTGCTAAACTTGTGTCGCGATCTCTGTACCGCTTAGCACTGAGGGAAATGGAAGAGTTGAAAGTACAGCTTCAAGAACTATTAGAGCAAGGGTATGTGCATCAAAGTTCATCACTTTAGAGCGCACCGGTCCTCTTCGGGAAGAAGAAGGATGGTAGTCTGCGACTGTCTATAGATTATCGGGAATTGAATAAGCTGATAGAGAAGAACAAGTACCCGATTCCGAGGATCGATGATCTATTCGACCAGCTAGTTAGTTCAACTGTATACTGAAAACTAGAAATGAAATTTGGTTATTATCAGCTGAGAATCGGGGAAAGTGGTATTCCCAAGACGGCATTTAGTACACGAGATGGACATTATGAGTTCACTATCATGCCTTTTGGGCTGATGAATGTGTCGTCTGTGTTTATGGACTTGACGGACGTTCAGGGAGTATTTGGACCAATTCATTATAGTCTTTATCGATTATATCCCGGGGTACTCCCAGTTTGAGGAAGATCATGCGGATCATTTACGCATAGTGTTGGAGACCTTGAGGAGCAATCATTTGTGCGCTAAGTTCTCTAAGTGTGAGTTTTAGCAGTCTTCGGTAGCATTCTTTGGTCATATTGTTAGTGGAGAGGGAATCACAGTAGATCCAGCGAAGATTGTTGCGATACGGGAGTGGCCTGTGTTGTCTTCTATGGCGGAAGTATGGAGTTTTTTTGGGCTTGACGGCTACTATAGGCACTTCGTGGAGAACTTCTTGCAGATAGCATTACCCCTCACAACCTTGACGAGGAAGGATCAGAAGTTCATTTGGTCGCCAGAGTGCACGCAAACTTTTGAAGATGAAAATTCATCTGACCTCGACGCCTATTTTGTGCTCGCCATGTGGTTTTGAAGGTTATGAAATTTACAGTGATGCCATAGGGAGCATCTTAGGCTGTGTTTTGCTACAACATGGAAAGGTGATATTATATGGCTCGCGTCAGTTGAAAGTACACAAGAGGAACTATTCGTTCCATGATTTGGAGTTAGCGGCTGTGAAATACACTCAGAAGCTATGGAAACATTACTTGTATGGCATGAAGGTCGACATTTATATAGACCATAAGAGCCTGAAGTATCTATAGATCAGAAGGACTTGAATATGCCCCAGCGGAGGTGGATGGAGTTCCTTTGATGTAGGCCACAGGCTCCGACGGGATAAATACTACGCTCTCTTTGATTCGGAAAATTAAACAAATGCGTAGCGTGCGGTATCTCTCTTTAACACTATCGATGAATTCAACCAATTATTGATAGATCCTTCAACAATGCACAAAAAAAGCAAAGGGTCGCTACTCCTTTTAGAGATTAAACAAAGGTTATGTGCCAATGTTCTCTCAAGCGAATAGGACCTACATGATTCGGACAATTAGCTAATCAAATTAATATTATCTACAAGCATTCACAAACCCAAATGGAGAAGATCCAGACTAAAATAGTGATTTCAACGAGTTTAAATCAATCCCAAATTTAATTAATATGAGATAGGCCAAATCACTTGACATCAAAGAGAAATCAAGGATTAGCAAACCTAATTTCTACTAGCATTCATGAGATCAACCCGATCCATTTTATACGACAAAATCAAGATAAAATAAACGCTTGAAATTCAGATTTTATTAATACACTAATTTCAATATAAATCCGGACAATTCACTAGCCTTTTAAACCACCAAATCTCACAATGAAAGAGAGTAATCACACAAGAGAGTGGGGAAGAGATTACCCAAACCAGAGAGAAGAGCACACGAGGAAGGTGAGTGGATTAGTCACAAATCTACGGGATTCGTTGGAGTCGCACCGGATGATGAAGATGCAAGCCACCATCTTTGAATTACTGGGGAGGGAATAGATTGTCGGACCACCCCGAGCACCACTTGAAAGGGGGGTCGGCAATAGGGATAGAAGATCCAGGGAAATAGAGAGGAAGGGTAGGAGGAGATCGAAGAAGAGGGAGGATAGAGAGGGAGGAGGCCGTCGGCCAAGAGAGGGAGAGGGGAGGGCCGAATTTTGCCAAGGAGGGGGATTAGGGTTCCTCTTTTTTTTAATTCATCAAAGTCTACATTATCATTCCCATCTCAAGCTTAAATAGTTTTATAAGGAGATCATGGCCATCAAGGAGCAATCTTGGCCATACAAAACTTAAAAACTGAAATTACTAAGCCCAAAATAAAAACTAAAATTTAAAGCAATTAAAATTTATATTTTATAAATTTTGTCCTTTGATGGGGATTAAAATTTACAACCTATATATTTTAATATGAGGGTAATATATAGCGACGTCTTTGAGACGGTGCCGGCGGTGGATGTTGCAGCAAAATCCCAGTCTTCGAGTAGCCCAAACAACTTGCGGCAACGCCCATCATAATCGTCAAACTCTATATAGCAGAGGTCATCGGCAACATCGTCATCAAGAACACATGGCGGGACATTATTTCCATCAATAGAACAGTCACGAGCATCACGAACACATGGCGGGACATCATCATCATCTCCATCAATCCTCCCCCGCTCAAAATCACTCATCACCGATGAGTGGCCCAGGAGGGTAAAATAGTAAAAGGCAGCAGCAATAGGGGGCAAATCTGGCCCCACAATCCAAGTCATAGTAGCATGGTCATCCCACATCAAAGAGAACCTGTCAGACATAAGAACAGCAAAAATTTCGAGGAACCTCGAAAGGGTGTCAAGAATAAGAAAAATAACTTGAATCTTAACATCCGGTTCAAGAACCAAGGAATCCATGTGGGAAATAGACACGGTAGAACTAACACTCCCCAACCCAAGAAAACATTTAGTGGGAGAAAGAAACGACAAAGAAAGCCACTCAGGTGGAAAAGAGACGTACAATAAAAAGTCTAAAGACTTGAAAAAAAGTGAAACACCCCATGCATCATAAAAATCTCAAAGAAATGCATCAAATCCGAAGTTCTTCATAACCTTGGACGGGTCAGCATTCCAACGTATTAAATTATTGACGGAGGCAGTAGACATCCGCTCGGGGACTGACCAGACTACACCCATATCACTAACTCTAGCGAGGACGCTCTCGGAAGAGAGCGGAAGTGCGTACGATATAAATTAAAATGGCTAGCTAAAGTCATAGATACATGTAAGCGGAGGTCATAAATAGGCAGAGGGAAAGTATGTGCCACTGGATTGGAAGAATAAATATGTAGTGATAAGACTAAATCTAGGGGCACAATCATCGTAGAATCATATGTGATCGCAAACATAGTCATATTCGTAGACGGACACTCAGAAAAATGGTCACTCATTGGCAATAGTCAATTAGACGTACGGAGTGTGGTGAATAGACCGAATACGAAAGCTAACAATTCATCCATACCTATCCACCAAGACATGTCCAATGGAGGGACTAATAGCATAGGTAAAATAAAGGACTCGGACCAGGAATAATAGAAGGTTGTCCTAAAATAGGTGTTAGTCGGGTCAATGGAGCGGGAGGGAGGGTTGGTAAAATCACACCGGGTGATAAAACAAAATCAGAGTGATCAGCAGGACATGTTGAGATCATCAAGGGGTGGTCATCCGGATCTTCACCACTAAAGTCATCCAAAAATTCCTCTCCCTCGCATGGTACATCTTCCAATACCGTAGGTACATCTACTAACTCAGAATCATCGGAAGATTCCTCAACTACTATAGGTGACGGATCCGGAATAAGGTCGAGGGTAGATTGAGTAATCCCATAGGGTGGCACTCCAGAGTGGAGTTCCTCTTCCATGTCACTTGGGGGTATAAAACTCCTCATCGTCACTAAGCTCTTCATCAATAAGGACATTGCTCTCAGTAGTGGGCTCAATCAACGGTACTAACTCGGTGTCAATAGAGGGCTCACAAACGGGCTCAGTAGGTTCGGGGGGATACTCAGACAGGACCAAAGTCGTAGGCGGATTGGGGTACTCAACTACATCGGGACTAGCCACTCCACTAGCATCATAGGTAATATTCGTCTGACACCTCATACTGACAGGAATACTCTTACCACATGGGCTCATGGCATCCCTAGTTGTAACACCTTTTGAGTCTGGAACATATGACCTATATGGTATGGTTTCCCTAAATGTGGTAGTAGGCACACTATGGGCAGGCCGACCTTTGGGGGGAAATGATCTAGCTTTAGGTATATAATCATTCCTATAGGAAGTTATGGGACTAGTGTCATAACGATACTCACTCACAGGCTTGGTGCCAACAGTGCGGAGGTAGGCAGGATAAAATTGATCCAAGAGTAGGCTACACATGTGCGACCAAGCATATTGATAGCTACCTACATGACGCTCTTTGTTTAACCAAAACACGCGGGCTTGACCAACTAATTTTTCACGGGAAACGACAACCTTTTGGAGGTCATCCGAGGGGTACCACGCAAAATAATATTCCATCCCTTTAAGCCATTCTCGAAAAATTTGTGGATTCCCGTAACCATTATAAGTGGGTGCCTCAATTCTAGTGTGAGGAACAGCGTGGGGATGGTTGGGCTTCCTAAGGCAAGTGGGCAATGTTGGAGTGTGGTTAGTCAGAACTTTAGACCGCAAATATTCTAATCGGGAATCATAAATGTCATGGGTCATATTCAATGGGGATGGGAGAGAATAATCTACCTGGATCTTGTGCGCATAATCTAGAAAAATAGTTTTGTAGGCAAAAATTGTCTAGACCGGGATAAATTTTATAACTAAATAATTTTAAAAAAAAAATAACTTAAGAAAATAAAATATTTTTTTTAATTTCTCATAGAGAAGGTTAAGGATATTTTCCAGAATTTCTTTATTTTTGGATTTAGAAAAAAAATGAGAATTTTAGGCCGCTATTGGCAGACCAGAAAAATAAATTTTTTTTAATTTGGATAACGAAACGTGCTAGACAAGTTCATGTCGACGTCCCAAGAATAGGAGGATGGTGTCAATTAGGAAATTGACACAAACCTCCCTCTGATACCAAATTGATGCAGGTCATAGGTTCCGATGGGATAAATACTATTGTTCTCTTTGATTCGGACAATTAAACAAACACGTAGCGTGTGGTATCTCTCTTTAACACTATCGATGAATTCAACCAATTATTGACACATCCTTCAACAACGCACAAAAAAAACAAAGTGTCGCTACTCCTTTTAGAGATTAAACAAAGGTTATGTGTCAATGTTTGCTCAAGCGAATACGACCAACATGATCCAAGCAATTAGCTAATCAAATTAATATTATCTGCAAGCATTCACAAACCCAAATGGAGAAGATCCAGACTAAAATGGTTATTTCAACGACTCTAAATCAATCCCAAATTTAATTAATATGAGGTAGGCCAAATCACTTGACATCAAAGAGAAATCAAGGGTTAACGAACCCGATTTCTACTAGCATTCACGAGATCTACCCAATCCATTTTATACGACAAAATCCAGATAAAATAAATGCTTGAAATTCAGATTTTATTAATACACTAATTTCAATATAAATCCGAACAATTCACTAGCCTTCTAAACCACCAAATCTCACAATGAAAGAGAGGAATCACACAAGAGAGTGGGGAAGAGATTACCCAAAACAGCGAGAAGATCACATGAGATAGGTGAGTGGATTAGTCACAAATCCACATGATACGTTGGAGTCGCACCGGACGATGAAGACCAAGCCACCTTCTTTGAATTACGGGGGAGGGAATAGATCGTCAGACCATCCCGAGCACCACTTGAAAGGGGGGTCGGCAATAGGGATAGAAGATCCAGGGAAATAGAGAGGAAGGGTAGGAGAAGATCAAAGTAGAGGGAGGAGAGAGAGGGAGGAGGCCGCCGGCCAAGCGAGGGAGAGGGGAGGGCCGAATTTTACCAAGGAGGGGGATTAGGGTTCCTCTTTTTTTTAATTCATCAAAGTCTACATTCTCATTCCCATCTCAAGCTTAAATAGTTTTACAAGGAGATCATGGCCATCAAGGAGCAATCTTGGCCATACAAAACTTAAAAACTGAAATTACTAAGCCCAAAATAAAAACTGAAATTTAAAGCAATTAAAATTTATATTTTATAAATTTTATCCTTTGATAGGGATTAAAATTTATAACCTATATATTTTAATATGAGGGTAACATATGGAGACGTCTTTGAGACGGTGCCGGCAGTGGATGTTGCAGCAAAATCCCAGTCTTCAAGTAGCACAAACAACTTGCGGCAACGCCCATCATAATCGTCAAACTCTATGTAGCGGAGGTCATCGACAACATCATCATCACGAACATATGGAGGGACATCATCACCATCAATTGAATAGTCACGAGCATCATGAACACATGGCGGGACATCTTCATCGTCATCATCAACCTTGGGAACTACACCTTCAAGATTCATAACGTTCCTGGGAAGGGAAATACTGTTGCGGATGCGCTATGTCGCAGGACTCCTACACAGGATAACTGGATACAGATGCATGACAAGCGTCTTATTCGAGATTTAGAGGCCTTGGAGATTTCTTGTATTGATAGGAGGCTTAGTGCTAAAGCATGTTTGAACTGGACAGAAGTGCAGTATAACCTCGCAGACCGAATTCGGTAGGCATTATATCTGGATGACAATATGAAACACTACATGACAGAGTATTTGGATGGGTCAAATGCCTAATTTACCTTTGACGATGGCCTTTTATAGAAGAACAATTGATTGTGCGTCCCAAAGGTAGGCAAACTCGCATTTCACCAAGTACTCAATTCACCCGGGGAGGAAAAAAATGTTTAAAGATATGAAAAAGCTATTCTGATGGCCAGGATTGAAAAAGGACGTAGCTTTATATGTGGCAAAGTGTCAGATGTGTGCCTTAGTGAAGGTCAAATGTCAGAAGCCCGGTGGATTTTTAAGTCTTTTCCTATACCTGAATGGAAGTTCGGCGACATATCTATGGATTTCGTGCATGGTTTGTTGAGATCGCATAAGGGGAACAACACCATCTAGGTGATCGTTGATCGTATAACAAAGGTATCGCACTTCATTCCGAATAGTAAGGACGGTTCGGTGAAAAAGCTGGCAAATCTTTACGTGGATAAAATTTTACGATTGCACGGTGTTCCCCGTAGCATCGTTAGTAGCCGAGATGGGCGTTTCACGTCTAATGATTGGAGGCTTATACATCAATGTAAGAAGCGAACTAAAACAAGCCGGAAATGGTATAACTGAAATTTTATTATCAGAAAAAGGTATCTATTACAAAGGTATGGCCTCCCTTATATAGAATGGAGGAGAGAAGAGAGAATACAAATAAGAGATGTGGGACTAAAACTATACAAAAGAATCTGGACGGCTAGAACAACAGACCGGAACAAGCCGCGCGGTTAGACAGAAGGGCTAACCGCTCGGCCACTGCCAGAGAGAGAGAGACAAGCCGCCAAGTGAGACCGTTAGACCGCTCGGTCTTCTAGTCGCCAGTAACAGACCGCTAGACCGCTTGGACCTCAAACCTCAACGCAGCAACCAACCCGCTGGAGGCAAACCGCCAAACCGCCCGGTCAATAACCCGCCAAGCCAGACCGACAGACCACCCGGTCTCAACTTCAACACTCCCCCTCAAGCTGGAGCATATATGTCGATCATGCCCAGCTTGTCACATATATGAAGAAATGAGGCGGATACTGGCTTGGTGAAGATGTCAGCCAGTTCTTTTTCAGACGTGACGAAGGGAGTGCAAATTTGTTCCTTCAGAATCTCTTCACGAATGAAATGACAGTCGACCTCAATGTGTTTGGTTCTCTCATGGAAGACTGGATTTTTGGAGATATATATAGCAGCCTTGTTGTCACAGAACATAGGTAGAGGATGGTTGTAGACCTCTCCTAAATCCAACATGAGAGCCCGTAGCCACTTTAGCTCGCAAGTGGTCGATGCCATACTCCGATACTCAGCTTCAGCACTGGACCTGGAGACAACAGATTGCTTCTTGCTCTTCCAACTTACCAGATTGCCCCCAACAAAGGTACAGAAACCGGAGGTAGACTTGCGGTCCCCTTTGTCATCCGCGTAACTCGCATCTGAGTAAGCTTCAACCCTCAGATGATCGTTCTTCTGAAAGAGCAATCCTTTCCCGGGGGCTGCTTTGACGTACTCCAAGATCCGCAAGGCGGACTGTAGATGGCACTCCCTGGGAGCTTGCATGAATTGACTCACCTTGCCCACAGCATAGGAGATGTCGGGCCTAGTCACGGTGAGGTATATGAGCTTACCAACTAGACGCCTGTACCGCGAAGCATCTGAAAGAAGAGGCGAATCATCTGTCCAGGTTTTGTCTTCTCCAACAGCCATGGGACATCGGGCAGGTTTGGCCCCAGTCAATCCTGCTTCTTTTAAAATATCAAGAGCATACTTACGCTGAGAGAGGACTAAAGAGTTGGGCTTCCGAGAGATTTCGATCCCCAAAAAGTACTTCGGAGAACCCATATCTTTCGTGACTAGATGTTGGCGAAGATGCCGCTTTGTCAAGGCTACCCCTTCCTGGTCATCACCAGTGAGAAGAATATCATCCACATATACTGCAAGAACCACCAGTCCCGAAGAGGTTTTGCGAATAAATAGAGAGTGATCAGCAGCGCTGCGAGCAAAACCAACGGCCGCCACGATGCCGCTGAATTTGTCAAACCAAGCTCGAGGGCTCTGCTTGAGGCCATAGATTGCCTTCTGTAGCCGGCAGACTCGTGTCTCCCCCTGAGCAACATACCCTGGAGGTTGCTCCATGTAGACGGCCTCCTGAAGATCACCATAAAGGAAGGCATTCTTGATATCCAGCTGGGAAAGGGGCCAGTCTTTGTTGACTGCCATAGAGAGAAGGACCCGTATAGTGCTGAGACGAGCCACGGGAGAGAAGGTGTCAAAGTAATCAACCCCATAGGTTTGAGTAAAGCCCTTAGCCACCAGACGAGCTTTGTAACGGTTTACAGTGCCATCTGGGCCAAACTTGACTACAAAGACCCATCGACAGCCAACAACATCTGTATCAAGAGGAGGAGGGACAAGAGTCCAGGTACCCCGCTCTGTGAGGGTCGCCATTTCCTCATCCATGGCCAGCTTCCAGTGAGGAATGGCAAGGGCCTCCTGGTAGGAACGAGGTGTGGTAGTAGCAGAGATAGCCAGCGCAAAGTCCCTGCGAGAAGGGGTAAGACGATCATATGAAACAACAGCAGCAAGGGGGTGTAGGGTACACGTCCGCACCCCTTTGCGAAGAGCGACAGGAAGATCCAGGTCGGCGGGCTCCTCGGCATCCAGAGCATCCGTGGCAGAGAGAGCTGGCCCGGGAGGAGAGAGCGACGGCAGCGGAGATGAGGGAGATGGAGGCGGAGAGAGAGGGAGAGGAGTGGGCGGAGACGGAGGAGGAGCGGATATCGCAGTAGGAGACGAGGGAACGAACGGAATCACAGGAGAATCCGAGGTGAGAGGAAGAGAAGAGGAGGCATTCGAGAAGTAGGAGGCATTCTCGAAGAAGGTAACGTCAGCGGAGACAAACTGTTTACGAAGAACAGGATCAAAGCAGCAGTAGCCTTTCTGAGTGACCGAGTACCCCAGAAAAACACATTTGGTGGAGCGAGGGGAGAGCTTATCACGGGTGGCAGATGGGACATGCACAAAAGCAGTGCACCCAAAGATTCGGAGAGGGAGAAGAAAAGGCTCCTTGCCAGGATAAAGGATGGAAAAAGGGGTTTTTCCCTGAAGAACGGAGGAGGGAATGCGATTGATGAGATAGCAAGCAAGAAGAACAGCATAGCCCCAATATGAGCGAGGGACATGCATTTGAGTCATTAATGTGCGAGCAACATCGAGGAGGTGACGGTTTTTGCGTTCCGCCACCCCATTTTGTTGGGATGTATAGACACAACTTGTCTGATGAATAACGCCATGTTGAACACAGAAAGAGGTAAAAGCATGACTTAAGTATTCTTTTGCATTATCAGAGCGAAAAGTTTTAACACTAACACCAAACTGATTTTTGATTAAATGATAAAAGGAGGTCCATACATTAAAAAGTTCAGAGCGATCTCGTAAGAGATACACCCAAGTACATCTAGAAAAATCATCAATAAAAGTTACAAAATAAGAACTACCCCGACCAATAGTAAGGGTAGGAGCAGGTCCCCAGATATCGGAGTGGACTAGATCAAACGGACGGGTAGAGCCCCGACCTTGCTTCGGCGGGAAGGAGGAACGATGATGCTTGCCAAGTTGACATGCTTCGCAGTGGAGAGGAGTAGTGGAGGGAGGGAGGTGGGGCAGAAGCTGATGCAGAAGCCGTGGTGGAGGATGACCGAGACGGAGATGCCACTGGAGAAGATCCGTACAAGAAGAAGAGAAGGCGGACAAAGCGGAAACGTTGTCGAGGAAGTAGAGGCCGCCACTCTCAGTCCCAGTAGCAATCGTCCGCTGGGAGCTCGGATCCTGAAAAGAGCAAGAAGATGGAGTAAACGTTACAGAACATTGAAGCTGCTTGCACAAAGAAGTAACCGATAACAGATTGCACGGAAACTTGGGCACATAGAGAGTGTCCTCTAGCCGAAGGGACGGAGTAACATGAACCACTCCCGACCCATGAACCGGGGAGGGAGAACCATCTGCAATGAGGACCGGGGGCAACCGATCATGCTGTTCGAGGAGAGAGAAGCACTGAGGATTGCCCGTCATATGATTAGTAGCACCGGAGTCGATAAGCCATTTACCTTGAGTGACTACATGGGCACTACCTGATGATGTGACCACGGAAGCAGACGGCTTGGAAGAAGAGGCGGAAGAGTCACCCGAGGGGCGAAGATGGGGATGTTTTGTCCAGCAGCGGTCAAGAGTGTGTCCAGTGCGGCCGCAGTGAGAGCAGAGATAGCGGGAAGAAGGACGTCCGCCAGACTGATGACTGCGGCTACCAGAGCCACTCCGCTGAGTTTGATGAGCATAGTTATCCGGAGGAGAAGGAGCGGGTAGAAGCGGGCGCTGAAGGAGAGAGGTGACAGCGGCGATGCGAGCAGCGGTGGCATCTAAGGTAGGAGATTCCGCCTCACCCAGAATTTGTTGGCGGATCATGTCATAAGTGTCAGGAAGACGGAGCAGATAACACACAACCAGAAGCTCCTGGAAGTGCTTGTGTTGTTGAGCCAGATCCGCAGAAAAGGGGCGATTCTGAAGAATCTCAGCCCCAAGAGCTTGAACTTGTTGGTAGGCAGCAGCAGGAGACAAGGTAGGCCGGGCAAAGAGGTTCGCATACAACGTATAGATGCGGGACGTCTGAGCCCCTTTGGAATACAAAGCAGCAAGATGAAGCCAAGCGGCCTTCACCGTCTCATCATGACGGATGACGGGAAGACATTCATCGGATAGACTGTTAGCGAGCCAAGTACGCACAAGAGCGTCACTCGCATCCCAGTCATCAAAGAGAGGGGAAGTGGTAGGAGGAGGGTCATCAACGAGATGGTGGCGTTTGCGTTGCGAGCGAAGGAGAAAGGTGAAAGAGATGCTCCAATCCGGGTAGTTGGAGCCGACAAGCTTGGAAACGGTGCCAAGGTTCCCGGAAGGAGTAGGAGGAGGAGCCGGATTGGCTACAGGTGGGGTGGCAGGAGTGGTGGCAGTAGAAGCATCAGAAAGAGCCATAAGAGCAACCAACAGGAAGCCGTGCGGTTAGAAAACAGGCCGCGCGGATAGGCAGAAGAGGAACTGCAGCGGTCAGGATGTCAGACACCAGCGGCCAGAGAGACCACGACCAAGCCGCAGTAACAAGCAAAGGGGAAGAGGTCGAGCGGCAAGCAGACAGTCCGCTCGAACAGAAGCACAAGAGAGGGCAAGGCACAGGGCAATAGGTCGTGGCGAACTAGGCAACAGGTCGCGGCGAACTAGGCAACAGGTCGCGACGACCAGAGCAAGAGCAAACAAGAGGAGGCAAGGCACACGGCGATAGGTCGCGGCGAACAAGGCGACAGATCGCAGTGAACAAGGCAACAGGTCGCGCACACAGAGGGCAACGACAAGGAGACCGCGCGGACAGGGCGCAAGCCGGAGAAGCAAGCCGCGCGGACAGAGAGAAGACAGAATCAGGAGGAAAGGATCGATTGCTCTGATACCATGTAAGAAGCGAACTAAAACAAGCCGGAAATGGTATAACTGAAATTTTATTATCAGAAAAAGGTATCTATTACAAAGGTATGGCCTCCCTTATATAGAATGGAGGAGAGAAGAGAGAATACAAATAAGAGATGTGGGACTAAAACTATACAAAAGAATCTGGGCGGCTAGAACAACAGACCGGAACAAGCCGCGCGGTTAGACAGAAGGGCTAACCGCTCGGCCACTGCCAGAGAGAGAGAGACAAGCCGCCAAGTGAGACCGTTAGACCACCCGGTCTCCTAGTCGCCAGTAACAGACCGCTAGACCGCTTGGACCTCAAACCTCAACGCAGCAACCAACCCGCTGGAGGCAAACCGCCAAACCGCCCGGTCAATAACCCGCCAAGCCAGACCGACAGACCGCCCGGTCTCAACTTCAACAATCAACTGTTGGGTACCAAATTGAAGTTCAGTACGGTCTTTCATCCGTAGATGGATGGTCAAACCGAGAGGGTAAATAGGACGATGGAAGACATGCACCGCATGTGTGCCCTAGATTTCGGGAAGAGGTGGGAGGATCACATGTATATGATCGAGTTTGCCTACAACAACAGCAACCAGGCAAGCATTCAAATGGCGCCCTTCGAGGCCCTTTATGGTAGGAAGTGTCGTACTTCCTTGTCGTGGTTAGAGACGGGCGAATCAAAGCTGTTCAAGCGGAAGTAAGTCGAAGATGCGACTTCAATTATTCGTACAATTCGGGAATGGTTGTTGATCGCTCGGGATAGCCAGGATAAGTATTATAACGCCAAGTGTAGAAATGTCAAATTCACCGTGGGTGATTGGGTGTATTTAAAGATTAAACTGTTGAAGGGCGCTTCAAGGATTCAATGCTTGAAAAAGCTAAGTCTGAGATACCTTGGGCCGTTTAAGATATTGGAGTGCATTGGTGAAGCCGTCTATTGATTGACGATTTCAACTGGAATTAGTGGTCTGCACGACGTATTCCACATTTCGGTATTGCAGAGGGCAGTGCTGGAGCCAACACAGGTGGTTGCTGCGGATCAGATGCCGATTGATGGTGGGTTGACAACGAAGGTCAAGCCCATTCGTATCGAAGACATGGAAGTCAAGCAGCTTCGGAATAATTCTATCAGGATGGTCAAGGTTCGTTGGGACTACTGTGGCCGAGAGGAGCTATCATGGGAGCACGAGCAAACAATGAGAGACGAATTTCCCGATCTATTTCTATGAGGTATACTTTGGTAGTATTGATACTCCTGTGTTTTCTTACCATATATAATTTCGGGGCAAAATTCTTTAAGTGGGCGAGATTTGTAATGCCCGAAGTTTCCTGAAGCAGAAAATGGTCTCTATGAGATACTGCCCGACGATAGGGTTAACGCTGGGAGTAGCGAAGCTGTTTAAGCCGGAATACCTCACTGTGAGGTACTACGTGGCGGTAGCGATACCGCGTGGTAATAGCGTCAGGCGTCGAGAGCACTGTATTATTACGACACATTATCTACCGTGCGGCGAAAGGTTATTATCACGTGGTGGTAGCAGAGCAGTTATGACACGGATAGGTGCCAGCGTGTGCTTGGAGGTTTTGAATAGTAGCTTGTGGGATAAGCTAACGCTTGACCTACCGCGTGGTGGTAAGTCTCATAAATTGAAATCTATAGTAAATCGTGGTCATTTGTCTATTCTTAATAGAGATCCGACAGTGGGGTGTCATCCCCGACGGTATAAGGCTAGTTAGGGCGTTTCTTCTTCATTTGATCCCAAGGTTTCTCTTTCTAAGGGTTAGAGAAAAGGGAGAGTGAAGGAAGAGGAAGGAGATCCAACCATTGTTGGAGTTTCGGAGCTTGGATTTGCGAGACGAGTTCAAGTCTACGGAGGCAAAGTCATAGCGGTCATTTCCATCCGGCTAAAATCTCTCCCATCGCGCCAAAGCGAACTTCTAGGGTAACGATCCTCTTCCTTTGATGTGTGAAGTCATTTGTTTTGCCATATGAGGGTAGACGCTCAACGAACACATGGAAGCAGTTCTCCCAATGGGTAGATCGGTTGTATCCCTGTTATCTTTGCATTTAGAATCTGGAATCAAAGTACAGAATAGGCATACTGTGTGAAGCCCATCCAGACAGATTGGTCTGGATTGGTGATGATTGTTTTTGTATCGGAGAAGACTTTGTGGTAAGCATGTAAATTTTGGAGTCGTGGGGTGTGCAGGTGACTGTAGAGAGAGTACTGGAGAAGAACTCCAGGAAACCACCTGTTTGAAGGGGAAGAAGCGATAGTCTATCCCCTACTGCTCGGCGGTAGCGCAGTGAGCGATATTGTTTTTTGTGTCCGGTCTCGTAGAGGCCTGGTGGTTGTTGGGTCAATTGATTACAATGCCCCAGATTTGAAGAAGGCATACAATATAATGGTATACATCTGATTATATTTGATGCATGCTCTAAGTTCAATGTATGCAGGTTGCTTTCTATTGCAGTGATTTGACAGGTAGTCTGAATCACAATGATAACTCAAGATAGGATGCTGGCAAAGCAGAAATCTTGCTGTCCAGAAGCGTTTAGTGAAGGCAGTTCACTCAACGACCAAGAGGTTAAAAGCATCGACATAAGCTCAAGATGTCAAAGCCTCTGGGTTGCTGACAAGAAATTTGTCTAAGGACAGAAGCATTGAGTGAAGACAGCTCACTCAATGCCTACTCATCTGGAAATCAGCTTAAGTATAGAAGCGTTGAGTGAAGACAGACCACTCAACGCCTTATCAAGATATTTGTCTAAGGATAGAAGTGTTAAGTGAAGACAAATCACTCAATGCCTACTCATCAAGTATTTCTGTCAAGTATAGAAGCGTTGAGTGAAGACAGGTCACTCAACGCCTCATCAAGAAGTCATGCCAAGGATAGAAGCATTAAGTGAAGATGGTACACTCAACGCCTTTATATAGAGAAATTCAACTAAGTCAAGAAGCGTCGAGTGATTAAGGCTCACTAGACGCCTTAGCTGTTAGAGTATAAAAGCCTATATGCGTTGAGTAACAAAGGCTCACTCAATGCACTCAATACCTGAAGATATAGAATTTAGCTAAGTACTTTTGCGTTGAGTGACAAGGCTTCACTCAACGCCTGTGGAGATCGTCTGGAATTTGTTAAGGCCACAGGAACTGATTCATGCTAACGTCAGCAGAAATTCAAATTTCGCTGGTTTTGCATGCTAGGAGACAAAAGGCGTCGCTTTCCTTTAGTACTGCAATTAATGCAAAAGTTGTGTTGTTGTTGCCCATTACAGGGGTCCACACTGCACATAAAGTCATTGGATTTACGAGAAATAAAAGAAGTGTTCCGAGAAATTAAAAAGGACTTTTTGCCTTTTCAGAGATGAAGCTTTCTGGTCATCTTCTTCCTGAAAATAAAGAAGAAGAGCTCTATAACTAGTGATCAATAGCAAGTCTGAAAGCTTTAGACAAGGTTGGCTGATTGAATAAATAAAGCACAACAATATCATTTTGTCTTCATGAGCTAGTTCAGAAGCTCTAGTTTCTTAAATTCTTCCCAGCACAAGTTAAACTAACCTGAAGATCTACTTCCTTAGTGCTGTGAAGAAGTTGGGCTGAGTTCACTCTGTTTAGAGAGAAGGCTCAGAGAACACTTTCTCTAGAGCAAGTCATCAATAATAAACTCACTTTATCTGTAGGATCATTCTTGATCTGAGTTGTAAGCCTGAAATATAAAGGCTGAGTTATAGGATCCTTCTGTGGATCTGAGGTAGGGCATGTGGGCCTGAGGTAGGAGATTTATTCTCTGAGGTAGTATCCTGTGGTGGATCTGAGTGTATGGCTATCCTCCTAGCCTAATTGTAGGACTTTATATTAAGTCTGAGGTAGGTGATTAGAATGATCACTGAGTTGTAGGAGATTTTATCTCTGAGTGTAGGGCCTTGGGCCTGAGGTAGGACCTAGAGGAGTCTGAGAGATCCTGAGGGATCTGTGTTGTAAGCTCATTGAGCCGATTCTTGGTGGAGATTGCCTTGTTTAATACACTGTTAGAAAGGTGGGAGGGAAATTGGATGTACCCATACCTTAGAGAACCACAATAAATATGGGTGTGCTGATGTCAATTCTTGAAAGCTAACATAAAATAAATCACTCAACTCACCAAAAGATAGTCACAAAAGACATAAAAACCTATTCACCCCCCTCTAAGTGTTTAGATACTCTTGAAATAAAGACTTTCAAGTGGTATCAGAGGGAGGTTATTCAAAAAGGATTTAACAGTCTAAACAGATCTCTAAGAGTAGCTGGAGATTTGCTCCATGGGTTCAAGTGAGAACTTTAAGGAGTTGAGCTCCATGAAGCTCCCTATCTGCAAAAAAGAGAATTTTGGGATTTGGAAAAAGAGGGTCAGGCTATTCATGGAAGCTTTTAACCCTAGGATCTTCATTATAGTTCAGGAAGTGCCCTTCATTTTTATAAAGATCTCTATCCTAGATGTCAGTGTCCAAACCCCAAAGAAATACCCTAAGATGACCAAGGATGAGGTCATCCTAGCAACCATGGACAAGAGGACACAGAATATAAATGTCATTGCCATAGATTACTCCACATTCCAGAACCTTATCCACTGCAATACAGTGAAGGAAATGTGGGACTCTCTAATTGTCTACATGGAGGGGATAGAGGAGGTGAGGGATGATAGAAAATCCCTCCTAAATCAACAGTTTAAAGCATTCAAGTAAGGGAAGAAAGACTCCATAGTTGAATGCTATGAGAAGTTCTTCATTATAGTGAATAGTCTGATCACATATGGCAGACAGTTCACTAGTTATCAGCTGAATGACAAGTTCTTGAGATCCCTAAATAAGGAATGGGATATCAAGATCTGTGCTATCAGAGAAGTTGGCAATATGGCCAACACTCTGCCTCAGAACTTATTTGGTAAGTTGCTATCCCATGAGATGCAGCTGAACTCCAGTAAGGCTGAAGAGGATGCAGCCAGATCTCTCAGCAAAGAGAACACAGTGACCTTCAGAGCTGAAGCCACAAGAAGAAGCAGAGAAAAGACTCCTACTCCTCCAACGAGAGTTGCTGAGTCAGAATTCTCAGAGCCCAGCTCCTTTAGGAATGAACTGTCAGATGGAGAACTAACAATGTTCTCCAGGTAGTTCAAGAAGTTACTGAGAAGGAGAACACGGTGGAAGAACAAGGGCTCCTCAAGCTCTTCATCAAGAAAGCCCCACTCTAGTAAAGACAAGTCCAGAATTGACTCCACTGGGGAAATGTATGACTCCAAACAGAACAAATAAGTTAAGACTAATGTTGTTTGTTACTGTTGTAATAGGAGTGTACATGTCATTGATGACTGTCTAGTTAAGAGAAAGTAGCAGATGAAGTCTGATGGAAAAAACCATCACAAGGTCAAGAAGGTTGAAAAGAGCTTCTTGGCCAAGAAGACTGTCATCCTATCAGACAGTGATTCTAGATCTTTAGAATTAGAAGAAGAGGAGGCCTACATTGGCCTCATGTCCATTAAAGAAGATGTTGAACTTCTTGCTGCCCCATTTGGCATCAGGACCCTATTGTCCTCTATTGACAGTGATTGGGAAGAGGATAAGGAATTCAGTCTCATGGCTCTATCAGAAGAATGGGAACTCTTCTTGTAAGAATACAAGGGTATCTTACAATGGAGAGAGAAAGGACATGAGTGTGAGTGTACTGAAGGCTCCCCATGAGAAAATCCAGATGGCCCATTATAGAACATTTGTGTTTGGTGCTGCAGCCCCCACACTCAAGAATAAGGGAGTAGCTTATTCTATGGCTCTTCTAGCAAAAACCCAGACCAAGGGTCAGTATGTCAGTAAGCTTGACTTGGCAGTCTCTGATGCCATCAATAATATATCTACTGCGAAGAAGACTAATGTTGGTAAAACTCAGAATAAGCCAAGTACATCTACTGTCAGACTCTCCTTCAGTCAGATTCTTGCTAAAAGAAATAAGAAGAAGGCTACAGCTCTCCCCTCTGAACAGACAGTTATTAATAGCTTGCACACTTCAAAGGTTGTTCAGAAGAGAAGATACAACATTCATGAATGTTTGTGTTATGATAAAGTGGGTCACTTTTCCATAGATTGTTGGCATAACCCTAGTATGCCAAGGGAAAGAGTGAGTCTTCCTGTTAGAAGTGTTGTAGGCAGACATGTTCAGTTTCAAGCTAACAAGAACCAATGACTCAATCCCTTTTGGGGTCCTAAGTAAAACTAAAATGTGTTTGTAGGATAGTCTAAGTACCCATGCACCAATATGGTACTTGGATAGTGGATGTTCTAGATATATGACTGAAACAAGGAGCAACCTGAAGGAATACACTCTTATGAAGAATGGACCTAAGGTGATCTTTGGAGGTTCAGATAGAAGAGTCACCAGGGGTTATGGTATGATCACAAAAGTAGCTTATGTGGAAGGATTACAACACAATCTGATCAACATAAGTCAACTGTTTGATATGGGCTATGTCATTGTCTTCCACAAGGATGAGTTTCTGATTAAGAGATCAAGTGACCAAGAGGTCATTTTGACAAGCACTAGGAGGGGAAATATATATTGTTTAAACTTTTTATGTTTAAGTACAAACTCACCAGTTTGTCTGGTAGCAAATGAGAAAGTCTCTTATTGTGTGCAATGACTCAAGAGACTTGCTCACTTGAACTACAAGATAATTAGCAAGCTCTTTAGTGAAGGGCTAGTCATAAATGGACCCAATATAAGATGTCCTAAGGAAGACATTTGCTCTGCATGTCAAAAGGGCAAGCAGACCAAAACATCTTTTAAGAGCATTGGGGCCAAAGACTCTGAGAGGTGCGTGTACCTCTTGCATATGGACTTATTTGGTCCTATGTCAGTTCATTGTCTAAGTAAGAAATTCTATACACTCGTGATAGTTGATGACTATTCCAAATTTGTTTGAGTTTTTTTCGGAAGAAAAAGTCAGAAACCCTAGACATCTTTATGACCTTTGTTAGGCAAATTTTGAATGAAAAGGACAATTCTATGGTCAAAATCAGAAGTGACCATGGTACTGAATTTCAGTCTGATAGCATGACAAAGTTCTGTGAAGAACTAGGGATTTACCATAAATTATCTTCTTTTAGAACACCCCATCAAAATGGGATAGCTGAGAGGAAAAATAGAACTCTCATAGAAACTGGAAGGACACTGCATAGTAAAACTTCTCTCCCAGAATACTTCTGGGCTGAGGCATTGAACACTGCTTGTCAAGTCTTGAATAGAGCTTCTATCAACAAGTATCACAAGAAGACTCCTTATGAGATTATGAAAGGAAGAAAACCAAATCTAGGCTATCTCAGGATCTTTAAAAGCAAGTGTTTTGTGCTCAATAATGGGAAGTCCTACTTGACCAAGTTTGCTTCCAAGTCCTATGAAGGGATATTTATTGGGTACAGTAATCTTAGCAAAGCATATAGGGTCTACAACTTGAAAAATCAAGTTATAGAAGAGTCTGTGAATGTAGTCTTTGATGAATCATCCATGATTAATAGTGAGCTGTCTAGCTCCTCAAGATCTGTAGGTGTAGAGTTGGAGATAGATAAACTAACCATTAAGGAAACTCCTCCAACTATCCAAGAAGAAGATGATGGCGCATGCATTCTTGAAGAAGGACAAAGTTCCCAAGACATGGATGAAGACTAGCATGATCCAGCCATTGAAGAACACGATGTTGAAGAAAGAATGCCTCCTACTGTCAAGCATTTGAGGGATCATCCCAAAAATCAAATCATAGGAGATGCTAACCAAGGGGTTACAACAAGTATCAAAAGCCTTAACATTGCTATATACTCCAGCTTCCTGTCTCAGATTGAACCTAAAAGGTTTGAAGATGCCAACATAGACCCATTTTGGATCATGTCTATGCAAGAAGAACTGAACTAGTTCAACAGATATAAGGTCTGGAAGTTGGTTCCCAGACCACAAAGGCATAACATCATTGGAACCAAGTGGATCTATAGAAAAAACTTGATGAAAATGGTGTTATAATCAAGAATAAAGCTAGACTGGTGGCCAAGAGATATATGTAAGAGGAAGGAATTGATTTTGATCAAACTTTTGCACCAGTAGCTAGATTGGAAGCTGAAAGTCTTTAATTTCAAGGATAGCTAAATCACCTAGAGGGGTTTGAATAGGTTTCTTAGTCTCTTATGACTATCTTTAAGTTCCATTCTATAAGTGCTTTGTGAGTTAGCAGTTTCCTACTTTCAATACACACACCACCTGCAATAAAGAAATAACACAAATAGCACACATAGAATTTATAGTGGTTCCCCAGATTATGGGTACGTCCACTTTCCCTCCCACCTTTATAACAGCTTGTTAGACAAGGCACTTCTCCAATCTCGGCTCCTAAGAGCTTACAACATGATCCCACGGGACCACTCAGCCTCCTCCAAGACTTACAGCTCAGGCACAAGGCCCTACAACTCAGTGATCTAGAGATCACCTACCTTAGGCCAAAAGGCCCTATAATTAAAGATAGGAAGACAGCCCTACCTCAAAGAGAATGACTCTCCTACATCTCAGACACAAAGGCCCTACCTCAGATCCAAAGGATCCTATAACTCAGGCACAAGTGCCCTACAACTCAGAGAGAATGACTCTCTTACCTCAGGCTTAAGAGCCCTACCTTAGATCCAAACTGGATCCTATTCTCAGGTCAAAGCCTTACCTCAGGCACACAGGCCCTACCTCAGATTCTCAAAAGAATCCTATCTCAGGCTAAACAGCCCTACCTTAGATCTACAACCAGATCTTACACTCATATCCACACAGGAATCCTACCTCAACCTATATAAAAAATAATCTTACAACTCAGATCCAAAAAGGATTCTACACTCAGATCTAAGAATGGATCCTACAGGGATAGAGGTTGGTTGGTTTGACACCAAAGAGATTTTTTGTGCCTGTCTCTTAAGCTGAGTTTACCTCAGCCCTAACTTCTTCTCAGCAACAAGTATAGATCTTCAATAAGTAGCTGCCTGTCTCAGATTAAACCTAAAAGGTTTGAAGATGCCAACATAGACCCATTTTGGATCATTTCTATGCAAGAAGAACTGAACCAGTTCAAGAGATATAAGGTCTGGAAGTTGGTTCTCAGACCACAAGGACATAACATCATTGGAACCAAGTGGATCTATAGAAATAAACTTGATGAAAATAGTTTTATAATCAATAATAAAGCTAGACTGGTGGCAAAGGGATACATGCAAGAGGAAGGAATTGATTTTTATCAAACCTTTGCACCAGTAACTAGATTGGAAGCTAAAAGTCTATAATTCCAAGGATAGCTAAATCACCTAGAGGGGTGAATAGGTTTCTTAGTCTCTTATGATGATCTTTAAGTTTCTTTCTTTAAGTGCTTTGTGAGTTAGTAATTTCCTACTTTCAATACACACACCACCTGCAACAAAGAAATAACACAAATAGCACACATAGAATTTATATTGGTTCCCCAGATTATGGGTACGCCCAATGAATGAATTCAGTTGTCTACCAAAATCACCTAGAGGGGGGTGAATAGGTGAGTTTTGCGGAATACAAAATTAGCGATCTATGCACAAATATCAACCAAGCAATCACAGACGACAAAAGATTTATAGTGGTTCACCGACCTCGGGTACATCCACTTTCCCTCACCGATCTAGCAAATCACTAGACTCGGCTACTCCACTATCTCGGATTGAAAAACAATCCTATGCCTCGGAACCAAGTTCCTACAATCTCGATCCAAACGGATCTACACTCGGAAGATAAAACTTCCTACAACTCGGAGAGAAATCTCCTACAAGCATTTAATAGAGATAAATTGAAAATACAAACAAATGATCTTCAAATATTGAAAAAATCTGGCTAGATCTTCTTCTTTAAGAATTTCGACTCTGTCAGATTTGTTGAAGAAGAACTCACGGCAAGAAAGAGATCTGAAGATTTCTTTTGATTTCACCCAATCGGAACGATGATGGAGAATGAACAACAATCACGATCTGGAAATCAAACTTGATCTGAATCCTTTGAGTCGAAAATCCTAGCACTTGAACGATGAAGATCGGCGACGTCGGCTGCTTTCCTTTTTGATGAGAGAGAACGAGATTCAGAAAACTTCGGGAAATATGACGGCTTGTTAAAAATTATTGTTAGGGTTAGTCGGTTGATAAGACCTTATATAAGATCTCCCTAACGGTCATAATTAGTATTAATGACGTACATGTGGACCAATCACATCATGTGATTTGAAAATCCCGTCAATTCAGGACTTAACAAAAGTTTCTGCAAAACTGAACTTCAGTTCTCGAGAGAGAAGAATACTACTCGAGAACTAGGAATTGCTTCTCGAGAGCTGGCTTGAATTCTCGAGATAACACGGCCAATAGCGTTGAGTCATGTCTTAGCACTCAACGCTCTCAATGCTTTAGACTTGGAAGATATCCAGATATAGATGTCGTTGAGACATCTCTCGACATTCAACGCTTTCACTGTTGAGTACTCAAGTACTATCTTGAACTTCTCGAGTACTGGGCTGAACTTCTCGAGTACTGAACTTGGAAAATATTTCTGATTCTGAAAGAAAGTTACTCGAGAACAAGAAGTGATTTCTCGAGAGAAAAAGAACTTCTCGAAAATAAGGTAAAGGATTTCTCGTGAACTAAGGATTGTTCTTGAGAACTACTCGAGAACAAGACAACTTCTCAAGAACTACTCGAGAACAAGACAACTTCTCGAGAACTACTCGAGAACAAGACAACTTCTCGAGAACTACTCGAGAACAAGATAACTTCTCGACAACTATACTTAGAAAATTTCTGATATACAAAACTGAATACTCGAGAGGTAGAGATAAAGTCTACTTGAGAGCTATAACTTAGTTACTTGAGAACTAAAGTAATACTACTCGAGAACTAACTTTTGTACTCGAGTAATAAGACTAACTACTCGAGAACTAACAGTATACTCAAGTGATGAACTTAGAGAATTTCTAATTTTTAGAAAATTTTCCTTCTTGAATATACTCATCACTAAGACTTCATTCATTGATTCAAGTGCTTGAATATGAATTGTATCCCAATAGAGAGGCTACACATGAGTCAACACCTTGGATCACACAATGAGGGATTACATTGTATGGTCCTGTGTTTATGACCCACTATATACTGACATTGGTCTACACTTAGCAATAGAGTCCTGCAAACACATAACTAAAACAGAATATCAAATACAACTTAATTCATCTTAGTTCTAGGGTAACTTCATGAAAATCTGGGTTATTGTGGATGCAATACCCAACAATCTCCCCCTATTTGTAGAAGTCAGAACCCTCTACACTAAGGTGAATTATATCATAAAAGAAATAACTAGATATCCAGAGATAAGAACCAGATAAAATGCAAGAAATAAAGCAAAAACACATAACCATCAAAATTAGAGATTATATCATTAGAAGTGTTTTAGATTTCATTTCTACAAGCATTCAATCCTTAATCTCAAAAATCAAAAGTTCTGTTCTGGCTCTATTACTGTGGATGTTGCTTGTCATACTTTTCCTATTGTCTCCTTTGATAACTGAATGGCTTAGGATAGTACTTGGGAGATCTTGGAGGTGCCTTTGGATTGTTCCTGCAATACTCTCTGTCATATATTCTCCTCTTTATCATAGACTTTTCATAAAGTTCCCATTCAACAAAACTGTAATGTAGATCTCTGCTTTCATTGTAGTCCATTACAAGCTTCAGAGTATCTAGAATCAAAGTCTTGGAAGTAGGGCTCCAGACTTCAGCAAATTCCTGAGCTTTTCTCTTTTTTGATTCAGGATTTGGAACTGACTTACTTGCAGAAGGTCCTTCTCCATATTTTCTTCTCTTGGGAATCTAAACTTCAGGTAAATCTTAGGGGATGTCAGATTCCCAAACCTGAGAATAAGATTCTGGAGGAAGGGTAGCATTATCAGGCCTAGGAGAGAAGGTTGGCATCTGAGCAGGCTGTCCTTCAGCAAGAGGATTGAGGTGATGAGGAATGACATTTGGATTAGCTTGAAAATCTGGAAAGATCTGGTTATGCATCCACACAACAGTATCATAAGTATGAAATTTCACTGATTGAATTTGAGCATGGATATCTTTATTGATTTCTTTTACTTTCTCAGTCCAGATTGTCTGTATATTGGAGTCATATTTTTCTACTTGTTCTTTGACTAACTTCTCCCTCTTTTTGACTTCTAAGCAGAGTTTATCTATTGTTTCATCCTTGAAAGTGCCAACTTCTTCACATACCTTTATTACATTTTCTTCAGCTTTCTTCTCAAGTTGAATTTTATTGTTGGCCAGGGTTACAGACTGATTCATCACTTCACCAATGCTGGTAATAGTGTGGTTCAGGGCTTTGCCACCTATCCTGAAGAGGTGTTTCAATTGATCTGTGTTATGTTGGATTTCAGCAAATCCTCTGCTCATCTCTTTCTCAAGAGCAGTAACTTTATCCTGAACTGTCTTCAAAGATTCTCAAGAGCAGTAATTTTGCAAGGTTCTTGAAGAACGAATGTTAGACCGGCACTATCGAGGAGTATAAGCAGATTCTTGAAGTCATCTGATAGCTCAGCGATTCCTGAAACTACTAACTCACTTCCAACACCTATCTTGGACTGCGGCGCCATGGATTTTTCAGAAATGGGTGAGTGACAAACGGGAGAATGATGGCGAAGTATTGCTCTGGTTCAGTGGCGGAAGACGAAGAGGTTTTTTCGAGAAAAAAGGATTTGAATTTGAGTAGATTTAATGAAATCTAATATTCTCTATTTATATAAGTCCAGTAATGATGATTAGGGCTAAATCAAGCCTTAGATTAGGGCGGAAATCAAGCGTAAAGCGAAATTGAAGAAATTGAAAAATTTTGAAATGCAATAAGTCATTTCTTGAGTGGAGACTTAGTTCTCGAGAGATGGATCTTCAGTTCTCGAGAAGTTAAAATTTACTTCTCGAGTGAATTCTGTACTTCTCGAGAAGAAGATTATTACTCGAGTGAATATTACTCGAGTGAGACTCTTTGTTTCTTGAGAAGAAAGTAATTACTCGAGTAGTCAGGAATTACTTCTCGAGAAGTCATCTATGTCTCGAGAAATGAAGCCCACTTAGAGAAATTTCTAACCTTTTTGACTTGTCCTTGATTTTTGAGCCTTGAAATGATTCCACCTTATCTATTCTCCTTGTTCAGCATGCCAAGCTCAGTTTTGAAGAAGTTGAACTTGGCCTCATCCAGTGGCTTCGTGAAAATGTCTGCAACTTGCATATCTGTTGGTACATATTGTAGATCTACGTCCCCTTGCTCCACATGCTCCCAGATGAAGTGATATCGTAACTCGATGTGCTTTGTCTGGCTGTGCAAGACTGGGTTTTTGGCAATTGCTATTGTGCTGGAGGAGTCATAAAATAGTGGAATGTCTTTGACCTTCATGGTGTAGTCTTCCAGCTGATTCTTTAGCCAAAGCAACTGTGCACAACAACTGTCGGCAGAAATATATTTTGACTCTGTCGTTGAGATTGCGATAAAGTTTTGCTTTTTACAACTCCATGAGACAAGTCTTCTTCCGAGGAATTGACATGTCCCGGAAGTGCTTTTTTTGTCATCTTTACTACCTGCAAAGTCAGTATCTAAAAAACCAATCAGCTCGCTTTCATTACTTCTTAGGTACCATACGCCAAGATTCGGTGTACCTTTAAGGTATCTCAAAATCCTCTTTACAGCAGCGTAGTGAGATTCCTTACAGTTCACTTGGAATCTAGCACAGACATATGTAGAGAACATTATGTCTTGTCTACTAGCAGTAAGGTAGAGCAAGGATCCAACTATTCTTCTGTACTTGGTTTCATCAAAAGGTTTCCCTTTCTCATCCTTGTCTAGAGACATGGCTGAACCCATTGGAGTCCTCATAGAGGTTGCATTCTCCATTCCGAATTTCTTAATTAGCTCTTTGGTGAACTTAGTCTGAGAGATGAAAATTCCATCTTCAGATTGTTTCACCTGAAGCCCTAAGAAATACTTCAGCTCTCTCATGTTGCTCATTTCAAACTTCCCTTGCATAAGTTTTAATAACTTCTTTCAGAGGTTGTCATCAGTAGAGCCAAATATAATGTCGTCGACATAGATTTGCACTAACAAAATCTTGCTTTTATTTCCCTAAGAAATAATGTCTTATCTATCTTTCCCCTTGTGAACTTGTTCTCAAGAAGAAAACTAGATAGCGTTTCATACCAAGCTCGAGGAGCTTGTTTTAAACCGTACAGCGCATTAGACAATAGATAAACATGATTAGGTAGGTTAGAATCAACAAAACCTGGGGGTTATTCCACGTACACTTCTTCCTTTATGTCACCATTAAGGAAGGCGGACTTCACGTCCATTTGATAGACAGTTAAGCCCTTCAGTACAGCATATACTTGGAACAACCTAATTGCCTCCAGCCTAGCCACTGGAGTATATGTCTGGTCGAAGTCGATTCCTTCTTCTTTACGATATCCTTTGGCAACGAGTCTGTCTTTGTTCTTTATGATCGTTCCGTCTTCGTCCATCTTGTTCCTATACACCCACTTTGTCCCGATGACATTCTTGCCTTTGGGTCTTGGAACAAGTTTCCAGACTTTGCAGCGCTTGAACTGTTTTAGTTCTTCTTCCATGGCCAAAATCCATGATGCGTCTGAGTTTGCTTCCTCAAACTTATTTGGTTCAACCTGTGAGAGAAAACTTAAATATAAATTCTCATTAGTTGTACCTCTACGAGTTCTAAAACCATCCCAGGGATCTCCTATGATTTAGTCCATTAGGTGATCCTTCAGATGTCTGAGCTCTAGAGTCCTTGCATCTGGAGCTTCAACCACTAGAGTGACTTCATCAACTTGGACTACTTATTCATCTTGATAATCTACCTCTCTAATAGGGGTTGGAGTGGTGATCTTGATGAACTTTTCATCTCCATCTTTGTTTGGTTCATCCAAGTTAATTTCCTTCAACTGTGTACCTGCATCTTCAATGAGCACACTAGAAGAGTTGCTTTGCAGCAAGCTCGTCTCATCAAATACAACATGTATTGATTCTTCTACAACTAAAGTTTTTCTATTAAATATCTTATATGCCTTACTATGGCTACTATAACCTACAAAGATACCTTCAGAACTCTTTTCGCTAAACTTGGTAATGTGATACTTACCATTGTTAAGCACGAAGCATTTACAACCAAAAATTCTAAAATATGAGATAGTTGGTTTCCTGCCCTTTAGAAGTTCATAAGGTGTCTTATCATGGTTCTTATTTATGAGTGCTCGATTTTGCACGTGGCATGCAGTGTTGACGGCTTCAGCCCAGAAGTACTCCGACAGTGAAGCATCACTCAACATAGTCCTGCAGGCCTCTATGAGTGTTCTGTTCCTTCTCTCATCTACTCCATTTTGTTGTGGAGTACGAGGAGAGGAAAACTCATGAAAGATACCGAGGCTTTCACAAAATTCTGACATGGCTCCAGACTTGAATTTAGTTCCATTGTCACTTCTGATCTTGACTACGGAGCAATTGTATTCATTCTGGATCTGCCTGACAAAATTTGTAAAGACATCGAAGGTATCTGACTTGTGTTTCAGAAAGAACACCCCTGCAAAGCGCGAGTAGTCATCAACGATAACCAATGTATAACCCTTGCCTCCTAAACTTCTAACTTGCAATGGACCGAACAGGTCCATATGAAGTAGATGTAAACATCTATTAGAATCTTTGCCAATAATGTTTTTAAAGGTAGCCCTTGTTTGCTTGCCTTTAACACGTGCATGACAAGGTATATCTTTGAGGTTCTTGACATTCGGGGCATCTCGTACCAAATTCAAAGAAAATAATTTATTAATAGTTTTAAAATTAATATGTGCTAATCTCTTGTGTCATTGGTCACCAAGAGACGCACTATCTTTTGCTAAAAACCACACTGGTGTAAAATAATCTATACAAATGAAATTTAAACAAAATATATTCCTGCTTCGAGTGCCTGATAGAATCGTTTCCATATTGTCAACAGAGCTTATCAAACACTTGTCAGCATAGAATTCAACTATGTATCTTTTGTCACATAGTTGGCTTATGCTTATGAGATTGTGTTCCAATCCTTCAACATAAGCTATATCCGTAAAGGATACACTACCGTTAGTGATCATACCGTAGCCTTTAGTGATACCTCGGTCTGAACTTCCAAAGATGACCTTTGGTCCGTTCAGCACTGGAGAGAAGTTCTGAAGTAGGCTTCTTGTCCCGGTCATGTGCCGAGAGCATCCACTGTCCAAATACCAGATTGGAGTTTTAGTGGCCTTTGGACATACCTGCAATCATAATCAGTTTGCCTTAGGAACCCAAACATGTTTGGGTCCTTGGTCTCGTGTTAGAACACTCCCCCTACGAGAATTAGCATTATGAGTGGTCATTCTCATGTTGCCAACCTGAGGAGTTGCAACATTTCTCGGATTAAACCAACAATCGATGGCAAAATGACCAATTCTGCCACAGCACCAACAGTTAAACATGTTGTATCTTTGCCTTAAGTTTTCCTTCTTGACCTTCTGGTATAGTGGTCTAGCAGGGGTAGCATTCTTGGAGGATGATGCTTCGTGATGATGGCAATCACATGATTTCTTCTCCTTCATAGGCTTTTCGACAATGGGTTTTACCTTTGGTGCTTCTTGAAGTTATGACCATGATCATAAGGATCATAACCCTGAAGAATGACTTCTTCATAAGGTGCCTTAAAGACACTCTCACCAAAGTTTTTAGGGCGAGTCCATCCTTGGTAATGAGACTTTGGTTCGACATAAGTAGGCCTAGTCAAGTGGCCGTAGGATGAGTCAAGATCAAACTCATTTGTTGGAAATATGACTTTCTTAAAGATAGTCTGATCTTGAGGGGCCTTCCCCTTTTCTTTGGCTGAGGCCTTCTTTACGGCCTTATTCTTTTTCTGAGCCTTATTCCTCCTAGAGGACTTACTAGGAGCTTCTTCATGGCCTAGCCCAACACCCTTGGCCTTAGCTTAGAATTCAGCAATGAGAGGAAGGATAGTCTTAGGCTTCAAGAAACTTTCAACAAGTTTCTTTTCAGCAGCGAGTTGTTCTTCCAACTCCTTGATTATTTTCTCTTTTAAGTCAAGGTGCCCTAGAGCCTTATTATATTCTTCAATAGTATTATCGAAGTTCTCCTTGAGTGAGTCAGTCTTGGCGACTTCCTCTCTCAAGGTGCTCTCATTAGCTTTTAGAGACTTTATCTCTTTAGCTTGAGTTTTCACAACTCTTCGACATTTATCGTAAACCTTGATTAACTCCTTATACTGGGCCATGAGTTCAGACTCATCGTCAGAAGAGTTGTCCTCATTATCATGCTCGGAGACTTCAGATTCAGAGAGAGGTGTGTGAGAGTTTACCTTCCCAGTGAACTGGGGCTCTTCTTCTTCGTCTGTTTGAGCCATAAGCCCAAAGTATGCTTCTTCTTCTTCAATTGACTCAGAAGAATCAGTGTCACTGAGAGTTTTCCCCTTCTTGGCTATCAGGCTCTTCTCTGTCCTCTTCTTGTTGTATGAGAACTTCTTTTCTTCTCTCTTACCACCCTCTTTTTTCTTGTGGGGGCAATCAGCAATGACGTGGCCTGGTTTGTTACAACAATAACAAACTATGTCAGTCGAAATATGTTTATTAGGTTTAGAATTATACCTGTCATGGCTACTTAAGCCTTTCTTTCGTCGATCACCGTCATGTCGTGATCTTTTGTATGAGGCATCCTTGCCTCTCCATTGCTTCTTCTTATTCAAGAATTTCTTGAACAATCTTGAGATCAGTGAGAACTCTCCTTCAGATAGCTCTGAGCCTGGAGTGCTTGGCTCAGATGATTCCACTTCACTTTCTTCTGGAGCTGGTGTTGGTGAGGCAGCTTTGCCCTTCTTTGTGTAACACCCCAAAATCTTAAGATGGATTCAGGCCGGGTGACACGGCCTGGGACACGGGCGTGTCCCAGGGCGTGTCGAGGCACACGGCCTGGGACACGGGCGTGTCCTTCTCTGGAGACATCGACTCGAGTACACTGGAAATGATCGACGAGAGGCAACACGGCCTAGGACACGGGCGTGTCCCAGGGCGTGTCCTGCTCGGGAGAAATCGATGGCGTTGAGTGGCGCTGAGAGAAATGGCGTTGAGTGTGGAACACGGCCTGTGACACGGGCGTGTCATAGGGGCGTGTTGGACACACGGCCAGGTACACGGGCATGTGCCTTAGCCGTGTCCTGCTCGGGTGCTTGGTGCTTGTGTTACAACAGGTGACACGGCCAGTCACACGGCCGTGTCAAAGTTGTCATGGGCGTGTCTGCCCTGTGACACGGGCGTGTTGGAGCCCGTGTTCTGGTTCATTTTGAGTCGGTTAGAACACTGCTTGGGGGACACGGCCTAGGACACGGGCGTGTCACAGGCCGTGTCAAGTCAAAAATAGAATTCTGGGCAGATCTTGGCCATCCAATTCTTGCTATTTGGATCCAATGGCCCTGGTCATTTCCTGCAGTGATAAGACTGAGGTGTAGCTTCTTCTCTCATTCTTATCAAGAGAGAAAAAGAGAGAGAGCTTGGAGGAAGGAGAAGGAGGAGAAGATCAAGGCTTTGGTGGTGTTCCCGCGGTCCGATTTGCGATCTGAGGAAAGTTTAGTGGAGGCAAAGCTGTTGCGGTGCTTTCCAACTTGCCAGATTTTCGATGGCTCCCAAGAGATCGTCAAGGGTAACGATCTTCCTTCTAGGACATGTGATGTCCTCCATTACGCATGAGTAAGGAATCCTCTCCACCAAAAGGTGGAGAAAGTGAGTGATTCTAGTGGGTGATAGTTGTTATCCCCAGCTTGAGTCTGCATTTAGACCCGGAAATGTGTAGTACGGGATAGGCATGCTGTGTGAAGCCCATTTAGATAGGTTGGTCTGGATTTGTGATGTTGCATATCGTGCACCGGAGAAGACTCCACGTATAAATGTGTAGTTTGTGGGGTCAATGGGTTGTGCCTGTGAAGGGAAGTAGCGGAAAGTATTGGAATGAGGAATTCTAGGAAAAAAACCCTTATAACGCTTGTGTTATATGCTATGAAAGACCAGTTTTCTGGCACTGCATGAACTGCAGGGTTGGGTGGAGTTTGGGTGCAGATAGAGAGTTCTGCTAAACCCGCTTAGCGACCACAAAGGACGCCGGCATTAACTCCCCTTTTGTATTGTGAAGCCAGTCCTTGGCGGACAGTATGGCTAGTGTGAGCTGCGAGCTCTTAAAAGGCCTCATGCCGAACAGGAAAGGTGAAGCCGACCCGCGCCTTTTATTCTAGCCGCAAGTACGATGTGCTTGGTGATGGCAAGGCGATTTGAGCAACGGGGGGTGGTGGATCTGTACCTGTGTTATGTTGACTGTACAAGGAAGTGTCAAGGCATTGGGCTTTCGTTAGTAGCATAATGAGAGTCTTAGGCATGCGCGCTAGTAAGACGGAATGCTTAATGGTGTTGATCTCGGTTCGCCGGTGTACCCAAAGGTGTGCCTGAGAGCAAGGATCGTCGGGCCGGGTGGCCGACGGTTGTGATGAATTGCTTGTGCATGAGAGCACAATATATATAAGCTGTCAATTGCTGTATTGCTCTATAGGGAAGGAATGCCTCTGCCCCAGGAAAGGGGTAGGATTATTATAAATTGGTCAGCTGAATGCTGACCGTTGCCTCGTTTGCCACCTTCTGGGTGGATTGTCCCTGTGCAGGTGTTGGAGAGCCGAGCGGAAAATGAAGGGCCGATTCCTCTACTGCTGCCGCTCTTGCTATTGCTACTAGCCCTCGAAGGCTAGCTTTTGTAGTTTCTGTTATTCATGTATGGCTGGCCTGCGCGCCGATGTATGTAATCCATACTGTTTAAAGAGGAACTGTAAGGCCTTAAGGCAAGACTGTAGTATTTGTTATGCCCTCGTTTTAGGGGTAGTATATAACATTGGTTTATATATATTTAGTGGATATTCCTGCGATGAGTTCAGCTACTTGTGTTTCTATTCCGCTAGCATGCTCTGTGTTAGGATGCGTTGATGGTATTAACCTGTAACCTCACCGTCTGTTTGTAGCATATAGTGTGGGCCCCGGCCGGACCTTCTATTATATGTTATTTAACGGGTGGAGTCGTTACATTTTGGTATCAGCTTGTCTCGGTCTTCCTATTTCGAATTCGTAGTCGAATTCTTTTATGGGGTGGCGAGCATGTGTCTGTGCGACCCGCTGTAATGCTAGTGAACTCTGGAATATCCACTAAGAAATGTAAATACACTTGTTTGAGTAATCTGCGCATTCCTACTTTGTTGTTATTGTTTGCGCCTTGTCGCTAATGTGTGTCTTGTCCACCCATATGTGACTCGTAGTGGTGCTGGGCAATCTGAGCCCCAGCGCTCTGATTAGAGTATGGCACCAGCTGAGGTACCAACACCTCCTCCCTCTGCAGAAACTATTAGATTAGTTGCTGAAGCTCTATTTGCGATGATTTGGCCGACCGGGCAGGCGCTGCCGGCAGTGGTGCCAGATCGTGGTGGTGTCTGACCCGAATCGGTTGAAGCTGTGGATCCGCGAGCAGCTGAACGACAGTTGAAGCAATTCATGAGCTTCAATCCGCCTACGTTCACGGGACTGGGATCCCCAACGCAGGCAAAGGACTGGTTATCGCGATTCAAACGTATTTTTACGACGATCAGGACGAAGGAAACGCAAAAGGTCACTTTGGCCACCTTCTTGTTAGAAGGAGAGGCGAGGTTATCGTGGGACGAGGTTGAGTTACACCAGTTGGAGGGCAGTCAATTAACTCAAGTATCGATTGAAGAATTCTCTCGTATATTTTTGGCTAAACATCTTCCAGCGGCACAGCGCATTGCGATGGAGAATGAGTTCCAGCGGCTAACACAAGGAGAGTCTAGCGTTGATACGTACCTACATGAGTTTACACGATTGGGACGGTATGCAGGAACAATCTTCGCTGTTGAACAAAGAAAAACAAATCAGTTCTATGAAGGATTGAGGGACTAGTTGAGGTTCCTGCTTTCTAGTTCAGTGAACCAAGGATTTCAAGCTTTGGTTGATACGGCGGGTGCGCTGGAAAAGGACATGAAGCGGGTGCAAGGCAGGAAGGACTTGGTTATGGTAAAGCCCGAGTTCAAAGCACCCCGCTCTGGCAAACCATACAATCAAAAGAAGTGGGGCAAGAGGTCCAAGCCTTCGGGGCAAACTTCTGGGACGGTCACATCGGGAGCAACGTCGAGGTCGAAGTCTCGTGCATGCTTTACCTGTGGTAAAGTGGGGCATTTAGCTCGTGATTGTCGGGTTTCTCAACCCAAAGGAGAAAAGAAGTCGGGTGCGTCTTATGTCGAGAAGGGCAAAGCAGTGGTTGATTCCTCTACATCGCAGGCGCAGCCCAGAGTTTATAATCTTGGCCAACAGGAGGCTATCAAGCAAAGTGACGTCGTCACAGGTACGAGTTAAGTTAATGCTTGTTGTATTGATTGCATATTTTGTATGTAGCTTGTGCATGATGTGTGTGCTACAGGCTTTGTCCTGATTTGGAACAATCCGGCGAGAGCCCAGTTTGATACGGGTGCTTCGCATTCTTTTTTGTCTAAGGACTTCGTAACTCGAGTTGGAGTACCGAGTCAGGTGACGGCAAATGGTGTAAAGGTGCTACTACCGAATGGGTGTATCATGCTTGCGGATAGGACTTGTGATGTGGACGTGCTTATAGGAAATCGAGATTTCGGATTGAGAGCATCTGTGCTGCCAATATCGGAGTTTAATGTGATCTTTGGCATGGACTGGCTCTCAGAGCAGCGTGCCTTGATTGATTGCACCTCAAAGGAAATCACACTGGGCCAGAATACTTAACTTGAGACGAAGTTCGCTGGTATGAGAGGAGTAGGCGGGACCTTATTGTCCGCCCTCCAAGTCGTCAGTGCTGTTCGGAAGGGCGTGGAGTTATTCTTCACGCTTATTCAGGCTGTTGAGCCAAAGGCCAGTGTAAGTGAAGTTCTGATTGTGTCGGAGTTTGCAGATGTGTTTCCTAAGGATCTTCCTGGGTTACCGCCCCAGTGGGAGATTGACTTCGCGATTTAGTTGGTGCCAGGTGCACAACCTGTGGCCCGCTCACCATATCGCATTGCGCCAAAGGAAATGGCTGAGCTTAAAGTCCAATTGCAAGAATTGTTAGAGCAGGGATACATACGCCCAAGTATGTCACCTTGGAGCGCGCATGTTCTATTTGTGAAAAACAAAGATGGCAGTTTGCGTTTGTGTATTGACTACCGCGAATTGAATAAGCTGACGGAAAAGAACAAATATCCGATTTCACGGATCGATGACCTATTTGATCAGCTAACGGGGTCAACCGTCTATTCAAAGTTGGATTTTAAGTCGGGTTATTATCAATTACGGATTCGGGAAGGGGATATTCCCAAGACAGCATTTGGGACACGCTATGGTCATTATGAATTCACTGTGATGTCGTTTGGCTTATGTAATGCGCCTTCGGTATTCATGGATCTAATGCACCGGACGTTCCGAGAGTACTTGGATTTATTTGTAATTATGTTCATTGATGATATTCTTGTGTACTCTCAGTCGGGAGATGATCATGCAGACCATCTGCGGTTGGTGTTGCATACCCTGCGGAGGAATAAACTATATGCCAAGTTCTCAAAGTGTGAGTTCTGGCTATCGTCAGTGGCTTTTCTGGGCCATATGGTAAGTGGAGAGGGCATAGCAGTAGATCTGGCAAAGATAAGTTCCATACGGGATTGGCCAGTGTTGTCTTCGGTGGCCGAGGTCAGGAGCTTTCTTGGCCTGGCAGGCTACTATCGACGGTTTATGCAAAACTTCTCACGGATTACTTTACCACTGACCACGTTGACAAGAAAAGATCAGAAGTTCGTTTGGACACCAGAGTGTGCGTGAGCTTTTGAAGAGCTGAAAAGTCATTTGACCACGGCGCCTGTGTTGACATCGCCATGTGGTACAGACGGCTATGAGATCTATAGTGATGCTTCGGGGAGCGGCTTAGGCTGCGTTCTTCTGCAATTTGGTAAAGTGATTGCTTATGGCTCACGCCAACTAAAGGTGCATGAACGAAACTACCCCGTCCACGACTTAGAGTTGGCGGCGGTAATCTTCACGCTAAAGTTGTGGCGGCACTATCTTTATGGCGTTAAAGTCGATATCTATACAGATCACAAGAGCCTTAAGAATTTGTTAGATCAAAAAGATCTGAATATGTGACAATGGAGGTGGATGGAGTTCCTTGGGGACTACACTTTTGATATTCACTATACTCCCGGGAAGGGCAATGTGGTCGCTGATGCTTTGAGTCGGAGGATGCCAGTACGGGCAAACTGGTTGCAGAGACATGATGTGCGACTAATCTAGGAGATGGAAGCGTTAGAGATATCTTGTGTTGACAAGGATGCTACGGCCAACGCGTGCTTGAAGTGGATAGAAATACAATATGACCTTGCGGATAGAGTTCGGCGAGCAATAGAGCTTGATGAAAGTCTCCAACACTATGCAAAGGATGGTCCTAGTGACCAATTCTCCTGGAATAATGGGTTGTTGCGAAAAGATGGTCGATTGTGCGTCCCAAGTACAGGGAAGTTGAGAGAAGAATTGATGTACGAAGCGCATTTTGCCAAGTACTCAATTCACCCTGGGAGCACAAAAATGTACAGAGACATGAAAAAGTTGTTCTGGTGGCCTGGACTAAAGAAAGACATAGCTCGTTATGTGGCAGAATGTCACACTTGTGCTTTGGTAAAAGTGAAATGCCAGAAGGCGGGTGGTTTCCTGAAGTCGTTACTGATTCCGGAGTGGAAGTTTGATGATATATCAATGGATTTCGTGCACGGGTTGCCGAGATCTCAGCACAGTCATGACTCGATTTGGGTGATTGTTGACCGGTTGACAAAAGTGGCTCACTTCCTTCCAAACAAGAGAGATGATTCAGCAGAAACCTTGGCTAAACTCTATGTGGAACAGATTGTTCGACTGCACGGTGTTCCTCGGAGCATTGTCAGTGATCGCGATGGGCGATTCACCTTAACTGATTGGAGGTTAATTCATCAAATGTTGGGTACAAAATTAGCATTCAGTACGGCCTTTCATCCCCAAACGGATGGCCAGATTGAGCGAACTAACAGGACGATGGAAGATATGCTTCGTATGTGCGCCTTAGATTTCGGTAAGAAATGGGAAGAGTACATTTACTTGGTTGAATTTGCCTATAATAACAGCTACCAAGCGAGCATCGGTATGCCACCGTTTGAGGCTCTATATGGTCGTAAATGTCGTACACCATTATCTTGGGCGGAGGTAGGTGAATCCAAGCTGCATGGGCGAAAGGAAGTCGAAGAAGCTACCTCGATTATACGCTCTATTCGGGAAAGGCTATTGATAGCCCAAGATCGACAAGCAAAGTACTACAACGCAAAGCATCGGAACGTGAAGTTCGCGATGGACGATTGGGTCTATTTGAAGATCAAACCCTTCAAAGGCGTATCTCAGATTCGGCGGTTGAAAAAGCTAAGTCCCGGATACTTTGGTCCGTTTGAAGTGGTGGAGCGAGTCGGGGAAGCTGCTTATCGGCTGGCGCTTTCAGTAGAGTTGAGTAGATTGCATGATGTCTTCCACATCTCAGTACTTCGCAAAGCCGTCAAGGAACCATCGCATATTGTTGCGAGTGATCGTGTACCGGTTGAGTATGGGCTAACGACGAAGGTTAGACCCATTCGGATCGAGGATCGAGCCGAGAAATAATTGTAGAACAAGATAATCGGGATGGTCAAAGTCTGGTGGGACAATTGTGGCGGAGAGGAGCTAACATGGGAGCATGAGCAGACTATGCAAGCTGAGTTTCCCGACCTTTTTGTGTAAACTGTTGACCATGTACATGTTATTATCACAACCCTTTTAATGTTATAACTTTGAGATTCCTGTTTCTTTGCTGAGTACAAATTTCGGGACGAAATTTATCTTAAGGGGGGAGGATTGTAACACCCCAAAATATTAAGATGAAGTCAGGCTGGGTGATACGGCCTGGGATACGGGCATGTTCCAGGGCATGTCCCAGAGCGTGTCCTTCTCTGGATACGTCGACTCGAGTACACGGGAAATGATCGACGAGAGGCAATACGGCCTGGGACACGGGCGTGTCCCAGGGCGTGTCCTGCTCGGGAGAAATCAATGGCATTGAGTGGCGCTGAGAGAAATGGCGTTGAGTGGCGTTGAGTGGGGAACACGACCTGTGACACGGGCGTGTCACAGGGGCGTGTTGGACACATGGCTAGGTACACGGGCGTGTGCCTTAGCCGTGTCCTGCTCGAGTTCTTGGTACTTGAGTTACAACAGGTGACACGGCCAGTCACACGGCCGTGTCAAAGTTGTCACGGGCGTGTCTGCCCTGTGATACGGGCATGTTATATCTCGTGTTCTGGTTCATTTTGAGTCGGTTCGAACACCGCTTGGTAGACACGACCTGGGACACGGGCGTGTCACAGGCCGTGTCAAGTCAAAAATAGAATTCTGGGCAGATCTTGGCCATCCAATTCTTGCAATTTGGATCCAATGGCCCTGGTCATTTCCTACAGTGATAAGACTGAGGTGTATCTTCATCTCTCATTCTTATCAAGAGAGAAAAAGAGAGAGCTTGGAGGAAGGACAAGGAGGAGAAGATCAAGGCTTTGGTGGTGCTCTCGCGGTCCGATTCGCGATCTGAGGCTAGTTTAGTGGAGGCAAAGCTGTTGCGGTGCTTTCCAACCGGCTAGATTTTCGATGGCTCCCAAGAGATCGTCAAGGGTAACGATCTTCCTTCTGGGACATGTTAAGTCCTCCTTTATGCATGAGTAAGGAATCCTCTCCACCAAAAGGTGGAAAAAGTGAGTGATTCCAGTGGGTGATAGTTGTTATCCCCAGCTTGAGTCTGCATTTAGACCCGGAAATGTGTAGTACGGGATAGGCATGCTGTGTGAATCCCATCTGGACAGGTTGGTCTGGATTGGTGATGTTGCATATCGTGCACCGGAGAAGACTCCGCGTATAAACGTGTAGTTTGTGGGGTCAATGGGTTGTGCCTGTGAAGGGAAGTAGCGGGAAGTACTAGAATGAGGAATTCCAGGAAAACACCCTTGTAACGCTTGTGTTATATGCTATGAAAGACCAGTTTTCTAGCACTGCATGAACTGCAAGGTTGGGTGGAGTTTGGGTGCAGATAAAGAGTTCTGCTGAACCCGCTTAGCGACCACAAAGGGCGCCGACATTAACTCCCCTTTTGGATTGTGAAGTCAGTCCTTGGCGGACAGTATGGCTTGTGTGAGCCGCGAGCTCTTAAAAGGCCTCGTGCCGAATAGGAAAGGTGAAGCTGACCCGCGCCTTTTATTCTAGCCGCAAGTACGATGTGCTTGGTGATGGCAAGGCGATTTGAGCAATGGGGGGGTGGATCTGTACCTGCATTATGTTGACTGTACAAGTAAGTGTCAAGGCATTGGGCTTTCGTTAGTAGCATAATGAGAGCCTTAGGCATGCGCGCCAGTAAGACTGAATCCTCAATGGTGTTGATCCCGGTTCGCCGGTGTACCCAAAGGTGTGCCTGAGAGCACAGATCGTCGGGCAGGGTGGCCGACGGTTGTGATGGATTGCTTGTGTGTGAGAGCACAATATATATAAGCTGTCAATTGCTGTATTGCTCTACAGGGAAGGAATGCCTCTTCCCCGAGAAAGGGGTAGGATTGTTATAAATTGGTCAGTTGAATGTTGACCGTTGCCTTGTTTACCACCTTCTGGGTGGATTGTCCCTGTGCAGGTGTTGGAGAGCCGAGCGGAAAATGAAGGGCCGATGCCTCTGTTGCTGCTGCTGCTGCCGCTCTTACTATTGCTACTAGCCTTCGAAGGCTAGCTTATTTAGTTTCTGTTATTCATGTATGGCCGGCCTGCGCGCCGATGTATGTAAACCATACTGTTTAAAGAGGAACTGTAAGGCCTTAAGGCTAGACTGTAGTATTTACTATGCCCTCGTTTGAGGGGTTGTATATAACGTTGGTTTATATATATTTAGTGGATATTCCTGCGATGAGTTCAGCTACTTGTGTTTCTATTCCGCTAGCATTCTCTGTGTTAGGATGCTTTGATGGTATTAACCTGTAACCTCACCGTCTGTTTGTAGCATATAGTGTGGGGCCCCGGCCGGACCTTCTATTATATGTTATTTAACGGGTGGAGTTGTTACACTTTGAACTGTCTGCCTTTAAAGCAGCAGACTTTTCCTTTGAAGAGAATCGACTTTTCTCTTCTTCTGCCTTTCTGGAGTTTATTTGCAGTTCATAGGACATCAACTTGCTAAATAGGTTCTAAGGGTCTGTTTCAGCTAACTTGCCAAATACCCTGATGGCACAAACTTTGTTGTCCCATTCTTTTGTGAGTGACCTCAAAAACTTGTCATTTAGCTCCCCATTAGTGAAGACCCGACCATACACTCTTAGGCCATTAACAATCTTGAAGAAATTCTCAAATGTATCAGAAAGGGTATCTTTAGGTCCTAGCCGGAAGGCTTCGTATTTCTGATTCAAGTGGGATCTTCTATCATCCCTCACTTCTTCTGTTCCTTCCATCAAAGTGATAAGGGACTGCCACATCTCCTTAGCAGATTGGCAGTGAATCAAGTTCTGCAGCATTGAGTCATCGACTACACTTGCTATTATATTCTTAGCTTTCTTGTCCAATGAGACAAGTGCAATCTTGTCTTTATCTAGATCCATCAATTTTTTTTGGAACTTGCTTTGTTTGATCTATTGTGGAGGCAGTCATGGGAATGTAAGGACCTTCTTCAACAATCATGAAGATCCTGGGATCCACAGCTTCCATGAAGAATCTAATCCTTTCTTTCTACATGGGAAAGTTGTTCTTTGTGCACAAAGGAAGCTTGGCAAAATCTTTAGCCTTATCCATGCTTGGTATATCTCAAAAGATAACAGGAGAAGGAATAGAACAAGGTGTTAACCTTTTAGTGATCAACCTCCCTCTGATACCAATTGAATGAATTCAGTTGTCTACCTAAATCACCTAGAGGGAGGGTGAATAGGTGAGTTGTGCGTCTTTTTGCGGAATAAAAATTTAGCGATCTATGCACAAATATTAACCAAGCAATCACAGACGACAAAAGATTTATAGTGGTTCCCCAACCTCAGGTACATCAACTTTCCCTCACCGATCTAGCAAATCACTAGACTCAGCTACTCCACTATCTCGGATTGAAAAACAATCCTATGCATCGGAACCAAGTTCCTACAATCTCGATCCAAACGGATCTACACTCGGAAGATAAAACTTCCTACAACTCGGAGAGAAATCTCCTACAAGCATTTAATAGAGATAAATTGAAAATACAAACAAATGATCTTCAAATCTTGAAACAATCTGGCTTGATCTTCTTCTTTAAGAATTTCGGCTCTATCAGATTTGTTGAAGAAGAACTCCTGGCAAGAAAGAGATCTGAAGATTTCTTTTGATTTGACCCGATCGGAATGATGATGGAGAATGAACAACAATCACGATCTGGAAATCAAACTTGATTTGAATCCTTTGAGTCGAAAACCCTAGCACTTGCACGATGAAGATCGACGGCGTCGGTGGCTTTCCTTTTTGACGAGAGAGAACGAGATTCAGAAAACTTCGGGAAATATGACGGCTTGTTAAAAATTGTTGTTAAGGTTAGTCGATTGACAAGACCTTATATAAGATCTCCCTGATGGTCATAATTAGTCTTAATGACGTACACATGGACCAATCACATCATGTGATTTGAAAATCCCGTCAATTCAGGACTTAACAGAAGTTTCTGCAAAACTGAACTCCAGTTCTCGAAAGAGAAGAATACTACTCGAGAACTAAGAATTGCTTCTCGAGAGCTGGCTTGACTTCTCGAGATAACGCAGCCAATAGCGTTGAGTCAGGTCTTAGCATTCAACGCTCTATATGATATAGACTTGGAAGACATCCAGATACCGTTGAGACATCTCTCGACATTCAATGCTTTCACTGTTGAGTACTCGAGTACTGTCTTGAACTTCTCGAGTACTGGACTGAACTTCTTGAGTACTTAACTTGGAAAATATTTCTGATTCTGAAAGAAAGTTACTCGAGAACAAGAAGTGATTTCTCGAGAGAAAAAGAACTTCTCAAGAATAAGGTAAAGGATTTCTCGTGAACTAAGGATTGCTCTTGAGAACTACTCGAGAACAAGACAACTTCTCGAAAACTACTCGAGAACAAGACAACTTCTCGAGAACTACTCGAGAACAAGACAACTTCTCGAGAACTACTCGAGAACAAGACAACTTCTCGACAACTATACTTAGAAAATTTCTGAGATACAAAACTGAATACTCAAGAGGTAAAGATAAAGTCTACTCGAGAGCTATAACTTAGTTACTCAAGAACTACAGTAATACTACTCGAGAACTAACTTTTGTACTCGAGTAATAAGACTAACTACTTGAGAACTAACAGTATACTCGAGTGATGGACTTAGATAATTTCTGATTTTTATAAAATTTTCCTTCTTGAATATACTCATCACTAAGACTTCATCCATTGATCCAAGTGCTTGAATATGAAGTGTATCCCAATAGAGAGGCTACACATGAGCTAACACCTTGGATCACACAATGAGGGATTACATTATATGGTCCTGTGTTTATGACCCACTGTAGACTGATATTGGTCTACACTTAGCAATAGAGTCCTGCAAACACATAACTAAAATAGAATATCAAATACAACTTAATTCATCTTAGTTCAAGGGTAACTTCATGCAAATCTGGGTTATTATGGATGCAATACCCAACATACACTTTCCCTCCCACCTTTCTAACAGCTTGTTAGACAAGGCACTTCTCCAATCTCGGCTCCTAAGAGCTTACAACATGATCTCAAAGGACCACTCAGCCTCCTCCAAGACTTACAGCTCAGGCACAAGGCCCTACAACTCAGTGATCTAGAGATCACCTACCTTATGCCCAAAGTCCCTACAACTAAGGATGGGAAGACAGCCCTACCTCAAAGAGAATGACTCTCCTACAACTCAGACACAAAGGCCCTACCTCAGATCTAAAGGATCCTACAACTCAAGCACAAGTGCCCTACAACTCAAAGAGAATGACTCTCCTACCTCAAGCTCAAGAGCCCTACCTTAGATCCAAACTGGATCCTACTCTCAGGTCAAAGCCCTACCTCAGGCACACATGCCCTACCTCAGATTCTCAATAGAATCCTATCTCAGGCTAAACATCCCTACCTTAGATCTACAACAAGATCTTATACTCAGATCCACACAGGGATCCTACCTTAACCTATATAAAATAATCTTACAACTCATATCCAAAAAGGATTCTATACTCAGATCCGAGAATGGATCCTACAAGGATAAAGGTTGGTTGGTATGGTTGATTTGACACCAAAGAGATTTTTCTGTGCCTGTCTCTTAAGCTGAGTTTACCTCAGCCCTTACTTCTTCTCAGCAACAGGTATAGATCTTCAATAAGTAGCTGCCTATGCTAGAAGTAACCTGTAGAACTCTTCTCTGCTTCTTCTTTTCTACTGGACTGAACCAGAATCTCAGTCCTAACTTCTTATTCTTAGCCTCCAGAGAATGATCTTCAAAAATGTACAGCTGGAACTGTGAAGTGGTTACAGCAAGGTTATCCCTTGATGCACCTTCTCTCTCAGAGATTTACTCTGAACTGCTATTGATGATGGAGATGACAATAGCTAACTTTATTATCTTCCTGTTGCTACAGCTAGGGTAATAACCTGCTATTCCTTTGTACTCAGAGATTTTATCTGATCCTGCTATTGAAGACATTTATTACAACAGCTATCTTTTTATAGTTTTCAGATCAGCAGCAGCTTGGCTTAGGCCTTGGTTGCTTCTTATTCCTAAGAGAATGTCTCTGAACTTTGCTGTTGAGGATAGTGATTACAACAGCTAACTAGTTGAACTCTCAGATCAGAAGATTAAACTTCTCCTTTTGGCTCTGCAACAATGGCTAGAGGAAGAAAATGAAGTTCAAAACTTTCTTCCCAAAAAGTTACTTTGTTTTAGTTTGATTTGTCATTTTTATCCTTCGCCGTCCAACGACTATATTACCAGTGGGGTCCACCAGTAGTTGTTGGCAGCAATAATTCTTTAAAATTAATAATCATGCAATAGGCTTGCGATGTCGTTTTTCATGTACTGTAGACTTCCCGCAACATTTGAATTCTTGCTAATGTCATCCCCTGTGGACTTAATCAAATTCAAGCAATATTAGTATAAGCGTTGAGTGAGCAACCTTCACTCAATGCCAAAACACTTGGACAGAATTTGAGTCACTATGCATTGAGTGAGTAGGCATGACTCAACGCAAAAACACTTAGACAGATTTTTTGTCATTGGGCATTGAGTGAATAGGCTTGACTCAATGCCAAAACACTTAGACACTTTATATCACTAGGCATTGAGTGAATAGGCTTGACTCAATGCCAAAACACTTGGACAGACTTTCTATCACTAGGCGTTGAGTGAATAGGCTTGACTCAATGCCAAAACACTTAGACAAATTTTCTATCACTAGGCGTTGAATGAATATACTTGACCCAACGCCAAAACACTTGACCAATAATTTTGTTATGAAGCGTTGAGAGCATTGAGTGAAGCTTCATCACTCAATGCTTTTGTCCTTGGACAATCTTCCTGCATCAACAAGCGTTGAGATCATTGAGTGACGCTTCACCACTCAATGCTTTTATACTTAGCCGCTTCTCTGAAGTCTGTCAGCTTGCTGAGGCATTGAGAGCGTGGAGTGAAGCTTCATCACTCAATGTTTTGTACTTAGATCGATTTTTCTATCTCTTCTCTTCAGGCTTTGACTGAGAGAGCTTGTCTCAATGCTTCTAGATGTATGAAATTGAGTGAGTTGACATCACTCAATGCCTGTGGACTTAGAAACTTTTCTTCTCTGTCAAAGCAAGGGCTTTGACTGTGTGGGCTTGTCTCCACGCTTCTGCTTATCTGTCATTGAGTGAGTTGTCTTCACTCAATGTCTATGGACTTAGACTGATTTCAATCTCTCCACATCTCTTCCTTGTGACCACCTGTCACAACCACTTGAACAACCGGCCTACTCATGTTCCAAGGAACATCCTGCACAAATAAAACTTATGACATCTGTTAGATTACACATATGTGTATACCATTGTTCATTAGGGCTTCTTCAAATCTTGGACATTGGGATCAATGGACCCAACATAAGCTATAAGACTATTCCTTGCATATGCTGCACATAAAGGGTTCAAAGTCTACCAAATGGATGTAAAGTCAGCTTTCCTAAATGGTGACCTAAAAGAAGAGGTCTATGTTGAGCAACCCTTAGGTTTTGTTAACTCTAACTTTCCTAATTATGTTTTTAAGCTTAGAAAAGCTTTATATGGGTTGAAGCAAGCCCCTAGGGCTTGGTATGAAACCCTGTCTAGATTTCTTATTGAGAACAAATTCTCAAGGAGAAAGATAAACAAGACATTATTCCTAAGGGAAGTCAAGGGTAAGATCATCATAGTCTAAATCTATGTAGATGACATAATTTTTGGGTCTACTAATAATGGCCTATGCAAAAAGTTTGCTAAATTAATTCAAGGGAAATTTGAGATGAACAGTATAGGTGAACTCAAGTACTTCTTGGACCTCCAAGTAAGACAATCAGAGTATGGTATATCCATCTCTCAGTCTAAGTTCACCAGGGAGTTGATTAAAAATTTTGAAATGGAGAGTGCCTCAATAATAAAAACTCCTATGGGGTCAAATGTGTCATTAGACAAGGATAAGTTAGGGAAACCTACTGATGAAACCTTGTATAGAGGCATAATAGGCTCCCTCCTCTACCTAACTGCTAGTAGGCCAGATATTATGTATGCTACATGTTTTTGTGTTAGGTACCAGGCTAGCCCTATGGAATCTCATTATTCTGTAGCAAAAAGAATTTTGAGATATCTCAAGGTCACACCTGATCTTGGTCTGTGGTACCCTAAGAATAATGACTTTGAACTAATTGGGTATTCAGATGCAGACTTTGTAGGTTATAGAGAAGACAGGAAAAGCACCTCTGGCACCTTTCAGTTTCTAGGAGGAAGTTTGGTCTCTTGGAGAAGCAAGAAACAAACAAGTGTTGTCATCTCAATAGCTGAATCAGAATACAGCTCAGTTGGTAGTTGTTGTGCACAGCTACTGTGGATCCAACATTAGCTTCAGAACTACAATCTTAAGCTAAGTAGAACTCCATTATTTTGTAATTCTACTAGTGTAATCTCTTTTGCTAGGAATCCTGTTTCTCATAATAAGACTAAGCACACAGAGATTAGGTATCATTTCATTAGAGAGCATGTGGAAAGTGAGGACATCAACCTTGAGTTTGTCTCTATAGAGAAGTAAGTGGCTGATATTTTCACCAAGCCATTAGATGAAGCCAAGTTCAACACCTTCAAATTTGAACCGGGTATGATAAACTTAATATAGCTTCAGTAGCTCTTCGTGTATTTTAATTGCAGGTAGTACTAATTCCTACAGGATAACAAAGAAGATATGAGTCTAAGTGCTCAGGCGTCGAGTGCTCTGAGTAAATAAGCTTAGACGTCGAGTGCGTCGAGACAATATTTGGCTTCAAGTGCACTGAGTTCAAGTGTCTAGGCGCCGAGTGCGTCGAGAGAACTTCAAACATCAAAAGCGTTGAGTGCGTCGAGTGCGTCGAGACCACTCAACGAATTCTCCCAAGGACTTCAGATTGCGGCTATCTCGTGGGATTAATCTCAGTTATTGATCTCTTCGTGATTATCACAATAGGTATACATCTCTCCACATACTCTATTAAGAGGCAAGTATAAATAGAACTGAGTGTGCTTAAATAAGAAACACTATTCATAGCCCTTGCGACCTACTGTACCCCTGCGACGAAAGCTCGACAAACCTTCAGAAACTCAGAAATTTCATGGCGCTGAAAGGAATAGATTTCCTGTTTGAGGGCTCTGAACTTATGCAAAACCGTTTCAAGGATGCTGAAAGTGAGGCTAAGATCTATCTCAACTCTAGAGGGGGGGTGAATAGAGTATTTTAAAATAATTTTTCACAGTTGAAATGAACAGCACATATAAAATTTAATTTATGATATAGTGTAGAGTGCTAGTAAAAATGTTAAAAGCTAAGAAGTAAAAAGCACAGCACACAGCAAACAAATCACACAAACAAACCAGAAGACACAAGGAATTATAGTGGTTCCCCAAAAACCTGGGTACATCCACTCTTCTACCACCCTTGGTAGGAATCCACTCAGGATGAGTTGATCAGGTGTCCTGACACCAATGAGCTTTTGATAAGGTGCCCAAAAACCAAAACTAGATTTTTTGATAAGGTGTCTTGCCACCACTGAGTTTTGACAAGGCTCTTAGAACCAGACAGAACTTTTGAAGGGAGTTCAAGAACCCTTTTACAGTAGGAAAAGAAAAATAAGAATGAAGGGTGTCTTCTCTGTTCTCAATCAAATGAGAGAAGCACAAGTGGATTGATGAAGTCAAAGCTCCCCCTGAGATGTAGAAAGGTTCAGGAAAAGAAGCTTTGCTCTAGGGTGATAGGTCTTCAAAACTTTGATCTCCAGCACAAGATGGTTTCAGCAAGAAGGCTGAAGGTGAGTTGTCTGGAGTAATGAGATTGTGAACACTTTTCAGTCAGCAAGAAGATTTTTGAGTCACAGTTCTTCTGTTGTTCTTCTGCTATCAGTATATTCTATTTTGTGTGTTCACTTCTGTGTGTATTCCCTAAAAACTTAATAACACAGAAGAAAGGAATAATAAATTTTCTGACGATTCCTTGTCCAAAATTAGCCGTTGGGAGTCATAAATGTCTTCCAAAAATAGTCTTGTCTTCTAGAGGAAAGTCCAGCAAACATTCTCTGAATAATTCTTTGAAACTTGCTCCAGAATTAAAGACAAACGGCTGGGAGATCTTCTGACATAAATGCTGATAATATTCAAAAACATTTCAAAGAACAGCAGCATTTGAATTCCTGAAAGCGTCGATCTCTCCAAAGAAAACGTCGATCTGAGCTCTACGATCGTCGAACTGAGCTCAGAGATCAAATGGACAAGCAGACAGAAAACGTCGATCTGAGCTCTACGATCGTCGAACTGAGCTCAGAGATCAAATGGACAAGCAGACAGAAAACGTCGATCTGAGCTCTACGATCGTCGAACTGAGCTAGAAGATAGTAGAGGGGAGTTCGACGACTCAGCAGAAGCTAGACAAAAGCAGATAGTCGATCTGAGCTCGACGATCGTCGACCGGAGTACGACGATTTATTGAAGATGAGCTCAGAGAGCGTCGAACGGAGTTCGACGATTCGTCGACCTGAGCTCGACGAAAATTGCCTTAGACTAAGCTCTTCAACCTTGATCTTGGAATGATCCTGGGGGCAGCTTCAAACCTAGGTTCTAAGACCTAGACTCATTCTAATGTTGACCTTTTCAACTATACAACTAGGTCAACTGGGATTCCTAAGACAAGCATAGTGATCCTTACCCAAATTAGTAATAGGGTATTCCAACAATCTCCCCCTATTTGGGTTAGGATTACTATTTACAGATAATCATAGGAAATGAAAAGCATACAACAATACATAAGCTAATACAAAATGCAGAGAAGATATATAGCAGTAAAGCATATCACAGATAAATATCAGCAGATGTCCAAAGGTGGATGAAATGTTTAGCTTACACAGTTCACTTCCTTTCAGATCCCTTTTTAAATAAAATTTCTCTATTTGGATTCTGACTTTCTTTCTTTGACCTTCTGTCATCCTCTGCACCTAGAGAAGTTTGAGATTTGGGCCTTGGAACAACAGCCTCTGGGTGCAGCTTCATATAATCTTCTGGATTGAAGAATTTCCTTGATGCATATCTTTCCAGTTCTTTCTTTCTCTGCTCTGATAAGGTAGTTATGTTTGAAGTATCCTTTCCTTGTTCTATGGCCTTTTTTATTTAATCAAGGGCAGCCAATTCTTTCATTCTGGCTGTCCAGGATACAGGGTTGTTCTCAGGGTCTTCAAAAGGAATGGGAGGTTCATATCTGTTGATGATTTCAGAAACAGTAGAAGGAGTCCTGGAAACAATAGTGTCTTTCAGCTTGTAAGGAAAAGGACCTGAAGAAGGGTCAGGGAGACCTTGTCCTTCCCTTTGATAGAATCTTTGTTCTCTTTGATTTCCTCTGTAATTACCCCTTCTGGGTTGATATCCTTTTTGATGCTGTCCCCTTTGATATGATCTTTGATAATGCTGGGAAGAGCTGTGTCTGGAGACTGGAGCTTGAGGGGCTGAACCTGAGCCTGAATCTGGAGGAGGAGGAGGAGGCTGATATTGAGAAGAACCCTTTTCATATTTGTCAAGCTTCCTCTTCTTCTTCATAGCTTTCAGTTGATTTTTGGAATATTGCATCCAAGGCTCAGAGATTGGGCAGTCATGCAGAATGTAGTATGGAATATCATTTGAGTCTTTGGCTTTGGCAGGAGGGACTGACATCATTGCTTTACTTCTGGCTTTTCTCTTCTTGGCAATAGTTCTAGCAGAATCATCAGAATCAGTCCTGTATTGGTCACTCTCAGAACTTTGATGTTGATCATACAGATCATCAATTCTTCTGATAAGTGTTGCGCGCTAGGGTTCGAAGAAATAAACGCAACCGAACTAGCAACCCGATGAGGCAAGTATACCTATCGAATTGTAGCAAGGGGACACAAGTGTCGTATTAAGATCCGGGAACTGTTGGCTAAGCTTACTCACACGAACGCTATTATCTTATCGACGGAAAAACTAGGGTTTTAGAAAATCTAAGTGCAGGGGAGAAAGTAAAGCTATTCTAGAAAAAGAAACACTGCAATTAAGAGGGCTTATTAAGTAAACAACTAAGCTAGAACGGAAACTACTGCAGTTAATAAAAGAGCACAATATATGAGATTACTACGAAAGGTAGAACAATATGAAATGGAAATGCACCCGATCGAGATTCACCTCGGCTAAAGACGATTAAGAAAATGCGATAAAAATCTAAACTTAATAGGATAAGGGTCCTTGACCGTGGAGGTTCCTAAAGCTTGAACACGCTTCTCTCGAAGTCGTGCCCAACTGAGTTTAGGAAGGTCCGACCGACTCTCATCTAAATCGGAGGCCTAAAACTCGCTTTACGCGGTGAACCCCACTATTGGATTTTACTCCAATCCGGGAGATTTGGACGTCTGCCTCTCTCGAGGGGTGCGTACAACTCCCTTTACTCTTGAATGCTCACTTCATTCTTTCGGCCTCTCGGCTAGCCCAGAATGAAAGCAAAGGCGGAGAGTATATATCGAAAATATACCTCCAACCCGTGATTAATCAAGAGTAATTCAAGGCCCTAACCTAAAAAGAAAAGATTAATTAAAACATCATAACATAATCGCTCTAACCTCGGATCGTCAAGATCGAGTACAAGGAGGATTAGTTAATCATAATGGAGTGGAGGGGGGGGGAGATGAGTAGAAAAACATAAGAAGAACACAAGCTAAGGGAAGAACAATTTTATTAATAAAAATGGCAAGTTACACTATTGAAAATTAAAGTTACAAGTGCATGAAAATTAAACCCTATTCTAGCCCTACATTAAGCACTAAGCAAGAAGAAAATTACATTAAAAGCTAGCACAAACTATGATTAAACTAGGGTTAACCAAAAAGTACAAAGAGAGGGGGGAGAGAGAGAGAGAAAAAAAGCATGAAAAGGATCAAGAAACAAAGGGGCAGCACCTCCCCCACTCAACCAAAGCTTGCTGAAATGGGGGGGAGGGGGGCTCAATTTATAGATTTTTTCTCGGGTTGGTCACGCCCTCCGACACGCCCTAGGGGGGGCGTGTCAGGGGGCGTGACAGGTACGGATTTGACCTCGGGCTCTGGATTCTGGCGGGAGGGATGATTGCTTCGGTACGTCGGTGGTCACGCCCTAGGTCACGCCCGTGACAGGGGGGCGTGACAGGCATGTCATGTCCAAATCATTGGTCGGAAATCCGTCAGTCGCCGAAAAAGGAGGGTGTCACGCCCATGTCACGGGCGTGACATGGGGCGTGACAGTACTATTTGCGTGCTGAGACGGAACGGCATTTAATGCGGCGGCAGGCTTTGCGGCAGAGGGCGACACGCCCGTGTCACGCCCGGTGACACGCCCAGGGAGGGCGTGACAGGGGGGCGTGACAGAGGTTTTGTCCGTTATCTGTCCCTTCCAGCAGGTGTCCTCGGGATCGGGTGACACGCCCAAGGTCACGCCCAAGGAGGGCGTGACAGGGGGGCGTGACAGGCCATTTTGGCGATTTTTCTGAAAACCTGCAAAAAGACAGGAAAAAGTTAGTGGCAATAAAATTTACATAAAAAGGATAAAAATAAACTAATAATAGACATAATTTGTACAATATAAAATATAAAATACGATAATAGTTTAGGCTACAAAACGTATTATCAAATTCCCCCAAGCTTAAGCTTTGCTTGTCCCCAAGCAAAAATATAAAAACTAGATATTTATAAAAAGGACTAATCAAAAACTTCTAATTATGCCTACACAAGTACTATGCGAAATTCTTAGTAGGGAAAAGGTGAAATGTAAGTCTAAAACAATTATTTAGGTATGGTAAAACTTTTATAAACTTTACTTAATAAAAACAAATCATCCAAAATTTTAGCGAGATTTTTTTAAATGGACTTAAGTAAAGCAACAAAAATGAAAAACACGCATTGAGTTGTTACTAGATCCAAGCAACGCATTATAATTATATCAATTTAATTATCAAAAATCTAGGTTTAAATCTAAAACCAAAACTGATTTACTGTTTTTTCTTTTCTTAGTTGTTAAATAAAAAACAAAAAGCGTGAATCAAAAGGACTTAAATAGGACAGAAACGTTTGGTTTAGGAAAATGATTAGGAGTGGAATTCAAAGATAAACGTGAAGGTTTAAAATCACACTAAACCAAAACAAAGAGTTTCAAAAACTTTCATAAAAATATGTACACATTTTTTTTCTTTTTCTTTTTCTTTTTCATTTTTTTTTCTTTTTTTCAAAACAAAGGCCACAAAATTTTTTTTTTATTTTCCTTTTTGAGTTGGCCAAACAAAAATAAACATCACTTTTGAACATACTTCCTTTTTTTTTTTTTCGAAAACCTTTCTCCACAAAAATCACAAAATACCCTATCAAAAATCGTCAAAATAATTTATGAAACTCAAAAAGGCTAGTGCGATTCGATAGGTTGGAAATTTTGGCTTTGGTGAAACTGAAATGAAGAGAGGAGCTATCAAATGAAATCGGAAAAAGGCTCAAAAACGGCTAACTAGTGGTAAAAGATATTTTAGGTTGGCAGGAAAGCTCAAACGAAAACAAAAATGGCCTAAATCATTTTCACGCTTTTGAATTTATTTAAAACAAAGGTTTGAAAAATTTTCAAAAAGCGAGTCCTAGATAATAAAAGAAGATTGATGAAATTAACTTGAAAATAGAAATAATAGGTGACTTGGATCGTTCACATCTACTACGTTATTCAAAAGTTGACTTTACAAAAGTTATTCAAAAACGAGAAAGAAAATAGTGGATGATGAATTTTTTTGAGAAAGTAAAGGAAATAAACAACAAAAAACCATAATAGAAATGCGAGTTTTAGAAAAATATTTCACCTTAACGTGCTACCGTGAATTAGAAACACAGCATGGCCAACATTTTACTTGTGAAACATAATTAAAAAGGACGATTAGAAATATTATAATTAACTAAGTTGTTTATAGGAGATTTTGAGTAAAACAAAACTAAAAACTAGGGGTACTATTGAAATACCAAAATGTCTAAACTATTCAAAAATACATATATATTTTTTTATTTTGAGAAATATTCTTCTTTTTTTTTGGATTTTGGAAAATTTTTCTCTTTTTTGGAATTTTAAGATATTCATTTTTTATAGAACTATTTACAAAAAAGGAAATTATTTACACTAAGCAAAAATGAAGGAGGAAATCCTCCCCCAAGCTTAAAACAGACATTGTCCTCAATGGCTAAAGAAGGGGATTGGAGAAGGAGAGAAAAATAAAGTGCAGAATTGAAAAGACAGAATTGAAATACAGGTACTTCCCCGGATTTATTTGCTGCGAAAGCTGAGTGATGTCGATCCCCGAATGTCTTCTTTGGACTTTGTGATGGATTCAGCAATGTTGGAGCAGGCGATCGCAGAAGCTTCAGCTTGTCGGAGCCGTCCGAGGCAAAAATTGTAAAATAAAGAAAACAGAAAAAGATAACTTGGGTTGCCTCCCAAGAGCGCCCTTTGGTTAAAGCGTCGTTGAGCTCGACGCATCAAAAATAATATTGTCCAAAAATATTATTGTCCCGAAATAAAATTGTTTTTGGCAAAAAAAATAAAAATTTCAAGATTAAAGTTCGTGAAGCAGAAACTTAATAGTGTCTGGACTGACATCATCATCACCAGAGAAATACAGTTTAAGACGCTGACCATTCACTTTGAAATTACCCTTATCAGGGTGAGAAATTAAAACAGTTCCATAAGGAAATACTTCTAAAACAGAAAATGGGCCAGACCAGCGAGATTTTAATTTGCCCGGAAATAAACGTAAACGACTGTTATATAACAGGACTTGGTCGCCCGGCTTAAAGTTTTTAGGGTGCCTTAAGTGTTTATCGTGTAAACGCTTCGTCCGCTCTTTATAAAGTTTATTATTTTCATAAGCATAAGAGCGCCACTCATCGAGTTCATTTAGTTGAAATTTTCGAAGGTCACCGACTGAGTGGGGATCGAAGTTTAAAAATTTTAAGGCCCAAAAGGCGCGGTGTTCTAACTCCACGGGCAGATGGCACGATTTTCCATAGACCAGCCGATACGGCGTACATCCGAGGGCGGTTTTGTACGCTGTTCGGTAGGCCCATAGAGCATCGTCAAGTTTGGTTGACCAGTCTTTTCTAGAAGTTGAAACAGTCTTTTCTAATATTCTTTTTATTTCTCTATTTACTACTTCGACTTGACCGTTAGTTTGGGGGTGGTAGGCAGTGGACAGTTTATGCGTAACGCCGTATTTAGTAAGGATTTTTGAAAATTGCGCGTTACAGAAATGGGAACCCCTATCGCTAACGATTGCGCGTGGCGTACCGAATCTAGAAAATAATTTTTTTAAAAACGTGACTACAACTCGGGAGTCGTTCGTAGGAAGAGCTTGGGCTTCAGCCCATCGTGAAACATAATCAACAGCAACTAAAATATATTTGTTTCCGAAGCTAGAAGGAAGGGGGCCAACAAAATCAATTCCCCAGAGGTCGAAAATTTCGCACTCTAAGAAATAATTTTGCGGCATTTCATTTTTATTAGAAATATTGCCCGACCGTTGGCAACTATCACACCTGCTCACAAAGGCTTGCGCGTCTTTAAACAGGCTAGGCCAGTAAAAACCCGCGCAAAGCACTTTATGAGCGGTGCGAGCAGCTTGATAGTGCCCACCTGTCGGACCTTCATGCAAATGTTTTAGAATATCAATTCCTTCATCAAAAGAAACACATCTCCTTATCACTTGATCCGCACAAATTTTGAAAAGATGCGGGTCTTCCCAAAAGTAGTTCTTCAGCTCAGAAAAGAATTTCTTCTTCTGCTGAGAGGAGAACTCTTTTGGGAGCACCCGGGCCACTAGATAGTTGGCGATGTGCGCGAACCAAGGAGAAGTAGATGTATTAACTAAAAGCAGCTTCTCATCAGGAAAATAGTCATTAAAAGATTTTTCATTTAATTTTTCTATAAAGGGGTTATCTAATCTTGATAAATGGTCGGCGGCCAAGTTCTCGGCTCCTCGCTTATCACGGATCTCTAAGTCAAACTCCTGGAGGAGTAAGACCCAGCGAATCAAGTGAGGCTTGGCATCCGTTTTGGCAAGAAGGTACTTGAGGGCCGAGTGGTCCGTAAAAACAATGATTTTTGAAAGTGTAATGTAAGGGCGAAATTTATCAAACGCAAATACTACGGCTAAGAGCTCCTTCTCGGTTGTGGTGTAATTTTCTTGTGCAGATGTGAGGGTTTTACTAGCGTAATAGATGGGGTGGAAGTTCTTAGATATGCGTTGACCTAATACGGCTCCCACCGCAAAACTACTCGCATCGCACATAATCTCGAAGGGAAGGTCCCACACCGGAGCTATCATAATTGGTGCGTTAATTAACTTTTCTTTAATTGATTCAAAGGCAGAAATACAAGAGTCATCAAAAATGAATGGAGCGTCTTTTTCTAAGAGATGGGTGAGGGGCTTAGTGATCTTGGAGAAGTCCTTTATAAAACGTCGATAAAAACCAGCGTGGCCTAGGAAACTTCTTATAGCTTTTATGTTTGTAGGTGGCGGCAACTTCTCAATAACTTCTATCTTGGCAACGTCTACCTCAATACCTTTAGCAGAAATTTTATGACCCAAAACTAACCCTTCCCTCACCATAAAATGGCATTTTTCCCAATTTAGGGCAAGGTTAGTTTCTTCGCATCGTTCTAAGACTTTTTCGAGGTTTTCTAAACATCTATCGAAGGTATCGCCGAACACGGAGAAATCGTCCATGAATACCTCCATAATGCTTTCTACGTACTTGTCAAATATTGCGAGCATACATCGTTGGAATGTAGCCGGCGCATTGCATAATCCAAACGGCATTCTTCCGGTACGCGAAGGTGCCGAAGGGACAAGTAAACGTAGTTTTCTCTTGGTCCTCGGGGGAGATGGGTATTTGAAAGTACCCCGAGAGGCCATCGAGAAAACAATAAAAGCTATGGCCGGAGAGACGTTCTAAAATCTGGTCGATAAACGGTAGAGGAAAGTGGTCCTTACGGGTGGCGTCATTTAACTTACGGTAATCTATGCACATACGCCAACCCGTCACCGTCCGTGTCGGGATTAATTCATTATTCTCATTACTAACTACGGTTATCCCTCCCTTTTTTGGAACTACCTGAACGGGGCTAACCCACTTACTGTCTGATATAGGGTAGATAATTCCTGCGTCTAATAGTTTCATAACCTCGCCCTTAACTACTTCTTTCATATTCGGGTTTATACGGCGCTGAGGTTGGATAGAGTTACGCGAATTATCTTCCATTAAAATTTTATGTGTACAGAAAGATGGGCTTATGCCCTTGATATCAGAAATTTGCCAAGCAATAGCCCGGCGATGCTTACGTAGAACTAGAAGAAGTTTATCGTTCTGCGTATCCGTGAGGTAGGCCGAAACGATAACTGGTAACTTGGAGTCTTTTTCTAAGAAAGCATACTTAAGGTGTTCGGGAAGTTCTTTAAGTTCTAGGGTAGGGGGTTCTTCATAAGAGGATTTTGAGATTCTTTCTTTTTCAAAAATAATATCTTCATAAACTTTTTTATAAGGAACGTAATAAGGGGTGGGACTAGCAGCCAAGACGGCTTCTTGTACAGATTCAGTGGTAAGGAAAGAGGAAGAACAAAAATCAGAAAACTCTTTTTCAAAGTCGGAAAGACAATAAGAAGATTCATCACTTCCTTGCAGTGATTCTGTTGTAAGAGAAGAGGAGCAAAAAGTAGAAAATTCTTTTTCAAAGTCGGAGAGGCAGTAGGAAGAATCATCACTCACGGCGTCTATGAAAAAACATGAGTCATCGTTCGCTAAGGTGTTCTTCATCGAAGGGGTGATCGGAAATGTGACTTCGTCGTCGCCTACTCGAAGAAAGAGCTTACCATTGCTTACGTCAATGATGGCTCGGGAGGTGGCAAGGAAGGGTCGGCCAAGGATCAGGGGAACCTCGACGTCTTCTTCGATGTCCAAAATGACAAAGTCCACCGGGAAGATGAACTTGTCGACTTTCACTAGAACGTCCTCCACTATTCCTAACGGGTACTTGACGGATCTATCGGCTAGCTGGATACTCATACGCGTGGGGTTAAGGCTACCAATCCCTAACTTTTTGAACAACGAAAAGGGCATCAGGTTTATACTTGCGCCTAAGTCGGCTAACGCGTGTTTAACAAAGAGATCACCGAAGACACACGGGATAGAGAAACTACCCGGGTCACTGATTTTCTTCGGCAAACCGTTTGTTAAAACGGCGGAGCACTCGGCGTTAAGCGTGACGTGCGAAAGATTCTCTAACTTCTTCTTGTTTGTGAGGAGGTCTTTAAGATATTTGGCGTATTTCGGCATTTGCGAAATAGCCTCGTGGAAGGGAAGATTAATGTGGATTTGTTTGAAGATTTCTAAGAAGCGGGAGTACTGATCATCTTGACGTTGTCTATTAAGTTCAGAGGGGTATGGAGGAGTTGAATTATTTTTGAAGATGGGTGGTGGAGTGAGATTATTTTCTAAAGTGGGGGTGATTACTTCTTCAGCAGAGGGTGGAAGCGGAGCGGAGCTTTGATTTTTAAAAGTAGAAGCGGAGCTTTGATTTTTAAAAACAGGAGCGGAGCTTGCCTCGGGCTCTTCACTTACCATACCGGAGACTTGCTTCCCACTCCGAAGAGTTATAGCTTTCGCTTGCTCTCTCGGGTTGGGTTCGGTATTGGAAGGAAGAGACCCTGCGGGTCGCTCAGAAATTATTTTCGCGAGCTGTCCTACCTGATTTTCTAGACTTTTTACGCTTCCGGTTAACGTTCTTATAGTGGCGTCATTTGTGGTGATATATTTAGAAAGTAATTCCTCCAAGCTTGGAGGTTTTGGGTAATTTTGAAGAAGTGGTGGTGGTGGTGGTTGTGCAGAAAAATCATTTTGCGGAGGTGGGCGCATCGCATTCGATGGATTACTCCATGAAAAGTTCGGGTGATTTCTTAAAGCGGGGTTATAACTATTCGGAAAATTAAAACCAGGCGGATGAAAATTCGCAGCAGAAAAATTATTAAAAGCAGTTCTAGGCAAATTATTAACATAATCTAAATGTTCTGGAGTAGGGGTTGCAGATTCCCATACCTGAGGGGCGGAGGCAGCAGTCATCTCCGTGATTTTTTTGCTTAGGATTTCTACTTGCAGAGCGAGCTGGGAGACGTTGTCCACTTCATAGATACCTGCAGGCTTGTTCGGGCGGGACCTAGGCACATTCCACTGATAAGTGTTCATGGCCATGTCCTCAAATAGCTCAAGAGCGGCTTCCGGGGTCTTATGATTTAAAGTACCGCCAGAGGCTGCGTCTATCATTTGCTTCGTGCTTTGATTTAGCCCGTTATAAAACGTCTGCACTTGTAACCATACAGGCAGCGCGTGATGTGGGCATCGTCTTAATAATTCTTTAAATCTCTCCCAGGTTTCGTAAAGGGTTTCAGAGTCTATTTGTCCAAAGGCAGAGATGTCGTTCCTAAGTTTTGCAGTTTTAGCTGGCGGAAAATACTTTGCCAAAAATTTTTCAGTTAATTCATTCCAAGTGGTTATGCTATTTTTCGGAAGTGTGTTAAGCCACTGCTTAGCTTTAGTTCTTAGAGAGAAGGGGAAGAGTCTTAGCCTTATCGCATCATTTGTGACACCATTTATCTTGAAGGTGTCGCAAATTTCAAGAAAGCTAGCTATATGTGCGTTCGGATCTTCATCTTGAAGTCCGTCAAATTGCACATATTGCTGCACCATTTGAATTATGCTAGGCTTTAGTTCAAAGTTATTATTTGCTATAGTAGGGCGGACTATACTCGATTCTGTTCCCTCGAGGTTCGGTCGTGCATAATAGGACATAGTCCTTTGCACGGCCTCATCTACGTTGGGTTCTTCCATTCTTAAAGTAGCAAATGACTCGGAGTCCTCAACCGGCACTTGGATAGTAGGACCTTGAAATCGCGATCTTCTCCGAAGAGTACGCTCAATTTCGTGGTCCAAGTCCAAAATGACCGACGGACTCCCGCGGGTCATGCACTAAAAGAACAGAAAAGAGGAAGAGGAAGAGAAAAAAAAGATAAACTAGAAAAAAGATTAGAATTTTTTTTCTTTTTGAAATAGATTTTTTTTATATAGATTAACTCCCGAACTTCCCAAGGACTACCCCGTGAAGGGTTCGCAAGGTACTAGACAAGACAGTGGCGCTTAAAGCCCTTTGCCCTTTTCGAGAGAATTAGGTGGCGTAGAAAAATTGTGAGGTTGGTTTCTATTAAGAGCGGTGATAAATTTTTTGATTTTTTTTTTTTTAAAATTTAAAGAAGGAGGATGAGAAAGAGAGGATAAAATTAATAGGTTCGTGTTTTCAAAATATCAACGGAAATTAGGTCCCCGGCAACGGCGCCAAAAACTTGTTGCGCGCTAGGGTTCGAAGAAATAAACGCAACCGAACTAGCAACCCGATGAGGCAAGTATACCTATCGAATTGTAGCAAGGGGACACAAGTGTCGTATTAAGATCCGGGAACTGTTGGCTAAGCTTACTCACACGAACGCTATTATCTTATCGACGGAAAAACTAGGGTTTTAGAAAATCTAAGTGCAGGGGAGAAAGTAAAGCTATTCTAGAAAAAGAAACACTGCAATTAAGAGGGCTTATTAAGTAAACAACTAAGCTAGAACGGAAACTACTGCAGTTAATAAAAGAGCACAATATATGAGATTACTACGAAAGGTAGAACAATATGAAATGGAAATGCACCCGATCGAGATTCACCTCGGCTAAAGACGATTAAGAAAATGCGATAAAAATCTAAACTTAATAGGATAAGGGTCCTTGACCGTGGAGGTTCCTAAAGCTTGAACACGCTTCTCTCGAAGTCGTGCCCAACTGAGTTTAGGAAGGTCCGACCGACTCTCATCTAAATCGGAGGCCTAAAACTCGCTTTACGCGGTGAACCCCACTATTGGATTTTACTCCAATCCGGGAGATTTGGACGTCTGCCTCTCTCGAGGGGTGCGTACAACTCCCTTTACTCTTGAATGCTCACTTCATTCTTTCGGCCTCTCGGCTAGCCCAGAATGAAAGCAAAGGCGGAGAGTATATATCGAAAATATACCTCCAACCCGTGATTAATCAAGAGTAATTCAAGGCCCTAACCTAAAAAGAAAAGATTAATTAAAACATCATAACATAATCGCTCTAACCTCGGATCGTCAAGATCGAGTACAAGGAGGATTAGTTAATCATAATGGAGTGGAGGGGGGGGGAGATGAGTAGAAAAACATAAGAAGAACACAAGCTAAGGGAAGAACAATTTTATTAATAAAAATGGCAAGTTACACTATTGAAAATTAAAGTTACAAGTGCATGAAAATTAAACCCTATTCTAGCCCTACATTAAGCACTAAGCAAGAAGAAAATTACATTAAAAGCTAGCACAAACTATGATTAAACTAGGGTTAACCAAAAAGTACAAAGAGAGGGGGGAGAGAGAGAGAGAAAAAAAGCATGAAAAGGATCAAGAAACAAAGGGGCAGCACCTCCCCCACTCAACCAAAGCTTGCTGAAATGGGGGGAGGGGGGCTCAATTTATAGATTTTTTCTCGGGTTGGTCACGCCCTCCGACACGCCCTAGGGGGGGCGTGTCAGGGGGCGTGACAGGTACGGATTTGACCTCGGGCTCTGGATTCTGGCGGGAGGGATGATTGCTTCGGTACGTCGGTGGTCACGCCCTAGGTCACGCCCGTGACAGGGGGGCGTGACAGGCATGTCATGTCCAAATCATTGGTCGGAAATCCGTCAGTCGCCGAAAAAGGAGGGTGTCACGCCCATGTCACGGGCGTGACATGGGGCGTGACAGTACTATTTGCGTGCTGAGACGGAACGGCATTTAATGCGGCGGCAGGCTTTGCGGCAGAGGGCGACACGCCCGTGTCACGCCCGGTGACACGCCCAGGGAGGGCGTGACAGGGGGGCGTGACAGAGGTTTTGTCCGTTATCTGTCCCTTCCAGCAGGTGTCCTCGGGATCGGGTGACACGCCCAAGGTCACGCCCAAGGAGGGCGTGACAGGGGGGCGTGACAGGCCATTTTGGCGATTTTTCTGAAAACCTGCAAAAAGACAGGAAAAAGTTAGTGGCAATAAAATTTACATAAAAAGGATAAAAATAAACTAATAATAGACATAATTTGTACAATATAAAATATAAAATACGATAATAGTTTAGGCTACAAAACGTATTATCAATAAGCTCTTCTTGAGCTTTAAGTTTTGCAGAAACATCAGGAGCAGGAGGAGAGGGAGCAACAGCAGAGCAGGCAGAAGCAGTTTCATCAGCATCAGTTGCTGGAATCATTTCTATGTCAGCAGTAGCATCAGCAGCAATTTCAACAAAAGGAGGCACAGTGGCCTTAGTAACAATTGAAAGAGGCACAGTGGCCTTAGTATCAGCATCAGAGATATCCACAGCCTTCCAGGATTTGATGTAGGAATCAATATGGCTTGGATCACAGGTAGCTATAGGCACAATGGCCTTAGACAAATCTTCAGCAGGAATTGCAGGCAGACAACTGAAATGGACTGTATCAAATATAGATAGCAGCCTCTGCAGATTCAGTGCAAAAGCACATCCAAGAGCTGGAGCTGGAGCAGACATAATATCAGCAGCTGGCACAACCACTTCTTCATAAGGCATCTCCCCCTGCCTTGGTTCAGAGAAAGATGAATCAAGGCACACAGAAGATGGGATAGCCAGGGAGGAGGAAAGGAAGGCAATCTTGGTAGACAGCTCCTGTACTTGCTTTAGGAGTGGAGCCAGGGAAGACTCCAGTAGAGATGTCAGCTTGGGAGCTAGCAACTCATACAGCCTGTCTGCCAAAATAGGAATATCTACATGCTCAAGTGGGGCTTGAGCAGAGGTAGAGGCAAAAGTAGATGGAAGGATGGTGGCTGAAACTGAAATTGTGGAGAAAGGTGGAGAGGGAATGGTTGGTTCAGAAGATGGAATAATGGAGATAGAGGAGGTTGAGGTGGAGATAGGGGAAGTAAGAGATGGTGTGAAGGAGGGTTGAGAGAGAATGTCATGGAGCAGTTGTTGAAAGGAGGAAGTGGAGGGTGGCTCAGGAGGAGTAGAGGGTGAATCATCCATGAAGGAGTCATCTGTAAGTGAGAAGGATGGAATGGTGAAGGTTGAATAGGAAAAGAGAGGATGGAATTCCTCTGAGGTGGATAGAGGAGGGGATGGCATAGGTGAGGAAATGGTAATTGGGGATGAGATGATTATGGTGGATACTGGTGGTGAGGAGGTGATAATTTGGGTGGTTAGGGTGGTTATGGCTGGAAGAGGGGAGGAAGCAGGCAGCTCTTCTGCTGAAGGAGTGACTAAAATAGTCCTTGTGCCTGAATGAAGTGTTGCAGCAGCCCTGGAGGGGTTTATAATCTGCCTGTCCCATTTACTGAAGAGGGCACAGGAAAGCCTCTTGGATGCATTGATAAACATGCCAGAGGAGGTTAATAGGTCAGGGCACCTGTTGTGCAGAAAGACCCCTAAGATTCTTCCATAACTAACTGCATTCTTGTTGATCTTCTTCTTAATCAGAGTGAAGAAGATGGAGCCCCAGTCCAGGTGTTTCTTGTCTAATAAGGCTCCCATCAGGCAGAACTGATATCTGGAAATGGTGTCATGGGCTGAATGCTTGGCCAACAGCACCTTCCCAACTACATCAGCCAGGAATTGAAATTCGATTGCCAGATTTTTCTTCAGCAGCTTATTAGGGTTTACTGCATTGTGACCCATCCTATCCAACATGGTGTCAAACTCCTCTCCAGATAGTTCAATGGAGTCTTCTCCAGTGCTGAGTTGAAAGACTTCTGTTAGAAGAGCCGGGGATAGAAATACCTAAGTCCCCTTAATGGTGCCGACAACAGAATTCTCAGACTCGTCTGTTGCGGTAAAACACCACTCTTTTATCTCTTCTGAGGCGATCTTCATCCTTGTAGTCATTATTGGAGTCAGCTGTTGTTCTCGGAATAAGTTTAGGATGTCCTTGAAGCGCTGGTCACTTCCGTCGAAGGAGTTTATGTCGATGTCAAAACCTGTGTCGAACTTCATCTTAGCAAAAACAGCACTCGATTCAGCCATATTCACCTGCAACAGAAAACCAAAAATGACTAAGCGTAGAGAATTTGGAGGGAAAAGAAAGAGAGTTGCAGAGTATGAAAGCGCAAAGGGAGAACGACGGCTGAAAGAAAGATTTTATATTAGGGTTCGACGCGAAAAAGGAAAATCGTTAAGCTCAGTTCGACGAAACGTCGAGCTCAGCTCGACGATTTGGGCTACAGAGGGAATCTAAAGAGTCTTCAAAATCGGCGATCTTCGTTCAATGATGTTGAAAAACGTCGAGCTCAGCTCGACGGCCTCTGATCAGAAGGAGAGAAAGCCTAGCTCTAGCGAGGGCTCTGAACTCAGATCGACGACTGCAAAAGCGTCGATCTCTGGTCGACGATTTTTGGAAAATCGTCGATCTCTGTTCGACGATTTTGGGGAAAACGTCGAGCGCAGTTCAGAGTCTAAACTCATTCTGCAGACACAAAAAGAGGGAAATTATTGACCTAGTCTTGGTCTGTTTTAGCTTTTCAAAATCTTGTAATTTAATTAAGGCTTCCTCCATCTAACATACCTAACTGATTTAGGAAGAAACTGTGTTTCTTTTCATCCAAAGGTTTGGTGAAAATATCTCCCCTTTGCAAATCAGTAGGAATATATTGAATTTCAATTTTATTTTTCTCTACATTATCTCTTAGAAAATGATGCCTAATTTCTATGTGTTTTGTCCTACTATGGAGGACTGGATTTTGTGCTATAGAGATAGCACTAGTATTGTCACAGAAAATTTTAGACTTCTCTATGTTGTAGCCATAGTCTAAGAGCTGATTCTGTATCCACAATATTTGTGAACAACAACTGCCTGCAGCCATATACTCAGCTTCAGCAGTTGAAGTTGACACAGATGTTTGTTTCTTACAGAACCAAGAGACAAGTCTATCACCAAGGAACTGACAGGTTCCACTGGTGCTTTTCCTGTCTATTCTGCATCCAGCATAATCAGCATCTGAGAATCCAGTTAAATCAAATGCTGAATCTTTTGGATACCAGAGACCTAGATTTGGACAACTTTTAACATACCTAAGAATTCTCTTAACTAAGATTAAGTGTGACTCTCTAGGGCTAACTTGGAATCTAGCACAAATACATGTGGCAAACATTATATCAGGCCTACTAGCTGTAAGGTACAATAAAGAGCCAATTATTGCTCTATATGTTGTCTGATCAACAGGTTTCCCATGTTCATCAGCATCTATTACAGCATTTGAGGGCATGGGTGTTTTCATACATGATGCATCAGACATACCAAATTTCTTAACCAGCTCTTTTGCATACTTGGTTTGAGAAATAAATATGCCTTCAGCATGTTGCTTGACTTGCAGTCCTAAGAAGAAGGATAGCTCACCCATGCTACTCATTTCAAATTTAGAGTGCATAAGCTTGGAAAACTTTTTGCACAATTTTGAATCAGTAGAACCAAAAATAATGTCATCTACATAAATTTGCACTAGCAGGGTGTGGGACTTATGGGTTCTAATAAAAAGAGTTTGGTCTACTCTCCCCCTAACAAAATCATTTTCCAGAAGAAAGCATGCTAGGGTCTCATACCATGCTCTAGGGGCTTGCTTGAGACCATATAATGCTTTATGCAATTTGTAAACATAATCAGGGTGAGTTAGAGAGATAAAACCTGGAGGTTGTCTAACATAGACTTCCTCTTTGATGTCCCCATTGAGAAATGCACTTTTTACATCCATTTGATACACTTTGAAACCTTTGTGGGCAGCATAGGCTAGGAATATCCTGATGGCTTCCAGCCTTGCAACTGGTGCAAATGTCTGATCATAGTCTATTCCTTCTTGTTGAGAGTACCCTTGAGCAACTAGCCTTGCCTTATTTCTGACTATAACTCCTTGATCATCCAGCTTGTTCCTGAATACCCACTTTGTTCCAACAATGGGATGATCCTTTGGCTTAGGCACTAGTTCCCAAACCTTGTTCCTTTCAAATTGATGCAACTCCTCTTGCATTGCAATGATCCAGTGTGGATCTTGCTCTGCATCTTGAATGGATTGAGGCTCAATTTGAGATAGAAAGCAAGTGTGCATCAGGTTTTGGTTGACCTGACTTCTAGTTTGCACACCAGCTGAGATCTCTCCAATTACTTGGGTGATTGGATGATCTCTTGTTGTTACTAAGTCAACAGGGAGTGTTGATTGTTCACCAGCCTGTGTTGTTGTCTCCTCTAGTGGAGCAGCAACTGGCTCTTCAGGATGATTTTCTTCAAGATGTTGAACTTCTTCTTCATCATCACTGCTCTCATTCTTTTCAGCAACTTGCAGTTTGTTCAAGTCTTCAGCTAGAGAATGTACCTGCAGAGGTTCTATGGTAGAAGCATTCTTCTCCTTGAAAGACATGTTAGCTTCATCAAAAATAATATGAACAGATTCTTCAATTTTACAGGAAGATTTATTATAAACCCTATAGGCCTTGCTGATCATGGAGTATCCCAGAAACACTCCTTCATCAGCTTTAGCTTGGAATTTTGCTAGATATTTCTTGTCATTATTATGAATAAAACAAGTGCAACCAAAAACTTTGAAATAGCCTATTTTAGGTTTCTTCCCTTTGAGCAATTCATAAGGAGTCTTGCCCTTCAGCTTGTGTATCAGGCTTCTGTTCAACACATAGTTGGAGGTGTTCACTGCCTCAGCCCAAAAGGACAGAGGTAAGTGAGCATCTGCCAATAATGTAGTTGCAGATTCAATGAGTGTTCTATTTTTCCTTTCAGCTACCCCATTTTGTTGAGGAGTTCTAGGAGCTGAGAAAGTGTGCCTGATCCCTTCACTCTGACAGAACTCTTGCATGAGAAGAGAATCAAACTCTGTCCCATGATCACTTCTGATCAGGGCAATGTGAGTGTTGAACTCAATCTAAATGCATTTGAGAAAATCTGTCAAACACTTGAAGTTATCAGACTTCTTCCTCAGAAAGAATACCTAAGTGAATCTTGAGAAGTCATCTACAACCACTAAAGTATAGGACTTCCCTCCTAGGCTTTGCACAGATATGGGTCCAAAGAGATCCATGTGCAACAGGTACAAAATCCTAGGTGAATCACTCTTATTAATTGATTTAAAACTACTTTTAGTTTGCTTGCCTAATTGACAGGCCTTGCAAAGTCCTTCCTTCTTGTAGGGACCAGAAGGTAGTCCTTTAACAAGGTTGTCTTTAGATAGCTTAGCAATGGTTCTAAGGTTAATATGTCCTAGTCTCTTATGCCATAACACATTAGATTTTGAAATGGAATTAAACAGGCAAATATCTACCACTGGTGAATGAAAATCTACTAAGTAAATGTTACCTCTTCTGTTACCTGTCAACACAGTTGTGTTGTCCACAGACTTGACTTTGCATATGGCTTTGTTGAAGGTTACTTGATATCCTTCATCACACAATTGACTGATACTTATCAAGTTGTGCTTGAGTCCTTCAACATATGCCACCTTCTTGAATGTGACTGGGCCAATTTTGACTGCACCATATCCTTTTGTAGTTCCAAAGCTTGAGTCTCCAAAAATTACTTTGGGTCCAAGCTTGGCTTTGAAGGAAGTGAAGTTGTCCTTGTCCCCTGTCATGTGCTTTGAGCAACCACTATCCAGATACCATTGATGGTTTGATGCTGGATAGGTCTTCACCTACACAAAAACAACTTATTTGTTTTTGACCCAGTTGACCTTGGGCCTAGGTTGATATCCCTTGAATTCTGAAATAAAGGACATCCCAGGTTGATCCTTATAACCTTCAGGATGGTATCTCCTAGGAGGTACTATCCATTCAGTATAGGGATTAAAGCCTTGGGATGTGGAGCTTCTAGGATTGAATCTGAATGTGCCATTGAAGGTGTGTTCACAAGCCTGAACTCTGTTCGACGATCGTCGAACTGAGGTCGACGATCTTGGGTCAGATCGTCGATCGCCGTTCGAAGATCGATTATGCTGAGATTCAGAGTTTGGATATCGTCGAGCTGAGGTCGATGATCTGTAGTTAGATCGTCGAGCTCTGTTCGACGATCGTCGAGCTCTGCTCGACGCCATCTGTTGAACTGAGTTCTTCTCTGACAGATCTGCATTCTTCCTAGGTACCTCTATTACTCCCTTTCCTTTGTCAAAGACAAACTTGATTGGAGTTGTCAGAATTATAGGTTGGCTGGATGAAGCACCCAAGCCCAGTGTGCTATTAAATCTAGAGTTCACTGTGCTTGTGATGTCCATCAGTCTGATACTTCTCCCATTTAGGGATTCTTCAAACTTTTTGGCCTTTGATAGTTCATTCTTCAATGAAGCTATCTCCTCCCTACAGCATTCTAACTCCTCAGAGAGTTTGAGGTTCTTTGAGTTTAGGACACTATGCTCAGATAATTGATTCCTGAGAGAGATTATCTCCTTCTCAGATTTTAATAGATCTAGACACAGTGTCTTAAATTCATCTTTGAAGTCTTCAGAATCAAAATCAAAAGAGTTGATTACCTGATCCTCATCTGGTTGACTTTCTGAATCTGATTCTTCATCAGAGTTTTGTTGTGATGCATTGATAGCCATCATGCAAAATTCTTTTTCATCTACATCATCCTCATCATCACTGGAGCTGGATGAGGCTTCAGATTCCTCTTCAGTCTCACTCCATGTTTCAGCAACAAAGCCCTTCCTTGTATGTTTGTTCTTGCTGGAGGAGGCATTGTCTGAGCTATTCTTCTTGTAATCCTTTTCTTTTCTTCTTTCTCTTCTTTCCCTTTTGTCCTTATTCTTGTTTTCTGGACAGTCAGGCACAATATGGCCTGGTTTCCTGCAACCAAAGCATATGATTTCTTTAGTGTTATTTGATTTATCATACCTTGGTTTATCATGACCCTTGTATGGTTTCTTTCTGAAGTCTTTTCTGGCCATCTTGTAGAATCTTTTGGCCAGAAGACTTATGAGCTCATCATTTCCTGTAGCTTTATCTTCAGGCTCCTCTTCTACAGCTTTGAAAGCTATGGTCTTTTCTTTCCTTGTAGCTGGAGAGATAGCCTTTTGTTCTTCTTCTCTATTTTTAATGAGCAGCTCATAGGATTTGAGCTTGCCCAGGAGAGCTTCAGTAGTAATCTCATTCAAACTTCTGGCATCCTTAATTGGCCAGATTCTTGAATCCCAAGTGCTGGGGAAGCACATCAGGATTTTGTCATTTAGCTCAGTCAGTAAGATTTCTTTGTCTAGGGTTTTTAGCTCATTGACAATTAGACTTAGTCTATTGTACATGTCAGCCACTGATTCAGCTTCTCCCTTTTTGAAGTTCTCATATTGGCTTATCAGATGAGATCTTCTATCTTTCCTTTCATCAGCAGATCCTGAGACAATTTCAGAGAGTTTGTCCCAGATTTCTTTGGCTGAGTGGCATTCAGCTACCTTCTGAAAGATTTCATCAGACATTGTTTGGGCTAAGATGTTCATAGCCTTAGCATCTGCAGTCTTCCACTTCTTTATATCTGCATCTGTTCCAGAAGGAGGTGGGACAGCATTTGAACTTGAGCTTGCTGGTGGAGTTGGACAAACTGTCAAGACAGAATTGAAAATGTCTTCATCAATAGAATTCATGTATAATCTAATCCTTGCCTTCCAGAGTGCAAACTTAGAAAGGTTGCACACTGGTGGTCTGGTGCTTGCATAATCTTTGTTATGTGCCATGTCTTTAAATAAAAAGAAGATGTAGAGAAAATAATCCCCTTAAGAGATTGATCTTATCAAGGATCTTTTGGTTCAGGTGTTAGCCTGTATGAGCAACCAACCTGCCTCTGATACCAATTGAAAGTGAGGCTAAGATCTATCTCAACTCTAGAGGGGGGTGAATAGAGTATTTTAAAATAATTTTTGAAATGAACAGCACATATAAAATTTAATTTATGATATAGTGTAGAGTGCTAGTAAAAATGTTAAAAGCTAAGAAGTAAAAAGCACAGCACACAGCAAACAAATCACACAAACAAACCAGAAGACACAAGGAATTATAGTGGTTCCCCAAAAACCTGGGTACATCCACTCTTCTACCACCCTTGGTAGGAATCCACTCAGGATGAGTTGATCAGGTGTCCTGACACCAATGAGCTTTTGATAAGGTGCCCAAAAACCAAAACTAGATTTTTTGATAAGGTGTCTTGCCACCAATGAGTTTTGACAAGGCTCTCAGAACCAGACAGAACTTTTGAAGGGAGTTCAAGAACCCTTTTACAGCAGGAAAAGAAAAATAAGAATGAAGGGTGTCTTCTCTGTTCTCAATCAAATGAGAGAAGCACAAGTGGATTGATGAAGTCAAAGCTCCCCCTGAGATGTAGAAAGGTTCAGGAAAAGAAGCTTTGCTCTAGGGTGATAGGTCTTCAAAACTTTGATCTCCAGCATAAGATGGTTTCAGCAAGAAGGCTGAAGGTGAGGTGTCTGGAGTAATGAGATTGTGAACACTTTTCAGTCAGCAAGAAGATTTTTGAGTCACAGTTCTTCTGTTGTTCTTCTGCTATCAGTATATTCTATTCTGTGTGTTCACTTCTGTGTGTATTCCCTAAAAACTTAATAACACAGAAGAAAGGAATAATAAATTTTCTGACGATTCCTTGTCCAAAATTAGCCGTTGGGAGTCATAAATGTCTTCCAAAAATAGTCTTGTCTTCTAGAGGAAAGTCCAGCAAACATTCTCTGAATAATTCTTTGAAACTTGCTCCAGAATTAAAGACAAACGGCTGGGAGATCTTCTGACATAAATGCTGATAATATTCAAAAACATTCCAAAGAACAGCAGCATTTGTATTCCTGAAAGCGTCGATCTCTCCAAAGAAAACGTCGATCTGAGCTCTACGATCGTCGAACTGAGCTCAGAGATCAAATGGACAAGCAGACAGAAAACGTCGATCTGAGCTCTACGATCGTCGAACTGAGCTCAGAGATCAAATGGACAAGCAGACAGAAAACGTCGATCTGAGCTCTATGATCGTCGAACTGAGCTAGAAGATAGTAGAGGGGAGTTCGACGACTCAGCAGAAGCTAGACAAAAGCAGATAGTCGATCTGAGCTCGACGATCGTCGACCGGAGTACGACGATTTATTGAAGATGAGCTCAGAGAGCGTCGAACGGAGTTCGACGATTCGTCGACCTGAGCTCGACGAAAATTGCCTTAGACTAAGCTCTTCAACCTTGATCTTGGAATGATCCTGGGGGCAGCTTCAAACCTAGGTTCTAAGACCTAGACTCATTCTAATGTTGACCTTTTCAACTATACAACTAGGTCAACTGGGATTCCTAAGACAAGCATAGTGATCCTTACCCAAATTAGTAATAGGGTGTTCCAACAGATGCTACCTAGGAGGTTCTGCTAGTTTTACACTTACTAGAGGTCGCTGACCTAAGTTTCATTCTGTCTGAGCCAGTTTTGATATGGAAGAAAGAAGTTCTGGAATTATACTCAAATGCCACTGTGGACTCCTCCTCAAAAATAATCAAATCCACCATCAGTGGGCATAAGATCAAAATTACTCCCAAGAGATTGTGCCAGGCACTGCAACTGCCCAAGGTAAAGTAATCTGATGACGATACAGACTTATATCATGATGATATAAAGACAGCCCTAAAGTGGTGTAGGCTCTCTAAGCATACCGCTGGTTCAGTGTTAAGGAAAGAGATGAATCTAAAAGGGAAGATTCTAGTAGATACAGTAGGAAAAGCTCTGCTTTGCAAGACTGGTTCACATGATAAGATATCAAGGAAGATGTTTGAACTCATGACCAAGATTATTCTATCTAAGAAAACAGACATGGGTAAAGTGTTGTTTGATAGAATAGTGGAATGCATCCCAGAACCAAACTTGGGAAGGATTTTATCTTTATATTTGCATAGTATTGTTCCAGGGATCCTCAACATGAGGCTAGGAACAAAAATCCATCACATTAGGATAATGGACTCCAAAATGTTTGATAGTTGGGACAGAGTTCTGTTATCACATCAACAGAGTGTTGAGAAGTAGAAAAAGAAAATTGTACCGGTTACTAAGGATAGCACAGAATGTAGTTCTTCTGAGAAAAGTGAGGAAGAGCCATATGATCCCCAACTGTCTGAATATACATAGAGGACAAGAAGGGATATCAGTGCTAAGGTCTCAATTTCCTCTGAGCCTGCAGCAAGAAATCAACTGAGTGGATCTCAGTCTAAAGAGATTCCAGCTGAAGCCTTAGAGATACTGACTGGACAGGTAATAGCAAATATCTGTGCAAACATTTAGGGGAAGACTGATATAATTGATGCTCCTATTGAGGGGGAGCAAGTTCAGTCTGATGTGTAGGATCAGCTTGATTCTTTCCTAGAAACTCTTCAGAACAAAATAAATCAGATTCCTGATGAGCAATTTCCTGTGACAATGGAATAAGATATTCTGAACATTACTGCAGAAGACCAAGATGTCCCTAAGGAAAGTGCTGAGGTTGAGGGGGAGATTCACTCTGAAATCCCTGCTCTAGAAATAGTGTCTACTATAGACTCATCTAAGTCTTACAAGGGTAATGTTGATGTTGCTGATGCCCATGTTGATGCTCATTCCTCTGAGTATATGATGGCTGACTTAGAATACAGAATAGTTACCAGGGAAAGAGATATGGATGGCTGTGATCAAGATACATCTAACAAAGCTAAACCAATGTCTTCAACACTCCTAGCTCAATTGAAAGGTCTACTGGATGATCAAAGAAGGCAATTGGAGCGCCATATTGATGATACCAACAAGGAAGTAAGATGGGATATTTCCACTGAAATCAAATCTATCATGTTTGAGGTAAACTTGCTGAAATCTAACACGGTAGCATTCTTCATGAGGGTTGATCCTGCTGTAACACTTACTAAAGGCAAGATGGCAGAAATCAGCAAAACTCAGCATGATATTCTGGTGAATTAGAACATAACCTCCAGCAACATGGAAATGGTTCACAATGTGCAAAAAAATCTGATGGAAGCCCACAAAATAACTCTGAAAAGGAGAATGGATGCTTGTACTCAAATTCTTGATGATCACATGTTAGAGGTCAAGAATCATGTCACTAAGGGTGTAAATTTTCTGGATGAAAGACTCTCCATAGTCAATAACTCCCTGAGTGCAGCTTTATCTGAAGAAATCATAAAGGGGGAGAAGGCAATGATTAAGGCTAACATTGAGAATGATGTTTGGGTAACCAACGTAATCAGAGGTTCATTTTTCCTTGAACAGCATACATACGAAAACATTCCTTCTATTCCTATAACTATTCAAGAAGCATTGTGTGAACAGTATGGTGATCAGAGGGGAGATCAAGATGATGATCAAGTTGGTGCTCAATGGACTGAACCCTCTTCTGCTGCCGAAATTCCCATATTCAGTCACATTGCTGACCATAGGACTGTAACGATTCAGTTTAGTTCAGTTTTTAATTAAAACAATTGACCGAACGACCTCCATTTGGTTCCAAAAATCTGGAACCAAACCAAACCGTGTACACCATTGGAATCGAACTGAACTGAACCGAATGATTTGGTTAGGTTCGGTTCGGTTTGAGTGGTTTAAAAATATGAAAAAAATAATTGGGACATGGAGATAAATAACGCATGAACATAAAAACAGATAAACAAATTTAAGTAAATTTATTCTTATAAAATATTTCTTTAATTATGTACCCGACTATAATAAATCATGTTCTATAATAAGTCATGTTCTTTAATAAATCATGTTCTAATTTATGTAATAATGAAACCAAAAACAGTGACTTCTAGTTCTAGTAAGTTGTAACAACTGACAAGAGTGAAGACCTAACTATACTGATAATATATTAACATTTTATTAAAGCTAATACGATTCGGTTCGACTCGATTAGATTTGACATTCCAAACCGTGAACCGAACCAAACCACATGGTTTTTCAAAAAACGAAACCATGACCGAACCGCAAGCTACTAAAACCGAACTGAACCGTACGGTTTGGTTCAGTTCAGTTTGGTTATATGGTTTGGTTGGTTCGTACTTACAGCCCTAGCTGACCAGATAGCCAGAGCCAGAGGCAAGTTAGTTGCTGAAGAAGAGGAAGAAATCAGGCTTAACAAGAAAAGGTATAGAGAGGAGATGGAAACCAGGCCCGATTTTGAGAAGTGGAGTCATCAATCTAGAACTATTATCTTATCTGCCTAGGATCAGGTCAAAGAAAAGAAAACTGAGAGGTGAAAGCTTTATAGCTCCCTAGAATGGGCCAAATTAGAAAGAAATGAAGAGGCCAGGAGGAAGTTCAAAAGAGATAAAAAGTCAGGTGTTTGCCACCAGATGTTGTTGAGCGTAGCAAGTACTTTCCTAAGCCCTACAACTATTTTGAGAGACAAAAGGAGAAGAAGGATGAAGATAAGGAAAATACTGCCAAGAAACCAAGCAGGGGGATAGTGATTAAGGAACCAGAATCATTATATATTTTTTGTATTTCCCTTAAGGGCTGTAGGAAAATGAACATGATTCTAAGCATACTGTATATTTATTACTATTGCTTTTAATAATATTCATATTTTTGTGTGTATTATTTTCTACTCTTAAATCTATGAATGGTTACCTTCTATATATGGTAGTGTATATCATTGTTTAGGGTTATGACTTCTTCAAATAGAGGAAGATTGTTGGGTTCGTTGATCACAATGTACCAGATTTGAAGAAGGTCCACAAGATAATGGTATATACATAATTGTATCAGATGCATGCTCTAAGTTCAATGTATGCAGGTTACTTTCTATTACACTGATTTGATAGGTCTGAGTCACAATGACAGATGGACTTAAGATAGGATGCTGACAAAGCATAAATCTGGCTAAGTCCAGAAGCATTGAGTGAAGATAGTTCACTCAACGACCAAGAGGTTAAAAGTGTTGGCATAAGCTCAAGAGGTCAAAGCCTCAAGGTTGCTGACCAAAAATTTGTCTGAGGACAAAAGCGTTGAGTGAAGACTGTTCACTCAATGCCCACTCATCTGAAAATCAGCTTAAGTATAGAAGCATTGAGTGAAGACAGGTCACTCAATGCCTCATTAAGAAATCTGTCTAAGGACAGAAGTGTTGAGTAAAGACATGTCACTCAACGCCTACTCAGATTTCTGTCAAGTATAGAAGCATAGAGTGAAGACAGGCCACTCAACGTCTTATCAAGAGTCAGTCCAAGGACAGAAGCGTTGAGTGAAGAAGCTGCACTCAATGCTTTCATATAAAGAAATTCAACTAAGTCAAGAAGTGTCGAGAGATGAAGGCTCACTCGATGCCTAAGCTGTTAGACTATAAAAGTATATATGCGTTGAGTAATGAAGGCTCACTCAACGCACTCAACGCCTGAAGATTCAGAATTGAGCTAAGTACTTTTGTGTAGAGTGAAAAGGCTTAACTCAATGCATGTACAGATTGTCTAGAATTTGCTAAGTCCACAGGAGCAGAGTCATGCTGACGTCAGTAGAAATTTAAATATCATGGGTTATGCATGCTAGAAGACAAAAGGCGTCACTTGCCATTATTACTGTAATTAATGCAAAAGTTGTGCTGCAGTTGCCCATTCCAGGGGTCCACACTGCGCATAGAGTCGTTGGATTTATTGGAAATAAAAGGAGAGTTCCGAGAAATTAAAAAGGACTTTTTGCCTTTTCAGAGACGAAGCTTTCTGGTCATCTTCTTCCTGAAAATGAAAAAGAAGAGCTCTACAACTGGTGATCAATAGTAAGTTTGAAAGCTTTAGACAATGTTGGCTGATTGAAAAAATAAAGCATAACAATATCATTTTATCTTCATCAGACGGTTCAGAAGCTCCAGTTTCTGAAATTCTTCCAAGCACAAGCTGAACCAACCTGAAGATCTTCTTACTTGGTGTTGTGAAGAAGTTGGGCTGAGTTTACTTTGTACAGAGAGAAGGCTCAGAGAACACTTTCTCTGGAGCAAGTCATCAACAATAAACTTATAACACCCCAAAATCCAAAAGTCCCAAAATGGGGAGTGACACGGCCTAGGGCACGGGCGTGTCCCAGGGCATGTCCTGATCTGTTTTCTCGAGTGTGCTTTTGGTCTCGAGTGTGCATTGAGTGGGGCGACACGACCTGAGACACGGGCATGTCCCATGGCGTGTCCTTCTCTGTGTCGTCTCGAGCACTCGACGCCATGCACTCAACGATCATTGAGAGGCGATACGGCCTGGGACACGGGAGTGTCCCAGGGCGTGTCTTGCTCAGGTTGATGGCCAGAATGTGCCTGAGAAGGACACGGCCTGGAGCCCAGGCATGTTCTGTATGACACGGGCGTGTCAAATATGACATGGGCGTGTTTAGTACCCGTGTTCCTTTCGGGATTTTGGTTGATCCTGTGTCAACTGAGGGACACGCCCCTCGACACAGGGGTGTACCATGTAACACGGGTGTGTCAGGTTATTGACACAGGCGTGTCTAAGCCCGTATTTTGGACTGGGTAAGTCGGTTCGTGTACCGCTTGGAGTACACGGCCTGTGATACGGGCGTGTCACAGGTCGTGTCAGCCCAAATAATGGACTTTGAGACCGATTTGTAGCCGTTCGTTTTCTTCATCCTGGATCCAAGGGCTCAGATGATTTTCTGCTTGGTTAAAGCAAGAGATTGGGATGAAGAGGCCATTCTTAATTTGGAAATTCTCTTTCTAAAAGAGAAGAGAGAATGGAGAGGCGTAAGAAGAAGGAGGAGAAGATCAAGCCACCGGTGGAGCTCCTGAGTTCCGATTCGAGATCCGAGGCCAGTTCTGTAGAGGCAAAGCTGTTGTAGTGCTTTCCAACCGGCTAGAATTTCGATGGCTCCTAAGAGGTCGTCAAGGGTAATGATCTTCCTTCTTGGACATGTGAAGTCCTCCTTTATGCATGAGCATGGAATCCTCTCCACCAAAAGGTGGAAAGAGTGAGTGATTCCAGTGGGTTGATAGGTGTTATCTCCAGGTTGAGTCTATATCTAGACCCGGAAATGTGTAGTACGGGATAGGCATGCTGTGTGAAGCCCATCTGGACAGGTTGGTCTGGATTGGTGATGTTGCATCTTGCGCACCGGAGAAGACTCCGCGTTGAAACGTGTGGTTTGTGGAGTCTAAGGGTTGTTCCTGTGAAGGGGAGTAGCAGGAAGTACTGGAATGAGGAGTTCCAGGAAATATCCTTGTATTGCTTGTGCGGTGGCCAGTCCTTTGTGGACAGTGAGGCCAGTCCTTTGTGGACAATGCGGCCAGTCCTTTGTGGATAGTGTGGCCATTGTGAGGCCATTCCTTGGCGGACAGTGTGGCCATTATGAAGCCAGACCTTGGTGTACGTTATGGCTATTGTGAGCTGAATGCTCTTATAAAGGCTTCGTACTGAACTGGAAAGGTTAAACCGACCCGCGCCTTTGGATATAGTCGCGAGTATGCCGTACTCGGTGATGGCAAGGAGACTTTAGCAACGAGGGGTGGCTGATATGTACCTACGTTATGTCGACTGTATAGGAGAGCGTCAAGGCATTGAGCTTTTGTCAGTGGCATAATGAGAGTCTTAGGTCTGCGTGCCATTAAGACTAAATGCTCAATATCGTATAAATGGTGGTGTTGACCCTGGTTCGCCGGTGCACCAAAAATGTGCCCTGAGTGCACGAATCGTTGGGCCGTGTGGCTGACGGTTGTGATGGATTGATTGTGCGTGAGAGCACAATATTTGTGTTATCTGTCTATGCATTGCTATGTTTGTAGGGAAGTAATGTCACAGCCCCGGGAAAGGGGTAGGATTGTTATAAATTGGTCAGCTGAATGCTGACCGTTGCCTTGTTTACCACCTTTTGGGTGTGTTGTCCCAATGCAGGTGTTGGAGAGCCGAGCGGGAAGTAAAAGCTCTGAAGTCCCTACTGATGCTGATGTTGCTTTCCCTTGTATTTTGTTCATGTGTGGTCGGCATGAGCGTCGATGTATGGAATTCACACTGTGAAAAGAGGAACTGTAAGGCCTTAAGGCCAGCTTGTGTTGTATTTGTTGTACACTCTTTCATGAGTTGATATATAAATGTGGTTTATATATATAGTGGACATTCCTGGTATGAGTTCATCTTTATTGTTAAAATCTTCCGCTAGCATGCTCTGAGTTAGGATGCGTTGGTGTTTTGGTATTAACCTGTGACCTCGCCGTCTGTTTGTGGCATATAGTGTGGGGCCACGGCCGGACCTTCTATTATATGTTTTTTAACAGGTGGAGTTGTTACATTTTGGTATTAGCTTGTCTCGGTCTTCCTCTTTCGAATTCGTGGTCAAATTCTTTTGTGGGGTGGCGAGCATGTGTCTGTGCGAACTGCTTTAATACTAATAAACTCTTGAATGTCCACTAAGAAATACAAATACACTTGTTTGAGGAACCTGCGTGTTCCTATATTATTGTTATTGCTTGTGTGAGGTCGCTAATGTGTGTCTTGTCCACCTATAGGTGACTCGTAGTGGTGCTGGGCAGTCTGAGCACCAGCGTTCTGATGAGAGTACGGCACCAGCTGAGGTGCCTATACCTCCCCCTTCTGCGGAAACTATCCGCTTAGTTGCTGAGGCCCTCTTTGCAATGTTTCAAGCTCAGCCTGTTGGGCAAGCACAGCAGGTAGTGATGCTAGAATGGGTTGCTGTAAGGCCCGAACCTATTGCGATTGTTGACCCTCGAGCAGCTTAACGGAAGTTAAAGAAGTTTATGAGTTTCAATCCACCTATGTTCACAGGCATGGGATCCCCAACATAGGCCGAGGATTGGTTATCGCGTGTCAAGCATATATTGATGGCGATCAGGATGTAGGAAGATCAGAAGGTCACTTTGTCCACCTTCTTGTTGGAAGGAGAGGCTCGGTTATGGTGGGACGAGGTTGAGTTACACCATTTAGCGGCAGGCAATTGACTCAAATTTCAATGGAGGAGTTCTCTCAAATGTTCTTGGCAAAGCACTTGCCAGCGACACAACGCATTGCTATGAAGAATGAGTTCCAACGGTTAACGCAAGGAGAAAATAACATGGATAGGTACTTGCATGAGTTTACCAGGTTGGGATGGTACGCGGGGTCAATCTTCGCGGATGAACAAAGGAAAACCAATCGGTTCTACGAAGGGTTGCGGGACGAGTTGAGGTTCCTGCTCTCCTGTTCGGTGAACCAAGGGTTCCAAGCATTGGTTGATACTGCGTGTGCGCTGGAAAAGGATATGAAGCGGGTGCAAGGCAAAAAGGACTTGGCTGTGACAAAGCCAGAGTTCAAAGCACCCCGGCCTGGAAAATCGTACTACCAGAAGAAGTGGGGCAAGAGGTCCAAGCCTTCTGGGCATGCTTCTACGACAGTTGCGTCGAGAGCAACGTCGCGGCCAGAGTCTCGTACATGATTTACCTGTGTCCGAGTGGGGCATATTGTAACGCCCCTGATTTTTTGATGATTTTGTTTGGTTTTGGTATCGTCATATTTATGACGTCATGGCGTTACTTTTAACGTCGGGTTGACGGCGCATCGCCGATAAGGCATTTTCGCGTCCGTTCGGTCGAGTCGGCCAATTTCTTGGATTTTTGTCGAAATCAGAAAATATTTCTATGAGGTTTAAGTTGAGTAATTTTAAACTTGCTCGTCAAGTTTCGTCGCAATCCGAGCATTTTTGGAGTCTCGGCGCGCGATTGAAGTTTTGAGTATTTATGTCATTGTATTTGGAAATTTTTATCTCAGGAATGGCTCGTCGGATTTAGGTTTCGAATTCGTTGTTGGGTTCATCCCGTCAATTTTCTCCTCGAGCGTTCTCCCTTTGACTCTGATCGATCCTAGTTGTTTTCTCGAGTCCTATACGTATTTTGGCAAGTTTCTATGTAAATCTCGAGAGTTCAAGCCTTTATCTCGACCGTTTTTATTATTATTATTTTTTTGTGTCGGTGTTCGGGCGCTATTTAGAGGGTCAAATAGGAGTGGTATGGAAAAATGGTCAACATGAATTTTGTTCGTCTCGACTATATCTACAACTTTCATGTTGACCACTTTTCGATTTGAGGTCATCTTGAACCCTTATTCTTGTTTATTCTGCTGGAACTCGTGTATGGTGCTCCTACTCGAGTATATAGACTTCTACTCGAGTATATTGAACTCCTACTCGAGTATATGGACTCCTACTCGAGTATATTTGAACTCCTACTCGATTATGTATGATTCTACTCGAGTATGTATGCTTCTACTCGAGTATGTATGCTTCTACTCGAGTATGTATGCTGCCACTCGAGTATTCCATTCATGTCAGCGTTAGAGCGCCGTTTTGATGGTCAAAACGGCATCGTATCAAAAAATAGTCAACATGAATTTTGTTCGTCTCGACGAGATCTACAACTTTCATGTTGACCACTTTTCGATTTGAGGTCATCTTGAACCCTTATTCTCGTTTATTCTGCTGGAACTCGTGTATGGTGCTCCTACTCGAGTATATAGACTTCTACTCGAGTATATTGAACTCCTACTCGAGTATATGGACTCCTACTCGAGTATATTTGAACTCCTACTCGAGTATGTATGATTCTACTCGAGTATGTATGCTTCTACTCGAGTATGTATGCTTCTACTCGAGTATGTATGCTGTCACTCGAGTATTCCATTCCTGTCAGCGTTAGAGCGCCGTTTTGATGGTCAAAACGGCATCGTATCAAAAAATGGTCAACATGAATTTTGTTCTTCTCGATGAGATCTACAACTTTCATGTTGACCACTCTTCTATTTGAGGTTATCTTGAACCCTTATTCTTGTTTATTCTGCTGGAACTCGTGTATGGTGCTCCTACTCGAGTATATAGACTTCTACTCGAGTATATTGAACTCCTACTCGAGTATATGGACTCCTACTCGAGTATATTTGAACTCCTACTCGAGTATGTATGATTCTACTCGAGTATGTATGCTTCTACTCGAGTATGTATGCTTCTACTCGAGTATGTATGCTGCCACTCGAGTATTCCATTCCTGTCAGCGTTAGAGCGCCGTTTTGATGGTCAAAACGGCATCGTATCAAAAAATGGTCAACATAAATTTTGTTCGTCTCGACGAGATCTACAACTTTCATGTTGACCACTTTTCGATTTGAAGCCATCTTAGATGCCTATTTCTGATATTTCCGAGGCTGTCTCTTTTAAGTTGAAATTTTTATAAAAGAAAAAAAAACTATATATATATTATTCTCTTAGGTTATTAGGATATAACTTCACCTTCTCCGATACTTCTATTCCGAACCAGACCAGCGGCGAGAGATAAGTTTCTCCATTTCGTGAATCTTCCGGTGGCCGCCGACGGAGCTCCGGTGCTCGGAATCTTCAACCGACCGTAGATCCGGAAAGCTCTCACCGAGAGCTACGGTATCGTGGTAATTTCTTCCTCTTTCAGTGAGTTTTCTTGTTAGGGTTTTTCGGCCCTAACACCTTTTCCGCCATTGTTGTTTAGATTTCTACTTCTCCTGAGTTCTTTTGCCCCGATCTACGGCGTGGAGCGATTCAGAGAACGTTTCCGGTGCAACCAAGGCAAGTAGTGCTTTTCCCTCCTTCCCTCTCGTCCGATTTCGATGGTAACGGTTAAACTTTAGTTCTCAATCCTTGTGAACTTTTGATATTCGGTTTAGTATGCTTGTTGAGTCTTCCTTATGAGTTTTCTTGGTTTTTATTTAGTTTTTGGCATGAAAAATCTCGTCTTGTGGAGTTGTAGAAATACGATGTAGGGTTTTATTGTGGGCTTTTATCGCCCTATTTATCGCGTTAGAAATTACCTAGGGTCGTAAATCGTTTCTAGAGGTTGATCAACCGTGTTTTTAACCTAGAATATATCAAGTAGAATCCGATGTGCCAAATCCTGTGATTTATTTCCTAGTGACTCGTTCTTGCGGGTGTTTGTGGGCAAATCCACCGACCGCAAGGTTTGTTTTCCTTTATTAGTGGTCGTGCAACTCTATTGGTGGTTGGGCATCCTGCGGCGACTAGTGGAGTGTATAAGTCTCCCCCGCAATTAGACGGATTTTAACATCTGTGAGGGGTGTGTCCTTATTAGTGAGCACCCTGCCTGTTTAGATAGAGTTGACCACACGCGGCTAATAAAGTTGTTTTTTTTTTTGAGTTTTTTTCTTATGATTTACTCATGCCTTTGTTTTCCCCCTGCCTTGGGTATCTGGCATGATTGGTTGTACGTGACGATTCATGTAAGTTCTATTTCTCTAAATTTGTTTTGTACCTTGTTTCAGTACTTTGGGTCCTGGGTTGGTACCCCTTTCGACCTTGTTCATTTGTCTACTTTATTTATTTTCTTGCCACTACTTGTACCTTCTTGCTGAGGTGTTCTGTTTTTTTGGAATGCCTCAGGTTCAGAGCAGTAGCAGATAGTGGAGCTAGTTTTGGTTTTCTGAGCAGCAGTGTTGCTATGGTTTTGCACCTCGCCATAGCGAGGTAGTTGTCTTTTTAGTTGTTTTCCTTAGTTCAGACATACCTAATACTGTGGGTTCGTGTCAGGTTATTGACGCCCACAGGATTGTTGATTTTTGACACTTGCTGGCTGTAATAGTTTCTTATGTTTTGATTTAGATAACTTGCTCTCTGGGATGATTCCTTGCTAGGACTACATGTTAGGTATTTTGACTTATAAAAAAAAACTTATTAATAGTAAAGCATCCATGCAATTTCTTTCAAAACTAAGTCACTACTTTCTAGTTTGCATAAAGACTTTTCATATACTTATTATAAATCTAGGGTTTGCATTGTATGAGTTGTTCCTCGGGGACATTTATACTCATGTAGGATGTTAGAGTCAATCTAATCAAATATCTTCCGCAAGCGTATAATTATATTGTAGACCGTGGACTAGATTATCCACTAAGCCGAGGGATATGACTATCTTCTCAACTTAAACGGGATTTTGTTAATGATAACATATGTTTTCTTTTAAAACTGTAGAGTTTGGAGCCCTACCTGAGCGTCTGCAGTTATCCCCTGCACGACGTGGCATCACGGCGCGTATTTTCCCTTACTCTGATTTAATCTAATTGTTGGGAAAATACGGGTTGTGACACATATAGCCCGTGATTGTCGGGTTGCTTGACCCAAAGGGGAAAAGAAGACGGGTGCATCTTATGTTGAGAAGGGCAAAGCAGTGGTTGATTCCTCTGCATCCCAGGCGCAGCCCAGAGTTTATCATCTTGGCTAGCAGGAGGCTATCAAGCAAAGTGATGTCGTCACAGGTACGAGTTAAGATATTGCTTGCTTTGTTTTTATTGCATAATTTGTTTGTAGCTTGTGCATGATGTGTGTGTTACAGGCTTTGTCCTGATTCGGAACAACCCGGTGAGAACCCTGTTTGATATGGGTGCTTCGCATTCATTTTTGTCTAAAGACTTCGTGTCAATAATTGGAGTACCAAGTCGTGGGACGACAAATAGGGTGAAGGTATTATTACCAAATGGATGTGTGATGCTTGCGGATCGGGTCTGCGATGTGGTTGTGTAAATTGGAAGTCGGTATTTCGGTTTGAGTGCATCTGTGCTACCGATATCGGAGTTTGATGTGATCTTTGGCATAGACTGGCTCTCGGAGCAGAGTGCCTTTATTGATTGCAACTCAAAGGAGATCACACTGGGCCAGAATACTGAGCTTGAGACTAAGTTTGTTAGTATGCGAGGAGTAGGCGGGACCTTATTGTCTGCGCTCCGAGTCGTCAATGATGTTCGGAAAGGCGCAGAGTTATTCTTCACGCTTATTCAGGCTATTAAGCCAAAGGCCAGTATAAGTGATGTTCCGATTATGTCGGAGTTTGCCGATGTATTTCCTATGGATCTCCCTAGGTTACCACCCCAGCGGGAGATTGATTTCTCGATCGAGTTGGTGTCAGGTGCGAAACCTGTGGCCCGCTCACCATATCGTGTCGCGCCAAAAGAAATGTCTGAATTGAAAGTCCAATTGCAAGAATTGTTGGAGCAGGGATACATACGCCCAAGTTTGTCACCTTGGAGCGCGCCTGTTCTATTTGTGAAAAAGAAGGACGGTAGTTTGCGGTTATGTATTGACTACCGCGAATTGAATAAGCTGGCGGAGAAAAACAAATATCCAATTCCACGGATCGATGACTTGCTCGACCAGCTAGCGGGGTCAATCGTCTATTCGAAGTTGGATTTGAAATCGGGATATTACCAATTGGGGATTCGGGAAGGTGATATTCCCAAGACAGCGTTTGGGATACGCTACGATCATTATGAGTTCACGGTAATGTCGTTTGGTTTATGTAATGTGCCTTCGGTATTCACGGATCTAATGACCGAACGTTCCGAGAGTACTTGGATCTGTTTGTGATCGTATTCATCGATGATATCTTTGTGTACTCTCAGGCGAAAGAAGATCATGCAAACCATTTGCGGTTGGTGTTGCATACCCTACGGAGGAATAAGCTCTATGCCAAGTTCTCAAAGTGTGAGTTCTGGCTATCGTCAGTGGCTTTTTTGGGCCATGTGGTAAGTGGAGAGGGAATAGTAGTGGATCCATCAAAGATAAGTGTCATACGAGAGTGGTCAGTGTTGTCTTCAGTGTCCGAGGTCAGGAGCTTCCTTGGACTGGCGAGCTACTACAGACGGTTTGTGGAAAACTTCTCATGGATTGCTTTGCCTCTGACCACGTTGACGAGGAAAGATCAGAAGTTCATTTGGATTTCGGAGTGCGCACGAGTTTTTGAAGATCTGAAGAGTCGTTTGACCACGGCGCCTGTTTTGACATCGCCATGTGGTACAGACGGCTATGAGATCTACAGTGATGCTTCAGGGAGCAGCTTAGGCTGCGTTCTTCTATAGTTTGGCAAGGTGATTGCGTATGGCTCACGCCGGTTGAAAGTGCATGAACGGAATTACCCCGTCGACGACTTGGAGTTGGCGGCGGTAATCTTTACGCTAAAGTTGTGGCGGCACGATCTCTATGGCGTTAAGGTGGATATCTATACAGATCATAAGATCCTAAAGTATCTGTTGGATCTGAAGGATCTGAATATGCGACAAAGGCGGTGGATGGAGTTCCTTAGGGACTACACCTTCGATATTCACTACACCCCCCGGAAGGGAAATATGGTCGCTGATGCTTTGAATCGCAGGACTCCAGTACGGGCAAGATGGTTGCAGTTGCATGATGAGCGTCTAATCCAGGAGTTGGAAGTGTTAGAGATATCTTGTGTTGACAAGGATTCCACAGCTGATGCATGCTTGAACTGGACGGAGGTATAATATGACCTTGCAGACAGAGTTCGGCGAGCAATAGAGCTTGATGAAAGTCTCCAACGCTATGCTAAGGATAGGTATGATGACCATTTCTCCTGGGATGATGGCTTGTTACGAAAAGATGGCTGGTTGTGCGTCCAAAGCACAGGTAAGTTGAGAGAAGAGTTGATGTATGAAGCTCACTTTACAAAGTACTCAATTCACCCTGGGAGCACAAAGATGTATAAGGATATGAAGAAGTTATTCTGGTGTCCCGGACTAAAGAATGACATCGCACATTATGTGGCTAAATGTCACACTTGTGCATTGGTGAAAGCGGAATGCCAGAAGCCTGGCGGTTTCCTGAAGTCATTACCGATTCCGGAGTGGAAGTTCGATGATATTTCAATGGATTTCGTGCACGGGTTGCCGAGATCTCAACGCGGTCATGATTCAATCTGGGTGATTGTAGACCGGTTGACAAAAGTGGCTCACTTCCTTCCAAACAAGAGAAACGATTCAGTGGAAACCTTGGCTAAACTCTATGTGGAGCAGATTGTCCGATTGCACGGTGTTCCCCGGAGCATCGTCAGTGACCGTGATGGGCGATTCACATCAAAGGATTGGCGGCTAATTCATCAATTGTTGGGCACAAAGTTAGCATTTAGTACGGCCTTTCATCCCCAAACAGATGGTCAGACTGAGCGGACCAACAAGACGATGGAGGATATGCTCCGAATGTGCGCCCTGGATTTTGGTAAGAGATGGGAAGAGTATCTGTATATGGTGGAGTTTGCCTATAATAATAGCTACCAAGCGAGCAGCGATATGGCACTGTTTGAAGCTCTGTATGGCCGTAAATACCGTACACCATTAGCTTGGGCAGAAGCAGGCGAATCCAAGCTGTATGGGCGTAAGGAAGTCGAAGAAGCTACCTCGATAATATGCTCATAGTCGGGAGAGGCTACTGATAGCCCAGGATCTACAAGCAAAGTACTACAACGCCAAGCACCGGAACGTGGAGTTCGCGGTGGGCGATTGGGTATATTTGAAGATCAAACCATTCAAAGGCGTGTCCAGGATTCGGCGTTTGAAAAAGCTAAGTCCGAGATATCTTGGTCCGTTTGAGGTGGTGGAGCGAGTTGGGGAAGCTGTCTATCGGCTAGCTCTTTCGGCAGAATTGAGTGGCTTGCATGATGTGTTTCACATCTCAGTGCTTCGCAAAGCCGTCAAGGATCCAACTCAAGTGATTGATAATGATCGTATACCGGTCGAGTATGGGCTAACGACGAAGGTTAGACCCATTCAGATCGAGGATTGAGCCGATAAATAGTTGCGGAACAAGACGATCGGGATGGTCAAAGTCTGGTGGGACAATTGTTGCCGTGAGGAGCTAACATGGGAGCGAGAGCAAACCATGCGAGCTGAATTTCTCGAGCTATTTGTGTAAACTGTTGACCGTGTAAATCTTATTGTAACATATTTGTTTTGGAGTTATCACATTGTGATTACTGGTTTCCTTGCTATGTACAAATTTCGGGACGAAATTTATTGTAAGGAGGGGAGGGTTGTAACACCCCAAAATCCAAAAGTCCCAAAATGGGGGGTGACACGGCCTGGGAAACGGGCGTGTCCTGCTCTGTTTTCTAGAGTGTGCTTTTGGTATCGAGTGTGCGTTGAGTGGGGTGACACGGCCTGAGACACGGGCGTGTCCCAGGGCGTATCCTTCTCTGTGTCATCTCGATCACTCGACGCCATGCACTCAACGATCATTAAGAGGCAACACGGTCTGGGATACGGGCGTGTCCCAGGGCGTGTCCCAGGGCATGTCTTGCTCAGTTTGATGGCCAGAATGTGTCCGAGAAGGACACGTCCTGGAGCCCAGGCGTGTTTTGTATGACACGGGCATGTCAAATATGACACGGGCGTGTTTGGTACCCGTGTTCGTTTCGGGATTTTGGTTGATCCTGTGTCAACTGAGGGACACGCCCCTCGATACAAGCGTGTACCATGTGAGACGGGCGTGTCAGGTTATTGACACGGGCGTGTCTAAGCCCGTATTCTGGACTGGGTAAGTCGGTTCGTGTACCGCTTGGAGTACACGACCTGTAACACGGGCGTGTCATAGGCCGTGTCAGCCCAAATATTGGACTTTGAGACCGATTTGTAGCCGTTCGTTTTCTTCATCCTCGATCCAAGGGCTTATATGATTTCTTGCTTGGTTAAAGAAAGAGATTGGGATGAAGAGGCCATTCTTAATTTGGCAATTCTCTTTCTAAAAGAGAAGAGAGAAGGGAGAGGAGGAAGAAGAAGGAGGAGAAGATCAAGCCACCGGTGGAGCTCCCGAGTTCCGATTTGAGATCTGAGGCTAGTTCTGTGGAGGCAAAGCTGCTGCGGTGTTTTCCAACCAACTAGAATTTTGATGGCTCCCAAGAGATCGTCAAGGGTAATGATATTCCTTCTTAGATATGTGAAGTCCTCCTTTATGCATGAGCATGGAATCCTGTCCACAAAAAGGGGGAAAGAGTGAGTGATTCCAGTGGGTTGATAGGTGCTATCCCCAGGTTGAGTCTTCATCTAGACCTGGAAATGTGTAGTACGGGATAAGCATGCTGTGTGAAGCTCATCTAGACAGGTTGGTCTGAATTGGTGATGTTGCATCTTGCGCACCGGAGAAGACTCCGCGTTGAAACGTGTGGTTTGTGGAGTCAAAGGGTTATGCCTGTGAAGGGGAGTAGAAGGAAGTACTTGAATGAGGAGTTCCAGGAAATACCCATGTATTGCTTGTGTGGTGGTCAGTCCTTTGTGGACAGTGAGGCCATTCCTTTGTGGACAATACGGCCAGTCCTTTGTGTACAGTGTGGCCATTGTGAGGCCAGTCTTGGCGGACAGCGGGGCCATTGTGAAGCCAGTCCTTGGTGGATGTTATGGCTATTGTGAGCTGAATGCTCTTATAAAGGCTTCATGTCGAACAGGAAAGGTGAAACCGACCCGGGCCTTTGGATATAGCCGCGAGTACGCCGTACTCGGTGATGGCAAGACGACTTGAGCAGCGGGGGTGGCTGATCCGTACCTGCGTTATGTCGACTATACAGGAGAGTGTCATGGCATTGAGCTTTCGTTAGTGGCATAATGAGAGTCTTAGGCCTGCGCGCCATTAAGAATAAATGCTCAATACCGTGTAAACGGTGGTGTTGACCCTGGTTCGCCGGTGCACCAAAAATGTGCCCTGAGTGCACGAATCGTTGGGCCGTGTGGCTGACGGTTGTGATGGATTGATTGTGCGTGAGAGCACAATATTTTTGTTATCTATCTATGTATTACTCTGTCTGCAAGGAAGGAATGCCACTTCCCCGGGAAAGGGGTAGGATTGCTATAAATTGGCTAGCTGAATGTTGATCGTTGCCTTGTTTACCACCTCTTATGTGGGTTGTCCCTGTGCAGGTGCTGGAGAGCCGAGCGGGAAGTAAAAGGGCTGAAGTACCTGTTGATGTTAATGCTGCTTTCCCTTGTATTTTGTTCATGTGTGGCCGACCTGCGTGCCGATGTATGTGTTGGGTACATTGAAAATGTGTTCCAGATTTGAAGAAGCCTTACTTAACTCAATGATATTCATCAATGTGTAGTTGATGGTATTTTAAGTTACTTTGTGCAGGTTAAGAAATTGCAAAGGAAATGTTCTAAGTACAAGTGTCGACACTTGTAGAAAGCTGTGTCGACACAAAAAGACAGATAGTGTCGACACACAGGACTTGTGTCGACACACAGGACTTATGTCGACACACAGAAAATCTGTCAACAACAATTGTGTCGACACACTGGACTAGTGTCGTCACACGTCTGGATTATGTCTACAGCAATTGTGTCGACACACACAGGACTTGTGTCGACACATTTCAGAACTCAATCAAGACTAGAAGTTGTGTCGACACACAGGAATTGTGTCGACACATTATACAGAAGCCATATCAAGAAGCTGTGTCGACACTATGGGAGATGTGTCGACTTCACTAGGGATTGTGTCGACACTTAATCTATTTGTGTTGACACATATGAAGCAATGACTGGACACATTGCTGACTGAGACAAAGACTCATGGAATGACTGGTGACTTGACAGGTGTCATGCTCAACAGGGCTGTTGCAAATGTCAGAGTTGTTAGTAGTTTGTTATAAACCGGATCAGCCGATAACCTTGGAGAAAGTCTATATAAAGACATATTCTATCATCTGATAGACACAGAACGTTTTGGGAAACAAAAAGAATAGAGAGCTGAAAGTATCCAAGTGAAGAAAGAGACAATCATCAGCAAGTCTCTAAGAGCAAATCAAGTTTGCAAGGAGAATTCAGATTAAATTCTGAAGAGAAGAAGGACGCTCATTGAAGAACAACTTCAAGAAGATAAACCTTACTTTGTTCAGATTCAAGAAGTTTTGAAGAAAGCTAAGACAGGTTGAAACTAAAAGTTGTCAGATCTATCAAGAACTGACCAAGAAATCTTCTACCCTTTCTCTCTCTACTTGGGTGAAGGTTTCATACATCTTATTATCATTTTACTGTAGGGTCTTTTATAGATCTGAGTTGTAGGCCTGAGAAAAGACTGAGGTAGGGCTGTATGCCTGAGGTAGGAGAGTTGTCTCTCTGAGTTGTAAGCCTAAATCTATAAAGGCTGAGTTAGGGCAAGGGCCTGAGGTAGGAGTGTGGATTCATTCTGAGTTGTAGGAACCATCTTAGGGTTCTGAGCTGTAAGATCTGAGGATCTGAGAAAGAAAAAGGGAGTTAGGCCGAATCTAGTTTACTGCTAGATAGGCAAAGGGGGAAAGTGGTTGTACCCATCATTTGGGGAACCACTATAAATTTGTGTGCATTCTGTGATTGGCTGTGGTAATTTAAATGTTATGTTGTGATAGTTACTGATGATATAATCTATCTTGCATGAGTTTTCTGCCTAAGTATTAAAAAATAAATGAACCTATTCACCCCCCTAGGTGTTTAGGACATCTTGAAACTAATTCTTTCAAGTGGTATCAGAGGGAGGTTGCTCAAAAGATTAGACTTAACAGTCTGAGCTAATCTCCAAGGCAGAAATAAGTTAGTTAAAATGGGTTCAGGAGAAAATCACAAGGAACTTGGATCCATGAAGCTACCTATTTGCAGGAAAGAAATTTTTGGTATATGGAAGGAGTGGATCAGATTGTTTATGGAAGCATCTGATCCAAGAATCTATATTACAGTTCAAGAAGGGCCATTTATTCCAATGAAAATCTCAGTTCTTGATGCAAATCTCAGGACACCAAAAGATTATTCTGAAATGTCCAAGGATGAGATCATCTTAGCTATCATGGATAAAAGAGCACATAATATAATAGTCAGTGCTATAGATGACTCAACCTTCCAAAACTTGATTCACTGCAAAACCTCCAAAGAGATGTGGGACACCTTGATTGTCTACATGGAGGGATCAGAAGAAGTGAGACAAGACAGGAAATCTATGCTTAATCAGGAATATGAAAGTTTTAGACAAGACAAAACTGACAGCATTACTGAGTGCTACAAGAAGTTCATCAAAATTATCAATGAACTGATGTCATATGGAAGAGTTTTCAGCACATATGAACTAAACGATAAATTTCTTAGATCTCTAACCAAGGACTGAGACACCAAAATATGTGTAATCAGGGAGGTGGCCAGACTTGCAGAAATTTCTCCTCCTGTTCTATTTGGAAAACTGTTATCATATGAAATGCAGCTTATGGTCAGAAAAGAGGAAGAGAAAAATAATAAGGTTGAACATAGAGAAAAGTCTGTGGCCTTCAAGGCTGAAGCCACAAGAAAGTCAGGAGGATGTCTCCATCTTCTCCTAAGAAAGCTGCTGAAGTTGTCTCAGAAAGTTCTGACAATCACACATCAGACAGCCATAATTCTGATGAGGACTTTGCTGCCTTCACAAGGCAATTTCAAAGATTCTTAAAGAAAAAACAGTGGAGATCCAAGCCATCCTCCTCACAGTCCAAGGATGATTATTATCAGAACAAGAAATCATCTAGAAAGGACAGGTATGGCACTAAACCTAGCAAATTAACTTCAACTAAGATTGTTTGCTATTGTTGCAACAAACCTTGACATATAGTTGCTGAGTTTCCTGACAAAAGAAAAGGAATCTTCTGGAAAAAAAAACATCAATACAAGAGCAAGAAGGAGAAATCCTTTGTTGCTAAGAAACAAAAAAGCTGGACAGTTTCCTCAATATCAGATTCTGATGCTGAAGCTGGAGCTGAAGCATACATTGGTCTGTTTACAACTGAAGAGGATTCAGAAGAGACTGAGTTCTTACATATGCTGGATTCAATAAATAAGAATGAAGATAATCATTGCAAAGGGCTGATGGCCTTGACTGATGAAGATCACTGCCAGGATTAACCTGGCCCCAGTAAGGTAAACAGCCTATCTGCAGATTCTGATTATTACACTGGATCAGAATCAGAAGTATTTGCATCAAAAGATGTGGATAGATCTGAATCTGAAGGAGATGTTCATTAACTCATTGATGAATATGGTGACTTGTTGTATGCACTTAAGAGAAGCAGAAACCTTGTCAAAAGTCAGACTAAGGAAATTGCTGGTCTTAAATAAACTGTATCTGATTCAGAAAATTTGTTGGATCAGAAAATGAATGAGATTGCCAAGCTGAAAAATATAACATTTATTCAGATAGGTACAATTACATTCAAGAATGATCAAATCAAAAGTCTGGAAATAAGACTTCAGAAAGAGAAGGATCTGGTGGCTAGATTCTCTAAGACGAAATCAATCTTACCCTTGATTGATAACTTCATTCCTCAAAAGGGTAAGACAGGTTTGGGCTTTATGGGAAATGCAAGGGCTGCAAATTCCAAAAGAAAAGGCAAAGCCCCAGTTCAGTCATTGGTCTTCAAACCCCATATTTCATTCAGGAAAGTTGTTGAGCCAACTAGCAGATTTGATCATGATATCACACATGGTCATCATGATTCATCAGTGGTTGATGCTCCAGCCCCAGCTCTTAAGAAAAGGACCACTCAACCTACAGTTTTAAAGACTGCTGATAGTAATGCTGTTAAAAGTGTATTGAAAAGAAGATATAATAGATATGAGTGCTGGTGTTGTGGCAAGGTGGGTCATTATGCCATAGATTGGTTGTACAACACAACTGTCAGGAAGAATGTCAGCTTACCTGTCAGTGAGACTGCTGGTAAGTTTGACAAGTTTCAGTCTAACCTGAACCTAGAACCCAATAGTTATTGGGGTTCTAAGGTTAATTAATTTTATGTGATGCAGGTGAGTCCAAGTGGTCATGCTCCTATATGGTACTTGGACAGTGGATGTTTCAGGCACATGACTGGAACCAGGAGAATGTTGAATGACTACTCTCCTATAGAGAATGGACCAAAAGTAATCTTTGGTGGATCTGAAAAAGGAGTTATCAAAGGGTTTGGTAACATTTCTAACAGTTCTATTACTATCACCCAAGTAGTTTATGTGAAGGGTCTGAAACATAACCTGATAAGCATAAGCCAATTGAGTGATCTTGGTTATGACACTTCATTTATTAAGAATGAGTGTCAGATTAAAAGGACAAGTGATCAGCAGGTCATCTTGTCTAGTTATAGAAAAGGAAATGTTTATTGCCTAGACTTAATAAGTAAGAAGAATGATTCTCCTGTTTGTCTTGTTGCTGATTAGAAAGCCTCTCATTGTGTCAAATGGCACAAGAGGCTAGCTCATCTTAACTACAAGACTGTTGGACAGCTCTTTAGTAAAGAGTTAGTGAAGAATGGTCCTCAGGTTAAGTGCATTAAGGGTAAGGGTGGCATATGCTCAGCTTGTCAAAAAGGCAAGCAGATCAAATCCTCCTTTCCCAGTCTTGATACCAAAGACTTAGTGAGGTGTATGTACCTTTTGCATATGGATCTATTTAGTCCTATGCCAGTTCATAATCTAGGTAGGAAAGTCTATACCTTTATGGTTGTGGATGACTATTCTAGATTTACATGGGTTTTCTTCTTGAGGCAAAAATCTAAAACTCCAACCATCTTCCATAATTTTGTTAAACAAATTCAGAATGAACTTAACAATTAAGTGGTCAAAATCAAAAGTGACCATGGAACTGAATTTCAGTCTGAAAGTATGACAAACTTGTGTAAAGAATTTGGGATTCATCAAGAATTCTCCTCAACTAGAACTCCTCAACAAAATGGTATTGCTGAAAGAAAGAATATGACACTCATTAAGGCTGGAAGAACACTACTAAGTGACACTTCTCTCCCAGAATATTTTTGGGCTGAGGCAGTAAATACTGCATGCCATGTTCTCAATAGAGCTTCCATAACCAAAAGCCTGAAGAAGACACCCTATAAGATTATGAAAGGCAGAAAACCAAATATATCCTATTTTAGGATCTTTGGTAGCAAGTGCTATGTACTTAACAATGGCAAGACTTACTTAACTAAGTTTGCTGTCAAATCCCAAGATGGGATATTTGTTGGGTACAGCAACATGAGTAAGGCATACAGGGTCTACAACTTGACTACACAAGTTGTAGAAGAGTCTGTTCATGTAATGTTTGATGAATCTAAGCTTATTAACTGTGAGTTGTCTAGCAATTCTTGTAGTTCTATAGGTTTAAAAGAAAAACTGGACATGCTAACTATTATAGAAAACCAGACTGCAAGGCAGAATGAAGAAAATGATGGTTGCTATCCAGGGGGAGTACAAAACCCACTAGGTGCTGATGAAGACTATGAAGTACAACATGATGGGGAGATTGAAGAAGTTCAACCTATTGATAGATTGCCTCCAGCAATTAGACATCTAAAGGATCATCCAACACATAAAATTATTGGTGATCCTAGTAATGGTGTTCAAACTAGAAGCAGGAACATGAACACGGTTCTATGTTCAAGCTTTCTGTCTCAGTTGGAACCCAAGAAATTTGAAGAAGCCATACAGGAATCAAACTAGATTGATGCAATGCAAGAGGAGCTGAATCAGTTCAGGAGATGTAAACTATGGAAGCTGGTTCACAAACCAAAGAATCACAATGTGATTGAGATTAAGTGGATCTACAGGAATAAACTAGATGAAAATGGCATCATAGTCAAGAACAAAGCCAGATTGGTTGTTAAAGGATATAGGCAGGAAGAAGGAATAGACTTTGATCAGACATTTGCTCCAGTGGCAAGATTGGAAGCAATAAGGCTATTCCTTGCCTATGCAACTTATCAAGGGTTCAAGGTATTTTAAATGGATGTAAAGTCAGCATTTCTAAATGGTGACTTAAAAGAGGAAGTCTATGTTGAATAGCCCTCAGGTTTTGTAGATCCTCTTTATCCTAAGTATGTTTATAGGTTGAAGAAAGCCCTATATGGACTAAAACAAGCCCCCAAGGCTTGGTATGAAACATTGTCTAATTTCCTCATTAAGAAAAAATTTTCAAGGGGGAAAATAGATAAGACTCTATTTCTAAGGGAATCTAAAGGCAAGATTATCCTAGTACAGATATATGTTGATGATATCATATTTGGATCAACTGAAAACAACCTTTAAGTTTGCAAAACTTATGCAAGGGAAGTTTGAGATGAGTAGTATGGGTGAACTGAAATTCTTCTTGGGACTCCAAGTTAGACAGACTGATGATAGCTTGTCCATATCCCCGTCTAAGTTCACTATGGAGTTAATTAAAAAGTATGGTATAGAGTCATCTTCCACCATGAGAACTCCAATGGGGACAAGTATGCCTATAGGCAAAGATGATGCAGGAAAATCTGTAGATGAGTTTTTATATAGAGGGATGATTGGCTCCCTTTTGTACTTAACTGCTAGTAGACCAGACATCATGTATGCTACATGTGTCTGTGCTAGGTGATGAGTCCTCTTTATATACCTTTTTTCGGACTCATCTAGGCTTATTTTCTTGTTTTTGCACACCGTTTAGCGCCATTAGCACTTCTTTTGGTTCGCTACGGTTTTACACGTCTTGTGCACTCTTTTAGCCTATTTCTGTGCGTGTGTGTATTTCCCTTTTGCTGTGCATTATATTTAGGTCTGTGACTGCCGTGTCGACATCCCGTCCAGTTTTCCTGCAGGTTCTGGGATCGTGTGGGCGTCCGGCATCGGACTTTCACCATTTTTGGCAAAGGAGTCAGTGGTCGTGCGTTTTTACCCACGCACGACCATCGACCTCTTTGGCGCACGATCATCGGTCGTGCGCAGTCATGACCTCTCCTGAGAAAGTTCTGTCCCGCCATATCGCACGATCACCAGCCATACCGCGCACGATCACTGCTCGTGCGCTGCCGGTCGTGCGCAGTCATGACATCTTTTTCCACTTTTCTGCCTCCATTTCGCACGATCACTGACCATATCGCGCACGACCACTGGTCGTGCGCCAGTGATCGTGCGCGATGTTTATTTCTGCTTTCTATAAATACGCAGGTTCCGCCCTATTTTGAGAGATCGATCAAGTTCCGCGATTTTCCGCCGTTCTTCGTCTCGGACGAGGGTTTCCTCCGTCCCCCTTCATCCTCCACCTTAGGGAGGGTCTCCGGGCAAGCTTTCAACGCCAAATCAACGCCGGAGCATCCTCTCGGCCTCCTCCTTCATCCTAGAGCTTCAAGCGGAGTTTTGACCTAGCTTTCTCCATCAAGTTAGGAGGAGCTGGAGCCGCAATCTACGGGTCATTTCAACGAAGAAGACGGGTCCATTGGGAGTGAGTGACAGCCTCCTCTACCCCGGACACAGTTGAGGACCTAGCTTGGACTCGGATTGACAACCCGGGATTCCAACCGTGAACCCTCAATAAGGCTTCGGATTCGGTCGATTCGCACACCTCTTCCTCTTGTATTTGATAGCTTAGTTTAACTCTTTGTATTGATAAAGTATACTTTATTGTAGTTAATGATCTTGCACTTTGTCATGTCTATGTGATTTGTGTGATTTTGTTATTATTGCTTGAGGTGCGCCTTATTATTCCACCATCCATCCACCCTTGCCGCACTAGCAATTGCTAGTGGCGTGCGTTGCGAAGAGGTGCCCACGACCCTCATTCCGCCATTCTCACCACCTCATCCGCTAGCCTACTCTTCCATCCGCCAAGCGATTCGGTGCATAGCGGCCCGTGTAGTTTCCATCCCGTCTGGCGAAGCATCGCATAGCGGCGTTGCATAGGAGTAGTTGTTAGATTTTTACTTTATTTTCCGCAACCATCAAAACCCCCATCGTTACCTTCGCCCCGAGGACTTCAATCTCAAGTCCTCCTCGGCATTAACTCATCCCTTACTGCGTTCCTCAAGAGACCGACACTCGGGGATTTATTCCCAAACTTTATTACTTGTGCGACCGGTGCGCTTGCCGTAATCCACGCATTAAGTTTTTGGCGCCGTTGCCGGGGAACACAGTCGTTTGAGTTTTTGGAGAGGAAGATTTGAGATAGTTGCCCTTTCCATTTGTATATTTCATGTTTTATTTTTGTTTTGGTTTTTAGTTGTTGTTTTTATTTTATTTTATTCCCTTTCTAGTTTTTATTTTGCTATAGCAGGCTGTTCCACTCTTTATTTGCTTGCGAGTACTTAATTTTTGCTTAGAAAATTCTTGTGGTGAATTCTTTCTTGCTGCACCATGTATTCTTATGCGAATATTCGTTGCCGTTGGTGCGGGGATTATAGGCATAACAGTGATGAGTGCCCCACTGAAGAATGGGAGCATAATTCTCGTGGTTCAGTGTATGGAGCACCATTGTCTTATGGTACTTCATACACCGTACCTCAGTCTTATGGTCACTACTCTTCTCCGCCTTCACCTTTTTCATATTCCTCTCCGGTCCCACCTGGACCGAGGAGTAATGGAAAACGGTGTTTGTGTTGTCATAGCGCCGACCATGTGTTGAAAGATTGCGCAGAATTTCAACGCCAGTTGGAGGCGGATGATGAACCGGATATCCGGATCGTCTCATCCACCTCTCAAATGGCCGCTCCTTCTGATTCTGAGGATGTATCCGCAGTACCACCTTGTCTATGGGGGACTGCTGTGGATACACCCATCCGACTTTCCACTGATCGATGTGATGATATTGTGGTACTGTCACCCTCTATACCTTCTTCCCCTATTTTTGATTCACCCCCGGAGGAACCTGCGCATATTATCTCTGATGATGTTGCTCCTCCGCTTTCTTTGCATGAATTACCTACTCCCATTTCTAGTGAGTTGGTTGTTGATGTTATGCCCTTTGGAAATTTGGAACATGAGGATGCGTCGTGGTGTGACGAGGACATTATTCTCATCAATGGTGAGTACTATGTCTTGGAACACCGTGACGTACCGAGGTGTGATGAGGAAATCCTTGCTGGCGAGGAGGTTTCTACTTCCTTGTTGGATGAGGGGGTCCAAACCACCACCGAGGACCTCGTGGTTTCAGTTTCCCCTCGCCATGACTCACATGACACCGACAGTGATCTATGTTTGGATCCTGCTGAGAGTGATTCCGGGATCACTCTCCCTATTTCCGCTTCTTTTAGTTTTTCGTCTCCTTTATTCCTTGACCCCCCTTCTCCCTCTGCGCCTGTGCGGGTTGACTCCCTGCAGGAGAGTTGGGTTAACAATGAGCCTTGTGCTCAGGTTGTCGGCGAGTGCCTCAGCGTGCATGAGGAGTTTCCTACTCCTTTTGCAGTTGAAGCCTCTACCTACACCTTCGCCCCCAACGAGCTTGTGGTGGACGATACCTTGCTAGGCAAGGATTTGTTTTGTGGTGAGATGAGTGAGGACCAGTGCTCCTCCTCATCTTACTTTCTATTTCCTCTACCTGTGTGTCGCAGGTATTATTATCTAGGTAGAGGGGTAACTGTGCTATCACCGTATCGGTACCCGTTACCGACACGGATATTAGGATAGTTGCCTGTGCACTTTTCTTTTCATAGGCCCATTAGCTAGAACTTTTCTTTTGCTGAATAAGTCGTGCTGGGATGACAATAACCCCAGTGCTTATCTTTCATTTTCTGCATTTTTCTTTTTTATGTCAGCTTAGTTTAGTATTTTCTTTTTGTATATTTCTCTTTTGTTTTTGCGGAGCTCACCCCTGCAGGTATTCATGGAAACTACGCATTAGCGGGGTTGTGATTCTTCGTATGGCGGGCCTGCTCCTAGTTTTCACGCGTCTTCTGGTATGCTCACTAGCTGAGCATTGGGTAACCTCTTCCCTTAGCTCTTTTTGATTTAAATTTCTCTATCATTTGATGTGTTGTTTAGTTTAAGTCTGGGGGAGAGTCAGTTTACCTTTTGTACGTGCACATTTCTTTTGCATGCTAGAAGCTTTTTGAATTTTATTTTGTTTATGTTCATTGCATCGCACACCACTGCACCCACATGAGCGCGAGCTTAGCGGTTTGCGTGTCACGAGTTGAACCTGTATCTTTGTTCGATTTGGAAAATTTATGTGCTAGTTTAGGATTGTGCAACGGAGTAAAATGTTGGCCTTGCTGTGTTTCTAGTCAACTGCTCTCGTTTTGTATAGAAATTTGTGTAGATTTAATTTTTCAGTATGCTTATAGTTTATATTTTTCTATCTGCGTAAATTCGTTTATTCTACTCAAAAGTTGGTGAATCCGGTGTGAATCAAACGGTAGCGTAGGAATGTGTGTAGCCGCCACTAGACTCGTATTGCTTGAGTTGGGAGGAAGGATTATCTTTCTCGGTTGCTAAGAACTTGCCCCAAGCTATTCTTGAAGCATTGGTACATGGTTAGTCTAGCGTGAGCATGATGTAGGCCACCTTTTGGCCCGGTTGATCTTTGTACCCATTCCTAACATCGCCCTTGCTAGCCCCTTTGTGCCTACCCTTCTTTTGATTCAGCTCCACTATATTCGCCAAAGCCTTATAGCCTATCCTAGTCGCACACCCAAGTCGAGCTTAAGGTTTGTATTTTCATGTTGGGTTGTGATGTGGTGATTCTTATTCGTGAAAATGTGGAAGCGCGCCCAAGTTTTATTTGCTGAAATCGTATATTGTGAAAAGAAAAAGTTTACAAAGAAAAATATTTGAAAAAGAAGAAAAAGAGAAAGAAAAAGTTTGATTGAAAATCTTTTTGGAGATGCTTTTGATTTGGAGTAGGCGGTGCACACACCCATGTTGTAAAAGTTAAGTCTGGGGGTGTGGTGCACCCGTGTTTATTTTGGGGGCAGCGGGTGCAAGTTTTGTACGTTAGCTCATTTGGGTTAGGTGCATACCCATCATGTTTATCCTTGTTTTCCTCACCGTAACCCAAGCCCCATTATTACCCGAAGTCCTACGGACTTGCGCTTGAGTTGACTAGTGCCGTGGAGAGAGTGCGAACGGGCAAGCTTATGGTTTCCGACATTGGTGGATTCCTTTGGGGGTAATCTTGAGCCCCGGTCTTCGGCAATGCTCACCTTAGTGGCCTGCCTACTTTCTCCCTGCGTAGGACCGGATGATTCACCGTGATTCCACTTTTGAGTAATAATAAATTTTTGCTACGCATTGTGAAAAATATAAAATATTTTGTATACTTAAAAATTTCCTCTACTTTATTTTTATGCACGCGAGCATGCGACTTCGCATGGTACTCCGTTTTGCAATTTCTTTGTTAGCTAGTTCATTTTCCCCGTCTGCTTAGGTTTTGTTTGCTCGGGACGCGCAAATGGTTAAGTCTGGGGGTGTGATGAGTCCTCTTTATATACCTTTTTTCGGACTCATCTAGGCTTATTTTCTTGTTTTTGCACACCGTTTAGCGCCATTAGCACTTCTTTTGGTTCGCTACGGTTTTACACGTCTTGTGCACTCTTTTAGCCTATTTCTGTGCGTGTGTGTATTTCCCTTTTGCTGTGCATTATATTTAGGTCTGTGACTGCCGTGTCGACATCCCGTCCAGTTTTCCTGCAGGTTCTGGGATCGTGTGGGCGTCCGGCATCGGACTTTCACCATTTTTGGCAAAGGAGTCAGTGGTCGTGCGTTTTTACCCACGCACGACCATCGACCTCTTTGGCGCACGATCATCGGTCGTGCGCAGTCATGACCTCTCCTGAGAAAGTTCTGTCCCGCCATATCGCACGATCACCAGCCATACCGCGCACGATCACTGCTCGTGCGCTGCCGGTCGTGCGCAGTCATGACATCTTTTTCCACTTTTCTGCCTCCATTTCGCACGATCACTGACCATATCGCGCACGACCACTGGTCGTGCGCCAGTGATCGTGCGTGATGTTTATTTCTGCTTTCTATAAATACGCAGGTTCCGCCCTATTTTGAGAGATCGATCAAGTTCCGCGATTTTCCGCCGTTCTTCGTCTCGGACGAGGGTTTCCTCCGTCCCCCTTCATCCTCCACCTTAGGGAGGGTCTCCGGGCAAGCTTTCAACGCCAAATCAACGCCGGAGCATCCTCTCGGCCTCCTCCTTCATCCTAGAGCTTCAAGCGGAGTTTTGACCTAGCTTTCTCCATCAAGTTAGGAGGAGCTGGAGCCGCAATCTACGGGTCATTTCAACGAAGAAGACGGGTCCATTGGGAGTGAGTGACAGCCTCCTCTACCCCGGACGCAGTTGAGGACCGAGCTTGGACTCGGATTGACAACCCGGGATTCCAACCGTGAACCCTCAATAAGGCTTCGGATTCGGTCGATTCGCACACCTCTTCCTCTTGTATTTGATAGCTTAGTTTAACTCTTTGTATTGATAAAGTATACTTTATTGTAGTTAATGATCTTGCACTTTGTCATGTCTATGTGATTTTGTTATTATTGCTTGAGGTGCGCCTTATTATTCCACCATCCATCCACCCTTGCCGCACTAGCAATTGCTAGTGGCGTGCGTTGCGAAGAGGTGCCCACGACCCTCATTCCGCCATTCTCACCACCTCATCCGCTAGCCTACTCTTCCATCCGCCAAGCGATTCGGTGCATAGCGGCCCGTGTAGTTTCCATCCCGCCTGGCGAAGCATCGCATAGCGGCGTTGCATAGGAGTAGTTGTTAGATTTTTACTTTATTTTCCGCAACCATCAAAACCCCCATCGTTACCTTCGCCCCGAGGACTTCAATCTCAAGTCCTCCTCGGCATTAACTCATCCCTTACTGCGTTCCTCAAGAGACCGACACTCGGGGATTTATTCCCAAACTTTATTACTTGTGCGACCGGTGCGCTTGCCGTAATCCACGCATCACTAGGTACCAAGCAAGCCCTAAAGAATATCATTATACTGCAGTTAAAAGGATTTTGAGATATCTTAAGGGAACACCTAATCTTGGGCTTTGGTACCTTAAGAATAGAGACTTTCTACTAACAGGGTATTCAGATGGAGATTTTGCAGGTTACAAAGAAGACAGGAAAAGCACTACTGGCACATGTCAGTTTCTAGGTGGTAGATTGGTGTCATGGAGCAGTAAAAAGTAGACTAGTGTGACAATTTCAACTGCTGAGTCAGAATATGTTGTTGTAGGCAGCTGCTGTGCTCAGCTATTATGGATTCAACATCAACTTGAAGACTATGGTCTCAAGGTAAGTAAAACTCCATTATTTTGTTATTCTACTAGTGCTATTTCTATTGCAAAAAATCCTGTTTCACATAGCAAAACTAAGCATATAGAAATTAGATTTCACTTCATTAGAAATCATGTTGAAAAAGAAGATATATGTTTAGAATTTGTCAATACTAATAATCAATATGCTGACATTTTCACCAAACTCATAGATGAAACCAAATTCAATAATTTCAAAATTGAATTAGGAATGCTGAACATAGAATAGTATGTCAAAATTGACTAAGTGATTCTGTGTCAACACACAAAGTAATTCTGTGTCAACACACAAAGTAATCTGTGTCGACACATAGTAGTCTGTGTCGAAACATAGTAGTCTGTGTCGACACATAGTAGTCTGGTGTCGACACCATTTCAACTGTGTAGACACATTATGTTTCTGTTAGTCCGCCTTTTCACCTTCTGTGTAGACACATTATGTTTCTTTCAGTCCGCCTTTTCACCTTCTGTGTTTTAGAAACATATAAATAGGTCGAAAATAAACCATGTCGACATGCTCTCCATATTCTCGAGACCAAATCCTTGTGTTGACAAGTTCTTCTTTCTAATCCCAACTTTCTTTCAATCCCAATGGCGCCCAAACATGACGATAACATTAACGAGGGTTATGAACTCGTTCGTTCCGCCTTTGATAGCGCAGATCAAGAAATCCAAAATGTGATTACCCTAATCACTGAAAATGGATTAGAATATCTTGTGTCAGAACCAACAAAGATTTGGAAGAAGGAAGTTCTAGAGTTTTATATTGCCGCAACACTGGATTTGACTGCACTAAAGATAAAATCCTTCGTTCAAGGAACAAAGGTCAAACTCACCTAGAAGAGTTTACGAAAGACTCTACACCTGCCATGAGTTCAAGAAGAAGATGAAGTCCAATCTTCCAATACCAGGGAAGCTCTCCAATGGTGTGGACTGGATCCCACCACTAAGATTGGATATTCCATAAACAGGAAAGGGATGAATTTCCAAGGTAAATTTCTTTCAGATATAATAGGAAAGGTAATATTGTGCAAAACTGGGGGACATGATAGGATCTCTACCTACATGTTCAGCCTTATGACCAGAGTCATCTTCAAAATCAACACCAACTGGTCTGTAGTTATCTTTAAAAAGATCAAAGAAAGCATCAAGAAACCAAACCTAGGGAGAATACTAAGTCTCTATCTCGCTGAGACCATACCTGAAGTGATGCACCAGTGTGTAGGATCTAAAATCAATCACATGAGAAGGATGGATTTAAGAATTCTCTCCAGATGGGAAAAGGTGCTCACAAAAGACATTCCTAAATCTCCAAAGAAACTGACCCGGTAAAAGAAGAAACCAACAACAAGTATACCTGAATCTTCTAGTGATTCAGAAGAAGTAGTGACCTTCAGCTCAGATAAAGAACATCCAGAGACTGCTCAAGACAATACTGATGGTGGTCAGGTGCAGGGGAATCAAATACCTGAAAGCACCATCCTCCTGGATCAATTTCAGGGGGAGCCTCATCCTGTACAAGAGCCCACTCAGCTAGAGAGTGAAGTGGCTGCTACAACAATTCTTGAGGTATTGCATGATCTTAATCAAGCAGCTATACAAACTGAGTCTAATATACTATTTGTGCATTTAACTGATGTTGAACAGACAAACCAAGCCAACATACAAACACAGGATCTTGGGATGAAAAACACATCAGCACCTGCTGTTATTCCATCCTCTCCTCCAGAAACTGATGCTCCATCTGTCCACACTCAAACAAAATTCACTCTTGAAGTGCGGTTTCCTAAGATTCAGGAAGTTAGGACTGAGGGGGAGCTTCCTAGGACTGAGAAGGAGCTGCCCTCTAGTCCTAAAGAGACAGTTGATATAGCAAGCTCCTCAGCATCTGATGATGAAGAAGCATCTAATGAAAAAAAGGAGGAAATTAATGATTGTTAAGAAAAGAAGCATAAGCTATAAGAAGGCCTTAAAGACTGTTACTTCACCACAAGCCCCAAAAGTTGACTACAGCTCACTGCTGGTGGCTCTACAGGTTAAATTGGATGAACAGAGACTTGCAATGGAGAAATATATGGATGTAAGCCAAAAAGAACTTCAGTTCACCTTAGCTCAAGACATCAAATCTATCAGATTTGAAGTCAATCAGAATAAGAAGGAAATGACATATTGCTTCCATAAGGGAGGCAATGTTGTAGTCTATCTAGTACAGCAGCAACAGTAGGCCAGGACACAGATAGATGATCTCGTGTTCAAGCAAGGTTATGTTCTGGAAAATCAACTAAGGATGAATGATAATCTAACTGAATCACATAATGTCATACTTACTGAATTACAGAAGACACCCACAGTATTAACTGAAGAAAGGGCTAAAGAGAAATCAGAATTTCTTCAGATACTTAAGGAAGATTTAGCCTCATTCAAGTCTGCTCTTCAAACATCTCAAAGTATAATCTCTGATCAGCTAACAAAGTTCAAGGCTTACTATAAAGAGGGCACTAATTACTTGGCTGATCAAGTTAGATTTCATAAAAATGATCTTAGGGATCATATGGAGAGAGAAGTCATAAAAGGGGAGAGATTATTAGTCACTACAGGCTCTGATCATGCTAAATGGATCACTAATGCCATCAGAGCCACTCTTGGCTATCCTCCTTTATGTGATGATAATAATTCAGTTGAATCTGGCATCCAAGCTGCCGGTCATGAAGGGGGTTAGCAAGAGGTGGCTCAAATCATATACCCCCCTTCTAACTTTAAGGGTATTCAACAAATGGTACAACAGATGTATAGCCCTCCATCAGATGCTCAGAATGTAATAGTTGAGATAGTGGAAATGTCTGAGGCTGCTTTGAAGAAAGAACAAGAAGCTCAGCTTTCCAAGAAAAGATTTAGAGAGCAGGCTGAGTCAAAGCCAGATTTTGAAAGATGGAGTCCTACATCAAGGAACATTATACTTACTGTCTGGCAAGCTGTCAAATACAATATGCATGATAGAGGCAAGTGGTATTCTGAACAAGAATGGACTAAGTATCAACAGAGACAAGAGACTATATATCAGTTCAGGAAGAATCACAAAGCTGGGAAGGTACCTGCTACTGCTGTTGAGCTAAGCAAATACTTCCCTAAGCCTTATCACTATTTTGAAAGACAAAAGATCAAGGCTGAAGAGCTCAAGAAAAGAGATCTGAAAGGAAAGAAGCCAGCTGAAGACACTGAACCAAGTATACAAGCTAAAATTATATCTGGCAAAGGAATAGTTATCAAGGAGCCTGACCATCCTTAGAATAGATTTACTAGATTTTAATTCTGTGTAAATCTATGTTATGTCTTGAACTAAATCTTTGTAATTTTGAACATTGATTGACTTTGTCTTAAATCTGTTTTTGTATACTTAGAATCTGTTGATGTATGTTCATTATGTTTTAATATATTCTGTGAGATTAATGTTACATGCAATGTTTTTATTATTACTCTTGTCTCTAAGATAATGTTGACATCATAATCTTTGTTGTTATTATAAGTGATGTATATCCTTGACTAAGGGTTATGACTTATCCAAATAGGGGGAGATTGTTGGGTACATTGAAAATGTGTACCAGATTTGGAGAAGCCTCACTTAACTCAATAATATTCATCAATGCGTATTTGATGGTATTTTAAGTTACTTTGTGCAGGTTAAGCAATTGTAAAGGAAATGTTCTAAGTACAAGTGTCGACACTTGTAGAAAGCTGTGTCGACACCAGAAGACAGATAGTGTCGACACACAGGACTTGTGTCGACACACATAAAATCTGTCAACAATAATTGTGTCGACACACAGGACTAGTGTCGTCACACATCTGGATTATGTCTACAACAATTGTGTCGACACACACAGGGCTTGTGTCAACACATTCCAGAACTCAATCAAGACTAGAAGCTGTGTCGACACACAGGACTTGTGTCGACACATTATACAGAAGCCATATCAAGAAGCTGTGTCGACACTATGGGAGCTTTGTCGACTTCACCAGGGATTGTGTCGACACTTAATCTATTTGTGTCGATACATATGAAGCAATGACTGGACACATTGCTGACTGAGACAAAGACTCATGGAATGACTGGTGACTTTTTAGGTGTTATGTTCAACAGGGCTGTTTCAAGTGTCAGAGTTGTTAGTAGTTTGTTATAAACCGAATCAGTCGGTAACCTTGGAGAAAGTCTATATAAAGACATATTCTATCATCTGATAGACACAGAACTTTTTGGTAAACAAAAAGAACAGAGAGCTGAAAGTATCCAAGTGAAGAAAGAGACAATCATCAGCAAGTCTCTAAGAGCAAATCAAGATCAAGTTTGCAAGGAGATTTCAGATAAAATTCTGAAGAGAAGAAGGAAGCTCATTGAAGATCAACCTTACTTTGTTCAGATTCAAGAAGCTTTGAAGAAAGCTAAGACAGGTTGAAACTAAAAGTTGTCAGATCTATCAAGAACTGACCAACAAATCTTCTACCCTTTCTCTCTCTACTTGGGTGAAGGTTTCATACATCTTATTATCATTTTATTGTATGGTCTTTTATAGATCTGAGTTGTAGGCCTGGGAAAAGGCTGAGGTAGGGCTGTGTGCCTGAGGTAGGAGAGTTGTCTCTCTAAGTTGTAAGCCTAAATCTATAAAGGCTGAGGTAGGGCAAGGGCCTGAGGTAGGAGTGTGGATTCACTCTGAGTTTTAGGAAACATCTTAGGGTTCTGAGCTGTAAGATCTGAGGATCTGAGAAAGAAAAAGGGAGTTAGGCTGAATCTAGTTTACTGCTAGATAGGCGAAGGGGGAAAGTAGATGTACCCATCATTTGGGGAACCACTATAAATCTGTGTGCATTCTGTGATTGGCTGTGGTAATTTAAATGTTGTACTGTGATAGTTACTGATGATATAATCTATCTTGCATGAGTTTTTTGCCTAAGTATTAAAAAAGAATTGAACCTATTTACCCCACCCCCTCTAGGTGTTTAGGACATCTTGAAACCAATTCTTTCAGTATGGAATCCACACTGTGAAAAGAGGAACTGTAAGGCCTTAAGGTCAGCTTGTGTTGTATTTGTTGTACACTATTTCATGAGTTGATATATAAATGTGGTTTATATATAGTGGACATTCATGGTATGAGTTCATCTTTATTGTTAAAATATTCCGCTAGCATGCTCTAAGTTAGGATGCGTTGGTGTTTTGGTATTAACCTGTGACATCGCCGTCTGTTTGTGGCATATATTGTGGGGGCCCGACCGAACCTTCTATTATATGTTGTTTAACGGGTGGAGTCGTTATAAAACTCACTCTATCTGTAGGATTATTTTTGATCTGAGTTGTAAGCTTGAAATATAGTCAACTTTGTAGATAGCCTATTTTCCGAGGTAGGATCATGTGGTGGATCTGAGTGTAGGGCTATCCTCCTCGCCTGAGTGTAGGACTTTGGATTAAGTATGAGGTAGGTAATTTGAAGGATCACTGAACTGTAGGAGATTTTATCTCTGAGTATAGGGCCTTGGACCTAAGGTAGGACTTGGAGGAGTCTGAGAGATCCAGAGAGATCTGTGTTGTAAGCTCATTGAGCCGAGTCTTGGTGAAGTTTGTCTTGCCTAACACACTGTTAGAAAGGTGAGAGGGAAAGTGAATGTACCCATACCTTGGGGAACTATTATAAATAATGGTGTGCTGGTGTCAATTCTTGAAAGCTAACATAAAGTAAATCGCACAGCTCACCAAACCAAAAGATAGTCACAAAAGACTTAAAAACCTATTCACCCCCTCTAGGTGTTTAGCCACTCTTGAAATAAAGACTTTCAGTGGCCAATGTTTTGTGAGGCCTGTCTCGTAGAGACCTGGGGGCCATTTGGTGAGGCCTATCTCTTGAAGACCTGGGGGCCAATGTATTGAGCTGAGAGCTCGTGTGACCCCGCTTAGGTAGCAGTGAGTGCTAGCCTAGGATCATAACAGGGTTATGAAATGTATGGATGGGAAAGGGGATGCTGACCCGTATCGTGGCTTGCGAGCCGGACGATTTGAGCACGAGAAATAACTGAACTGCACCCAACCCTATGGCGATCGACTTGGATCGAGTCAAAGTGTGTATCCGTAGGATCATCTTTACTTTATCGTAGCATAGGGGCGTTGTCTTTGGCTTCGGCCCTGAAAGACTAAAAGATTAAACGTTGCTGACCGTCGCAACGAATGAAGGTGTAACCCGTTGAGGTCCTGTGCACCGAGAATGTGCCCTGAGAGCACGGGGCGTTGGATGGTCTTGCCAACGTCTAGGGTGATTGGTGATTAAATTGCACATTCTGAATGCCTCTATATATTGATGCTTATTTTCTACAGGGAAGGAGCACCGCCATCCTGAGTGAGGGGTGAGGTTGTTATAATTTGGTCAGCTAATGCTGACCGTTGCCTTGTTTACCATCTTTTGGGTGGAATGTCTTCGTGCAGGTGCATCTGAGCCGAGCGAGAAATAGCGGGCTAAAGCTCATGATTGCTAAGCCGACCCTTGAAGGCCAAAGAGAAATTGTCTGTCTTTATTAATTGTTTCATGTATGGCTTGCCTGCGTGCCGAAGTATGTAAGACATTAATATTTGAGAAAACTTTGTAAGACCTTAAGACCATAACTTTTATGTATTCATTTTTTCATTCCTGTTTGGTTTAGTGGACATTCGTATGGTTGGGTTCTTGTAACAATCTTAAAATACTTCCGTTATGATGCACTCTGAGTTAAGATGCATGTTTGAATTATGGTTTCATTACGTAACTCCATTAACTGTCTGTGGAATATGATATGGTGCTTCGGACGGACCTTCTGTTATATTTTATGTGACGGATGAGGGTGTTACAGTTGCAATGTGTAACAATAAGGAGAAGATGATCGAGATATGCTGGAAATGGGAAAAGAGGGAAGCTAGTGGGGAGATGTGGATATAAAAAATAATCATTTTATATTTTGAAATCAAATAGATTTTGTTGGAATAATTTTCATATATTCATATATTAATATATATTTTTCATTTATGAAAATTTCAATAAATAATATTAACAATACAAGATCTTGAATAACAAGATTATAAGAATTTACAAAATAAAGATATAAGAATTAAAAGAAATAAAAATATATGTATATATAACTTAGAATCGAGCTTGGGTAAGGCGTGCGATCACTGTCCTAAAAAAGTTGCATCGTCCTATGACAGAGCTTTAAACTGATGCTCACTTCTCCAAGGTATAACACTCGGCTAGATCCTGAAACTCCGATGTGCGCGGACATCGAAAAAGCACAGAGCACATGAACTTCCACTTGATGAAGCAAACGTCAAGAAAATTGAAGCATGAAAAATTCCTCCTAAGAGCAAGAAGATGAGAGCAATTTTCAGAGACCGTATATTAGAAACGATTCAGAAAATTCTCCTAAATAGGAGCATCAAAAACGATAAGAAAATAAAACATATAATAAATTACAACGGTTATAATTGGTAAGTATTAATCGTATAGAGAAACGATGGATATCCAACGTATAAGAGTAATGACGAGAAAACGTGTAAAGGAAATCAATGTGTAACGTAATCTGGCAAAGAAATCGACGCATGCTGCGTTGAGTTCTTGTCAACGCACATCGAGTTTTTATCGACACAACTCTAGTCAAAACAGGTCGACGAAGATCATATCAACTTAAGCGTCGAGTCCTTGCCGACGCAAGTCGACACAAGGGGGATTCGACGCATTCTGGTCAACGCATGCGTCAAGTTCTTATCGACGCAAGTCGTCGCAACCAGAGAAAAGTCGACACAACTCAGAATTTTAGAATTCACAAGTGTCAAAACTGTTTTGTACAAAAAAATACAATACAATTCAATTATTCTCCAAATCCGAAATTGGGATCCGGTGCATGCGCGCACGCTCATGTGAGCTTCACAGTTTCTCCTTATATTCCTTTGACCAAATAAGGAGTGAATTACTTTATATACTCACTAACAAGATTGAAAATTTGCATGGTGGGATTATATGATTCATCATTGTTTTCCTCTAAATATTTGAATTCATTCCAATTGATTTTTGGAGTTTTTCATCAAGTATAAGCCCAACACAAAACTTAATATAAATCTCCAATAAAAAGATGTTGTTACTAGCAAACCAAATTTGATTTCTAGCAAATCATTACTATTAGCAAACTCTCATTTTTCAAAATGAATATTTGAAAACCATTTTGTTACTAGCAAACCAACATAAATTTTTTTAAAAAATTAAATTTTGTTTAAAACATTCTTTTTTTCAAATATCCATTTTCAAAATTAAATTTTATTTAGAAATATATTTGATTTCTAATTCCTATAAAGATACGTATATACAAGTTAAGTGTATATAAAAATGTTCGCGTCTTTTTGAACTGCGTCTTATACGTACATTTTCATGAGAAGTGTTCAACATAAAAGTTGTAGATCTTGACGAAATCTATAACTTTTATGTTGAACACTTTTTGATTTGAAGATATTTAGACCCCCAATTATGGCCCTAGAAAAAAGTCACGCCGAACATATGTACGGACGCCCGGGATCGGCGTGACTTTTTTAGGGGACCAAATAGGAGGACCTAAACGACTTCAAATGAAAAAGTGTTCAACATTAAAGTTGTAGATATCGACGATATCTACAACTTTCATGTTGAACACTTTTTGATTTGAAGCAGTTTAAACCCTTAATTTGGGCCCCAAAAAAAATCATGCCGAAAATCTGTAGGGACGACTCATTCCGTGCGTATCTGTTTTCGGGCTTAAATTGGAGGCCTAAATGATTTCAAATTAACAAATGGTCAACATGAAAGTTGTAGATCTCGATGAAATCTATAACTTTAATGTTGATCACTTTTTCAAAAGAAAAACATTTGGGAATTAGAATTCAAAAATACAAAAAAATAAGATTGGTTTGCTAGTAGTATTTTTTGGGAAGAGAAAAAAAATACAAAAAATGGATGAATAAATTTTTTTTTTCTGATTTGCTAGTAACGAAAGTGGGTTTGCTAATAACAGCACCATATATTACTTGTTTTAATATAAAATTTGTAACCATTTGTGAATTCTGAATGACATTTAGGTTGCTCAAAAATCACTTTTTTTTCTGAGATTTTTTTGTAGATTTCTTTTTGTATTTGTAATTAGTCGTGTGCAAAAAGCTCAATCGGGCCTGCTCGGGCCGGGCCTGATTGGGCCCGGGTTTTTCCCAACCGGGTTCGGCCCGGGGTTTTTATCTACCGGGCCGGGCCGGGCTCGGGCTCCCCCGCAAAAAGGGAGCCCGATAAGGCCCGGGCCCGAATTTCCAGGCGGGATTAAATCCGGTCTGTTCTTATTCAGACGGGATTAAATCCCGTCTGTTCCTGCTCAGGCGGGATTTAATCCCCCGCCTGTTAGGGCGGGATTTAATCTCGCCTGTTCAGGTGGGATTTAATCCCGCCTGATTGGCGGGATTTCACCTAGCCCGGGTGCCGGGCTCGGGCTAGCCCGACGCCCGGGCTTTGCCCGGCCTGGCCCGGGCCGGGCACCTGGCTAAAATGGTGACCTGGTAAGGCCCCCAAGCCCGGGCTATGCCCGGGCAAGGCTTTTGCCGGGCCGGGCCTAACCGGGCTTTTTCCGAGCCGGGCCCGGGCGGGCTTTCCGGGCCCTGTCTTTTTGAACACGACTATTTGTAATCATGCTTTGTATTAATAATTATGCTTTGCAAGATATATGCTCCGTTTGGCACGGTGGTGACGGTCATAGACACGCTGGTTATAACTATCGAAATTTCATCCATTTTTGTGTTCAAATCAAGTTTTATTTCTTGATGATGATCACTGTGCCACACTTAGGCTTCGTTTGATTAGGCGGTGGAGGGAGCAGCCGACGGCTGGAGCAGTTGGCGGCTGGAAAGGGAGCATTGGGACCGGAGGGAGGAGGTGAGGTTTGAAACAGAGCGGTGAGGAGTCATTTCCAAGGATCAAACGCCTCCCCTAAGCGACTAAAGAGACGAAGTGGCTTCATTTGGTAGAGCGGTGTCAGTTGTAAAAGGAGCTGTTGTAAAAGCAAGTTTGTAAAGGGAGCTGTTGGAAACTGGATGCTGGAAATGGAGATCTGTTTGATAGTCTGTGTTTGCAAAGCTGTTCAGAACATAAAACCGTTTGGCAAAACAGCGATGGCGTTTTAAAAATAATTTTTATAATAAAATAATTTTATTATATAAATTTTTATATTATTTTTGTATTAATACATGTATTATTTTTTTAGTATATCTACTATTAATAAGGCTCATCCTGTTTTCCGTCTCTTCTCTCCGTCACAGGGTTCTCTATCCGTCGCGGAAGGTAATCGCGGAAAAGCCCCGCCGGCAGTTCCTCCGGCTTCATCTGCAACCGGCAGTTTTCCGTTTGTTCTCTCCGTCATAGGCTGAAATCCCGGAAAAGCCCCGGCCGCTTACCCTGCTGCTACCCGCCGCGCTGCTGAAATCCAGGAAAAGCCCCGGCCGCTTACCCCACTGCTACCCGCCGACTCCGCCGCGTGCCCCATCCTCCTGTCGCGTGCCGCTAACGCTCGCTGCTACGTTGTCTGTCACGCAGGTATTCTCGCGCCGCTTACCACTTCTGGGATGCCTCGGTCTTCACCGCCCTCTTATCCTCACGGGCTCACACTTCCCAGTTCACACCGTGTCTGTGCTTCTCTTTCCCCCGGCCTTCCATTCCATTAATAAGCCCCAGGATGTCTGACCTCGCCACCCCCATCTCCGTCGACAAAATGCCAAACTCTTCTGTCGCCGGTACCGACGAGCTGTTGCAGTTCCATTCCAGAGTACTGTGTTCTCATCTGCAAACACCTCCGTGGAGTTGAGTGCTACGCCACAAGGGCGTGAAACCGGCGGAAAAACCTCGCCCCCAACTTTCCAGCAGGTTATCCACCGTCTACAGGTTTCTCCCATTTCTTACTCATATTTCTGAAAGTTTCCTGTAGAATGTCTGGGCTTCTGAGCGCTTGAGATGCTATCCACCGTCTACAGGTTTCTGACTGACTGAGCGCTTGAGATGCTATCCACCGTCTACAGGTTTCTCCCATTTCTTACTCATATTTTTGAAAGTTTCCTGTAGAATGTCTGGGCTTCTGAGCGCTTGAGATGCTATTTTTTCTGACTGACTTGGTTTGTTTAGTACTATGAATGTGATATGTTTAGCAGCTTATGGTATGAATTTAGCCGAAAGGACTTTTCATCAAGGTAAAGATACTTTCCATGATATTAATAAGTACCTTATTCTGACTATAACACCTGAAGTGCTTCAGATAACTTACTATTATCCTTCATTTGGTAGCTTGAAATTATAAACCAATTTAGGAATTCAATGGATTTTTTTGATACATTATTTGGTTCACTTAGTGAGAATTGCACTTTTTCTTAAAGCTCTACAAACCCTTGGAAAGCCTTCTCAATGTATGTGTTTCATTTTCAAACATAAAATGAGAAACAAAAATGATAGGGTTCGTAACATGCTCTCTATCTACAAGCAACCAAATGAGCCTTCTATTGGTTTAGTCAATGCACATATTAATTTTCTTCGGGAAATAGTTATGTAACATTCATCTACTTTGTTAGTTAGTGTCTTCAGAATCTATTCTCAAGTTTTCATTGCAAATTTTTCCACGTTCATGTTTACAAGCCCGAAATCTGAGCATTTATCTATCCACTCATATGGTAAGGGAGATATCTTGAGAGACTGCCTAGCATTATCTATAATTAATAACGCTCATCCTGTTTTCATCCTGTTCTTTCTGTCACAAGCTGTTTCCCGGAAATAACCCCCGTCGCTTTCACCGCTTCAATCCGCTGGCCTCTTCTTCTTCTCTCCGTCATGCCGAGGTAATTCCCCAAAAAGCCCCTCCACCGCTTCCTCCGACTTCGTCTGCAAGCGACAGCGCAGCCACAATTCTCCGCCGCTTAAGACGACAGCGCCACAAAGATGCTTCCCCGCTACATTTTAAACGCTTCCACCATCTCCTGTAACCCTACTCGCGATCGCAAGAAAACCCTGAATCCCTCCTCCCTGCTCTACAAGCAACAACTTAGGCTCACTTCTCCTCCGCTTTAGGTGAGAGCGCCACGACGAGCCGCTGCTTCACGTGAGAGCGTCACGACCTCTTGCTTTGATACTCTCCTGCCTGCACTGCCCTTCTCCTGTGTTTTCTCACTTCCTCCCCTCAGATCTGTTGGTATTTGCATTTTTGGTGAAGTCAAGAAGGTATTTTCACCAAGTTTTGTTTAATGTGATCTACTTTTTCCCCTGTTTGGTGAAAGAAAAAAAGAAGAAGAAGAAGAAGAGTGAAATAGCAATTGAAAGATTTCTGATGGCGTCTTGGAATCCAGAATTGATCACAATGCGTGGATTTTCTGCATTCCTATAATACCTGTGAGTCCTACAATTTTCGAGCTTTTCTCCAAATATCTTTTCATCATGAAGCATGGCCGGAGGCCGGAGATCGAGATTTTAGGGTTTCGTGTTGTTCTGCTTGAGGCAGTTGCTCAAGGGTGCTTCGTGCTTCTTCTCTATTCTTCTTTTTCATTTTTTTAAAATCTCTGATCATGTTGCTGGATGAAACACATGTATTAAAACTAATAAAGAAAAACAAGCCATCATTGCCGTCTCTTTAGGTAGCTCAAAACTGAAGTAAGCACACAATTGTAGTACTCTTATTGGAAACCCTAAACCCCTGCGAAAGATCCGATCAGGTGGAGGAACGTTTTAGTTTTATGTTTTTATGAGAAAATATGTGAGAATGTGAGATACATAAAATTATTAAGCAAATTGCAGTAGTACTCTCACTAATTCCTATTAAAAGCAAGGAAAACAATGCAATTATACACCAACCCTATCAGACTTTCATTGTTTTAAATTTTTTTTCTTTGTTCTTTTGTTTGAATCCATGGGTGGAAGTGCTTGGAATGCCTTAATTTTCTCATTAATTTATAGAGGAATTCATGGGTGGAAGTTCTAATTATTTTGCATATTATTTGCTCATTAGTATGCTTTGATTTATGCATCAGGTCAAAGCACACTGGCATGTGCCCTTAGTCGGGAACTATATGTTCTGGGATATCTTTCTTATGTGCTTCATGGTGACAACATTAAACATTGTTTGAACTAAGATCTTAGCTTTAATTCAGAGGACCGTGCTTAAAATAAACCATGCTCTTGCTTGATTGTTATTTCATGCATATACAGACAAAGCATCCAAAACTCCAATGTAACAGCATCCAGGTTACTGCACTTGGTGATTAACATCAATGACCGAACAACCAATACAACTTACACACGCACACGGATATAACAAAGAGAATGAGCAAAGAAAATTCACAAAGACTTTGTTTCTTGATTTCTTTCAATTTACTACTTTATTATTATTTTAAACTTTTTTTGATGTTCTCTGATTCCTTGCCTCTTCGCATCAACAGTACCCCAGCTGCGACGGTACATCCGCCCAAACTGATGGATTGCGTCGAAGCAGGCGAAACCCGCTTCTATGCGGTCGAAAGCCTCCCGAAGCAAGCACGGGCGAAGCCCGTGCGAGGCGGGCGAAGCCCGCCTGGATGCGGCCGAAAGCCGCCCGAGAGCATCGAGCACGGGCGTAGCCCGTGCGAAGATGCTCGTATATATATAAATATATATTAAATTATAGTTATTATATAAATTTCTGAAATTTTTGTAATTAAATTTACTGTTTAAAATTTTTGTTAAATTTCTGGCTGGCTTCGCCTCCCTCTGCCTCCCTCCGCCTCCCTTCGTCGGCTGCTTGGCGAAGCATGCGACGGTGGCCAAGCTGCAGCACCGTCGGCGGTGGCCAACAACACCTTCGTTGGCGGCCTGCCGGAGCAACGCCAGCTCACGGCGGTGGTGGAGCTATTTTTCCAAGAAGCTGGTTCCTCCTTGGGGCTGCATGCTCACGGCGGTGGCGGGGCCATTTTTCCAAGAAGCCGGTTCCTCCTGGGGGCTGCATGCTCACGGTGGTGGCATGGCTCGCCGGGGCTGGAACGAGCTCGTCGGGGCTGGAACGGGTTCGTCGAGGCTCGTCGGGGCTGGAACGAGCTCGTCGGGGCTGGAAGGAGCTCGTCGGGGCTCGCCGGGGCTGGAAACGAGATCGCCTGGGCACGAAGCACAGGGTATGGAGCTTCTTCTCCGTGCCTTCGATTTTGCTCTGCTGCTTCTTCTCCATGCCTTGGAAATGAAAACGCGCCCGATTGGTGGCCAGGGGCAGCTGCTGCAAAAGGCGTAATTTCTAAAAGGATTAAAACTACAGTTTTTGGAGCAGGAGGCGGTAAAACAAAGGGCAAATTAGCCGAACGTTTCGTTTTGAGCAAACGAAATGGAACAAAAAGTTAACAAATGTGCCCTTAAAAATAGCTCAAAAGCTTGAAACAGCCATAAATTTTAATTATTTATTATCCCCTTCTGTTTTTGGAGCAGGAGGCCGCCTCTCCAAATTCTAGCGTCAAAAGCTTGAACAGCCTTCTCAAAAATCTTTCGGCTTACCTTCAAGAAACATGAGGCCAGGAAAGAAGGTGGGCATAGCACCGAAGCAGGCAAATAAAATTGGTCTTCTCAAATCTAGCCATTGTGATTATAGGTAAACTGTAAGTTCATAGCCCGAGCAAAATAAAGCCATGCTTCTCTACGTACAGACACTACGTCCCGCGAACCTAAACTCATCTGTCCTCCCATGTTTCCGTTTCTCTATCACTCCCCCCTCACCGGATTGCCGCTTTCGGAAGAAGTCCCGCTTCCACTTTGTAAACTCTGCTGGAAGCGGCAACAGGAGGAGCGGCAAATGGAAGCTCGTCGACATCGATCCAGGTAATCTGTTTCTCCCTTAGCAAGTTCTGAAGAAGCTCTGTTCCTACTGCTTACTTATTCTGGTTTTATTATTTTAGGTTACGTACAGCAGAAAGCGAGCTCATGGTTCCTAAAGGCGCAGACACTACTTTCCAATGTTACCACGCCGCTTGTGAAACCTGACCTGGTAAAGAAGCTGGAGATCAATTGCGATCCCACTGAAATTGAACTAGAGATGTCCTTAGCATTGGAGATGACAGTTGATCGAAGGACACAAATTGGGTATATCTCCTTTGCCGCCGCTGTCTCGATCGAGCAATTTGGGAGGTGAGCGTGAAAGCCTGTTTGTCTTTACGTTGGTTATTTGATGTTTAATTATCCCACTATTGGGTATATGCTACTGATTTTGAGCTAAAGTGTTATCTGATTGTGCAAGGATGGTGCAGAATGAATGGATTGACGGGTAGAAAAATGCAAAAGATTTTCAAAGCGCTTGCACCCGAGAGCATTCAGGATGACGCGAGGAGCTTAGTGGAGTATTGCTGCTTTAGATACTTGTCAAGGGATAACTCTTATTTTCATCCTAACTTGAAGGTCTGCAAGCACCCTGATTATTTGATGATGTGGTTCTTACTTATAAGATATACTGCCTTTTTTCGTATATTTCTGATTTGTTTCGAGATATATCTACCAGTTCATCTTTATTATGGGGGCAACCTAAGAATTTTACTTTGTCTAAAGGAGGATTTTTACGAACGGTTCGGGATCTTTAACATTTGTGTTCAGTTCCACCTTATTTCGCCTCTTTCAAGCAAGTGTCACTGCCTGGTTTCAAAGCTCTTGCTCGCCAAGTTAGAGAGAACAGAGGGAGAACTTGCAAAGAGCAAAACAAATGAGAGGACGAGTACCATTGAAGGGTTGGTGACATCGCCCTCTTGAACCTGGCCGCAACCAAGGATCATGGCGAGGCACGGGTTGACTATCTTGAGACTCATGGGTACCCGAGACAAAATCTCGTGCGATTTTTGTAGTCATTTTGTTCTCTCGCAAAGTTAGGGTTTGAACTTTGTATTATTTCTTATATTTTTCATGCATGGTTGGATTGGTGGTTTGATGATGTTTTAATCATGCACTGTGATGCTCCTTTCGTTATGGTTGTGATTATAATTTTATTCAATACAATGGTTTCTTGTGGAATGAAGTGTTCGTAGATGACTGTGATTGTAATTTAGCGTTTCTTTATTTTCTTTAAAATTATTTAACAAACAATTCTCCAATCATCAATTAACCTAGCAGTTTGATATTCACATCTTAGTGATCTCATCTTCGTGCTCCTCGATACTCGGTTTTTACATACCATTTTTATTACTTTTACCGGTGCATTACCGACACTTTTCCTATGTGGGATTTGCCGCTGTGGACAACATTCAGCGCTCGACAACTACACAGGTTATTGTTGAGTTACATTATATTTCTCTTATGTATTTTTTGAGTATCCTATACCTATATGTAGTTGTGGCAAGGGAGTATATATAACCTTTGTGTTATGGAATGAAGATGGGAAGAACTTATCATTAATTGTCTAGTTAGGATTTTATTCTCCCATATAGCTCTCTTTTGGAAGCCGCAGTAAGGCTCAAAAGTAACCCTGCAATAAACATTTCCACCTTTGAAAAGCCTCTTACTAGTTACGGAACCTGACCTATAATAACTTCTTTTCAGATTTATTACTCGATTCCTCATCCACACCGTCCCTTCCTTTGCATATATTCCCCAGGTTCCTTCTCCAGTGTGTGGTTATTTTTGTTAGCTTGAATATTGAGCTCGTCTCGTCCCACCTAGAAGTATCATTGAGCTCAGCTCTGATCATTCCTTGTCCTATTCAAAATCAATCAAACCGCGCATTCGGGAATCCTTCTCTTCAAAGATCGCTCGAGCTCATCATTCTTAGGAGCATTGATCCTTTGCAGAGTCCCTACGCAGAACCGTTAGTTCAACAACAACAACAACACTAACCACTTCCCTTTTCCCTGACTCTGTCCCAATTCTCTCTAGCCACTTGGGTGTAGTGAGAGATACTGGAGGAAATCTCACAACTATTGGAAAGTTTTATGGCTATCCAGAATGCCTCCACAGTGTAATAATGAGGGATTTTGCCCCTCATCTCCGAGCTTGACAAACTCATTACACCAGTGCTCTCCATTCAACTGAAACCTCAACCACCTGTCCCAGTGTTTTGACTCTGTCGATCAAGTAATCATCTCTTTCTGTTCCTCCTCAGTAGTTTCTTCCACCGAAGAACCAGATTGTTACGTTCCAACGGACCTTGTATCTACCCATCCCTGTGCTCTCATGAAATGGACCCATTTCCCTCCATCCTTGAACCCACGCTCCCAGTCCTTGACTATCTGAGCTCGTTGCCACTAGTTTGCGATCTTAACATTCGCTTCTCTGCACAAGCTATGAGTAACCCACAACAAATACCTATTTTTATAACCATAAAAGGGAAATGACTATATCTTCTTTTTGGCGACGTTTCAACCTTAGAGCATTATCTTAATAAGCTTCTCTAATGGGAGATAAATGAACCATTTGATTCAACCTCTAGCCTTCCTTTCCTTGCTTGATGATAAACTCGATTTAAAGGAGAGATGATATGTTATAGTTTGGGCTAGGGCTGAGATTATACATGCTACTAGAAGGAGTGTCATGTGGAGGTTGGCGCTTGATGATTGACACTTGAACGTCGAGCGGCACTCGACAATTAAGCATTTGATTATCTATTACTTGATGGTCAAGCGGCACTCGACAATTAAGTATTTGATTATCTATTACTCGATAATCAATCGAGCGCTTGATGATTACGTATTTGATCGTCCACCGACGATTGATTGGGGTTCTTGCTCGATGATTACTCATTCGATTGTCGATTAATGATTACTTGATCGTCCACCAAGCACTTGACGATGTAGTAGATCATCAAGCGACTTTTTATTTATCTTATGTTTTTATTTTTTGATAATCTTAAACCTGTATGTAATTGTGGTGAGGGGATATATAAACCCTTCGCATTATGAAATGAAGGAGAGAATAAATCATCCCTAGTTATCTAGCTAGGGTTTGATGCTCCTCTAGAGCTTTGATACAGATCCCCCGATTGAGATCTCGTATGCAGCCATACTACAATGAAGTCGTGGAGGAGATTGAAGTTTTCCTTCATCAATCCTAAGGGACCTATGAAAGTAGCGACTGGGCACGACAGGGATGGAGTTGATCGAGGATCGTGATACATGCATTTCATATGTGGTTTCCACCCTTAAATTCAATGCATTATCATCCTATTTTGTGTTAGATGTGTTTGGAAAGTGTTCATTTTTATATTATATGCATATCTAGTCTGTATGGACATGTTCTTCACCACTTGTGGATTTTTATGGGTGTCTAGAGAAGTTACGATCAAAATCGCTCAGGCCCGCCCGTGCGTTTCACGGCGCATGCGAGTGCGTCTCTTGTTTCCTTAGCTGCGTACTATTTCTGGATCTGAATTTGTGCGTGCGCGCATGTACAATTTTGCGTGCGCGGTCATTTACGTTTGTTTTTATGAAAATAGGATCCGAATTTTCGCATGCAATTGCGATTGCGCAACCTGGGCTCCCAGTTCTCTTTTGCTGTTTATTTCACGCCCGCGCGTGCGCTTATTTTTTCTATATAATTGCTGATTGCGATTTCTGCTGGATTGACCAATCAGGAGCGTCGTTTTTTAGTCTCATTTCTCCCCAAAGCTTTAGTGTTTCTCCCCAAGCATTCTAAAAGTGAATAAGGTGATTTGCAAGGTTCCATTGGAGCTTCATCAGGAGCACTTGACGTGGAGGCGAACTGATCAGAGAGAAGACATGACTAAGAGGAGGTGATAGCTCCCTCCCGTATCATAGAAGTTAGTTGAGGAAGAGTTAGACGACCTGGTGGACAAGTCGTGCTCCCCGATTCTGAGGAAGATCTCTAATTTCCTTTGTATCAAGGAGTAACTTGTATCTTGCTCTTCTCTTTTAGAATATTGCAATCTTATTCGAAGCGTATTCTAAAGCATCTACAAACCATGACCACTGGGTGTAGGTGTTCATAGTTGCATTTTCTATTGTGGATGGTTTGGAAAATATTGTTGATCTTGTTTGTGCTCTTCTTAATGTATTTGTGATCTTTATGTGTCTGGATGTTGCTGTGATGAGATTTTGAGTTTGTTTTGACTTTGTTATGAATTGAGTGAGCTTTTGATCTAGAGAGCATGAGTTTGGCTTTGCAAGTGCAATGTGAGTGTGAGGTGGTAAGGGCGGCCCTCATTGGTGATTGTGAGTGCAAGGCGGTGTTGGCGACCCGTGGAGTGAGCAAAGAGGTGCTTGTGGCTCTCAAGTGATTGAGAGTGTGAAGCGGTGTTGGCGATCCGCGGAGGTGCGAAGTGGTGTTGGCGACCTGCGAAGGTGAAAAGCAGTGAAGGCAACCCCCACCCTTAACTTATTTTCTTCTTGTAGTTTCTAGAAAACCCCCATCAAATCAATGCTTTCCTGCCATAGCCTTTATTTCAAGTTTTTATCAAGAGATAATTCCACTCCGCCGTGCTCCGCGTGAAATTGATACTCGGGGATTCACTTCCCGTTTTATTATTAATTGTACGATCGCTCCTTCCATGTGACGCATCAAATCGTGGCGTGTAGGATCCAACGCTGTCCAATAGAGATATGTGGTGAGAGCCCTAGGTGGGTTGTCTGGGTCATGAAACGAGAGAGAATACGTTTGATTTCTAAATTCTTGTCTTTTCCATTCAAGCCAAAATCCCTCAATATGGTGAGACCCCATTCATGCAAAATATCGAAATCTCCCCTCCCCAGTCTTAACCGTTAGTAAAATATTCAAAATGCAAAGGAAATACAAATAGGTATTAAGACTCCCTCAGGTTTTATGATCAAGCTTGTGCTCAAGCTTATTATCAAGCTGCTGCGGCAGGTGCTAATACTCTATAGTCAAGTCGAGATCGAAGAGAAGAAATTGCATTGCATTAAACAATAAAGATACAATCGAGAAACAAGTTCACGTAAAGCATTCGGAGGCTGGGTCCTCCTTGACATTCCACTCTCCAAGAGAGCCACAACCTAAGAATCCAAAAGTGCTCATCTAAGGAAACTACCACTCATATATTTAGACGAGTAGGGGAAATAGAAAGTATAATAATGCCCATGGGCTACATAGACTAATAATAACATGTGACAGCTGCATCGTATCAACACGTCTTACCCGAAAAATGTTGTTGTCCTCAAGGTTGAGAGCTAAAGGGGTCGTCAGAAAGCGTCAACAGATCTAGTTCTTCAGAGTCAGGATCAGTATCTTCAGCTCCCAGCAACACACATAGATTCCTGAGAGGGCAGACGTGGTTGGGCGAGAATGGTTGCTGGCGGCGAGAACGGTTGCTGGCAACGAAAGTAGAGGCCCTTGCTACGAAGCTCTTTGTGTTGTTGGTAAGATATATGATGGGGCTGTTAGGGGGCATGTGGACGTGGAACTAGCATATGTGGAGGCAGAGTCAGTAGCTGGGGCCCAGGTGGGGGCAAAGGGCCCACATGTGTAAGAGGTGGCCATAATGTTTGCGGCAATGGGGGCGGCCGGGTAGCGGAGGATGGTGGGGTTGGGTAGAGTTCTTCGTCGAGATACGTAGTCTGCTCCAGGTGGGGGCAAAGGGCCCACATGTGTAAGAGGTGGCCATAATGTCTGCGGCAATGGGGGCGGCCGGGTAGCGGAGGATGGTGGGGTTGGGTAGAGTTCTTCGTCGAGATACGTAGTCTGCTCCATTGCGCGGGAAAGAGTAGTCGGGTTGTGGACCCAAAGGTGCGCACGGATGTTGGGGTGCAGACCCGCCAGAAAATAGCCCAAGTAGTGGTCTAGGGCCAGATCGGGAACATGCGTTGCGACCGCGATGAATTCGTCGATGTAGTTTGCCACAGAGTCAGACTGGCAGACAGAGCTGATGTACTCAAAGGCATTACCCGCCTGACGACTGTCATAGTGTCAAAGGAGTTGCTCCTTCAATGTGGGCTAGGAAATGCCTAGTACTCGCTGATGCATCCAACACACCCAATGGAGCGCTGAGCCTGCCATATAAATAGTGGCGAGGGAGACCTTCTGGTTGACGGGGGTGGACTGCAGGTCGAAGAACTGCTTGGCACAGACGGTCTACCCGAGAGGGTCGGTGCCATCGAACACAGGAATCTCAATTTTGTGGAAATGGGTCGGGGAACTGTCCTACTCGGGGGTGCAAAAACCCCATGTGGTCGGTAAGATATATGATGGGGCTGTTAGGGGGCATGTGGACGTGGAACTAGCATATGTGGAGGCAGAGTCAGTAGCTGGGGCCCAGGTGGGGGCAAAGGGCCCACATGTGTAAGAGGTGGCCATAATGTTTGCGGCAATGGGGGCGGCCGGGTAGCGAAGGATGGTGGGGTTGAGTAGAGTTCTTCGTCGAGATACGTAGTCTGCTCCAGGTGGGGGCAAAGGGCCCACATGTGTAAGAGGTGGCCATAATGTCTGCGGCAATGGGGGCGGCCGGGTAGCGGAGGATGGTGGGGTTGGGTAGAGTTCTTCGTCGAGATACGTAGTCTGCTCCATTGCGCGGGAAAGAGTAGTCGGGTTGTGGACCCAAAGGTGCGCACGGATGTTGGGGTGCAGACCCGCCAGAAAATAGCCCAAGTAGTGGTCGAGGGCCAGATCGGGAACATGCGTTGCGACCGCGATGAATTCGTCGATGTAGTTTGCCACAGAGTCAGACTGGCAGACAGAGCTGATGTACTCAAAGGCATTACCCGCCTGACGACTGTCATAGTGTCAAAGGAGTTGCTCCTTCAATGTGGGCTAGGAAATGCCTAGTACTCGCTGATGCATCTAACACACCCAATGGAGCGCTGAGCCTGCCATATAAATAGTGGCGAGGGAGACCTTCTGGTTGACGGGGGTGGACTGCAGGTCGAAGAACTGCTTGGCACAGACGGTCCACCCGAGAGGGTCGGTGCCATCGAACATAGGAATCTCAATTTTGTGGAAATGGGTCGGGGAACTGTCCTACTCGGGGGTGCAAAAACCCCATGTGTTCGGGAACAGTTGGAATTTGTGGCAGTGGAGGAGGGGTCGGAGGGAGATTAACTTCTGCGGTAAGTCCTCAAAGGAGGAGCGTGAGATCCACCAACTAGGCTTCAATGTGATCCATGTGCTGAGAGTTTGAGATGAAAGTGGTGAAGGTGTTCTCGTCGGCGTGGAGGGCCATTGCCCGAGTCGTGAGCATGAACAACAACTAGGTGTGGTGGCGAGGAGCACCGGAAGGCTGCAATAGCTGTAGGAGGGTGGGTCGACACAGCAGAAGGCAACGAGAAGCGGCCCCTGGAAGGCCGGTGTGAATGCTCAGAATTGTTGGAAGCAACGGGCTGAAGGGCGTAGCAAGGTGGAGAAGGCTCCTGAGGAGGTCGACGACACTGGATTTGGCGAAAGTGCTGCTGGAAGCCATAGGCGGTGCTGGAATGGCCGGAGCAGTCGGCCGAGATGAAGAACGGGGCCAATCAGACCAGACGATGTGGAACAACAGATCAGGCGATGCAGAACAACGACGTGAGGAAGCGACGAGTGAACGACGCGACAGAGTATATGATGCATGTGGAGTAGACGATGCAGTTGTGCGGATTCGGCGGTGCGTCGGCTCAGGACGATCGAGCAGAAGGGCTGCTGGAGGCGACACAGGCTGGATTGTGGAATCCATAGCGATAGAAGCGAGCTGATGGATCGCGAAATCCGTAGCGGCGGAAGTGGCACTAGCGGAACGGAAGGACGCAGGCGACGGTATTAGGGTTCAGTATAACCCTAATCGAGGGCAGGTAGGCCGAGTTGATACGCTATAGTAGAGTCTAGATCGAATAGAAGAAATTGCATTGCATTAAACAACAAAGATACAATCAAGAAACAAGTTCTCTCCAAGCATCCGGAGGCTGGGTCCTCCTTAACACTCCACTCTCCAAGTGAGCCGCAACCTAAGACTCCAAAAGTGCTCATCTAAGGAAACTACCACTCATATATGAGCGAGTGGGCGAAATATAAAGTACGATAATGCCTATGGGCTACATAGACGAATAATAGTATATGACGACCACATCGTATTAAGTGCACAGAGGTCTCCATTGTAGGCGAGCCAATGAACGAATTCAACTGTGAGACATGGAATTTGTCTTGAGTTCGGGGCTCAACTGGAAGCTGAAGGCAGTAGGACACTTCACCAATCCGCTGTAGTACCTGAAATGACCTGCAATACTTGGTGACCTTGGGGACTTTTGTGGCGGATGCTTGTCGATAAGGATGACATCTCAACCATGCCCGAGCACAAAGAAAAGCTCGCGGTAACATGGTTGTCAGACTTCTCCATTTGTTTCTCGGCCTGAAGTGGGCGCTCCCGCGATATAGTGAGAATATGGTCGTTGGTCTGAATGTCGTGGTCCACGACCTCCACCAGAGTGGCACCGCCACCAAAAGTCAGTAGGCAAGGTGGATCCCTCCCATTAACAGGGAGAAAAAGAGCGATCAGTAGGGAATTTTGGTAGGAGGTATCGTAGCAACACTCAACTCACGGAAGTCAATAGGCAAGGTGGATCCCTCTCATAGATAAGGCAAAAAATGAGTGGTTTGCAGGAAATTTTGGTAGGAGTTATTGTAGTAGTACTTTACTAACGGGAGCCAACAAGTCCAATCCTTGGGGCGATCACCCATGGCACAACGAAGGTACATTCCGGTCGTGCGCCCTAAATCCATCACTCGAACCTTTTGGATTACGTGTACATGCATGAGACGTGCATGCAGAGTTGATCGAGTCGAGCACAAAGTGTAAACCTAAATTTCCCTCTACGCACGGCCATGTGCTGCAAACCGCATGACCGTGTGTTCCTATAAAGAGAAGAGGTAAGAAAATTAGTGTATTGTTTGTGATTGGGCGTCTTCACACATGACTGTGCGCCCGATCATACATGCCATAAATTACAGATAACAAAATTGAAGCACAACCACGCACATCGAGTGCACGATCGTGTGGCCGGTGTAAACTCTCTTTTTTATTTATTATTCAAACTGTGGATCTCAATCCAATGGCTCGGATCCTACCCTAGACCCTTTAGGTCACAATATAGAGGGTGGGTATGTAACACCTTAGCTTTCCAATTCTAATGCCTGGGCATTTTATGACAACAATTGTCATATGCCTGGGCATTCTATGACAACAGTTGAGCATAATTTGAAGAGAAAGCAAGAGGAATACCCTCTGTTTAAGTTAATGGACCAGTGATCTTTAACCGATTAGGGCCCGATCGACAATTGTCGACCAAGTGAGCTAAACCGCAATTGGCGACCTACGATCGACGACTGAGCGCCGATCCATGATCGTTGATCGGGTGGGAGTCGATCAAAGAATGTCAACTGGGAGGGAACCGATTAGTGCTCGTCGATTGGTGAAACCGATCAACAATCATTGACGAAGACAATATAAATGTGATGGGTCCTGCGAGTTTCAAACGAACTCGATCAATACTGTAGAACAAAAGAGGAGTGATCCGATGGTTGGGGGCTCTACTCGAGACTCACTTAGGTCGGGTTGGGGAAAAGTCAAAACACACTTTCTAGTATTTCCTGAAAAATCTAATAGCAAGAGAAAGTGACTGAAGGCAAAAACCTAGCTTGGGCGATCTTGTTGCTGGAGCAGACTGAAGAGAGCTCCAATAGTAACGACTCTTCTCTCCGCTCTTAGCCTCTTAGGACCGTTGTATTTGATAGGAAAAGATCAAAATTGCTATTATTCACATCAACAATAGAGTATAAATACATGTACATGAGATGGCGATTACAACACCCATGGTGAGCTTAAGATACGTTTACCATATAGTGTGGACATTATATCTAAAACCCCCCTCAAACTCACGGGGGATTATGAAGGTGAGTGTAAGATCAATCCTTCACTCTAGAGGGGGGTGAATAGAGTGTTTTAAAATAATTTTGCAAATATGAAAATCATTCTAGCAGTGGAAGACTTAATTTAGATAGTGTAGAGTGCTTGACAGAAATTAAAATAAAACAAACAAAAGAGCAAATCCACTGCACACAGCAAATAGAATAGCAAACAACCAGAAGACACAAGGAACTATAGTAGTTCCCCAAAACCTGAGTACATTCACTCTTCTACCACCCTTGGTAGGAATCCACTGCAGGATGAGTTGATCAGGTGTCCTGGGTACCAATGAGCTTTTGATCAGGTGCTCAAAAACCAAACCAGATTTTTTGATCAGGTGTCTTGCCACCAATGAGTTTTGATCAGGTCTCAGGAACCAAAGCAAAATTTTTGAAGGGAGTTCAAAAACCCTTTTACAGGAAAGGAAAAAGGAAAATGGTGAAGTTGTCTTCTCTGTCAACAATAAAAGAGAAGCACAAGTGGATGAGATGTTGTCAAAGCTCTCCCTGAGATTAGCAAGAGTTCAGGAGCTAGAAACTTTGCAAGGGTGATAGGTCTTCAATGAAAAGAATGCTCCAGCAAAAGATGATTTCAGCAAGAACTGAAATGTTTGTTGTCTGGAGTGTGAATGATGAAGACTTTTTGATCAGCAGGAATCAGAAAGAAAACTTGTTCTATTTTCTGAGTTGTTGATCTCCTTTTTCTTTCTGTATATGTTGTTCTGTGTGTACTGCTGTGTATATGTGTATTCTTGTTCTCTCTGAATAATAAATCCAGTTGTCAAATCTTGATGATAGCCGTTAGCAAAGTCATAAAAGCTTTCCTTAAATGTCAACTGTCTCTGGAGGAAAAAACCTAAGTACATTCCTTCTTTGTCTCCTTGAAACTTGCTCCAGATTTATTATAATGGCTAGAAATCTTCTGCAATAAATGCTCTAGTGGAAGACATTTGAAATCCTTATCAAACTGACAAAATTCCAGAAATCGTCGATCTCAAAAGATAATCGTCGATCTGAGCTCAACTATCGTTGAACTGAACTCAGAGATGTTGGAATTAGACTAAGACAGAGATCGTCGATCTGAGCTCAGAGATCGTCGAACTGAGTTCGACGCCTCGTCGACTTGAGCTCAGAGATCGTCGAACTGAGTTCGACGCTTTGTCAACCTGAACTCACAGATAGTCGAACTGGGTTCGACGCTTCGTCGATCTGAGCTCGACGACAAGTTGAATTCATCTTCTGGGCTTCTCATCTGAACTAGGAGGTCTTGGGGAAAGCTTCCAACTTAAGTCCTAAGCCTTAGACCTAACTAGTTGACCTTTACTCTATACAACAAGGTCAAAGCAACAATCCTATAGACATAGTGTTCCTGACCCAAATTAGTAATAGGGTGTTCCAACAGATCATACACCATGAGTTTGAATAATAGATAGGGATGCTGGGTCCGCGTATGTGGCTTAGTGATCAAATTTACAAGCTGATGTTCGGAAGGAACAAAGTAAGGAGCAAGAGTGCCATGACCATGCTGCTCACGTAGGAAGAAAGCATCCACCCCAATATACTTGGAGAGTGAGTGCTTCACTGGGTTTAGAGTAATCTGAATGATGCCGACGTTATCACAGTGGAGTGAAGTGAGAGTTGGAGAAGAGATACCAAGGTCCTCAAGAAGCTAACAAAGCCAAATAATATCCTCATTGATGTTCTATAGGAACTCTGACTGTGATAGAATCCGCTCTCCCTGTTCTATTATATGAACGAATTCTTTAATGGTTTCAAGTAGTTCAACCATAGGAAAAAACCGCCGTAGAGTAGCAGGAGCGCAGTGAGGAAACGACGTAAGTTGGCAAGCAATAGTCCTACTAGAGCAGGAAGTTCAGTGGTTCAGAGCAGCAGGCGGTAGTTAGAGAGGAAGCAGTAGCCGGCTAGTAGGCGCAATTGATTGATGAAGTCAGAGTCAGTGTTAGTTAGTTCAACTAGAGTTACAAGTAAGAGCCAGAAGACGGAGCAGTAGCCAGAGAAAAGCAAGAGCAACAAGGCAAAGAGTGGTCTCAGGCATCCGTAAGAAGCAAGGTTGCAGATGCCGGATGTCGGGGACACGTCGATTTGGGTTTTTCATGTCGGTTTTTATATATCGGGGGATATATCAGGGATATTTCATATATCGGGTTTTAATATTTAATTATATATATATAATTATGTTTTTTATTTTATTTTATTGATATTGCTATATTAACAATTGAACACCTATTGAATTTTTAAATCTTACAAACTATCAAGAAGCTTTTATCTTACACAAATTAGAACAATATAACGCAATAAGTAAAACAATGAACAAACATACATTCTATTAATATCAATTTTAAATATTATGTTTTAAACTATATCAATAACAACAAAAATTAAAAACTAAATCTCAAACATACCTTATTCTTCATCTGTCTGATAATCATCCACAGTCGGGAATGTATATAAAATACGATCATCATCTGACGAACCTGGCGACTCAAGATCCGCCTCGTCCCTCTCAGTCGCCTTTCTTTTTCCCTTTCTCTGAAAAGTGATGGCCACTTCTTTGCTCTTCATTATTCTAGATGGTCTCCGCGCTTCCACATCAGTGTCGAAAATATCTCTAAGTTGTGCTCACGTCAACCCTTCTCCCGGAAAGATTTCATCATCACCATCTTCATTATCATTCTCGTCTTCACCAACATCCACCATCCACTCATGTACCTTACTAGAATCTAAGCTCTTGGCTGCTAAAGGATCTCGAGATGCGTCAGAATATTTTGACTTCAACAAAGCATTAAACTTTACGAAAACTAGATCATTCAATCTTTTGCTGTCGAGTCTATTCCTCTTCTTAGAATGAATCTATAAAATTTAAAATATATAAATAATGCATACAATCATATACTGTAAATTGAAAGCATATATATAAATAATGCATACCATCTCAAAAGTGCTCCAGTTCCTTTCACAGCCAGAGGAAGTAGTGGTCAGACTCAAAATCTTCATTGCCATAGTCTTAAGATGAGGCGTAGCAGCGCCGTTAAGCTCCACCAATGCACTGTGAAAAAAAATGAAATAAAAAATTATTAAAGTGTTGCATCATTGAAAAATATTGAGTTAATATAAATTATACCTGGATTTAAGTTAGGACTTTATAGTTGCCTTTTTGCCATCTCTTTACCAAATAATCCTTGTTGGTATTGGTAAAGATCAAGCTCAACACTAATGTGATCCTGCGTAGAAGGATCTTTCTTATAAATTCTCGAGAGACACTCAACAAAACCACTCATAAATTTCCCGTCATCCTCAATCTCCACTAGACTGGAATAATAAAAATATGAGTTTAAATAATATCCGGCTAGGTGCAGAGGGCTGCACATCTTGTTCTCCCATCTGCTATCAATCAACTTCCATATAGGAAGGTATTTATTCTCTTGGTGATCAAGAACAACAACTAACTCCTCCCTAGCATTTTTTGTCTCCATATAACAAACCCATGGAAGGTGTATCACCATCGACTCTTCTCAAAACCTTCAAAATTGGGGTGAATATACCAACAATCAACTCCACATTCGCCCAAAATCTTGAGCTCATCACTATCATTGCAGCCTAACAAATGCAAAGTAAAAATAACTTGAGAGTTTCAACTTTCAAAGAATATTTTAAATTAATGTTTAAGTAATCACATTGTTACCTGCTTCCCCCCAACACTGCCGGCTAAATTTGTTGCTTCCCACTTTGCAGAGGTGAATAGTCACCTCAACTGTTTCTTCTTCTCTAAGATACTTTCTAAAGATAAAAATGCCATAGCAAATCTAGTCACACCGGGTCGAATAAGTTCGTGAGAGTCCAACTCTTTCGTCGACTCTCTAAACATGTCGAGAGAGATGGTATGACCGTAGATGAAGACAGAGAGTTGGCGTCCCAAGGAGATAGCACTCTTGATCGGCTTTAACTTTGATATATCTTGCAGCAATAGATTGATTGTATGTGCGGCACAACATGTCCAAAAAATCTTTGGCCTCTTCAAAGCCATAAGCTTTGCTGCAGCCATATTATTGGACGCATTGTCCATCACAATCTGCAATATGCTATCCTCTCTTGGGCTCTTAGGGCTATCAATCGCCTCATCCAAGAAATCAAAGATGAACTTCCCATCGTGTGTGGAGGAAGAGACATTCTTTGAAAGCCAGAATGCCACTCCAGAACTACAATGTATCACAATGTTCATCACACTTCTCCCCTTCCGATCAGTCCATGCATCAGTCATGATGGTGCACCCATTCAATCTGCAAGTCTGGGTGAATGTGCCCAACATCTCCTTCGTCATCTCCACCTCCATCTGTAAAAATTTCTCTCTCATCTCATAAGGAGTAGGGGCCTTCATCCCTGGTCCACATAAACCAATTGCATGTGTCATCTGCTGGAAAGAGGTATATGACATTGAATGAGGTGCCATTTTCATATGCCCATCTGGCAACATACAACGCCGCATCATCTCTAGCCTTCTTTTTGTACTTGCTCTCAATCGTACTCTGCTGCAAATCTTTTCCCTTACTTGAATCCGCAATAGTGTGAAGAAATTGGTCCATTGGTCCCTTGGACCATGCCCATGAATGCAAACTCCTGCGAGTAGCAGACTCATCTGTCTCGTCATCCTGTGCTCCAACTACCACCTCATTCAAGCTTGCTTGCAACTTCACATTCTTCAATCTCTTGCTCTCTAAGTTTGAGTTGAGGGCCGACTCAGCTTTCGCCTTCACTTCCACAGGTACTTGAAGGCATGACTTGACATTACCCTTCCACCCAGCAAGGTGATGTTTGAAGCGGGTAATACCACCATTCACCGTTTGCTTGCAGTAGTTGCATTTGATTCGGTTGGTGTCATTTGCAACCAACTTCTCACCAAATGCTCAAAACGGATCTCTACCAGTAGGTACTAAGGAGTGCGGCACCTCGCTAGATCTAGCAGAAGAAGTCATTTCAACTCTACCGTAAAAATAATAGGAATCATTAGATTATTAGCAATAATAAATTGACCCGCACATGATAATTAAAAGACGTGAACATAGATTGAAACATACATTGAAACCTAAAAGACACAAATATAAATGCTATGAAATAATCTAATTGAACAACACTTTGTAGATTATAAAACACATTGCATTTTAGGGCCGATTTAGCTGCAAATTTGGTAGATGTCCTAAACTTCTAAATGATTGAACAACACTTTGTATTCTATCATCTTAAAGCAAAAATTAGGAAGAGCAGGAAAGGAGAAAGAAAGTGATGCATAGAAGAATCCTACATAAAAAGTGATTGAGATTAAATAGGTTTGCGTCCGAAATGCATAGCAGAATCGTACATAAAAATGAAAAGAAAGTGATGGATCATGCCGGGAGTTGAGGTTTTGCTAAACCAAAGTAGATTATAATTGTAGAAACCAAATGAAGATCAATAGAAATGAAGAGAAAATCAAAATGCATTGCTTAAAGTAAAATCTTTTTCCCGATCAAACACAGTAAAAAATCAACCATATAGCTTTTTTATTAAGCAAAGATTAGGAAGAAAAAACAAAATCCTACATAAAAATGGAAAGAACGTGATAGAGTAGGCCAAGAGTTGAGGTTTTGCTCAAACAAATTAGATTATAATCGTACAAACCAATGCAGATCAATCCAAAATGCATAGGTTAAAGTAAAAAACTTTTCCAGATAGCTTTTTTGAGGAAAAGTATACCTAAAAGGCATAGATAGACCAAATGCATTTCTTAAAGCAGAATCCAACTTTTGCAAATGCAGAAATGATAATAAAATGCATATTTATTGCAATAATACCTGCCTCTTGGAGAGATCTTATTGCGCTTACAGAAGATAGAGATGAAGATGAAGCAGTTATGCTTCTGAGAATAGATTGCGTTGCCAAATGTCGGGGTTTGCCACCTGCGATGGAGATGAAAAAGGTTCGCGATAATGGAAACAAAGATAAAATCATGCAGAGGATGGGGATAACGACATTAAAATGCAACTCCGTCTACAATGGAGGTTTCATGCACCTTCAATATTGCTGCAATGGAGGTATCTGGAGGGGTTCGTTGGTTTTTAAGAACAACGGGATGGTTGCTTTGATCGGACGGACGCCGTAGCAACGGGAATGAGATCCAGCCGGAGCACACAGGAAGAGAACGAGCAGAGAGGACCGAGGAAGAGCCGAGCGGGGAAGATCGGAGCGAGGAAGATCGGAGCGAGGACGACAGAGCGAAGATGAGATTAGGGCAGACGGAAATGATATTTGCGGCCTTGCGGGTGTCGGCGTGTTTAAAGACGCGAGTTTTTTTTAATTAAAATTTTTAAGATATCGGGTGGCTAAAACGGGCGATATATACATAAATATATATCAGAAACGGGCGATATATCAGCCGGTTTATTCAAAACGTTATGAGGGAGATTTAAAACGGTAACGTGATGTTTTAGGTTCAAAACCTATATATCGGCCGCCATGTTGGCCGATATCTACAACCTTGGTAAGAAGCTAAGCGGCAGGCTTGAATGAACTATTCAGTTCAGCTCTTGATAAAAGTTCATCCCGGTTTGCTTCTTCTGTCCTGAAGTTGGTAAGCCAGAAAGGAGATCTATCTATTGAAGTAATGCAGTTTAAGGGCTTAGTAGAGAGAACAGACTGACCAGAGAGCTTGATACGCTCATATGGAGGGAGTAAAACATAGCAGCACAACAACACTCAAGCCTTTATTCCACTATAGTGGGGTCGGCTATATGGATCCTTTGTTTCCATTGTGCCCTATCTTTTGTCATAATCTCACTAATGCCTAAGTACGTCATGTCATTCCTTATAGTTTCATTCCAAGTCTTTATTGATCTACCCTGTAAAGAGAGGCCTCAAACCTTGTATATACTTCTTGAATGAATAGTTACAAGTATACATACACTTATATAGGAGAAGAATGAAGAGAGAAATCCTAATACATGATGTGAGACTAATACAAGGAGAGAGAAAGGAGAAAACATGAGCCCTTAATTGGGCTTTTCTAACACTCCCTTGCAAGCTGGAGCGTACAAGTCGTAGGCACCAAGCTTGGATAAAAACTGATAGTATAGCGGCCTGGAGAGAGCTTTTGTCAGGATGTCCGCAACTTGGTCGGTAGCAGGAACATGCTCCAAATCTATCTTCTTTGGTTGTACCTTTTCCCGGATAAAGTGACAGTCAACTTCGATATGCTTTGTGCGTCCGTGGAAAACCGGATTCTTGGCAATATGAATTGCTGCCTGACTGTCACAAAATAAGGTTGTCGGAGATGAGAGACGAACACCCAAGTCTCCCAGAAGGCCTTCAAGCCAGGTTAGCTCAGAAACAGCAGCAGCCATAGCTCGGTACTCGGCTTCAGCAGAAGAACGCGCAATCACAGTCTGTTTCTTGCTACACCAAGTTATGAGGTGTCCACCAAAGTAAGTACAGAACCCATTTATGGAGCGCCTATCATCAATAGATCCTGCATAGTCAGCGTCCAAATACGCGACAAGAGATAGAGATTTGGATGGCTTGTACACAAGTCCTTGTCCGAGGGCGATCTTGAGATATCAAAGGATGCGCTCGACCGCTTGAAGATGAGTTGTCCGAGGAGCGTGCATGAATCGACTCACAACTCCCACAACAAATGAGATGTCTTGTCGAGTCACCGTAAGGTAGATCAGCTTCCTGACCAAGCGTCTGTAATATTCCGGATTTGTAAGCAGCTTGTCAGAGTCAGAGCTATGGGTCGAGAGCTTGTGATTGACGTCCATAGGAGTCTCCGCAGGTTTGCACCCAGAATAACCTGCATCGTGAAGGAGGTCCATACGGTACTTCCTTTGAGATAACACAAGACCATCAAAGCGTCGTGCGACCTCGAGCCCAAGAAAGTACCGAAGGTTGCCCAGATCTTTGGTCTGAAAGGCGGAATTTAACTGTTCCTTGATCTGTTGTATTCCCGCCGTGTCGTTGCCATTAATCAGGATATCGTCAACGTAGACCAGAAGAATCACAATCCCGGTTGACCGATGTCGGGTGTAGAGAGAAAAATCAGCCGAACTCCGAGTGAAGCCACTAGCACAGACCACCTTACTGAATTTGTCAAACCACGCACGCGGGGATTGTTTGAGACCATAAATGGATTTCCGAAGGTGACATACCAAAGACTCCCCCGTGGTCTCAAACCCGGGAGGTTGTTGCATATAAACTGTCTCCTGTAGATCGCTGTTGAGGAAGACATTCTTAATATCCAGCTGATAAAGGGGCCAGTGACGATGAACAACCAAGGAGAGAAGAACGCGGGCCGTGTTCAATTTGGCCACGGGAGAGAATGTTTCCTCGTAATCAAGGCCATGTTGCTGAGTAAAGCCCCGTGCCACGAGGCGGGCCTTCAGGTGGTCGACAGTGCCATCCGCCGTATGTTTAATAACGAAGACCCATTTGCAGCTAACAGAGGTGTGGCCTTCAGGAAGAGAAATCAGATCCCAGGTTTGGTTAGCCTAGAGAGCCCGTTTCATCGTTCATAGCGGCCCGCCACCCTGGGTGTTGAAGCGCCTCCTGCACAGTGTTAGGTATAGAAATAGAGGAAAGAGAGGTGGCAAATGCGCAGAGAGGCGGTGTCAGCCGATGGAGAGAGACGTAGTTGGCCAAGGGATGAGCTGTAGAGATGGGAGCGGGATCTGCCGTAGCCGAGGTATCGCTGGTAGTGGGGAGCTGGGTCACAGGAGCATCCTTGGATGGGCGACGAGAGTAGACACGGATAAGTGGTGGAGGAACCCTAGGAGGAACGTGAGGAGAGGAGGAAGAGGACGACAAAGATGACGTGATTGGTACGACAAGCCGGGGAATAGATGGATCAGAAGACGAGGTGGTGCTAGGTAAGTGGAAGGGCTGGTCTTCGCAGAAGGTGACATCCGCAGAAACGGCCAGCTTGCCGTCAGAAGGAGAGTAGAAGACGTACCCCTTTTGAGTGCGGGAGTAGCCAACAAACATATATTTGGCGGCCCGAGGAGCAAGTTTGTCGGAAGGAGGGCCAAGAAGGTGGACATAGCAAACACACCCGAAGATCCGCGATATGAGAGAGGTGAGGTTGGTGGAGGGATAGAGGAGTTGGATGGGTGAGACAAAATTAAGCACAGACAAGGGAAGGCGGTTGATGAGATGACAGGCGGTGGAAACAACAAAGTTCCAATATTTGATCGGAACGTGCATTTGGAACATAAGGGAGCGCGCAACATCGAGAAGATGACGATTTTTGCGTTCCGCCACTCCGTTTTGCTGAGGGGTATAAACACATGAAGTTTGATGGATGATACCAAATTCGGTGCAGAGATTGGAGAAGGTGCGACCCGTATACTCACGAGCATTATCAGTGCGAAGAACTTTGAGGGGGGGTGGCGAACTGCGTACGCATCTCAAGTAAAAAGGCGCGGAACACAGAGGTAAGTTCAGTTCGATCATGTAGTAAATAGAGCCACGTGGTACGCGAGTAATCGTCAATGAACGTTACAAAATAATGAAAACTAAAAATATTGGGGACTCTATAAGGACCCTATATATCAGAAAGTACTACTCTTGGTACAGGCAGGGGGGAAAGAAGAACGATGTTGTTTGCCGTAGATACAATATTCACAAGAGAACTCCCGTAGAGGTACATCGGGAAGAGCCCGCTTGAGAATCGGAAGGGGAGCATGCCCAAGGCGGCGATGTCAATCAACAGTGGAGACGGCGGAGAGAAGAGTCGGTGGGATATCCAAGATGTACAACCCATTCAACAGCTGCCCCTTACCAATGGTACTCCGGGTGCGGCAATCCTGCATAAGAAAAGAAGAAGGTGAAAAGGTAATGCAACAATCAAGGTCGTGTGTGAGACGACTAACAGATAATAAATTGAAAGGAGAAAGGGTCGTCGTAAGCTGAAGAGCAACGGAGCCAGAGACTGGTAGGGTGGCACCGTTGGCCACAGTGATGCAAGCAGGATGAGGCGTCTGTAGGTACTCTGTGGGCTCCTGGGAGGTAATATGGTGAGTAGCGCCGGAATCAACAATCCAACAAGGATTATGAGAGAGACAGGTTATACCTTTCGCAGAAAAGGACGCAACAGAACCGGAGGAGCGGCTGAGGGCACCCTGAAGCTGTTGAAGTTGGGTGCGGAGCTCATCAATGTCTTGGCGGGTAGTAGTAGCTGGATCAATGGCAGAAGACCCAGTAGGAGTCGGAGTAGCAGAGATAGTAGCAGTAAGGTGAGGAGGTAATCCATGCTTGCGGTAGCAGGTGGCTTCATGATGATTATCCCGTCCACAGTAGGTGCATTTTATAGAAGAGCGACCACCACGTCCTCGTCCCCGAGACGGGGGTCGGCCCCTCCCCCCCCGAGTGGAAGATCCATGAGGAGGAGGGGTCGAGAGAAGAGGCTGCTGAAGAAGAGCCGGGGCAAAAACAGGAGGAGCCTCAGAGGGAGGCGTGACTTTTAGCAGCATGGAGCAGACATTAAATAGTGAAGGAGTTGTGGCGGATGATAGAATCTGGGCCCGAATACTATGCAGGTGGGGAGGAACTCGAGACATCATCATGACGATGGCGATAGCTTCTTTCTGGTTTCGTTGAGTGGTTAGATCGGTAGTAGGAGGCTGATGTTGAATCCAAGCCTCTGCCAAACTCTTGGCTTTAGCCACAAAGGAGAGCATATCACCAGGAGCACCCGGTGTAAGATTCTGCAGATCGGAAATGATATCATATAGGTGCTGTAGGCTGTCATGGTCAGAGTAAAAAGCGTGAAGCTCCTCCCACATGGACTTAGCCGTGTCATGATACATGGCCATCCTGTAGGGCTCGGGATCCATAGAGTTTAGAAGCCAGGATTGGACCCGGCCATCATCACGAAGCCAGTCATCGGAGGGAGCAGTTGGAGTAGTGCGGGTCAAATGGTGAAGAAGACCCTTCGTCTGCAGAACACGACGAACCGAGTGAACCCACTCGACGAAATTCCTTTTTCCAGTTAGAGAGATGGTAGTAATCTGTAACTCATCACGGAGTTCGGAAGCCGTGGCAGCCGCACGGGCGGGTGAAGCAGAAGTAGCAGCGGAATTATCGGAAGCCATGCGCGGCCAGCAGAAGAGACCGGGCGGTTAGAAAAGGCAGTCGCACGGTCTCGGAGGGCACACCAGCGATCAGGAGATCGCGACCAAAATGCGACTAGGGAGAAGTCAGCAGAGGAGATAGCCGCACGGTCTCGGCGGATACACCAACGACAATCGAGGTCACGACCAGGATGCGGCTAAGGACAGAGAGGAGAGCGCGAGCGACAAGGCAGGCCGCAGGCGAGTAGAGAGCAGGAAAGCTAGCCGCGGGAAGGCGAGATCGCAGCGAACAGAAAAGGCAGGTCGCGAAGAGCAGGAGAGGCAGGTCGCGGCGAGCAGGAGAGGAGGTCGCGGCGAGCAGGAGAGCAGGTTGTGGCGAACAGGAGGCAGGTCGCGGCGAGCAGGAGAGCAGATCGCGGCGAGCAGGAGGAAGGTCGCGGCGAGCATGAGAGCAGGCCGCAGCGAGCAGGAAAGGCAGGTCGCGACGAGCTGCGATCAACGAGTAGGAAGAGGCCGCGAGTAGAGAACTCGAGCGGTCAGAAGAAGAATCCGCGAGGTAGAGAACTCGAGCGGATTAGGCAGAGAGAGGAAGCCGCGAGAAGGAGAGAGAGCCCACAACGGACAACAGAAAGGAGAGGTCGCATCAGACAGAGAGAGCCCGCGCGGGTAGAGAAGGAAAGGAGAAGGTGGACCCACGTGAGAGAGGATTATAAAAGGGGAGGTGGTAGGAAGGAGGAGGTGGAAGCCACGAGAGAGGCAGAGTTGGAGGCGGGTAGAAAAAGAGAGGCCGTAAGAGTTCGCGGCTATGGGAAGCCGCCCGGACAGGCAAGGAAGATAGGCGGCTAGAAATTGGCTAGGCCGGATACCCAAGGAGGAGACCGGTTGGCTCTGATACCATGTAAAGAGAGACCTCAAACCTTGTATATACTTCTTGAATGAATAGTTACAAGTATACATACACTTATATAAGAGAAGAATGAAGAGAGAAATCCTAATACATGATGTTTGACTAATACAAGGAGAGAGAAAGGAGAAAACATGGGCCCTTAATTGGGCTTTTCTAACATACCTCTCACTCGTTTAACATGCCTGGTGACTAGACTCTCATAATGCCTAACGTAGCACCAACAACCAAAAATACAAAGATTACTGTAACGGGGGGGGGGGGGGGCGTGAGCACTGGGGCAGACAAGCTGAGGGAGAGTGCCGTGGGTAGCTACCAGATCGCGAAAGGCTTGAGAAATGTACTCCCCCTGAATTGGAATTGAAATTATGTTTGGAAGTAGAAAATTAGGTTCGCATTAATAGCAAAAAAAGTAACATATATCTGAAAAAATTCAGAACGTGAATGCATAAAGTAGACTCAACAATAACGAGAATAGTCCTCAGCAAAAAGAACATAATATCAGTGTCCGCCCTTAGATACAAAATGTGCGGGATTCCATACATCAAAATGAACTAAATCAAAAGGACCCTGAGACCTAAACTCACTAGACTGATAGGGGAGTTGTAGTTGTTTACCATGCTTACAATCCGTATAAGAGTGAGACCAATCAACAAAAACACGACCAAAGAAACCATGACTGATGAGAGAAGAGAGATGCGAACTACTGGGTTGACCGAGATAGTGATGCTACTGAGAGAAGCACATCGAAGGAAGACAAAAGGCAAAAGCCTCCAGTGATGATGAAATGGATGGAAGGTGGAGGCGATCAAGGATATACACCCCGCTACGACGATGTCCAGCTCCCAGGAGTGTCCTTGTCAGACGATCCTACACATGTCACACAAACTCATCAAAAATTACAAGACAACCATGGGATGTGAATTGGTTGGCGAATATAAGGTTGATAAAAAACTTGGAAATGTAGGCAACATCAAGAATATAAAAATGACTGGTATGGAGGAGCCCACGATTGGTGATGGGGAGAATGGAGTCATCTGCTTCCATGATGCTAAGGTCATAGATAGACTGACAGGACAAGAGGTAAGTGACATCATAGGTCATGTGAAAAGTGGCTTTAGAGTCAAGCAATCAGTCGGAGGGAGAGATACCTGTAGGGGCGAAGGCAGTCGACTGAGAGGCAGAGACGTCAGAAGTATCTGATGAGAGCATAGAGGCAGAGGAGTGAAGCAGTGAACCATGAGAGAGCTGCTGGGCAAACTCAGAAATAGAGAGATACAACGCCAGAGCAGAAAAGGGAGCTGGATGTGTACCAAGATCACACTGCTAGTCAGATCGCTGAGCCCTCTGAAGCATACAACACTCAGAATTAACTTGGCCAATACACTGACAGTAATGGCAGCGAATAGACGGGCGACAAGGAACACCAAACTGAGCAGCTGAAGGCACCAGAGGAGGAGGATGAGGAACATGGCGCACCAGAGCACTATAACTAGGCGAGGGTTGCAGTGGAGAACTCACAAGAGAAGAGTGGGAGAAATTGGGGAGCAGCCAGAACAGCATGAGGCATCACACTAGGAGTAGCAGTGTCCAAGGAGCGGAGATGAGTCTCCTCAACAATCACCAAGACCAAGGTATCGCTTAGAGACGTCGGAGGGTCCCGGTGCAGAAGCTGTGCTCGAACAAGCTCAAACTCGATGCGTAGGCGCATAAGAAACTTATACATACGCTGGAAGTAGCGATCTTGGCATGTAACAACATACTGAGTGCTTGTAATGCAGGGGGAAGGTGTCATCTCATCACACTATTACCAGAGGTCCAAGAACTCAGCAAAGAAAGCTTGTACATATCGATCATGCTGGTAAAATACACCGAGGGTCTGAAATAGGGAGTAGTCAAGGGCTTGGTTAGATGTTAGGTAGAGGCGATGCAAGTGATCTCATATTGCCTTGGCCGTAGGCAACTCATTGGCGGTCATGCAGATGGTGAACTTGCAGGACTAGCAGACGATGGCTATCACACGAGAGTCGTCGGATTGCCACCTCGCCCAGTCGGAACGTTGGGATGAAGTTGTCGTGTTGACTGTAGAAGAGGGGGAGTCTGCAGGACTGGCAGCCGGTGGGGTGTCTGCGGGACTGGCAGCCGGTGGGGGGGGGGAGAGTGTTCGGTTCCGTCAATGTGTCCCCATATATCGAGGCCACAGAGGATCACGTCAACGGTGGCAGACCATGCCTCGCAGTTCCCCCCGTCGAGGATGACATCGACCTTCCAAAAAAGCAGATGAGGAGTAAGACGATGCCATCAAATCAAAGGCAGACAAAGGTGACCAACGAAGTTCAGTGGCTGCAGGAGAAAATGGAGGAGGACAGCGGAGGAGGTCTGACATCTGCAGGGGGCAGCAGAGGTGGTCTGGCGGTTGCAGGAGACAATGGAGGAGGTCCGCCGGTTGCATGAGGAAGCGAAGGTCCGACAGCTGTAGGAGGCACCAATGTTAGGCGGACTGCGGGAGACAACGGAGGACCCCGGGTGGCGGGAGTCAGCATGAGATACGTGGAGAGCGGGACTCATCGTGAGCAGGAGGCGCGCAGAGAGTGGGACTCCTGTGAGCGGGAGACGCGCAGAGAGCGGGACTTGTTGGTATTGCGAATGCGGGACACATGCGAATATGGGACACTTCGAGAGAGGTAAGCGACGAGAGCGTTATGCGAACATGATTGAAGAGGGCGACAGATAAACCCTAGATGGACTTTGATACCTTGATAGGAAAAGATCTAAACTGCTATTATTCACATCAACAATATAATATAAATACACGTACATGAGAGGGTGATCACAACACCCAAGGCAAGCCTATGATATGTGTACTATATAGTGTGTATAGTATATCTAATTGTATTCTCATACGTTTTTTGATTTCTTGCATGGAAAATTTACCCTAGAGGAAGAGTTCATTAGGTAGATGGCGGTCGATTGACTTATCCACGCAAGAAGGTACACAGAAGGATCAGGATCTCGTGGTTCGGTGTCGACGTCAGGCTGGATCGCGTGACCAGGCAGAGGAGTGCTGAAGGTCGGTTGCGGGGGATTGTCATCAATCCCTTTTGGCTCTATTGCAATTTGATATAGACTCCCGATTGAGATCTCGTATGTGATGGCCCTACGGTGAAGTCACAGAAGGGATTGATGTTTCCCTTCTTTGATCCCGGAAGACGTATAGTGGCAACGACAAGGAACAATGGGGACATCATCAAGCGAGGATCACATTGTATGGGATTAGACCTTGTCCAATGGAGGCATGCCGTGAGATCCCTAGGTAGGCTAGCTAGGGTTGGGAATGATTTGGATTTCTAATTTCATGCCTTTTCCATTCAGGTCAAAATGCCTCAAGTTGGATAGAACCCATTCATGCAAAATTTCTAAAAAGCCCTTGACTAGGCTTAACAACTGTGAGTAAATATTCTATGTGCTTAGAAAATAAAAATAGCGCAAAAGATACTAGGACTTGCTCGATCCTTGTGTGGCTTTGCTTGTCCTTGGCATGAAGCTCCTCATCATAGGTCTGTAACAAGCTCCCACATAGGCAGCCGTAATAAGACACCACGGTAATACGGTATTGCCCCTGCCACCATCTCCACCCCCAACGAAGCCTCCGATGAGTTGCAGAACCCGACCTGTAACGAACAACTGCTGCATGGTTGACCTTTCAAACTCTTATTATCAGGATCATTTATGCGGAGACAAACGCGTGCTGATTAAATGTAGCTTAACCAATAATGGATGATATATTAGTGCTATATATTTTGTTTTTTTGTCCTAAATTTTATTCCGTTGCTAAGTATTCTATTGAAGTTGGTGTCACGGTGAGTCTAAAATGGGCTTTTCATTAAAAATAATTATTTTAAAATGCAGAGCTGGCCATATTGCAATTTGAACATGATGACTTGAGAACTGCTAATAAGTAGAAAATGTTATTAGTGTGTTGCTATAAATACGTGTTTATTTATTTTTTGCTTTGCGTCTCTCTTTGTTTAGCAGAGATACATCATTTTTTTGTCCAAGAAGATAAACCTTTTTGATGTCCTTTAGCCCAGAACTACTTGGGCACTCTAAAACATGATTTTCTAGTAGCATTTTACTAAATTAGAGGAGATGCCCTTGTATTATTATTTTTTGTTCATTTTCTTTGTTTAGGAAATGCTGACTAGGTGAATGACAATATATCTATTTTAAACTATGGCTGATTAGTGTAGTTATGATGTCGAAAATAGTATCTATTTGCAGGATTTGGCTTTCCAAAGACTTATATTTATAACGATGCTTGCATGGGAGCAGCCATACTGTGAATGTGATGGTACACGATATCCACCGGAGATGTCTTCTCTACAGGTTTGCATTATCATTTTTTATTTTCTTCAGAACATAACAATGTGTAGTCCAGCCTATTGTTGGATTATATGCCCAAATAATGTAATGGATCGACCGACCATACATAACAGTTATGGGTAGCCGTTTCATAAAATACATTCACTGTTGTGACAAAAATCCAGCAATACTTTCCAGTCGATGGTAAAACATGGGTTGGTCTTGAGCAGCCAAATCTTCGTGATACAAATTATTGAAAATATTATACAAATCAAGGTAATTTGAAGATAATGAAAATTTACCGAGAATGCACATATCTAACTAATATACATACACACGAATCAAGAGATGAGACCGAATCCACCATGGGGACCAGCACATTAATCACAAAGGTATATGAGGACACATTTCAAGAATACGTGATATCCTAATTGTAGGTTATTATTACTAGTAATTGAGTGGAGTCTTTAAAGTTATTAATGTGAAAATATGAGGAGTATATGGACCTCATACTGCCTATGGGAGAAGTTGTCAACATCCTTCAGATGCAGCTTGACATCAAAAGGCCTTCCTCGATGAGAGCTAAATATGAGAAAGGAATAATGAACTCTTCCATGAGTTCCATAAAGATGTCGGCCATGACACAAAGAGTTGCCGAGCTCTCCCCGATCTGAAAGAAATAATGATTAAGGCTGGCAAGTTAAGAGAGTACGTGACCCCTACTATAAAGATAAATTTATATCTGCCAAGGGGGAATAAGTGACTACAGTGCATTTCCCTCTTCAATTGGAGTATATGGAACAACAAAATGTTGATATTTTAGACAACATCAATTGTGCTGTGAATGCATCGAGCGGGAGGGCGTTGGCCGCTTAGGCTTGATCAATTCCATTCACAGAATAATCAACTTAGAGTCCTCGAAAAAGGCGAGTGTTGGGCGAGTCTTTCGGAGGTTGGTTACTTCCACCTCTCTGATCTCTCCATCGAGGGGAGATGTTATCTTCAATGAGGACGATCTCCACTACTAATCCATTTAATGACTTTGTTGTTGTAAAGGTGATCCTTGAGAACTGCTCGATGTGTCGAATTTTGATTACCATTAGGAGTTTTGTTAATGTGCTCTTCAAGCCTGCCTTTGAGGCTATGTAGGCCGTCAAGAAGCTCCAACTTGCACAGGTTCACTAGAGAGAGAAAATAAATCGAGGATGCATCATCGCCTTCATAACTATGTGCGGAGTAACTCTGCAAGACACCTTTGTGGTGGTAGATGCTCCCAACAGTTATAGCGTCATTTTGTCCGACCCCTCATGAATGAATCTTTAGCCATTGTATTCACCTATCATCAGGTCTTGATGTTTGAGGGGGTAAGAAGTTTATTGTCCACATTGACCATTGAGTCGCTCGTCGATGTTATGTCAGCTTTGTCAATATAATTGGAAATCAATCGCCATTTGATGAGAGAATTGTTGAAGAAGATAGAGTTTGTCTACAAACTAAACAAGTGGCAGAAATCATCCCTAAGAACGATGATAGAGTTGAGAGAGATGGGTTCACCAGCCTCCAGAAGGTTCAACAAGTTTCAATGGTAGGAGGAGCTGTGGATAGAGCCCTCTCCATCACCGCCCAACTAGGAGCATAAGATACAGAGTCTTTTATGTCTCCACGACAACTTAGACATCTTTTCTTGGACAACGACCAACATGCTAGGAATGAACCCCCAAGAGGCCTGCCATTGCCCCAACATTGCCCCAACATTGCCCCAACATTGCCCCAACATTGACCCAACCTTTAGGCCAATCAAGCAGAAGAAGCGAGAAGTGATAATACCTTTGGCTGAACCTATTCGAGAGGAAATTGTAAAACTTCTTGAGGCAAACTTTATTATGGAGATTGCATATCCTGAGTGGGTATCTATTACTGTAATGGTGAAGAAAGCAAATAATTAGTGGAGAATGTGTGTAGATTTCACCAAAATTTATAATGCTTGCCCTTAAGGTTGTTATCCCTTGCCTCAAATAGTCTACTTAGTAGACTCAGCGTTTGGCCTTCCGGTTATAAGTTATTTGGATGCTTTTTCAATGTATCATCAATTTTGGATGCATTTTCCGGCCATCCCTCGCACTTTTTCTATTATAATGAGTGTTATTGCTACATGGTGATGTCTTTCAGTCTCAAAGATGTTGGCTATTTACCATCTTATATCAGTTGTGATAGATGATAAGACATGTGAAACATTGGTACAAATATTTTTCAAGATGTCCTAATAACTAGACGATTTTAATTAACTTGACACATAAAAACTTGAATAAGTTTTGATTTTTTGAATTTTACCAATCATATGTTGTGCTGTGTTTAGGCACAACATACTTCAGAGATAATGGTATGTTTTTGAGTTAACTGCATACACGTGATTTACGACAACAGAGAAGAAGACGCCGGTAATCATGAGTTAAACTCCAATTTTCTATGGAGTCCAATCTATTACCATGTTTTGTTTACAATTTGTGATGCATACCAGCAGTTATATATTAAGAGAATTGATATTAGCAGTCCATAAATGGCTATTCGCAGTCCAAAATGTAAGGAAAAATCCTCCTTTCTTCGCAGTCCATAAATGGCTATTTGCAGTCCATAAATTCCTTGATATATCACTGCTCCTACACTGCTCCTACGCGCCTTTTAAAACTGCGTCTTTTAGGGGCATTTTCAGGAGAAGTGTTCAACATGAAAGTTGTTGATCTCGACGATATCTACAACTTTCATGTTGAACACTTTTTGATTTGAAACCGTTTAGGCTCCCGATTTGTCCCCCGAAAAAAATCACGTGAAACTTTCAAATGTTCCGCGTGATTTTTTTCGGGGGCCAAATCGGGAGCTTAAACGGCTTCAAATCAAAAAGTGTTCAACATGAAAGTTGTAGATATCGTCGATATCTACAACTTTCATGTTTAACACTTCTCCCGAAAATGCACCTAGAAGACGCAGTTCAAAAAGGGCCTATTTATTTTAAATTTTTTTTTTTTTTTTTAAAAACTGGGCCGCGCTAATTCCATTATTCCTGTCCAAAATTTTAAAGTTTTCTAAGGTCCAATACATGCGAGTATTTATCTATTTTGTGTTTGTTTTCTCTTGTAGATGATCGAACGAGGGCTCTAAATCTACACTTTTGCTCATTTTAAAAATTTTGTTGTTTGAAATTTTATTTTTGTATAATTGGACTTTTATATTTTTTTATTCTACCTAAGAATTTTGTTTGGACTGCGAGTTTTATTTTGGACTACGATTATAATTTATGGAATGCGAATAGAAATGGACTGCGAATATCCATTTATGCACTGCTAATATCAATTCTCTATATTAATCATTGATCTGCTTCTTTGAACAATTATTATAATGCCGAAACATGCAAAACTAATTTTTTCCCATCTAATTTTTTAGAATAAAGTAGTTGGTGAAAATGCATTTGTTCGAATTGCTCCGGTAGTTGCTGGTGTAGCTGACACGTCAACGGCTCATTATTTGTTTAGAGCTCTTACTGGAAATGAGCATGGGATCAGTTTCAGCTTGTGGACAACATACATTACTGAACTTATCAAGTATGTATAAATTATATTTGTCTCATCTAATCTATCATGTTATATTGCGATTTATGTTTTATGGAAAATCAAATGCATGAGCTAAGTTACTAGTCAAACTTAAGCTATTCAAATCCACCATCTTAGGATTGTGTCCAAACCTTTGAAGTGAATTGGATCAATAGGGTACTTGGGATTGTGTGTGCAATGGATTTACACACATAATATTGAAGATAAAGATGTTCACAAATCTAACCTCACAAAGTAGATTTATATCACTTTGTTTAATTACTATGATTGTGATTAGGGTTTCAAATGTGACATCCTGAAAATTATATAATCATAATTAAATTTCTCTTTCAACAAATTCAACTCTCATGTGTTAGTTTGCAACTTTGCACTAATAATGTTTTCTTTATTATTGGAAAAATTAATCCTTATTCCTATAAAAATTATCTGAATTTTTTGTGAAATTTTTAATTATTTAGTGAAAAGAAAACTATATTTTTATTGAAAGAAAATAAGTTATAAGAATTATTTTTGTATCATAGAAAAAAATTAGATTGAAGGCCTAAATATTTTATTTAGAATTTATTTGAAAATTTCCAAATTTTTAGCAGTTTATTTAACCATGTGAACCGATTAATAGAAATGTCCACCTAATTAATTATTTAGTTTTTAAAGGGTGTACTCCACTCATTAAGTGGATCAATCCTAACCATCAAATTCCTTCACAATCAATGGCATGTGTGACTTAAGACTTAAAACCGCTTATCAACTCCTCTCCAAATCCCTAATAGAACTCGTCTCTCAATTCTTACGCTTGCAAGACCGTCGGCCTTTCTCTATCTCGCCTGCAAGCATCACATGTGAGGCCCTCTTTCAGTCCCCACAATAATTTTTGTATCTCAGCTTATTTTTAATTCATTCGTCTTGGGATGTTCTTGAAGCATGCACAGTGAGTACAAAATAATACAAATAGTAAAATCTTTTTTGAAATACTAGCTCATACCTTTACTCATTCTTCCATTAATTTTCGCTTTTCTACCCTGGTCATCTGCCTTCTCAGGAGCTTTCTGGGAACTCTCTCCTTGCTAAAAATTTAGATAACTAAATGATTAGTCATGAATAATATGATCGAGTATTTTACCTCTTTAACTGTTGTACAGACAGCCAAAAAATATCAGTAATAATATTCATAAGTATTTAACGTTCAGTAAAAGAGAGTGCAGTATAAGTAATAAGATGCAATAAAAGTAAGGAAATGCAGTACCAGTAATGATCAATAAAAGAAATCACAAATTTATATAACAATATTTATATTTCAGATTCTTGTAGTCTTTAGTGTTCAGTTTTTTAGATTCTTCAAATTCGTTTCTTCAAATTTTCTATTCATCTACTCTTGTATTCATTCTGTTCATTGTTCATTCGACTCATTTTCAATTATCACATTCTTTATTCACAGTCATTCTTTTGAATCAGATTTCTTGTTTATCTTTAATTTTATTTAACTAGGAAATCATAAGAGTATCTGTAGATCTATCTTTTCATCATCTTTGGCCCACCCCTTCTGGGGTTATTTCAAAGTCCTATGTCCAACTAGGGCGATCATCACATGCAACTGGCCTTCAACTACACCCAGGTTAGAAGATAGTTTTCTAATCTTTCTCGGTAGGGAATTCACCCCCTCCCACTATATGGGTTAACCCTTATCATTTCCCATGCATCGATGTATTCTGTCTATTTATTCATCATTAATCTCTTTTTCTTTAGTTTCTAAGATTCAAACTCTTATCAATTGTATTATCATTTTGTATCGGATTTCGTGCGTAAGAATGCGTTCATTATTTAAAATTTCCCTCGGAAATCTTTAATCGCTTCATTCTTGCTATTCCATGCTTAGCATCTTTTAGCGATTTTCATTTTATTCGTGATTTCTAAATTTCGAACTATTTCAATTCAATATAAATGCACAAGCACAAAAATACTTTCTATATGAAAAAGCTACATGAGTGTATTCTGAAAATAATTCAAAACTTAGCATAATTAAAGAGATAAGTACTTGATGACTTTGCTATTTATAGGGTCTTTCAGACTCATCTGAGCTAGATTTCACTCTTGTGCACTACACTTTCAGTCTCTATTTGCTTGTATTTCACTTGTACACACTTTCATGCTAAGTGCACTATTTAGGCCCGTTATGGTGTGCAATTGCGTGCTTTGCTGAGGGTAACTACATGATGCTCCTTAGCTTGTTTTTATGTTGTTTTTATATTGTTTATGTGTGCTGGAGGTGTGCTCCAGGCTGTGGTGTTGCTGTGCAGGTGGGCAGATCCTCATTGCTGCTATAATCTTTTCTGTAGGAATGGCACGGTTGTGCATTTTTCTTCACACACGATCGGTGCGATCGTGCGATGCCTACAACTCCGTTTTCTGGTGATTCTCCCCGGGCCGTGCGATTTGCTTGCGCACACGCTATTTTGCCCGTGCGTGACCAAATCGCACGACCTCGTCTTTTTTGTCTAAAATTTTATGTTTTTATTGCCTTTGCGTTTGCTTCACGCACGGTTGAATTCAATCGTGCGCTAAGGAAAACGCACGATCTTCTTGTTTTGCATGACTTTCAGTGTTTTGTTACTAACCGTGCGATTTGTTCTCGCACGGGCTGTTTTGTCCGTGCGTGATAAAAAACACACGGTCTCCTGCTGTATCAGGCTGGGGGAGTTCTGCGCTGTTATTATCGCACGATGCACGTATGGTCCTGCATTCGACCGCGCGTGTCTTATTTTTTGACTGTTTACTATTTAAGCCGCATGACTTTGCCCTATTCTGGAACCCCCTCCATTTTCCAGCGTAGTGAGCTCCGGTTTGCCACTTTCTGCCACTCCATCGCCGCCCACCTTCGTGAGGCGTTCCGACCATATTTTTCTTGAAGATCAAAGGCTAGGAGATCCTCTTGGCCTCCTCCATCTTCCGCAAGCTTCGAAGCTCCGCTTCAAGGGATTTCTCGCTGCACTCGAAGAGTTCTCCGGTGAAGGACGTGATCGAAGGTTATTGACGGAGAAGACGTGTAAAGTGGAAGATGGTGACAACTCTTCTGGACCCCGAACGACAGTCGAAGTCCGAGCTTGGACGGGGCTTATCAGCCCTCGATTCTTGCCGTGAAACTTATATGAGTTTTCGTGCTTCGGTTGTATTCTTCCCTCCTCTTTGATTGTAGTTAACTTATTTTTGATTCGTTGGATGTTTGGTGGACAATTATGTAAACCCTAATTACAATTTATTGTTAGCTTTCATGTCTATGTGATTGCCTTGTGGTTTATGCTTGTGAGGAGAGCCTCCACGTTGTCATTACCATCCCCCCGCGCGAGCGTGGTTGCACTAGCAATTGCTACTGGCGTGCATTGTGAGGAGGTGCTTACGACCCTCATTCTGCCTATTTGAGCCATTCCCTCCGCTAGCCTCCTCGTCCATCCGCCTAGCGAAGCAGTGCATCGCGGTCTGCGTAACTTCCATTCACCCTGTGAGGCGGTGCTTGCGACCCATATATAGGTGTAGTGTAGTTTTTCTTTTGATTTTGCCTATATGAACCAAGTCAAGTTCAAGACCAAGACCGGTCAGAGTCACGTCCTCCTAAATAAATGAAATAATACTTACGGGTTTAATCTATTTAGCTACTTGAAAATTCAGTCTTTCATGTTGTACATTAGTGACCTCATTCATATAGAATTTTGAATCAATGAATTTTGCTGTTTAATAGCATCACAAATTGTGAGCACGATTCACAATAAAAGTACATTATATAGCCCTTATATCACACAGATCTTATAGTAGAAACTTATCTAAAATTATGAACCGTCCGGGTTCGATAGACAAACCAAAAACCGAGGCATATCGGTTCAAACCGATCTACAACCCATATTAAACATTTTGCTAAATTCGTTTTAAAGTTTTCTGAATTAGTCAATTACCCACCCTTATCACACAACTGCAAACCATCTATAAATAAAACATTTGAAATTGTAAAGATATCATTACCCACTATACCAATGCCTATGATTCTTCCTTTACCGTTGTCGCCAAACGTCACTACTCCTCCTTTCTTCATTTCTAGGCTAAGAAACTTTGATTTGTTGTCCGTTATGTGTTTTGAATATCCCGATCCCAAGTACCGCACGTCTTCCTTGTCCTTAGCCTATCAACACACCTAAAAAAGAGCTGAGAGTAAAGATCTGATTATCTAAGTAGTTCCTCCCATAGAATAGGTGGATGCCTTAGGTACTCAGACTTGTTTAAAAATACTGCGGCCTTTCTTCCTGCAAGAGTCAGTAGTGTGTCCAAACCTATTGCATTTGACACAAGTGATACAAGGTGACTAACGTAACACATCGATTTGCAAAGCGGTGTTTTCGGTGACTAACGTAACACATCGATTTGCAAATGCCTTTTTACCATCTTCGACTTGAGATTGAGAAGATTTCAGAGATCTTTATGTCTCTTTTTTCTTTGGTAAGAGAATCAACATTGGATTGAGACTTAACAAGAGTTTCTTCTAATTCCTTTACCCTTGTCAAAAAGTGATCGCACTCTTTACAAGAGACCTTCTCTTTCCCAAATACTTTCAATTCAGTAGATAATTTTTTCTTTTCCTTTAACAAAATTTTGTTTTCATATTTTAACAAATCAATATATCTAAGTCCGTACTTTGTAGATCCATGACACTGGTTGACTAAAATCATATCCAGGGATTTTCGGCCAACTCCAAATTTTTTAATAACCATATTTAAATCATAGATCCGGGCTTTCAAAGCGTTGTTTTTGGTGACTAACGTAACACATTGATTTGCAAATGCCTTTTTACCATCTTCGATTTCAGAGATCTTTATGTTGGAACCCCTAGGTGATTTGGGCTAGGTTGTCTTCTTAGGTTGTGACCCATGTTGTATAGAAGGGTCAAACTTTATGTGTTTATTAAGTCTAGGCCATGTCCTTAGAGTCAACAGTACAAAGGACCAGCCTCCATCACTGCCAAAGACTCAAGACTTAAAGAAATCAAGAATTAGAAAAAGAAATCTACATTCGTCGAACTCAGGTCGACAATACTCGTGCTCAGCTCAACTAACTTAGAGCTAAAATCTCTGAGCTGAGCTCGACGAACTTCATTCTCAGATCGACTAACTCTTCAGCACTCAGCGCCATAATTCACTCAAAGCCAAGACAGACTCAGAGACAAAGAACACTCAACGCCAAATGTGCTATTCACTCAACGCCAACAGATTGACCAAGTTCTTAGGTCGACTAACGTCACAGTCTCAGGTCAACGAATTTAGAGCACAGAGCAAGAAGATTTCATCAAGCAGCAGTCAGCTATTCAGAGGTCGACGATCTTGTAACTCAGCTCAACGAACAACAATACTTAGCTCGACGAACTATGGACTCAGCTCGACGAATTCTGTCTTCTGGTGGACGATTCCAGACTAAGTTATTTCCTTCCTTCTGTTTCTATTATATTGCAGTAATTCCTGTATAATTAATGCTCTAACATTCTCTGAATATTACCGTTAGACAGAGCATTAATTATGGTTTTCATCAGGATTATTGCCTGCCATTTTTTCAATGAAACAGTTGGGGAAAGTAATCAATGCCGTGTAACTCTCAACGTCATCAACATTGATTACAGGAGGAATTTGAAAATTCAAATGGTGGTCGACAAACCAATAAGTCATTATTCTGCTGAAAGAAGAAGACACACGAGATCAACAATACAGAGAGACAAAAATCTTGTTCTTCTTCATCTGTCCTCAGTCTGCTCCAAGGCTTTCCAAGAGAAAAACATCCTTATCAGTCTAGAAGCCTGCTGTCAAGCAATCATCAAAAGCTGAAGGCCTACACCCTTGAACAAAGTTTCCACTCCTGAACCATTCAAGATCTCAGGGGGAGCTTTGACAACAAATAAGAATCCACACAGTCTTCTCATTTTGACTTGAGAAAAAAAGACTTACATCACTCTCTCATTCCCACCTCTTTACAGGATTTTAATTCCCTTCAAAATTATTCTGGTTGCAAGTCTCCTTCCAAAAGACGGGTTGGTTTTTGAGCACTTGATCAAAAGCTCATTGGTGACAGTCACCTGATCAAAATCTGTAGTGGATTCCTACCAAGGGTGATAGAAGAGTGGATGTACCCAGTTTGGGGAACCACTATAAATCTCTTGTGTTGTCTGGTTGCTCTTTCTCTTTTGTTCTTGCTGTGGCTGTGTTAGTAAGATATTCTGTGACCTTTGTTTTACTTTAATCTGTGATAGTTAGATATAATTGTTAAAGGTAAAGATAGTTTATTGTTAAAGAAGAAAATTTTAAAATAACACACAGACATACTCTATTCACCCCCCCTCTAGAGTATATCAGATCTAACCCTAACTTTCACTTTATAAGTCTCTTTTTTCTTTGGCAAGAGAATCAACATTGGATTGAGACTTAGCAAGAGCTTCTTCTAATTCTTTTACCCTTGTCAAAGAGTGATCGCACTCTTGACAAACAACCTTCTCTTTCCCAAACACTTTCAATTCAGTAGATAATTTTTTATTTTTCTTTAACAAAATTTTGTTTTCAGATTTTAACAAATCAGTATCTTTAAACTTTTATTAAAAAATTCGCAAGTTTGTAAAAATTCAGAATACAATTCATCATAAGTTGGAGGAGTTATCTCAGTGTCGCTCTGGACACTGCATTAGAGCGACATTGTATTTGTCTTCGGATGACAAAATGCTCTTTCCCATTAAACACATGTTGGCTTCCTCGTTATCTTCAGAACTTGATCCACTCAAACCTTCAGATGAAGTATCATCCCAAGTCTCCGCCTTCAAGGTCTTTTTTGTTCTTTTTCTCATATCTCCTCTTTTTGCTCTTTCAGATACTTTGAGTACTTACTTCGAATATGCCCAATCCTTCTACAGTGATAGCATTCCGGTGGCGGGCGCTCTTCATTATCCTCAACATCAGCTTTTCCTTTTCCTTTCTTAAATTCAAATTCCTTTTTATTAAAATACTTCTTGAATGAATTTCTCCTTTCCGGGTTCCTCATAAATCTCTTAAATTTCTTTACGAACATACTCTCCTCATTCTCTTCATCTTCTTCATCCGTTTCACTCTCTACTTCCTTTTGGACTTCAATGCCAACGCCTTCTTTTTCGGCTTCAAGTTGTACTCTTGTTGTTGAATTTTCAGTTCTACTTCATGAATTTTTAGATTTCAGATGAGACTCTCAATTTAGAGAGTTTTAAGATCATGTGATTCCGAGATGATGGTTACCTTCGGATTGAACTTCGGGGGAAGTGATCTTAAAATCTCTCACCAAATCACCATTGGAGAAATTCTTTCCAAGTACTTTGGAATCGTTGACGATCTTAGTAAACCTTGTGTACTTAGAATTAACATCTTTGTCAACTTCTATCCTGAGCTTTTCAAATTCTGACTCTAATTGAAATAACTTTGAGTCCTTTACCTTCGATGTACCTTCATGAGTAACTTCAAGTAAATTCCAAATATCATATGCAGTTTCATATGTACACACCCTATTAAATTCATTTTTATCTAACGCACAAAATAAAACGTTCATTGCATTAGCGTTATTTTTGTATTTAAGTTTATTACTATCGTCCCATTTATCTTTAGGTTTTTCCATAGTGACACTTCCAACTATCAGTGTAGGTGGAGTGTTGCATTGTTCTACTATGTCTCATACTTCAATATCTAACGCGATTAGAAAGCATCGCATTCGATTTTTCCAGTAATTGTAATCCGTGCCAGTGAATAAGTGAGGTCTAGTAATTCGTTGCCCCTCAGAAAATGCATGATCATTATGCGCCATTTCTCCAGATGGTAAAACTGTTTTGGAGAAACCTGCCTCTGATACCAAGTGTTGGATCTTGAGCCACCCTTATAGGGGGGGTGAATAAGGGAAACCGATAATTTTTCTTAACTTTTACTTAGCCAGATATAAATAAAAATCAAGCAAATTTTTTCACAACTAAATACGTAGAACAAAGACAGAAATTTACGAGACAATTGAAACAAACTTTTATTTCATAAGTGATATAAATCATGATCAAGAGATTTCAATCAAGCTTGAAATCAAAGGCTGTGATGAAAAAATCTTCTTTTTAGAATTCACTGGTCCTTCTCCCATGGACCGGCCGACTAAAGCCTATCTCTTCCTAGATACAACAATTAGCCTCCCCCTAGATCTCTCCATGACCTAGTCGCTGCACACAAGACGACGATTTCCCCCTAAACCACGCATGGGCATAGTCGCCACTCACACAACGACAAATTCTCTACCGTTTACAAAATGAATAGAAAGAAAAGAAATCTGAAATGAAAACTCCATCTGGTATTGAGCGCTGAAGAAGACGACAAATCTTTGCAAAGGTCGTTGGAGTTTAAAAGCACGAACGGTCCCTTCTTCGCTCTTGATCTTGCTTGAACACTTAGGAGTTTTTCTGGTTCCACAGAGTTATCAGGCTGGGGATGCATGAGATGAAGGCTCCTGGTGGTGTGTAACATCAATTTCCCGAAATCCAGCTTATATATAGTTTTTGCACTATCGTGCCACGATAGCTAGGTATCACCAACGATATCTCCATTGGCTGCCACGTGTCCCACTCTGCAATAACCGCACCGGGAAGATGGAGAACGTGTACGGACGTGGGCCTATCGCGCCGTGATAGATCGATATCACCTAGCGATATCGTCAAGTTATGCGCTTCGGGCCAACCGTTGAGAATCATGGGCTACGTCATGGTTGACGTTAGCATGTTATCGCGGGGCGATAGTACATGTCGCCCGCGATAGCTCAGCTCTGTAAAAATTTCTTTACGTCGCCCATCCAAAATCATCAGAGTATTGTACCTGTTTTATTTGCACACCACAAACACACTATGATCAAATACATAGTGTGTTTGTTATTTTCAAACCAAGGAGTGCGGAACGCATGTACAAGAGTAGAAGGTATTCTAACAAATCTTGTTATCAATACTCACAGTGCTTATAGTCTTTCTTTTTTGAATTTGATCATTACTTGCATGAGCATAGTGTATTTCTACTGTTCTTGCAATTCTTATTTTTAGATCTCCTACCAACTTTTACTTCTGTGAGACTCTTATTTTGTCATGCAAGGTAGTGACTTTTGAATTTAAATTTGCTTACTTTATACAGGGTACATCAAGGGAGGAAATCATACCGACCTGAAAATTATATGTCACCATCGGAGCAACTTTTGTGCATAGGATATGGTCGGCAGCAACCTGTTTTGAAATGGGAGAATAACATAGCATGGCCTGGGAATCTGATATTGACAGATTCAGCATTGTATTTTGAGGTAAACTAACCATTCACTGTCTTACTATCATATATGAAATATAGCAATCCCATCATGCAATTGTTTTCTTGTTAAGTTTATTTTCAACATTTTTTATATAAATTAAATTTAGTACTTGGAGGGATGACTGCTATGGGCCTACTCCGGGATCTTGTCAGAGGTGGCGATTAAGGCAGAGATACTGATGGATCCTTGTTCACCCGAAGGAGGAAGGAGGAAGGAGGAAAAGGGGATGAGGAGAAGAAGAACTAGTGAGAGAGAGGGGACTTGAGAGAGGAGAAGAAGAATTAGAGTGAGAGAGAGAGGAGACTTGAAAGAGAAGGAAAAAAAGCTGAGAGTGAGATAAGGAAACTTGATTACTTCATTTCGTAACTCATACATAGCCAAGTGTCCCTATAGGATCCACGATGTCTTTGGCCTAAATACCCAATATTAATAGATGCAGGAAACACTAAAACCTTAATACTCTTGTTGCGTGTCGCTTAACGCTCTTCTAGTCCAGAGTATCAAATCGGCTTAGCGCTAGAGTAAGCCAAGTGCTTTAACAGTCAATAGAGAACCAACAGCCGAGACGACAAGACATTTTATGCGGAAAAACCCAGAAAAGAAAAGAAATCACGGGGCCTATTCTGTGCCGACCAAATTCACTAGTTTGCTTGAAGTTACAAGTGTTAAAATATTCAAGAGGGTGACAGGAAACCACTCCAATTACAAGTATTTGAAGGTGAAAAAGATGCGAAGTCTTCCTACGCGCTCATAGGAGCGATTTCTAGAATTTGACCTGGAGAAGGTACTGGAGCAGACACAACGTTAGCGTGTTGTGAGCATGCGTTGCGCGCGCCTACGCCCAGCACGCACCAACACCCATCCCGCTACTACTCTGACCCAAGCACGCTAAACTATAGAGTTTCTCCACTCATCACCAATTGAGCTAGGTGACGAGGAGTGGAGAAATTCTATAATTAAGCGTGCTTGGGTCAGATTAGTAGCAGGATGGGTAACCTCCTAGGAAGTCTCGGCGCTGCCCACTTAACTTGAGTTTCCCTCATCGAACGGAGGTCGCGGTCTCCAACAACCCGCCAGTGGGCATGAAGAGGGGTTGGGATTTACGGTTTGCAGACTTGTTGAGATTGTCCCTTTCAAGCTGCATGCTTGTGGTGCCGACGGTCGTCCTTTCGAATTGTGTGCTGGGGAGGCTGTTACAGGGCGCAAGACTGTGTGCTGAGCTCGTGCGGCCGCGTTGCGAGTGGGCGTGCATTGAGCGCGTGCGTGCATGTTGGAGGAGGCTTGTGTGTGCCTCCTGCTGGTGCTTTTCGATGTTTGTTTATGGGGCCAAACAGACTCGGGATCGTGCGAGAACGATTCAGCTAAAATTGAGTCCGTGAGCTGGTCGAGGTTGAGATGAAAGCTCTGGTTTGTACAAACTGCTTTTGGGGAACCCGTCAAATGCCCCCCAATTTTCGGAGGTCTTTTTTCTTAGAAAATGAGACCAAACATTTTTCCTGATTGTCGAATATTTTTGGATGCGGGTGTTTTTATTCGACCTTTGTATTGGAATCGTTCTTCCATGCAGGTCACTTTCTGAGCTTACCCAGGCAGATTGTTGGGTCCTGGCCGGTTATGAGCTTATCATTTTGTGCATGTTTCAGAAGTCGGTGTTCGAGCTTTGAGCTCGCTACGTGGCACTAGCTTTTGAGTTCAACGATCTAGATGTTGACATTGAGGGGGTGGCCATTGCAACCGATTGCTCTAATGTTTCCTTATGTTTGTCATTTTGTAATTGACGCGAGAGGCGTGGTGTTAGTACCGTATTATGCCTTTGTTTGTTGTGCAACAGTGGTGGCCTTTTTTGAGTTTCAAAGATATTGTTTTATTTGAGCCTCTAGCATTGTAGTTGTTTGTTGATGTGCTCCAAAATTAAGCGAATTGTTGCATGGGCTTGCTATTCAACGTGGGCGTTGGTGGTCGTCACTCATTTTTGAGCTTGCCGCATGGAAATGGTATCAAAGGTTTCCATTCTACGTTGACACCAGAGGCCGACGCTCTGATGTGCCGTAAAAAGACTTTTGTCCGCCCTTGCCGGGTGTGGGCAATCTTGTGGCTTAAGGTTAGTTCCGTAGGTTGCCGCTCGGCGTTAGTACCTGAGGTAGACACTCAGATGTGGCGTAGGGGAACTTCTGTCCACTCTTATCAGTTAGTTAACTTGATGTTTGGCTCCGGAGGTCGCCGCTTAGCGTTGATGCCAGAGGTAGATGCTCAGATGTAGCATAAAGGGACTTTTGTCTGCGCTTACCGGTTGAATAACTTATTGTTTGGCTCTGGAGGTCGTCGCTCGGCATCGATGTCGGAGGTAGTCGCTATGTTGTTAAAGGCGCGCCTAAGGCTCCAAGCTCACTAGGCTCAGAGGTTTGAGCCTTCATGCGCCTTATTTGCGCCTTTAGAAAATAAAAGAATGAATGATTAATTAGTAGAATAGATGAAAAATTTGATCGAGATGATGAAATGGTGTTTAATGTTGATTATTTAAAATGGATGTGGTTGCGGATTGCCTTCATCAGGCGCGCGCCTGCGCCTAGACTCCAAGATCTCTTTATGCCTTGGTGCGCCTTGCACCTTTAATTACTAAGGGTAGATGATACATGCATTTTATATAGTTTTTTACACTGTTTTTATCATTGATTTCATCCATGCTCGTGCTTGATATGTAGGATTTTAACTTAAATTGTTATATATGTAATATCTTGACTGCATGGGTGAGATGCATTTGTGCGGGTGTAGATTTTTGTGTGAATTGGGGGATACCATGTTATTTTCATTTGATGCATACAGAATTTCCGTATGCACGCCCCCCCTATTTTGTCTTGAGCTTCCACTCAATTGGCCTGAGCTCTAGGCGATGCTGACCCGAGATTGGGCGTGCGGAATTCTCGCACGCCCGTGTTCCATCATTTTGGCTTGACCTCTCTCCCCGAATCGTTTAGACTTCTCACCTGATTTGGCTTGATGGTGGGCTTGCAGAAGTCTCGCACGCCCGTGTGCGCACGTGCAATTGCACGTGCACTATTTCTTCTTGCTCTTAATGCAATCTTGGATGATCCAAATTTGCTTATGCGTTATTTCCGCATGCGCGCACACTCACATGTAATCGTGTATGCCCTGTTTAGCGCCCAAATTTTTTTCCCTCCGTTGACTTCACATGCACGTGCACTAGCGCCACACGTGCATGAACCCTACTTTATTTATATGTGCTGCTTGCGATTTCAGCCGGATGCACCAATTGGGGAAGCGCCGTTTACGCCACTTTTTCGCCTCTGATGGCTAGGGTTTATCCCCTAAGCTCTCCCACCATCCAGGAGCTTTAAGTTAAAGATTCTTACATCCTTCTCCTCCGCCATGCTAGGTTTTCAAAGGGGGAAACGTGGACATCGCAGTACAATCGAGAAGGATGCATTGGGGTAAAGGTGACAACTCTCCCTTTACCGCGGGCGCAACCGATGAAGCAGTGAAGGGATCGGATTGACGACCAAGAGTTCTCCTTCCTCTCTACGGCAAAGTTTCGAGAATTGTTTGTATTTCTCCCTTTTTATTTCGCAAATCTAGGTTGAGATGTATGCAGTTTCTTCTATATTTTGATGGTGGTTGTTATGGATGAATCTTAAACATTTCTTATTGTAATCTTACATGTAGTTTTGTTTAGATGTTGTCCATTTCATTTTGAGTAGCTTAGGAGGTCTAGTCTCTCTTTATGTTTGTTTGGTTTTCTTGTTATTTTATTGTGCGTTGTTACGACAACAAGTGTGGAGGTGCCGACGACCCTCACCACCCTCTCTTGAGTGAAGAGGTGACGAGGACCCACATTTGAGCTTGTGTTTGCGAAGCGGTGTAGGAGACCAACATTAGTGTAGTTTTAATTTTTGCTTTTTTAACTTATGATCTCCACCAAATCAATGTTTTGCACTTTCATTTTTTTCCTTTACTTTCCATTATTCTAAAATCTACAAATTGCATGAGCGTTCCGTATTCCACATGAGATGATACTCGGGGGTAACTTCTCGTTTTATGTTATTTGAATGACCAGTGCACTTGCTGTAATCGCATCAAGTTTTTGGCGCCATTGCCAGAGAATACGACACCTTGTGTTTTGTAGATTTTGGGAAAACTATTAGTAAAGGTTGTCCTTTTCTTTTATTTACCTCTTTTTATTTATTTTATTTTTGGTTAAACACACAATTCCATTTCATTTTTTTTGTTCACCATATTTATGCTTCAATCGTTGTGTGAATTTATCCCCGCAGCATCATGTTTCCATTCTCCCAATGCCGATAGCGCGGGGAATTTAATCACAATATTGATGAATGTTATACAGGAGACTGTAGTTATAGGTCATATGACTCACCCTATGAAGCACCAACATCCGTTGGTACTTCATATGAAGTGCCTAATTCTTTTAACTATGCGCTCCCATATCTAGCATTGCATCCATATTTCATCTCGGCCACTGAAAGGCCTAGAGAAAATGAGAAACAATGTTTGTTTTATTTTAGCACCAAACATGTGTTGAAGGATTGCATTGCGTTTCAACTCCAAATGGAGGAGGATGATGAACCGGATATATGAATCGTCCCATCCTCTTCTCATTCCCGCGCTCCTGATTTTTATGATATATACGTAGTACCACCCTGTTTATGGGGGACTGCTGCAGATGTATCCATCAGGATCTATGGTGATCGGTGCGAAGACGTGGCACAACTACCTTTTCTCACACATTCATCACCCCATTTTGATTCACCCAGAATGGAAATAATTCATGTAAATTCTGAATATGCAGTTAATACATTTCTCCTGGTGCATAAATTTGCTACATTCATCTCTGCCGACCCTACTATTTCTATCTTGCAACACTTTTAATTAGACATCACAATTTTCAGAACACTTTTAATTAGACAAGAAATCAAGACATTCTTCGCACGTAGGATTCCATGTCATACTTAAACAAATGAGAGTTATAGAAATTAGGAAAACACCACAAAAGCACTACAATCACAATTCCCAAGCACTATACAACATTCATCCACATATTCAATAAACAGATATAAAGACAAAGTTAGATACTCACGAGTTTGGAGATCCGATGTCGGGAGGTGTTGATTGACAGGTTGGATGTGGTTTTAAGGAAGGAACTTGCTGTTTGAGTGGAGGAACAACCAACTGCATGAGCTTTGTAGGAAGCTGGGGTGCTAGGATTGTGGCTGAGGGGCGTCAATTCAGCTATGTTGACCGGGGAGGGGGATCATTGCGAGAAATTGGCGGGGAGCCGTTTTGCAGGAATGTCATTCGGGAAGTGGAAGTTGGCGCGAGAAATAAGTTGGCGTCTGATTGTTGGGAAGCCAATCGGGGAGGGGGAGTCAATGCGTGAAACAAGCAGGCCATTTATTTCAGAAAAACCGATTGGGCGGTCCAGTTGGTGGGAGGGGGGGGGGGGAATCATGGGAAGGTCTCATTGGAAAATAGAAAGAGGGAAGAAAATTAGAAAGTAATAGGGAAGTTGCACCCCGGGAACTCGCGGTGTCGCAACCCTTATTTATAGCGAAAAGGGCGCTAGGGCACCCGACGTGAATAATTGTGATTGGACGCTACACCTGATGTCAAAATCAAACTAAATAAATCCAAAATAAAATATTTAAATAAATGTAAAATAACGTTATAGATACGCTCGTGGTTTTCGGATCGCTGATCCGATCAATGTCTTTTGCATAAGTTCACAAAAGAGGTCCCTGTTGAGTGGTGACACGAGGCCCAACATCGATCCTATGGCTAATCCCCATCAGTCAACATGGTCAGGAGTACGAGTAAACAACCCTTGTAGTTACCAAAGTTTCTACCACATGGTATCATTGTCAGTGTGGGACGTGCTGGGAGCATCCACTATCAAAGAGGCATATGGTGATATTGACTGTGGGAACCCATGTTTCATATAATAGGTAGCTTTAATATGATTAGCCCGACCACAATTGGTGCTCTGCCCCTTAGAATGGGTATGACTATCACGCCTTCCACCACGTGACCTATTTTTAACCTCTATGAGACTCAATAGATGGAGGACGGGATTCAACAGAGTGGTGGAGCAATGCTGGAGAGGGAGTCACATAAACCGTAGTGGGCGGAGTCATCTTCAGGATCATGGAGCAAACATAAGAGGCAGTATGAATGTTGAGATGAGATAAGATAAGATGTTGGCCAGGACACTGTAGAGGTGTGGTGATACCCTTCCCATCATTAGCAAGATATCTACGACTTCATGCTGCGCCCGTTGGGTCGCAAAATTCAAATTAGAGGGTTGGTGTTGAATCTAAGCCTTGATAGTAGTCTTGTATTGTGATACGAACGAGGTTAGATCATTGTTCCCATCGGAATCCACAATTGAAGGTCTCGAAAGAGATTGAACAAGTCTTGTAGGATATCTTGTCATGAGTAGAGGGACTTCAGTTCATCCTACATAACCTTGGGCGTCTCGTGGTACATAGCCATTCAATAAGGTTCACATTCCATGGAGTTGTTGGTTAGTTGGCTCAATAGGTGGATCATGAGTTAGGTGATGAATTCCTTTGGTCTGGAGGACCCGACACACTGATTAGACCCACTTAACATCTTCCCAATGAAGGAGATTGTGGTGGAGGCGGACGCCAGGAAGTGGGGCTGGAATGAGGGTCAGAAGAGTAGAGGAGGTAGACTGAGGATTCGTCCCAGTGTATTAAGGAGAGATGGGTCAACGACCCATGGAATTGAGGGGCGACAAGAGCATATGCAAAAGAATGAGAATAGAGGACCGACAAGTTGGGTTCAGTGAGCTCTTGTTGAAAACAAGGGTTTTGGTGAAAATAGCAGTCGGGGGGGGGGGGGGGGGTTACTGGAGGAGTGTGGTCGCGAGTGCCGATCCGTGGAAGAGAGATGCTAGCAATGACTTCTATGTGTGCATTCACGAGAGAAGTGATTATGCCAGAAATGGCATGGTCACGAGAGATGGTGCAGAAAGTGCCGAGTATCGGGAAGTTCCAGCGGTTGCAAATATGGGAGAGGGAGTCGTCGAGGCCAGTGGTGAGTCCATCCACAAGAGAAGGTAGTACGTCAGAATCCGAAAGGCCACAAGAGCTTGTGCATAATGTGGCGAGGAGCTGGAAGGGCCAATGTTTGCGAATGTGTGAGTGGAATTCGGCGATGTCCGTGGCGAGAGGTGGCAGCGAGGACACTTGTTGAGGTATCATTCATACGTGGTAGGAGCCGGGTCTATTGTGAGAGTTTGAAATGAAATAATTTATTATTCCAAAAAATCTATGTTATTACCCTAGAGCTCCTCTCCTTATATAAGGTAGTGGAGGAAGAAGTATGTACATTTTGAAGATGTGAGACTAAATATAATGAAGAAAATTATAATGAGCCCTTTTATGGGCCTTTGATCTTGGGCTTTAACACTCCCCTTCAAGATGAAGTATATATATCGATATTTCACAACTTGACACATATCTCAAAAAGAAGAAGAAACTGCTTTGGTGAAGACGCCAACCAACTCCCTATCCGAAGGAACAAACAACGTACATATTTGTTGTTTGGCAATTTTTCTCTAAGGAAGTGACAATGAACTTTAATATGTTTTGTTTTTTCATGTAATACTTATTTTTTAGAGATGTAGATTGCAGCTTTATTATCACAAAATTTCGGTAGATGTTAATAGTAGATTTCTTCCAAGTCTTTTAAAAGTGTTCTTAACAATTTCAACGTGCACGCATTCTGGGCCATACTTCTATATTTAGGTTTAGCACTTGATCTGGACACTACTGATTGTTTCTTGCTTTTCGATCTCTTTTGTCATTTGCAGCTTGCATTCGAATATGCGTAATCGCAAGTGATCGTTTTTTTTGAAATAATGTTCCTTTTTCTGGAGACCTTTTCTATATTCTAGTTTTAAAGCTGCTTGAATTGATTGACCCTTCCAACAATTTAGGATATGTCAGGTCTGATTACGATAAGATAAATTAGTTTACCAGATACCTGCATCGAGTAATGTCGTGTGGGAGACCAAAATTTATAAGTGCCCATTATCATGGATTACGAGCATGTTTCGTTCTAAGGAGATTGATTTCATTGAGTAGATCTAGGGCATACCTATGTTGGGAGAGAACTATGGAGTTATTGCGTTGCGTAGTTTCAATTCCTAAGAAGTATCTCAGAGGCCCCATATCTTTGGTAACAAAGTGCTCCCGAAGACGTTTCTTAGTTTTCTCTATTCCAGATGAGTCATTTCCTGTAAGAAAAATGTCATCAACATATACAGTGAGAATAACTAAGCCATGATGGGTTTTTCGTATAAAAAGTGAATGATCAACATTGCTTCTGGAAAAACCAATAGTAGAGACAAGCTGACTGAATTCATCAAACCATGTGCGAGGTCTTTGTTTGAGACCATAAATGACCTTCCAAAGTGTACACACTTGAGACTCCTTGAGAAACATAACAAAAGGTTGCTCCATATAGACTTCTGAGTGTAAGTCATTATAATGGAAGACATTTTGACATCAATCTGAGATATTTGCCAATTTCGGTTGACAACAATAGATAAGATGACTCTGATAGTACTAACATGGACAACCAGAGAGATGGTGTCAGTGAATTCAACACTATTGGTCCGGGTGAACCCTTTAGCAACAAGCAGAGGCTTGTATCGATCCGCAATGCCGTACCAGAGAAACTTGAGGACAAATACCCAGCGACATCCGACAACATCTCTTTCAGAAGGTGTAAGGACAGGGGTCTAGGTACTCCGTGATTTTAAGGCAGAAATGTCCTCATCTATGATCGCTTTCCAGTAAGGTATATGAATAACTTCCTCATGTGTAGTAGGAATAACGGTGGTAGACAGTGCCCATGCAGACTTGCTGCAAGAGGGAGTGAGATTGGCATATGAGACAACACTAGTAAGTGGATGTTGTGTACTCCCCTTTACCCCCTTGCGCAAAGTAATGGGCAGATCCAAGTCCGAGCCTACTAAAGTATGGGAATCTTCCGAAGAGGAGAGCATTGACTTAGGAGCTGTCGGTGGGGAGTCTGAAGTGGAAGGAGCAAGAACAGGAGGGAGATCCGGACGTCGATGATAATAGTATGGAGAGGGTAAAATGGAAGGATGCTTACAGGAGGTGGTATCAATTGCGGGATATCAGGGGAATGAGCATGAATGATAGAGAACAATGAAATAATGGCGTGAGGATGAGAGGTTGTAGAGAGAGGAGGATAGAGGCCTAGAGAAAGGGTCCCTCTGTTCTTGGAAATAAAGGGGGTAGAATCAAAAATGTGACGTCAGCAGAGACAAACTATCATTTGAAGATAGAGTCAAAATAATAGTAACCTTTTTTAGTCTGAGAGTACCAAGTAGAAAAGCAGAGAGAGGAGGATAGAGGCTTATTTCTTGGAGGCTATGATGAGTGTCTCAATATCTGTCGAGGAGAACTAGTAGCCAGACTCTTGTAACGGGGTGGACAATGAGACAAAAGGTTCACGCGCATTAGCACTAATATGGGCCTGAGGGCAGAGGTGAAGATGCATCACAAAGCATCGTTCGACAAGATGTCCAATACATCTATAATGGGAGCAAAGAGGGTGAGGTCCTCCACGACCCAAGGTGCGTCCTTCATGACCGAGGTGATCTTCATGATCGCGGTTAGCTCTAGGGCCGACCGAATGAGCAAAATTGTTAGAGGGCGGAGAGGAGATGAGCAAAGGGCGCTGCAGAAGGTTCATAATTATAGAGATGCGAGTAGTAGAAACATCAAAGGTGCGAGTGTCAGGTTCTCCCAAAATTTGTTGGTGGATAATCTCATTTGAATCTAGTAGACAGAGAAGATAACAGACCATCAAGAGTTCCTGAAAATAATTTTGCTGAGTGTCAAGGTCAACAAAGATAGGGTGATACTGGAAAGGTTTTACGCCAAGAGTTTGAATTTCCTGATACAGAACATCAGGAGAGAGTGTCGGCTGAGCAAATAGATCAAAATACAGGGTGTCAATGTGAGATGTTTTAGTACCTGTGGAGTAAAGAGATGCAAGGTTGCCCCATGCTGCTTTCACTGTATCGCCATGGAGGATGATAGACAAACATGTATCAGAAAGGCTTTTCACAAGTCAGGTGCAAACAAGGGTATCGCCGATATCCCAATTAGCATAGACAGGAGACGCGGGGTCAGGAGGAGCGGCAGTGAGATGAAGTTTGCATTGAGAACCCAAAAGGAAGGAGAATGAGACTCCAATTAAGATAATTGGCTCTAGTTAATTTTGATGGCATGTCGGGATTTCCAGAGGTGCTAGAAATGACCTTGGGAGGCGTAATGTTGGTGGGAGTAGAAAGAAGTGGTGGATTGACCATAATTGAAAAGCAAGATTGATAAGCATGATTAGAGAGGCAACAAGAAAAGAATTGGCGGGAAGCAGAGGATTCACTATATGATTTAGTGAGACTGTCGGTTGCAGTGAGGAGCTCGCACAGGGAGGGAGGCAACGAGTTCTCGAGATAGGCGTACTTTCGCGCCTAGAGTCCACAAAGATTGACAAAAAACCACTAGGATTGATTGTTGAGCAGCTTGTTCTTCATCGTCTGGATGGAAGCGAGATCGACGAGCAGGATTAAGTAGTTCCGTGTTAATGGAGATTGCAGAGAGAGGTCTCATGGAAAGCAGAGGGAAGATGTCTTGCGGAAGGTGACATAAGCGGCAAGTGTTTGATTAGATAGCTCACAACTGGACAATACCACAAACATGGAAGAAATCACGAGAAGACTATTCGAGATGTTGGCGAGTCATAGAAGCCGTGGGAAACGCCAGAGAAGTTGCAAATTTTGTTTAAGATTATGGGAGGTTGCAGCCAGATACTGGGTTGATTCCTATTGATATGCCACCGAGGGTCTGATTTGAGCGTTGAACCGCCCTGTCGGCGGAAGAGTAGAGGTGGGGGAAAATACTGAAAGATGACGCGTGTTCCCCAGCTGAATGAACAGTACATAAGAGATTTTGTGTAAGGCCTGGAGGTTTATGCAAGATCAGAAAGATGGTGTGCAAGCCCAGGAGTATTTACATGAGAGGAGAACAACCAGGAATTTCGTGTTGCTATGATACCTTGTGAGCAAGGTTGTAGATATCGGATGTTGGGTTCATGTCGGTTTGTGTTTGAAATGTCGTATGTCGGATTGCGGGGGATATATCGGGGATATTTTACAATATCGGATTTTAATGTTTAAATAAAGATAACAATGTTTATAAACACATTTTTTACAAATAAGTATAAATGTACAGACAATATATGTTAAACTGCATTTAGAAAAATGATGAAGAAAGAAAAAACAAAGGAGATATACCCACAAATATAAAATGACATATAAAGTTTCTGTACTCGGGCATATAAACTATCTCCAAGCAATTAAATTGTGTACCTACAGAGATAGTGATCCAACATTCTAGATCCATATGCCCGTGAAGAAAAAAAAAGAAGAAGAAACCCTAAAACACGTGAAGTATAGAAACCTTAAAGCCCGTGAAGTAGTAGAAAGAAGAAGCAGAAGTAGTATTAGAGTGAAGAAGTAGTCCCGTGAAGTAGTAAAGTGAAGTATAGAGCCCGTGAAGAAAGAAGAAGAAGAAAATAGAAGAAGGGGGCTTACAGTGGAGCGAGAAAGCCTGGTGACATCACCGATTCGTCGTCGGAGAAGGGGATTCGTCGCCGATTCCGCAGAGCAGTCTCCCGCCGCTAGAGAGAAATTAGGGCAGTTGTCGAGTGTCGACCCGTGAAATCAAATATAAGAGCTGATTTTTTTTTTAATATAAAATAAAAAACGGCGTTATAACGACACAAGATATATCGCTATATCGCCAAGATAACGCCGATATTTTACAAAACGTTATCTGGCTCAAATAAATCGATTTCGTTGCGGTTTGCCCCCTAAACCTTTATATCGGCCGACATATCGGACATGTCGGCCGATATCTATAACACTGCTTGTGAGAGTTTGAAATAAAAGACTTTATTATTTCCAAAAAATTAAGTTATTACTTTAGAGTTCCTCTATATATAGAGAGTAGAGGATACAATTTGGAGATGCGGGACTAAATACAAGGGGGAAAATTATTATGGGCCCTTTGTTGTTTTTTGATCTTGGCTTTAGCATCTATAAAAGGCGGCGCAAGGTGGTTGATGTCGACAACAGCTGGCAAAGAGAAGTCGAGCGAACTTTGAAATGGGACTGTGAGTACCTTCCCAAAAAGAACCAACCGAAATGACAAACTCAATTGGCGGGCCAATTTTGCTTGAAGCGGAAGTGGGTTCAATTGCCGAGAGCAAGAGTTCAATTGTCAAGAGGTTTACGTCAAGAATCGTGCTACTTTGATACCATGCAGAGAAAATGGAATGCAAAGTTTAATATTTTATTATTTCCACTATATCCACATAATTCAAGTATTTGTACACATATTTATAGGATGGAGGAGTGAAGATTCAACTCCAAACCAAGATGTGAGACTAATCTATATATGATAAAAGATGACTTTGACAGGGGCCTTTGCATGAGCTAATTAACTGAGCTTCTACATCACTTATGTTAAAATCTAAATGCATATAGAATTATGGCGCTTGTATACTCCTTAAAATTATAATTAGGAATTGCTGCACTTTCCGTTGAAATCCATTAATGTAGTTTTATAGTTGTTTTAAGGGTTAAATCAGCACCTTGAAAAAGTTAATATTCCTACGAATTGCTTTGATCATTGCAACATTCATTCTAGCCTGAATTTTCTCAACTTCTTGTCTTTTACCGCGCATGTCAATGCAACTCATTCTATATGGTTTGGATCAGACACAATAAAATTCTTAGCTAACATGATACCATGTTTGGTTGTTGAATTCTTCCAAAAAGTAACTATTGAACTAAATATCTAGTTTGAAAACTCATGCATCTAGGGCCCCTCCTTAGAGGCCAATGTTGACGTCCCCATACCATATGGCCCCGAAGGAGCTAGCTGAGCTAAACGTTCAATTGCAGAAGCCGTGGGATCAGGGGTTTATCCATCCATGCTCATTTATGTGGGGAGTTCCTGTGCATTTTGTTAAGAGGAAAGATGGAGTGTCTGCCATTCTATTAACTATCGGGAACTCAATAATCTCACAGTGAAAAACAAGCATCCGATTCTGTAGATGGATGATTTTGTCGACTAACTGGTAGAACCAACGTTGTAATCAAAGTTGGATTTAAAATCTAGATACTACCAGTTGCTGGACATGACTAGTGATATTTTGAAGACAACTTTGAATATGCAGTACATCCATTACAAGTTTTCAGTGATGCCATTTGGTTTGACCAATACTCTTTTTGCATTTATGTATTTGATGAACCTTGCGCTATGAGAGTACTTGGTCAAATTTGCCATTGTGTTCATTGAGGACATTTTTGTGTACTTTAAATTCGAGTAAGTGCACATAGAGCACTTGTGTGTGTGTTACAAACTCTAGAAGAGAGTCAGTTTAATGCGAAGTTCATTAATTGTGATTTTGGTATAAGAGAAGTGGTGTTTCTAGGACATATCATTAGTAGATGTGGTGTATTGCCTGATCCTGCAAAGGTGGAGGCCATTGGTGATTGGTCGGTTTTGAAGAGTTTAGTGGATGTCAAAAGTTTCTTAGAACTCGATTACAATTGGAGATTTGTGATTTTTTTTAAAGATTTCATTGCTGCTCACCCACATACAAGGATCAAAATTTGTTTGGACACAAGAATTTAGGGAAGCATACAAAAAGATCAAGGCGCGGTTGATGACCACTCTTATGCTAAGTTTATCGTCGGGGACTTAAGAATTTCAAATTTATAGTTGTGGCACATTCTTTAGAGTGCTTAGGCGTGTCTTTGCTTATTTACAAAGGCGATAGCTTATGTCTATGCTGTTAGTGTTGGCATTTCATCATATCATTGATGACATGCTTGCCTGCATTCACGAACAATTAATATTGCATGGAATTGTATATGCTTGTGTTGTTTCAATTTCAATGACTAATACATGAGAAAATGAAGTGAGGATAAAAGAATTGTTGTGATTGAGCTATTACTCAATAATGGTTATTATGAATTCTCTAAAATTGGATGAACAGAATTTGACTTTTGGAGAGCCATAAAGCAATAGTTTAATTATTTCAATAGCTAAAAAATTTAGTAGATTTATCATATTTTTATTTAGTTTACTATGTATAGATGGCACAAATCCAAGTTAGTATTAACGTAAATTTTATATTCTGCATAATATTTTCTGCAGTTGTATTTATTTTCTTCTTGTAATGTTGACAGGGATTTCAGTTGAGGGGTTCTAAAGAAGTTATCAAGCTGGATCTTTCAAATCCAGGTTCAAAAGTCGAGAAAGCAAAAGTAGGACCATTTGGTTCCAAACTTCTTGACTCTGCTATCTCTGTTTCCTCTGGTGGCAAGTAAGTGGTTGAGGCAATAACTTTTATTTTCCACTTTAACTTCTTTGGTTCTCTCTTGGGAAACCCACTGCATTTGTGCACTTATTTAAATATCATAAGATTCTCGAACATTGCTATCATGAATATGCTTAATACAACCACAGACAATCATATTACCTGTTTATTTGTGCAAAATAAAAAAAATATTGATCTAACTCTGAGTTTGAACAGGCAAGAGTCTTGGACTCTGGAGTTTGTTGATTTTGGCGGTGAATCAAGAAGAGATGTTTGGCATGCCTGTGTTAGTGAAATTATCTCACTGTATGAATTTATTTTAATGTATGGACCTGATGATGAAGATTCTTCAATACATCATGTATATGGTGCTCATGGAGGGAGGAGAAGAGCAATCAGTACTGCAGCAAACAGCATTGCAATGCTGCAGTCCCTCCAGTATATTAGGAAGTTACCAGAAGATCCATCTAAGTTAACGCAGTTCTCATTTTTGAAAAAAGCACCTTATGGTGATGTTGTTCTTCAGACTTTAGCAGTTAGTTTTTGGGGTGGGCCCTTGATAAAGAAGTTTGTGCAAGCTGGTTATGGAGCAGTACAATGGTCGAGGCCATCTGAAGAATTTTTAACTGGTAGCGAGCATGTATTTGACCTTGACGGAAGTGTATACCTACGCAAGTGGATGAAGTGTTCAAATTGGGTATCTCGGTCATCAGTTACTTTCTGGAAGAATTCATCAACCAAACATGGTATTGTGCTAGCTAAAAATCTTATTGTGTCTGATCTAAACCTTATAGAACGAGCTGCATTGACATGCAAAGTAAAAAGCCAGAAAGTGGAGAAAACCCAGGCTACACTAGATGCCGCAATGATCAAAGGAATTCCAAGCAATATTGACCTTTTCAAGGTACCGATTTCTCCCTTGAAATAAATTGTAACTCTGCATAATTGGATTTCATCAAAATTGTTAGAGAATATTAGGAAAAGTTGATGTAAAGGTCCATTAATATGGCCCATTTAGGATTCTAGTTTAGTCTCACATCTTTTGTATAGTTGTCTTTCTCTCTATTCTCTCCTATATATTTGTACTCATACTTGTATTTTATAATTTAAGAAGGATATACAAGGTTTGGCTCTCACTTCTACATGGTATCAGAGGGAAAGATACGACCTGCGTTTTTCTAACCGCCCACTACCTTCCGGTCTGCCAGGCGGTCTCTGCTTTCCTTAACCGCACCTTGTCTGCAGTCTCTGCTTTCCTTAACCGCACCCTGTCTGCGGTCTCTTCATTTCTATCTGCCTCTTTCCTTCTCTCCCGTGGATCCACCTTCCCCTCGCCTTTTTTTAGAACCTCTCAAGTCTGCTTCGTGGGGCCCCCTCTCTCTTTCTCTCCCTTACCGCGCGGTCTTCTCCTCTTACCGGCTTAATCTTCCCGTGCAATCTGACCGCGGGTTGCTTCTCCTTGCCGCCTCAGATTGCTCTCTTTCCGCTAGGATTTGCCTTTCTTGTTGACGGCTTACCCCGGTCTCTCCCTTGTCGCTGTGGTCTTTTCTCCCTAACCGCGCGATCTCCTTATTACTTCGGCCTTCTCCCTTGATAGCGCGGTCTGGTCTTAGATCGTTGCGGTCTGTTCTTTGGCCTCTCTTGTGCCGGGTATTGCTCTTGTCTATCCGATGCTTCTGACCGCGGGTTCTAGCCACTGCACATGTCCGTTGTTTCTAGCCACTGCACCTATCCGCTGCATTTGTCCTCTGCTTCTAGTCGCCGCGTTTGTCCGCTGCCTCTAGTCGCCACGTCTGTCTGCTGCTTTTGGCCACTACGTTTGTTCGTCCGGCCTCTGCTTGCCTCTGCAGGTTCTCTACTCACGGTCTGGGGTATTCCTACCTAGTCGCTGAGTATCTGTCTGTGCTGCCTCTTTTCGACTTGTGTGCTAAGTCGCGTGTGTGCTCCTAACCGCCGCGACCCACTCTAACCGCTGCGGGCTCTGTTTCTTAGTCGCGGCCTCTCTTGCCGCTGCTGTGTTGTCGCCGTTACCGCTGCGGGTTATTTTCTATACGCTCGTGTGCTAAGTCACCGTGACAGCTGCGGGCTTTGTTTCTTAGTCGCGACAACCCACTCTAACCGCTGCGGGCTCATGGCTTCCGAGGATTCTAATGCCACCGCCGCTCTGCCTGCTCGTGTTGCGGCTCCGGTTCCTGAACTTCGCGATGAACTCCGGATTACTACTATCTCCCTCAGTGGGAAGCAGATTTTTGTGGAATGGGTGTGTTATGGACCGCTCATTCACGGGCCTAATCCCGCCGGTCGAGCCCACAACATGGGCCGCGGCCCTGCACACCCAACCCTTCTTCGCACGTGTTCTCGGTGCGGCGGGGTGTTGAGGCCGGGTTTCGAACCCTTTACCTCCTTGATCAGTTGGTGATGAGGGAAAACGTTAAGTGCCTCTTATCAAGGAGGTAAAGGGTTCGAGACCCGGCCTCAACACCCCGCCGCACCGAGAACACGTGCAGAGAAGGGTTGGGTGTGCAGGGCCGCGACCCATGTTGTGGGCTCGACCGACGAGATTGGGCCCGTGAATGAGCGGTCCATAACAGGGTGCTCTCAGTTCGTCGAGTATTACAAACGAAAGGACTTTTTCATCACTTGATTCGAGTCACTCCTACCACCCCCACCGATGAGTGGCTTCGGGATGATGGACGGGTTCTGTCATGGCTGCTCAACTCCATGGACACCGAGCCCTATAGGATGACTATGTATCATGACACGACGAAGGACATGCGGGAGGAGCTTCGTTCTTTTTACTCTGGGCAGAATAATCTTCAACACTTGTTCGACATCATCTCGGATCTTCAAAACTTTGATACCTGGGCTCCCGGTGATATGAACTCCTTTGTTGCTAAAGCCAAGACCCTTGTTGAGGCCTGGATCCAACATCAGTCTCCTACTACAGATCTGACTACTCAACGGGCCCAGAAAGAAGCGGTCGGGATTACGATGATGATGTCCCGAGTTCCTTCTCACTTGCACAGTGTTCGGACCCAGATTCTCTCTTCTACTACCACTCCATCTCTGTCAGATGTGTGCTCTATGCTTCTAAAGGTTACACCGCCCCAGGATGCTCCTGTGACTCTCTCCAGCTTTTCTACAATAACCTACACCTGCTCCGCCAACTCTAGGTTCCTCGGCCCGTGGGGGACACAACACATCTCGGGGACGTGATCGGTCTGGCAGATCTCCGTTTAAGTGCACGTATTGCGGTCGAGATTGTCATCTTGAGGCCACCTGCTATCGCAAACATGGTCTGCCTCCACATCTTGCTGCTCCTGTTATGGCCGATCCTCCCACATCTCCTGCCACGGATTTTGCAGCCTCTGCTCGGGAAGACATTAATGCTCTACGCACTCAGCTCCAACAACTACAAGGGGTGATCTCTCGTTCTGGATCCGTTGCGTCTATTTCAAATGAAGGTATATCTTGTCTCTCGCAGGGCTCCGACTTGATTGTGGATTCAGGAGCCACCCACCATATTACTTCGCAGCGCCCTCTGCAATATTCGATAGCTGCCCACCCCACGTTCATTACTGTGGCTAATGGTGATACCACCCCCGTATCCGGCACTGCTGATATACCTCTCACACCCACTCTCTCTCCGCCTTCTTCTCTTCATGTTTCAGGCTCACCATTTAACTTGCTTTATGTTAGCCGCCTTACTCAGGATCTTAATTGCCGTGTTACCTTCTCACCCTCTGCCTTTGTTGTGCATGATCGAAAAACGCAGAACATCATTGATAAGGTTCGGCTGTCGAATGGGTTCTACCTCATCGATGTTCCTCCTTCTGCTCTCTCCGTCATCTCCACTACTGATTGACATCATCGTCTTAGGCATGCTCCCCTCCAGATTCTCAAGAAAACTCTTCCGGATGTCTCCCTACATGAGTTTTTTTGTGAATCTTGTATCTTTGGCAAACAACATCGTATTTCCTTTCATCCTACCTGTACTCGGAGTGATACTCCTCTATCATTAGCAAGGTTGCAGATGTCGGATGTCGGACTCATGTCGGTTTGAGTTTTTTATGTCGGATGTCGGATTGCGGGGGATATATCGGGGACATTTCAAAATGTCGGATTGTATTGTTATATATATATATATGTTTCATAATATTTTCATATATTAATTAGATAGTAATTATTTTATCTGATTAAATGTAAACTAAAATTTATTAGAGAAAATTAAACTACTAACGAGTGTTAAATCGTATTTGATTGGTTTCATTTGAAGTCACCTTCTCACCAAATACCCAACATAGATCTCTACATGCTATGAAATAAGTACTATGTATTTTGTTAGAACCTTCTGATGAATTCATTCTATAAAAAATTATAAATTTTTTGAACAAAAAAACCCCGCAATATTGGACCGACATTACCCGACATTAGCCGACATTTGCCGCAATATTGGGCCGACATGTCGGCCGCAATACTGGAAAACGCCAGAAATGTCATATGTGGCGTAACGTGTCGTTTCCCCCTCAAAACCGACATGTCGGCCGACATGTCAGACATGTTGGCCGCAATCTACAAGCTTGATCATTAGTGCACTCTGATATTTGGGGACCTTATAAAACTCATAGTATGTTTGACTTTCGTTATTTTCACTTTTATTGATGATTACTTTCACTTAACCAAGTTATACTTACTCCGAGATCGTGCTGAACTGACCTCTACATTTCGTGCATTTCTTATGGAAACTCATACTCAATTCAGCTCTCCTTTAAAAATCATTCACACTGATAATGCTCGGGAATACACTAGCCGGACATTCTCGAATCTATGCACAGAGTTCGACATTATACATCAAACCTCGTGTGCGTATACACCTTAACAGAATGGTGTGGCAGAGCGAAAGAATCGTCATCTTCTTGATGTTTCTCGGTCACTCATGATTCAAATGCAGGTTCCCACTATATTTTGGAACTTTGCTGTGTCCGCAGCATGTCACCTCATCAATCGCATGCAATCCTCTGTGCTCGACTTTGCCACTCCGTTTAGTCTCCTATTTTCGTCGCAATCCCCATTTAGTCTCGTATTTCCGTTGCAATCCCCGTTTACTATCACGCCTCGTGTGTTTGACTGTACTTGTTATGTTCACAATCTTGGTACGCCCACGGATAAGTTTACCCCTCGTGCCAACAAATGTATGTTTCTCGGGTACTCTCAGACTCAAAAAGGCTATACGTGTTATTCTTCAACTACTGACAAAGTGATTGTCTCTGCCGATGTCACCTTTCGTGAGGATTAACTATTCCATGACTTACCTTCTGCTTTTGCTCCTCTCTCCCCTTCCATACCTCGTCCAACCATTCCTGTTACGTCTTCCCTAGCCCCTCTTCCTCCTGGGCAATCTTGTATCAGTTGCAAGTGGGCGTTTGCTATCAAACATGCTTTAGATGGGACAGTTGAACGACTCAAAGCACGACTTATGGCTCGGGGGTTCACTTAATAATAGGGACTTGATTATGATGAAATCTTCTCTCCTGTCGCCAAGTTGAACTCTGTTCGGGTGCTGATCTCCTTAGTTGTTCATTGTCACTGGCCTCTCCACCAGCTGGATATCAAAAATGCCTTTTTAAATGTCGATCTTCAAGAAACGGTCTACATAAACCAACCTCCCGGGTTTGAGGCCATTTGGGAGTCTCGTGTATGTCATCTTCAGAAATCTATTTATGGTCTCAAATAATCTCCCAGAGCTTTGTTTGATAAATTTAGTAAGGCTGTTCGCGAAGTTGGATTCAAGAGGAGCTCGATTGACTTCTCTCTCTTTACTCGTCATCAATCAACTGGAACTGTCATTCTTATCCAAGCAACACTCAAACTCCGCCTTCCAAACACAAGATCTGGGGGCTCTCCGATACTTTCTTGGACCTTAGATTGCAAGACGGCCTGATGGTCTTGTCCTTTCACAACGAAAGTACTGTCTTGATCTCCTCCAAGATGCTGCTACTCCAGGTGCAAACCCGTGGAAACCCCGATGGATGACAATCACAAGTTATGTGCTCATGGGACTGACTCCGATTCTCTGCTTACGAACCCTGAGTATTATCAGCATCTTGTAGGAAAACTGATATATTTGACAGTTACAAGACCTGATATTTCTTTTGCTGTTGGAGTGGTCAGTCGATTTATGCATGCTCCTCGCATCTCTCATCTCCAGGCAGTAAAACGCATCCTCAGATATTTGAAGTCAGCTCCTGGACAAGGATTGGTATATAAGCCATCCTCCTCTTTATCTCTTATTGCATATTCAGATGCGGACTATGCGGGCTCCCTGGATGATCGACGTTCCACTACGGGTTTTTGTACCTACTTTGGAGGGAATCTTATCACTTGTCATAGCAAGAAGCAGTCTGTAGTTGCTTGCTCTTCTGCTGAAGCTGAGTATCGTGCAATGACGTCGGTTGTATCTGAACTCACCTGGTTTGAGGGTCTTCTTGGTGATTTTGGGGTCACTCTATCCTCATCAACAACTTTGTTTTGCGATAGTCAGGCTGCAATCCATATTGCAAAGAATCCTGTGTTTCATGTGCGGACCAAGCACATTGATGTTTACTGTCACTTTGTCTGTGAAAAGGTTCAATTGAAGAAGTTAAAGCTAGCATGTTCCTGCATCTGAGCAAGTTGCCGACATTCTCACCAAGGCATTACCATGACAAATGTACCATCAGTTCTTATCCAAGCTTGGTGCCTACGACTTGCACTCTCCAGCTTGCGGGGGAGTGTTAGAAAATATTAGGAAAAGTTGATGTAAAGGCCCATTAATACGGCCCATTTAGGATTCTAGTTTAGTCTCACATCTTTTGTATAGTTGTCTTTCTCTCTCTTCTCTCATATATATTTGTACTCATACTTGTATTTTATAATTTAAGAAGGATATACAAGGTTTGGCTCTCACTTATACAAAAATGTATAGCAGTTCTTATAATTCTGAGGAGTATGCATGCACCATAATTCTAGATGCATTTAGATCTTATACAAGTGATGAAGACTGGGCTGTGTGGGGGTTTGCGGAGAGGGGTGGTGGATGTATGGTGGGATGGACTGGGCTGGGTGTGTTGTTCGAAGAAGGGAAAATACCTGTATAGTGTTGGGGATGCGCTGGAGTGGATATACGGAGGGGGTATTGCTGTGGAAATGGAGGGCTGGCGGGGCTCCAAGAGAGTATTTTGGAGTGGATTTGTCAGTGAAAGGGGCTGTACAACAGGACTTAGCAATTGGGATGTGCTGAATGGTGTGATTTTGGTGTGGGAATGGGCTGGAATGCTGAAATCGTAGGAGAGGATGGCCGGGCCTACTGCGGGGAGTGTTGGAGGATGTATTTGGAGTGTAAATGTGCGGAAAGGGGCTGGAAAGCATGGTTTGACAACGAGGAGTGGCTAGAAAATAAGGTTTGACAACAGTAGGGGCTGGAATGCTGGATTCTGTGTCAAAGAAGGTCAAGAATGTTGCAGGGAGGTGTTGGGAGGCCGGGAAGAGGGCTGGAATGCTGGGATCTGCAGCGGGGAGTAGCTGTGGGGGAGAAAGGATGCTACGTGCGGGATTGGGAGGCGATGCTTGGTAGTGGGGAAGTGCTAGGAGGCTGGGAAGTGGGATGGAATGGGATGAAATACCTTATGAGTAGCGTTGTGAAGCGACAAATGTAGGTAGGAGGCGGGGAAGTGATGTACTAGGCGTCAACACCTAGGGGGGAGTGCAGACGCACGACGTTGCACCCTTAGTGTGGTCTCGTGATCGGAGAAGAGAGTGGTTGCTTTCTCCAAGTCTTCGATCCCCTTACCGTGGATATGAATGAGTTATTAATATGATGTGTTTTAGGTTAGATAAATCAGATGATCAAGATTGAATGATTTAATAACTCAAGCAGTTTATGAAATATAGCTCATAAAAATAAAAACAAATTACATAAAATAGGAAAAACATAGCCGGACGCACTCGCGGACTCCGAATGTTCGTCCGACGATCCAAAACGTCAAATAATGAAAGGGTGCGCAAACGGCGCGTGATCAAACCATTGCTCTAAAAGAAAACCTGGCAGACTCTCTATCGCTCCAAGGCAAGGATTGTCTCCGCGTAAGGCTGTCATGCTGCTAAAGTGGCCAAGGGTACCACACACCATGTAAGCCGCCATGAGGATAAAGGGTAGATAAACAATAGTGACAGGTAGAGATGTAGTGTAGGATGGGGTATAATAGAGGCTAAAGTGATGGTGGAAATTGAAGCTGGAAGGGAAGGCTAAAGACTCAAAACTAGGTGGCTCCACGTCTAGAGTCAATTCCTCATCATTGAGAACCGGTTGAACACTCGTATTCCTAGTAATATTAAGCTCAAAAAATTTGACTCAAACTCCCTCATGATATTGTATGGATCTATTCTTCTAGCATTTAAATTCATACCTGTCCCCAATGGGAACCTCTCAAATAATACGCAAATCATCACCCAACCACCTTCTTTGAATATTCTTTTTCTCATGTGTCTACCGTCGTAAGTTTTAAAATGTTAATTATTTAATATAACTTTACGTCGGCATATGACATGCAAACCATATAATAGATGCAATTGCAAATTGGAAAACTCAACGGACTTAATGCAAATTTTACGTGGCAGTGAGAGTTTCTAATAATGAGTGGTTTATCTGGCGGTTCCTTGAGTGGGGTGTAGAAAGTAGAAATAATCGTCAAGTGTATGGTGAACACCCAGATACCTAACGAGGACATCGGTAGTGAGATATAATATCGTGGAATGATAAATATCATTCAAGAGGCGTGAATAATCACGAGGCTCATTGGGCGGTCGATATAAAATTTCAATATGGAAGGAATCTCCCGAAGGAGTGTCGAAGATAACGACATAAGAATGTAAATCAGGTGGTTCACCTAGTGGTATGTAAATTAATCATGAATATGATGATCTAAAAGGACATGTGAGACAAAGACATAATGATGTATCAATGGATTAACACAAACTCTGGAAGTGATGCGCTGCGATCGAGAGTAATCGTCGTAGTAACATGAGGATTTCCCTGAATGGACTCTATTGGACCGGGTGTAAATGGGCTTGGGATTTCCAAATAGAAGAGATGAATAATGGTGAAACCTAACCATGAAGGAACCTATAAGCTCTACTTCTGCTTATTAAGCTAAAGCCCGAATCTGGGCTCTGATACCAATTTGGTGCAGGACGAATCTATAGGATGTGGAATTACGATACCCTAACACTAAATGCAACAAACGAGAGCATGCGATGAATGTAATTGACTGACGAAGACCCCTAAAATGAACGTGCAAATGAATACAAGCACGCAATCCAATGAATTAACGAAGGATAACTCCAATGTGATGCACATGTGATGACTAAATCATGTAATTATTTTTTGATGCACAATTAATTAAACAACTTAATTTTAAAATCTCATGCAAACATCACAATTGATTATAGATATTGAAATGAAAGTAAACAGACAACAATACAAAGCAAATGATTATTTTTCATGTCCAACACTCAAATTAATCTACACCAAATATTACTAGCTATGAGATCTCTGAACAATGTGAATAATTGAATACTAGAAGTAAAAGCTCACCGATTATTCGATACCGGTGGTGTTGGAGAAGCTTCAATGGTGCCAATGACTGTCCAGGAGTGAGGATATTGCGGTGTGGTGATTTTTATAGAGAGGTGGTGGCTTTTTGGTGGGCTAGAATGGGTTTGGAGGTATGTTGGAAGAAGGGAAAAGACTGGTATGGTGTTGGGGTAACGCTGGAGTGGATATATGTAGTGGATATATGGATGGGGTATTGTTGTGAAAATGGAGGGCTGGTGGGGCTCTAGGAGTGTGTTTGGGAGTGGATTTGTCAGTGAAAAAGGGACTGTACAACAGGACTTAACAATGTGGATGTGCTAAATGATGTGATTTTGGAGTGGGAAGGGGAATGCTGAAATCGGAGGAGAGGATGGGCGGTCCTGCTGCGAGAAATATTGGAGGCTTTATTTTGGAGTGTAGATGTGCGGGAAGGGGCTGGACAACCGGGTTTGACAGCGGGGAGCGGCTGAACAATAGGGTTTGACAACGGGAAGGGGCTAAAATGCTGAATTCTGTGTTGAGTAAGGTTAAGAATGCTGCCGGGCGGTGTTGGGAGTTTGGGAAGAGGGAGGGAATGCAGGGATCTGAAACGAGGTGTAGCTGTGGGGGAGAAAATATGCTACGGGAGGGATTGGGAGGCAATGTTTGGCAGCGAGGATTTGCTAGGAGGCCGGGAATAGGGATGGAATTCTTGATGCAGTATGAGACGTTGGAAGTCGGTAGGAGGTGACAAAAGGCGGGGAAGTGAAGCCTTAGGCGTTGACACAAAGGGGGGATAGCGCAGACGCAGACGTCGCTCAGTGCATGTGGTCTCGTGACCGAAGAAGGGAGCGGTTGTTTTCTTCAAGTCTTCCATCCCCTCACTGTGGAATATTGAAAGGGTGCACAAACAACGCGTGATCAATATCCATCAGATTTTAGTCCCACGTCTTAAAATTAGATTACTTCTCCTTCTTCACCTCCTATATTATTGTACAAATACTTTTATGTAAGGTGTGTGAGAGAAATAAATAAAGTAAGTTTTTTTTATTTCTCCATTTCTTGTACTTTTCTACTTGGTATAAGTTCTGAACGCGAATCCTACAATTCTCTTCCTTTAGGCCCACTCTCCTCTCTTGCAGTCTATACACGTCCTGCTGTCTTATTTCATGCTGACTGCAACATCCCCCACCTTTTTTTTCTCTTCTGCGTGTTTCTACTCATCCTGCCTCCCTGCTTTTATAGATTTTGTTGCGCCTCCTGCTGGGACTCGTGTCCATCTCTCTGTTTTGTTACGACCACTGTGCTCACTAGTCTAACCGCGCGGCCTGCTCCTCGCCGCTCCTTAGATCCTCTGTCCACCGACGAAATCGCCTGTTTGGCTCCTCTGCTTGAATCTGCAAATCACGGTCTTCTTCTATTTACAAGAGTGCCTGCCTGATCCTCTGTCCGCCGTTGAGATCACTTGTCTGGATACTTTTCTCGTGTGATCCTATTCTCATGAGGTACTCTTCTTGCCTGATAATTTACCCGTCGAAGAGAACCTCTTCTCGCGTGATCGCCAATCTTCTCACATGCTCCTATGTCCTCGTTCCGTCTTCTTGCGCTTCCTCTTGGGTTTCTTATCAAGCCCTTGCTTCTGTCCGTGTGTTTACGTGCTTATCAATCTCATACTGCTGCACCTCGACTCTGCACCGTTGTCAATGTCCGTTAGAGCTCTGTCTGTGCTTGCAGCACTCCTAACCGCATTTCTGAACGCAAAAGTGTCATTCCTAATCGCATTCCTTGAACGATGCCCCATCTCTTTCTTCCCGCGCTGTGGCTCCTCTTCTTGAAGTTCATGATGTGCTTCAGATCACCACCATTTTTCTTCATGGGAAGATGAACTTTGTTGAGTGGGTGTGCTACGTTTTCGTGTTCTTCAGACTAAAGCCCCACTCTTTCATCTGACTAAGGCTACGCCTAACTAAGCCCACCGAGGAATGGGTCCGTGATGATGGCTGTGTCCAATCTTAGATTTTCAACTTTAAGGATAGTGAACCATATCGAATGACCATTTATCATGAGACGGTGGGAGGAACTTCACTCACTCTATTCTGGTATGGATAGCTTACAACACATGTTTAACATCATCATGGACCTTCAATCCCTGGACCTTCAATCTCCATAGTGTTCGGGCCCAGTTCCTTTCTCTCTTCACTATTCCTTCTCTGTCAGATGTGTGATCGATGCTTATAAAAATCGCCCCTCCCCCCAATCCTCCTGGGATTTTTTCTCTGACTCTCATTCAGCAAGCCTTTCCATCTCACCCCACTGCTTCATCAGCCCGTGGGGCTCGCACTGTATTTCTTGGACAAGGTCGCATTGGAAGGACTCGCTGTCATCGTTCTCATTGTGGTCGGGTTGGTCATTTTGAGACGACATGCTTTCGTAAGCTTCGTATGCCCCCGTAACATGTCTCCATTGCGGTCGCACCAACTTCCACCATCAGCCCTGACATCGATGCCATGCGCACATAGCTTCAACATATTCAGGGAATGATTAGTCGTTCATCTGGCTCTGTTGTGTCTATCTCCAAAGAAAGTACCTCCTGTCTCTCCTAGCTCCGCCTGAATTGTGGACTCTGGTGCCACCCACCATATTACTCTGCAAAAGCAACCGCCATACATGGACTCAATGCATCTGAAGTTTGTCACAATGGATAATTGTGGAACCACCCCGATTTATGGTTCTATTGATGTGTCTATTACTTCCTTTATCTTCTTTCACTATATTCTTCATGTTTCGGGCTTTCACTATATTCTTCATGTTTCGGGCTTTCCTGTCAACCTTATTTCTGTTAGTCTTCTCGCTCAAGATCTCGACTGCACTGCAAGCTTTTCTTCACATTCTTTTGTTTTGCAGGATCGACATACACATAATTCAATTGGTGAAGGGAAATTGTCCAATGGGCTCTACATTCTGCATGTTCTTCCCACAGTTCTCTCCTCCATCACCCTTGTTGATTGGCATTGGCGTCCTCGGTTTGCTCCCCTCTGAATTCTTAAGAAATCTTTTCTTGTTCTCTCTCTCAATGACTTTACTTGCAAATCTTGTATCTTTGGCAAACAACATCGCACTTCTTTTATCCCTCATTGTACTCGGAGCAATGCTCTTTTCACATTAGTGCATTCTAATATTTGGGGACCATATAAAACTTTTAATGTTTCTGGTTACCGTTATTTTCTTATTTTTATTGTTGATTACTTTCATATAACGTGGTTGTTTATACTTCATGATCGTTCTGAACTCACTCGCGTGTTCCGTGCCTTTATTAGTTATTACTGCAACTCGTACACATTTTTCACTCTCCATTAAAACAATTCTCACCGAAAATATAATACCCCAACCTAATTTAACAACGAATCAGCAGTCCGACTGGGTACATAGCAGACATAAAAAAGTAATAAAAGAAACTTACAGCGAATGTAATATAAGCAGTTATGGGTAAACAAGGGTACCTCAAAATACTGCTTCACAGAACCAACTAATAAATGTAAGAACTGCAAAATCTGATTCACTGGAAGCTTACATAATGTCGGATACATTGACAAACCTTAAAATATTTTAGTACATGAAGTCCAAAGAATAGGTACAACTACTGAACTGAAAAACAATTGAAGAAAAAGGCAATCTAAAATGAAGGATCATGACGATTATCTCAAGCACAGTTCCTCATCGATGACCCCTGTAAAAACAAGTTTCAATTGGGTCAGACCCACTGAAGAGTAAAAGAGACTACTCCTCCCAGTAACATTAGAAAAATACATAATTTGTTTGTTTGCATAAAAAAATGAATTCTTGACTTTCCAACACATTTTTGATTTTTCTGTCTACTGATTTATATATCAATTTCTGAAAATATACTTTATGAAATCAATCTTAATATCAGAGTTCTTATATGTGTTGATTTTAAGTAATCTGAATTCCTTAAGGGTCCGTTCGTTTCAACGACATTGATATTGAAGTATTGACTTTTAATCCAATATCAATACACATGGAAAATGACATTGAGTTTAAATCCAATTCTTTTGTTTGGCCGCATGATGACTTTCTGTCATAGGAATTGACATTAATCACTTTTTATTGTTCGTTTGTAGAAAGATTTTCAATCATAGGAATTGACATTGGTCAATGCTCTCAATTAAAAATAACAAACGCGGATTTTTCGCCCGACATCAATTTTATCGCCCGGACACGATTTTTTCGTCATGACGCGATGTTTTTGCCCAGGCTTAAATTTTTCGGCTTGAACGCGAAATTTTTTGTCTGAACGCGATTTTTTCGCCGAGACGCAGTTTTTTCGCACAGACGTGATTTTTCTGCCCGAACTCAAAATTTTCGCTCTGACACTACTTTTTCGCCCGGACGCGACTTTTAATATCGGATGCAATTTTTTCGCCCGGACGCGACTTTTTCGCCCGGACGTGATTTTTTTCACATGGACGTGATTTTTTCGCCCCGATGCGATTTTCGAACGGGGTTTTCTTCTTCCCCTTTTTCAATGAAAGATTCATATCAAGCAATTTCAATGTACGCGACATGATTTTTTCGCCTGTGGCGAAAAAAATCGCTTCCGGACAAAAAAATCGCGTCCAAGCGAAGAAAACGCGCACAAACGAAAAAGTTGCGCCTAGGCAAAAAAATCGCGTCTGGGCAAAAAAAATGCGTCTGGGCAAAAAAAGCGCGTCCGGGCGAAAAAAAGCGTGTCCGGGCGAAAAATAACGTCATGGAGAAAAACTAGCGTCCTGGCCAGAAAATCGCATCCGTGCAAAAAACTTGCGTTCGGGCGAAAAAATCATGTCTGGTCCAAAAAAATCGCATTCATGTAGAAAAAATTACTCTTCTTTTGAAAAGCCGATGTTGGCAATCTCAATATCCGCACCTGGAGATAGACATTGAACCAATGAGTTTTTAGTTTTGTGTGAATATCTACGGCTTTTCACCAGAAAGTCAATTCCACTCTACAATTGTTGATACGAACAATGGAAATGACTTTCATTTTCTTAAAGCCAATACTCTAATATCAATGTCGTTGAAACGAAGGACCCTAAAAGATTAAGTATTCAAATTTCATGTGTTATGATTTATTGTCCTTAATCCAATTATGGAGCCCAAATGACGACACACAGGTGCCCTGAACTGATATAAAGTGCTCCCTGAGTTGGATACAGGCTTGTATCTGAAAATATCCAAGTCCGAAACTGTGGCTGACGACCCCACGTCTAAGACTCATGTGGACTGCTTGCCAGATGAGTATGAGGTCATTAATCTAAAGCTTTTTATATGTCCTAAGCTTTTCCTAGTCACAATTAATCTTTTTAACTAATCATGATTGTGTCTTGGGATTTTGTTTTTCATTCTCTGTTCAGAATGACATTTTCATTAAATAAATTATCAGTTTAGTCGTGTTCAAAAAGCCCGAGTCCGGAAAGCCCTCCCGGTCCGGGCCTGGGAAAAGCCCGGTTAGGCCCGGCTTGGGAAAAGCCCGGCCTGGGACAAGGCCGGGCTTGAGGGCCTTACCAGGCCCCCATTTTAGACGATTGCCCGGCTCGGTGCTTGGCCCGGGCCGATCCGGGCAAAGCCCGTGCGCTGGGCTAGCCTGGGCCCGACACTCGAGCTGGTGGAAAATCCCGCCTAATCCAGGCGGGATTTTAATCCCACCTGAAAATCAGGCCAGCCCGGCCGAAGGGCCTTATCGGGCCCCCTCTTTGAGAGGGAGCCCGAGCCTGGCCCGGCCCGGCCCGGCTCAAGCCGAGCCCGGTTGGCAAAAAGCCCGGGCCCGACCGACCGATCCAAAATTTGCCTGGTCGGGCTTTTTGTGCACGACTAGTTAATACTAATACTTATTTATAAGTTGTACGTGACATGACCTGGTTTGTATCATGTAAGTATATAAATCTTACTTTTGATATGTATTTAAAAGAAATTCAATTTCTTTTATTATGCATGATTTTCTAAAGTTTGTGAATCGTGTCTGATGTAAGTTCTAATAGATTTCACGACTGATTTATTAAATTTTGTTATTAATGCCGACCATGCACAAAAATGAAAACTGTTGTATGTGTGACAAACCTTATGGTGCCTTGTACCGAATGTCCTTCGCAGAGAACATAATCTCCTATCTAAGGAGTTCCATATTTGGAATCAAGTGTCATCAACCCTAAGTCTGAATATCGTAGGGTGGGCCGTTGGCCCTGCGATTGCGGTGGTATGCCTCCACCAAAAGAATGATGGTGTGGACTCCTGCCATTTTCTGAATTGATCTGATCTTGTGGTTGGTACAACACTCTTGGTGTAACACCCAATTTAAGGCCACTAGATTAAAATATTTATGTGGCTTAATCTGGTAATCTCATGATCTGATTGTAAGCCCGGCTGTACTAACTTGATTAACATCTTGTTTGTGTTCTAAGGTTAAATGAGATCTGATACTTATTCAGTATATCTTATTTATTATTAACATGATTATAACAGTAAGAATCTTTATATTCATGTATTATGTATACTGACATAATTTAATTCATGAATTATACAAAATGATATGTATAACTGAAAAAAGTCGAATTTCTTACCTCAACAATGCCGCTTGTAGACAAGGCGAGGCGACATGATTCCCTTTTTCATCACAAACTCACTTACCTCAATCCCCTTCGTGAAACCACTCTTCTAATAGTGTAGAACAAGGATTTCTTAAACAGAGACGACGACACATAAATCTTAGCGGAGTTGCTGTACGAGATTTATTTGTCTGGAAAAATCGGCCTCAACTAGGGTTGTCGAGGGAGGACAGATCCCCGGTTTCTGGCTGAAGTAAACAGAGGGGAAAATAATGTCAAGTGTTGGATCTACTATAAATGGAGCTGTTTGAGTCTGAGAAAACATCGTTAGTGCGATGTGTTTTGACTGCCTGTTGGAAGTGATGTAGAAAATCCCAACCGCCACTCTAGGGCACGGGAAGGGAAGTGAGACCACTCCCTGAGGTCACCAACGATGGCTGAGGAGGAAAGAGGGGTCGATGATACTCTGTAAGTCGTTGGGGACCACCGCCAACATCTTTAGACGAGAAGAGAGGGGGAGAAGTTGGGCGAGAAGGGAGCCCCGACTGCTATCGCCTGTGGATTTGGGTCGAAGGAGCCTATCGTCGAGTATTTCCGGAGAGAAAGGTGTGACCTGCGTTTGGCGTCGACGATGGAAACATCGCTACACTTTCTCATCTAGGTCGTGAGGGAGAGGTAGACGAGTGGCAGTTCCTCATTATCGATCGCCCACAGGAGTTAAATAAAACACGTGGAATTAGGGTTGCGGTTATAAACCGTAGCGATGAAATTAATTAAATTGTGAATTGATTTGAAAGAATCGTGACTCTTGACTAAAAGAGAACGTATTCCTAATTTACCAGATTATCACCATTCCAAAATGCACTACTGCTAAGGGATTTTAGTCTTCATGCCCCTTTAAATATGGTTGGGATAATACAATATTAAGTTGTCCCTTGGCGATGCGTGTTCGATCAAATTTGCTTGTGATCGAACCCTGAACATTAAAAGTACGTGACGTAAATTTCTGGGTGTCACAAATCTTCCCTCCTAATAAAATTTTCGTCCTTGAAAATTACCAATATATTTGAGTCAAAGAGGAAGGTGCATTCTTTATTGTTCCGAAGTTCAACTTCTCTCTCAAAGTATACTCTGGTCGTCTACAATTCATCCAAAGGACTTTCACAAAACGGATCTCTCTATTCCCGAGGTTCTTAATTCTTGAGTCCTCTATTCTGACTAGCTGAATATTGAGATTTAATTCGATTAGTGCATCTTCAGTACTGATCACCTGGATAGAATCTCTAATTGCTCTCCTCAGATAGGAGACATAGAATACGTCATGTAATTCACTTATTTCCTCGAGTAAGGTCAACCTGTAGGCAACCTCACCAATGAGCTCCACTACCTTGAATGGACCAACAAATCTTTGACTCAATTTCTTCATCTGCTTGATTCTAGAGACACCCTTGACTGATATGACCTTCAGGGAAACAAAATCTCCAATGCTGAAATCCGCTAATCTATGCCTCTGGTCATTGTACTTGGATTGCCAGTACTGAGTTATTTTCATATGCTCCTGGAGAAGTTTGACTCGAGCTGTGGTCTTGTCAACTCAAAATTCCTTGCTAGCAATTCGCTCATCACTGCCAGCTCAACATAATGGTGTCCTACATCACCTGCCATAAAGAGACTCGAAAGATGTCATCCCAATTCTTGTCTAGAAACTATTATCGTTGGAGAACTCCACCAGGATGACATAATTTTCTCACTTACCTCCAAAGTCTAGAATACACATCAAAAACATATCTTTCATAGTTTTATTCGTCCGCTCTGTCTGCTCATCTAACTGGGGATGAAAGACGGTTCTGAAATGTAGCTTAATGACCAACCGCTCCTGAACGCATCTCCATTTTTTAGCTCTCCTTAGAGGTAAACTTGTCATCTCTGTCTGAAGTTATAATTTTGTGAACACCATGCAGTCGAACTATCCCATTTAATGAATCATTCCCAGTCTGCAATTTGGGAAGACCATGAACAAAGTCGATCGATCTATCTTCAAAATTCCACTCTGGAACAAGTAGCAGTTACAACTTGCCCTTGTCTCTGGCGTTCAACTTTATCTAACTTGCAGGTTTCATACTTACCAACATACTCTGCAACATCATTCTTCAAACCTGACCACCAATCTATCTACTTAAGACCTGCATACGTATTTGTATTACTCAGATGTACAAATTATCTGAAATATAAAGCCATGAAGAGTATATCCTCACAAAGATAACTAACAAAAAAATGCACACTCTGCTGTCGTGTAAAAGTAAATCCTTCTGAATTATTGACATCTCTTTCTTACCTGCCTGTCTGCTTGAGACAACTCTCTAATCTCTGTCATCTTTGGATCTAAAGGTAAATTCTGTCCAATCTTGTCTTTAATGTCACAATGGACTTCTTTCCAGCTCAATCTTACAAAACTATACTCGATGTGATGTCACGTTGGTCTCCTATATCTCTAAAGCTTGCATCAAGGTCTCCGGCTGAAAAAAAACGTGGGAAAATTTTGAGCCCCTTCAGCTGAGAGCATTTTGCCACCACGTTTTTTTGAATGGTACTGGATACCCACATCAATCTGAAAGAAACACTATCCACCTAGGCTGTCTCATATTGAGTTCTTGCTGGTAAAAGATATTTGAGGTTTTTGTGATCCGTAACGATTCAAAATGAATTTCGAAGGGGTAAGGTCTCCAAATTTCCAGTATGTGAACCACTACTACTAATTCCAAATCACGAACATGGTAGTTCTTTTCCTGAACTTTGAATTGTCTGAAGACGAAGGCTGCGACCTTTCCACTTCCGTGATAAATGTATTCAAATGTGACATTATCCTCATGAAAATCTTATTGGATCTCCCACACTCACGTGATAATCCAAGGAGATTGCGGGCCTCCAAAATTTCCTTGGATTTCGGTAATGAGTCTCAAAAATTCAATTTCTGTTAATGGGACATGCACTTGGGCAATTTTACATATAGAGTTAATGATAGTCCATGATAATACACATAACTTTCTTGTCTTTGAATGCGCTAGGATCTCCTTGAGAAAAAAAATTTATGAACCAATCAGTAGATCCTCGAAACTCTATATTTAACAATTTATGGTGGGGCATTGCACATCCTGAAGGGCATACCCGTCGACTCGAAGTGCTCAACCCTCACATTGATAGTTGGCTAATAAATATCTTCTTTACAAATTTATAACTACTGGAAATCTTATTTAGATTTAAGTCAGAGCAAGTACAGCCTCTTCGAACTGGCCATTAAAACCATAAATCTGAGAGGGTTGATCCATATTCTTACTTGTGAACTTATACAATTCATGATAGCTGATGACCGCTTAAAATTATCAACCGTTGATAAACAACGAGTCATACTTAAAGGCAGCGTTGCTACGTCTAATAATATTAATTCGATCAATCTCATGCCGATGAACTATCAACCCTGCTGATACTCTAGGTCATGCCGTAATAGATTAATTGAGAAGCATCCGTAGCTCCTAGGGACAAATATCAGAGGGTTCTCAAACTAACAGTATCTCCTGAAAAGTATTTCTAATTCTTTACATGCATAAACAAAAAATACATCATAATTAGTACTAAAGCTTGAAATTTTTCATAATCGACAAGGCAACAATGCTGTAAACTTCTTTCATATCTCGAAACGTACAAGTGAACTGGTTGAGTCATTCCGCATTTGGTTCTATAAGCAAACTGACTTTGGCCTCGGCTAATTGGGTCATATTCATAATTAGATTCAACTAAGTTATAATTGGAGTGTATTCTGTTATTATAGATTCAGGCTCTTCAAGTTGCCAGATGTTAATATAGACAGTATGCATAATAGAGTTGTCCAACACCAAAACTTCATGAGTAGAGGATCTAAGATCGGAAAGTAAAAGATCCTATGCCTAACGGGGGCGATAAACTCATGCTAAAAGGAATGGAACATGGTTCAGGTCATGGAATACGATAAGCTAAGGCAATTTTTGATCCTACTGAGTTTGATTGAATATTACCATAAGAAGGGTAGACGTTTCTCTCAAGGAATTCTGATCTCTTCAAATGAATCTCCGCATAATGCGGGAACTCAAACTTACACAGTTATTATGTTGACTTATGCACTAACTCGAGATTCTTCTTCTATAGAAGTCAATCATGTATGAGACACTTACTAAGCTTATTTGTCATATGCGGTACGAAGAATTCAAGATTTGCACTAAGGAGAACCACAGATAAGGTGTGGCAAAGTCATGATTTTATCAATAATCAGTTCTGATTCATAAGGCTTAGGCGATATCTAAGAGGCTAAGAATTAAACATCTACTAAATTTTCACGTTGAACATAACAATGGAACACTTATCGTATCGCCAGTACATAAGACTTATGGATAAAGGTTTAATAACCATAACGTCCAAGAAGTGATTTAGATGAAAACCTAAGGCTCTGTGAATTTTCTGGGTCATGGGATCCAAACCTAGCTCTGATACAAATTTATAACACCCCGATCTAGTTTAACAACGAATCAACAGTCCTGCCATGACCCGCGATGTGAAGTAAACTAAGCAACGGTATTAAAACTGGTATATAGCAGACATTAAAAAAAGTACGAAAAGAAACTTACAACGAAAGTAATATAAACAGTTAAGGGTAAATAAGGGTACCTCAAAATACTGATTCACAGAGCCAACTAATAAAGGTAATGACGCAGGACAAATTATTGGGGCGAGAAATGCGGCGAATTAACCCTACATGCTATGCAAATCCGACGGTTAGATCACATATTAGATAATAATAAATAATAATAACATCCCACGCAGATAATTCAAGACGAGGCAAAATAATTAATTTAAGCAAGGCAAGCTTAGGCATTCCTCCGCGTGAAAGGACAAAGCACGCGCGCGGCGAATAAAGTCCTGCAAATCACAATATTTATCAAACAAATTACTAGCATACGAGATATCCAAACAAATATGATGTCCAATCCGATAAATAAATGCTGAAAAATAATAATCCAATACAACAATACTCACTAAATAGTGGGTTGACCAAGACAATGAAGATTTCAGAGTCAGATGCATTTGAACAACGACCTAATGTGGAACTGGAGGTGTGGAAACGATGTAGGAGGTTGAATCCGGTGGTGGACGGCAGGATCGAGGCAAAAATGAATAGATTCGACTATGTGGAGGCGGATCCGGGCGGTTGGAGGTAGATCAGGCAGCGAGAGGGCTGGAGGTAGTTCTACGGACGACGGGAGACGGCTGAGAGTGGCTGGTGGCAGAAGGAATCCAGGGTGGGAGGGCTTGGCGGTTTGCTGGGAGGAGGGAATGGGGGGCGTTGGTGGCTGAAGTTGACGAGAGAGAATAAGCTGCTGTTGGGGTTGGAAAACAAGGCAGGGCAGGCGCCTAGGAGGGGAAACAGGAGGTGGCGGTGGCTTTCTGGATGGGGGGAGGATTGGGCGGTTGGCAACAACACAACAGGGGTGGCCGACGACTAAAATAGGGCTTGAAAACTATACCTGTGAACAGAAAATTGCATAAATGAATAGTGAATAAAAAGAAAACTAAGTTGAAAACCTGGGCAGCAAATGGTTGGCTTTGGGGAGCTTGTACAGGCTTCGTCAATGAGTTTTGGATGGGGAGAATGAGGGTTCGGGTTAGGGGTATCTTGGGGAGGAAGATACAAGCCTAAGAGTCATCACCTAGGGTTCCACGGAGTCGGCACCGTAACGAGATCACGGGAATCCGGGAATAACTTTCTCTAAATTCTACAATGCCCTCAACCAGCCCACAAACCATTTATTTATAATAAAAGGAGGATTAGGGCATCCCACCATTGATGTCTACTATTGGCTGAAGGCGGGGCTTCCTAAATACATCAAAATAAAATACAAAATAGTGAAATAATATATCAAATCGATTCTCAACGCGAATCAGAACACATCTGCGGAGTATGATCGTCGATCCGGGCACGCTATATATGAAAAGTCACCAAATCAGCCCCAAATGAGCCCAAAACTCGTCATCCACTGCGAGTTCTTGTCTATGCTCCGCATCAATCTCCCGGACTTGAAAGAATTCATCTCCCATTGAATAGGGATCAGAATTCTCTCGCTGTATGCCAGGTAAAACTCAAAGAAGTCCACCAGAGGTCGCCCAAGTGTCATCGCTGGAAAAGTATCCTCGCCATTCAGCTCCCCCTGACTGAAAAGCTGTCATCTCCGGTGAATGGAGACGGCCTTGCTGAAGTCAAAGTCCAGGGGTGAATTGATCAGGCTCTGCTGCAAGTATCCAAGAGTCACCAACGTCTGTAGTGGGAATGCATTGGTGGAGTCTGGTCTCCATGATGCTTTCATCGCTCAACTCACGAGTGGTGGATCCCAGTGCAATCGGCGGCGCTGTCGGTAGAACCAAAGAAGACGAGTCCCCAAGTGGGTGAGTGTCAGAAGTAGGTGAGTAGTGGTGGCCAGCAGACATAGGTGAGCTATGGGGGTGGCAAGGCAACGTGAGTGGAGGTGTGGGCGGCTGGAAATCGCCACTGCTTGGGTACACATACTCGCGAGGCTCGTAGTACGACGTCATATCCTCAACACTAAATACTAGGTGGATGCCCATACTTGCAAGGAAATCAAGATCATAAGTGTTTGCTTCGATCTGTCTCATGATTATATAGGAATCCATTCGTCTAACGCTCAAGCTTTTAGCAAGCCTCGTACGGAGCCTCACTACGCAAATTCTCACCATCACTTGCTCGCCTTCATGAAATATCTGCTCTTGCCAGTGAATATCCGTATGTGATTTACAACATATATTATCATTAGGGATTTTCCGTCGGACAGACCCATGCCACATATTCAACCGACGGACAAACAACTCAACAGACACATGCAAATGATAAAGAAATGACTTGACAGACTCATGCAAATGAAACATGACCGACAAAGCATACCTGCTACGAGAAAGTCTAATAATGACCGGGACGTCTCTAAAATATGGTGGCCTATCAGGGGGCTCTCTCGGTGGAGTGTAAAAAAACTCATCTCGTGCGTGACGAATGCTCAGATGACCGCGAGCGACACCTATACTTAAATGCGAGATCGTAAAGAACCAAATGTCTCTCGGGGAACGTAACACATTAGGGGGCTCATCAGGAGGTGTGTACGAAAAGTCATCACGGATAAGACGACCACCTGAGTGAAAGTCGTGTACACCGACTAGAAGACGTGACTCTCGAGTGTGGTGCGTGTTCCCGAAAAAAAAGAACTCGTCTGGTGGGTCAGCAGGTGGTGCGTTCCAAAACTCATCGATGGTTTAATGTGCCATAAGGTAGGCCCTCAAAATATGAGCATGCTCAAACGTACTCAAGGTAGGCCCTACATACGTTATGCTCCACGCAAGATCAATTCTCTTGGGCAAGGCTATAGATGATAGTGAAAGAGACGCCAATAACTCAAAGCTCATAATCGAGCGTCTCGCCTGAATCGTATCCTCACCAGAATGTGGCGGCTCATCAGGAGGCTGAACAGGGGGGTCATCGTAAAACTCGTCACTAGGGTCATGATACTCAATGTGAGTACCATCGTAAGGGGCCATGTCCCCGTGAGTGGGTGACATAGTCACTACAAGATCAACATCAGGCTCTGGGCTCTCAGTCATGATGTGACTCCGGGTAATGACAATGGGAGAGCGACACAGACCTACACCCAAGAATGGATCCGTGGGTGCGGTGTCAGGAAATGGGTCTGTAGTTGAGGTGCTAACTAATACGGTGTATGGCAGAGGAGGAGGTGTGGGTGAGGGACACAACACTAAATACTCAGTAGGTCTCTCAGGCTCGCTCTCAGTCGAGGTCACAAGAGGCGGGTCAGAAACAAGAGATAGGTCACTAACTGGGCTAAACACCTCACTGTGGTGAGAGTAATCCGCATCAGGTATCACTTCTGTCGTGCCTGACAGGACAGTGGTAGGCATCGTGGTGACCTCAGTATGGGAGGGACTCGTACTGCAGAGGTCAAAGTGAGAATCCCATTGACCAGCACTTGCGGATCTCAATGACCGTTCATAACGAAGGGTGAACTGATATGTCTACTTGAGGGACTCCGAGATATGATAAACTACCTTAGTATGAATGTCAGATTGAAGCCGAGACCAAAATCTGGTAGTGGCCATGGCTGGGTCCTCTCGGATATCACTCCTCACAACTAACTCATCAAAGCGATCAATGTTCTCAGCGACAAACATGGATCCTTGCTGAAGGGAAAATAATTGGTCGAGCAAACTACTTCGATACGACGAAGATTGATACCTCTGACACAATGTATGCTTCATGTCCACCCAACTAGTGATGCGACGAAGACGGTCTCGCTCATGGGTCCTCTCAACGCTAGCCCAATATGCCCTCATTTGATCTAAAAGTTAAAGTTTCGCAAACTTGACGCGATGCTCACTGAATAACTCAAAATGATCAAAATAGTACTCCATATCCACGAGCCAATAGCTGAAAGACTCGAGACTCGATGAGCCGTCAAAGAAAGGGGAAGCAGTATGAAACTGACTCCCAAGATCTCCCTCGGAACGACTATCCTCATAATAATCATTCCTAAGGTAACCAAGTCGTGTCGAAGGATCAAGACGATCTGCTCGCGTGTACGGATAAGAACGACGACATTCATCATACTGATCGTCTCTAGCATAGTGGGGTCGCGTCGGTGGGTCAACACGATCTCTGAAAGTGGTGCACTGCGATCGAGGATGATCATTGTCATAATGTGAGGATCTCCCTGACGGGGTTTTGTGAGAGTGGGTACAAGTGGGCTAAGGACCTCTAAATTAAGGAGACGAATAATTGTGATGGCTAGACATGACGGACAAACATATATACTCTATAATGCGTATCGAAAAGTGCGCGCAACCTCGCCTCTGATACCAATTGACGCAAGACGAATCTATAGGCGGCGAGAAATGCGATGACTTAACCCTACATGCTATGCAAATCCGACGTTTATATCATATATTAGATAATAAATAATAACAACATCCCATACAGATAATTTAAGACGAGGCAAAATAATTTATTTAAGCAAGGCGAACTTAGACGTTCCTCCACATGGAGGGCCAAAGCACGCGCGCGGCGAATAAAGTCCTGCAAATCATAATATTTATCTAACAAACTATTAGCATACGAGATATCCAAACAAATATGATGTCCAATCCGAAAAATAAATGCTGAAAAATAATAATCCAATACAACAATACTCACTAAATAGTGGGCTGACCAAAACAATGAAGATTTCAGAGCCGGATGCGTTTGAACAACGAACCAATATGGAACCAGAGGCGTGGAAATGACGTAGGAGGTTGAACTCCAATTATGGAGCCCAAATGGCGACACACAGGCTCCCTGAACTGATCTAAAGTGCACCCTGAGTTGGATACAAACTTTATTGGCATTTCACAATTTCTACAGTGTTGATGCAGTAAATGCGCCTCTGGACTTTCGAGGAGAAATGAGGGTGGAGGAAACTGTAAGTAACTGCTTGCTAGCGGTCAAGGGAAAAGAAAAACAGCCAGAGCCGCAAATCGCGACAACGCCAGATTTCACTCGCCGCAGCAAATGCCACTCTTAAGGCGACCTTTCCTTTGATTGAACAAGTGCGGTTACAAGGAGAAGGAAAAAGTGCAGAGCTATGCAAGCAGTAGACCGCAAAGCCTGAGAATCGAATCCGTAACCTTTAACAAGCGGGCTCCTGAGTTCGAGTCAACCTGCTTTGGGTGTGCCACTCCCCCCTATTTATAGGCTCGGGGGTCTGCCCAAACGGGCAGGGCTAAAATAACCGCCTGCCTAGGGTACAGGAAAACCGAGCAGTGGTGACGGGATACAAAAGAAAAGGAAAAAGAGAAGCCGCAAGTCCGCCAAGAAGGGGGCAGACTAAGGCTTGCGACCTGGAGCCTTTGTTCGAACGATCTGGGAAGTGGCCGACCTGGGCGGACTGGATCTTCTATCCGCCGCTGATGAAGGCGATCTGCGCAGTCCGTAAGGCTGAGAGGCGACCTGCGAGGCTAAGACTGTCTTGAGATCGAGCTGGCTGCCTGTGTTGTCTGAGATATGAGACCGCGGTGACCTGACCACTGAGTTGAAGATGTATTGTGGACTCCAGAGTTAACATTATCTCCGCACATTTTTAAATTTCATGACATTTCGAAAATGTTGTCTTAACCGCCGAGTCCGCAACCTCCATTAATGCTGTCGGTGCTATAAATATCTCGAAAAGCTCCAGTTCTATCAAAACATCCAGCGCCACGGGTCGTTATTCATCTCTTGCGATTAAAATTTTCCAGCCCGCCATGTCTGGAATCTGTAAACTTTTCTCCAATGTCTCTTCCCGAGAGGTGAAGTCCAAACCGTGGACTAAGACAAAAAAGGTTGTGAAGAGATCTGCTACTCCTGTCCGCATTATCGGAGAACCCTCCAACAAAGGCAAATCCCAAGAGCTCAAGAGAAGTCCCATGAAGGATGCAGATAAGCCTTCCATTGCGTTGGTGGTGATCGATCCCCTTGCGGTATTCTGCGAATAATCCCTTGGACCTGACGAAGAAGTTATATCCCCCAGGGCTCAGCAGCCTGTCAACGATCTTCCTGAAGAGAAGGTCAAAGAGGAGGGGCAGTTCGCTGGGGAAGTGCGGACTGAGAGAGATGAGCTGCCGAGCAGGGGGTGGACTGAGAGCCAGCACGCCACCTCCCTTACTCTAGCAACCGTTGATATTGACTCTGTTTGTGAAGGGCTTCAGCGCCTAAGCCAGGCCACAACAAATATCATGGAGCGGAAAGATCAGGGCCAAGCCCTCTGTTGCTGACAGATCGCAAAAAAGTTTCGTTCGATGAAGGAGCCTAATGCCGAGCCGAGACGAGGGCGAGCTTTGGGCCCATTCGGGACTGATTTGGAGACTTACCATATATGGCGTGCTTGGATCGACAATCCGACTCCGTGGATGCGTCCGGATTCGCGTTGCGAATCAATTTAATATATATCTTTGTACTTTTCAAATTTTATTTCATGTATCTTTGACCCCGAGACCAACGATCGATCATAACTGTTGATTCCGGGTGCCCTAATTTTATTTCTTATAAATAAGAGGTTTAGTGCTGCCGTCATGCTCATTACAGAACTTGGAAACTTCTATTCCCGGATTCCAGCGATCACTTTCCGGTGCCGACGCCGTGGAACCCTAGGTGACGACTCCCAGACGCTCAAACTCCCCCCAAGGTAACTACTCATTCATAGCCTTCTTCTTCCCCCTCCGAAACCCTAATCCGCAGCCCCTACAGTCCCCAAATTCCACCCCCTACCACTGTCCAGGAAGGCCGAACACTGTTCGTCGGACACTGTTCGCGGATTACTGTTCACGGGTTACTGTTCACGCCGACCCTCCACTTCTTCCCTCACGTGGATCCACCCCTCTTTAGCCCTAATTTCTTGGATCAATTCAGATCTAGTAATTTCAGCACCGATCCGTTATTTCCACCTTTCGTTCATCACCCCTCTACCCGGATCCGATCCTAAATAGCGGATTCACCCTTTCCCGGCCCGAATCTACTTGTACGTGGCTGGATCTACCCATTTCTCGTCCAATCTCACCATTTACCACCGAGGACAGCCACCGCCATCATTTTCACGCCGCCGGTTCCACATCCGATCGCCGATCTATACATCCGGACCCAAATTCTCCAGTGCCTCGGTTCAACCCACTACTTTGTGAGTTTCTTGTGGTATTGACTTATTTGATTTGAAATTTTCATTGGTGAATTAATATATGTTCTGTGATTCTTGCTAGTTTAAATTGTCTTTAGTACGCTAATAATCTGTAGGAGGAGACATTCGCCGCGCGCTTTGCTTTGGCCCTCCGAGCGGAGGAAGCCATTATAAATTGCCAAAATTAATTAACTGTTTTCAATTTCAAATATTTGTGTGGAGTTAGAATTCTCATTGCTTAAATTTATTTGTCGAGTTATCGACGATTGCATTGCATTTATGTCAAATTAGCTTGTCACCCTTGCACTACCACCTAGAGTCCTAGGTTTTGCGCACCACGTAGCCTACCCCTGTGTCAATTGGTATCAGAGGCAGGTTGCGTGTAGCTAGGTTGCACGCACTTTTCGATACGCAGTCGTAGATTCTATAGATTTTTTGTTATGTTTAAGTGTCACAATTATTCTTCTCCTCACTTTGGAGGTCCCGAATCCACTTGCACCCACTCTCACAGAGTCCCGTCAGGGAGACCCCACATGACTATGATAATTATCCTCGATCGCAGCACACTACTTTTAGACATTGTGTTGACCCACCGACACGACCCCACTATGCTTGAGACGATCAGTACGATGATTGTCATCGTTCTTATCCATACATGCGAGCGGATCGTGTTGATCCTTCGACATGACTCGGTTACCTTAGGGATAATTTTTATGAGGATAATCATTTCGAGAGAGATCTTGAGAGTCAGTTTTGTACTGCTGCTCCTTCCTTTGACGACTCATCGAGTCCCGAGTCTTTCAGTTATTGGATCGTGGATATGGAATAGCATCTCGATCATTTTGAGTTATTCGGTGAGCGTCGCGTCAAGTTTGCGAAACTTAGACTTCTAGATCCGGCGAGGGCATATTGGGCTAGTGTTGAAATGACCCGCGAGTGAGACCATTTTCGTCGCATCACTACTTGGGTGGACATGAAGCGTACATTGTGTCAGAGGTGTCTGACTTCGGCGTATCAGAGTTGCTTGCTCGACCAATTATTTTTCCTTCAGAAAAGATCCATGTCTGTCGCTGAATACATGGATCTCTTTGATGAGTTAGTTGTGACGAGTGATATCCGAGAGGACCCAGGCTTGGCCACTACCAGATTTCGGTCTTGGTTTCAATCTGACCTTCGTACTAAGGTAGTTTATCATAACTCGGAGTCCTTCAAGCAGACATATCAGCTCGCCCTTCGTTATGAACTGTCATTGAGATCCGCAAGAGCTGGCCGATGAGATTCTCATCTTGACCTCTGCAGTACGAGTCCCTCCCATACTGAGGTCACCGCGACTCCTATCATTGTCCTCTCAGGAACGACAGAAATGATACCTGATGCGGATTACTCTCACCCCAGTGAGGCGCTTAGCCTAGTGAGTGACCTATCTCTTATTTCTGACCCGTCTCTTGTGACCCCGACTGAGAGCGAGCTTGAACGACCTACTGAGTTTGTTGTGTTGTGTCTCTCACCCACACCTCCTCTGCCATACACCAGGTTAGTTAACACCCCAACTACAGACCCATTTCCTGACACCGCACCCACGGATCCATTCTTGGGTGCGGGTCTGTGTCGTTCTCCCATTGTCATTACCTGGAGTCACATCATGACTGAGAGCCCAGAGTCTGATGTTTATCTTGTAGTGACTATGTCACCCATTCACAGGGACATGACCCCTTACGATGGTACTAACATAGGGGATCATGACCCGAGTGACGAGTTTTACGATGACCCCCCCTGTTGAGCCTCCTGATGAGCCACCACATCCTGGTGAGAATGCAATTCGGGCGAGACGCTCGTTTATGAGCGTTGAGTTATTGGTGTCTCTTTTGCTATCATCTATAGCCTTGCCCCGGAGAATTGATCTTGCGTGGAGCATAACGTATGTAGGGCCTTCCTTGAGTATGCTTGGGCATACACATATTTTGAGGGCCTATCTTATGGCGCATCGCACCCTCGATGAGTTTTGGGACACTCCACCTGCTGACTCACCCAATGAGTTCTTCCTTGTCGAGGACAATCACCCTATTTTAGAGTCCCGTCTTCTAGTCAGTGTGCACGATCTTCATTCATGTGGTCGCCTCATTCGCGATGACTTCTCGTACATACCTCATGGTGAGCCCCTTGATGTATCACGTTCCCCGGGAGACACTTGGCTCTTTATGAGCCCGTATTTGAGTGTAGTTGTCTCTCACGATCATCTGAGCACTCGTCACACACGGGATGAGTTTTTCTACTTTCCACCGAGAGAGCCCCTTGATAAGCCACCATATTTTAGAGACGTCCCAGTCATTATTAGACTTTCCCATAGCTGGTACGTTGTGTCGGTCATGTGTCATTTACATCATTTGCATGAGTCTGTTGAGTCGTTTCGTCATCTTTTGCATGAGTCTGTTGTGTTGTCTATTTATCGTTTGCATGTGCGTCATGAGTCGATCTGACGAATAATCCATATTGATAATAAATCTTGTAAATCACATGCAGATGTTCATTGACAAGTGCAGTTGCTTCATGAAGGCGAGCAGATGATGGTAAGAATCTGTGTTGTGAGGCTCCGTGCGAGGCTTGCTAAAATCTTGAGCGTTAGGCGAATGAGTCCCTACTCAGTCCTGAGACGCATCGGGACAAATGCTTTTGAGCTGGACATCCCCGCGAGCATGGTTACCCATACTGTGTTCAATGTCGAGGACCTGATGACATGCTTTGCACCTCACGAGTATTTGGGCCCACATCTGGGCGTCCCTCCCAAGCCTACCACTGTTTTTGCCACCCACCACTCAGTCTACACCTGAGCCCTTGCCACCACATTCATTGCCCCGTTCTCAGCCCATTTCTGACCCCCACTTACCCGGGATCCGGTCCCCAACGGTTCCACCATTGGCACCTCAAATCTCATCGGATCCTTCTGTTACTGTGTTGAGAGATGAGATTATCACCGAGATCTTTACGCATGAGTCCGTCCCCTCTACAGACGGTCTTGTGTGCCGCTACCTGGTTTGCTGGCGCGGTCGACCCTTCATTGACGAGACCTGGATGCTTCCAGCGGAGCTTGATCGACTCGCCCTGGACTTCGACTCCAGTACGCCCGTCTCTATTCATTGGAGATAGAAGCTTTTCAGTCCGGAGGAGTTGATTGGTGAGGACACTCTTCCATCGACGACACTTAGACGACCTCCGATGGAGCTCTTCGAGTTTTACCTAGCATACAGCGAGCGAAATTTGATCCATATTCATCGAGAGAAGAATTCTTTCAACCCAGGAGAGATTGATGCGGAGCAGAGACGAGGACGAGCTTTGGGCCCATTCGGGGCTGATTTGGAGACTTACCATATATGGCGTGCCCGGATCGACGATCCGACTCCGTGGATGCGTCCGGATTCGCGTTGCGAATCAATTTCAGATATATCTTTTTACTTTTCGGATTTTATTTTATGTAAGCTTTGACCCCGAGACAAACGACCGATCATAACGGTTGATTCCGGGTGCCCTAATTTTATTTCTTATAAATAGGAGGTTTAGGGCTGCCGTCATGCTCATTGCAGAATTTGGAGACATCTATTCCCGGATTCCAGCGATCACTCCCCGGTGCCGACGCTGTAGAACCCTAGGTGACGACTCCTAGGCGCTCAAACTCCCCCCAAGGTACTACTCATCCATTGCCTTCTTCTTTCCCCTCCGAAACCCTCATCCACAGCCCTTATAATCCCCAAATCCCAACCCCTACCGCTGTCCAGGATGGGAAAACACTGTTCGCGAGCACTGTTAGGCGAACACAGTCCACGGATTACTGTTCACGTCAGTTACTGTTCACGCCGACCCTCCACTTCTTCCCTCCTATGAATCCACCCCCCTTTAGCCCTAATTTCTTGGATCAATTCAGATCTAGGAATTTCTGTCCCGATCAGTTATTTCCACCTTTCGTTTATCACCCCTCCACCCGGATCCGATCCTAAATAGAGGATCCACCCTTCCCCGGCTCGGATCTACTTGTACGTTGCCGGATCTACCCATTTCTCGTACGATCTCACCAATTACCGCCGAGGACAGCCACCACCATCATTTTCACGCCGCCGATTCCACCTCCGATCGCAGATCTACACATCCGGACCCAAATTCTTCAGTGTCTCGGTTCAGCCTTTACTTTGCGAGTTTCTTGTTGTATTGACTTATTTGATTTGACATTTTTATTGGTGAATTAATATATGTGCTGTGATTCTTGCTAGTAGAAATTGTCTTTAGTACGCTAATAATTTGCAGGAGGAGACATTCGCCGCTTTGCTTTGCTTTGGCCCTCCGAGCGGAGGAAGCCATTATAAATTGCCAAAATTAATTAATTGTTTTCAATTTCAAATATTTACGTGGAGTTGGAATTCTCATTGCTCAAATTTATTTGTCGAGTTATCGACGATTACATTGCATTTGAGTTTAGATTAGCGTGTCACCCTTGCACTACCACCTAGAGTTTTAGGTTTTGCGCACCACGTAGCCTACCCCTACATCAGAGCCGAATGTCTCTACGCGAATTGGAGCAGCGAGCTTACAGTTCAGGCCTCGAGACAAAAGAGGCTTCCGAGTCTGACTTCATTACTTCCGAAGCCGCAGCTCCGGGAAGTGAGAGTTCGCTGCCCCTGGTCAGTCTCTCTGCTGACAAGATGATCCAGAGCTTCATCTTGTGACTGAGGATGAAGTCCTTGTGCTGGGGGTTAAGGGCGGCGAGAAGGCTTCTTCTGCTTTAAAGGGTGATGAGAAGAAAAAGTTGAGGGAGAGGATTGCTGCCGAGAAGGAAGCCAAGGAGAAGGCGGACTCGTCAAAGGAAAGCACGGATAAACAATCTGAGGACTTGCAGATTGCAACTAAACTCTGGAAAACAGGTAAACTCAAACAGGCACCCGGGAAAATTAAGCGTTCGCTCCTTTACAAGTCTCCACCTCGAAAGTCAAAACCGGTCAAGATCATCACGGAGACCGATGACATTGTCATCTCCACTAGCTTGGAGACCATGAAAAGAGCAAAGAATCACGAAGACTGGAAAAACGCCCAAGTATTTTCGACCCAGAGCGCAAGAGGCGACCTATCTTCTATAGTCGTCAAGTTGCTGCAGCGATTACCCGAGGCAACTTGCGATCTAGTGATCTTGTTCTTTATAATTTTTGTTCGCAGTGACTTGATTTTGACTTTCCCTGACATTGCACTCTTGTTTCAGGATCTAACCCGTCGCCGGCTTCTATCGAATCATGCGAGTTCTTGCCTTCACAGCAACCACCTCCTTGTTAACCTCCCAACGAGATTATCTCTGATGAGTCCACCTTTGAGAAGGATACCGCCGACCTAAAAAACAAATTAACCATGTTAGTGGCTACGATGGAGAGGGAAATGAGGGACTTTGCGGATGAGAAAGAAGCCCTGCGAGCTGAGTTGGAGAATGTGAAAAAGGACATGGAAAGAGCGCTACAGGATCAGATAGCCAATATTGTTGCTGCCCTTGAAAGAGAGAAGAAAGAAAGATGGCGATCTGATGATTATGCTCGCTTCTACAAGGAGAAATACTTGAGCTTGGTCCGAGAGACCAAAAGCCGACGAACTGCTGAAGGGCATGCCGAGAAGCCGCAATTGCCAGATCGCGTGTATTCCAGCGAGACATCGAATCCTGCTGAGAGGTAGGAGCAGTCCGCAGCGAATGATGCATCGAGACCGCCTGAGGAGCACTTGGTTCCTTTGAGCCGTGTGAATCAGGAGCCATCTCGAGTGCATCGGACTTTCCATACAATGCACTACCATCTGCAATAGTTGTACGGAATGATTCTTCAAGGCAGTGATCGAGTAGCGCATATTTGCAAAGATTGCCCGGAGCGACATGAGCACTATGACCACTGAGATTGCTGAGACCGCTCTGATCGCGAATGACATTATTATTTAGGTATTTGTAATATTGTTTGGATATTTTTGCTGTGGCTCTGTGGCGTTAGACAATCTGATTCTCTATTTGATTTGATTTATTTTCTGCGAACTGCTGTTGGTTAAATGCTGCGAGCTGTGCAAATTCTTATTCTTGTCCGCGATTTCTTTGCTACTCGTTTCTGCGAACTGTGTGTTCTGTCGATGCTAACCACAGGTTTTTGCTGCAGTTGGAAGTATTTATGCGAACTGCGCGGACTACTAGGTTAATCCGCGCGGTCTGGTTAGTTACAGGCAGACCAAATTTTCTATAAATAGGTCTTCATTCTATGTTCATTACAGGAAATGCTCCCGAAGCAGATGTCCCTGCGGTCTGCTAAAATGGTGTCCGGACGTACTGATGCTGTAGGAGCTTTCCATGCCGCCGACCACAAGAAGTGCAAGTTGTCCGAGGTCGACCTGAAAGAATTCATGGAGGGATATATGACGAACTTGCCAGTTCATGCCCGCCTCCCGCTAGACCATGAAAGAATTAACTCTTCCCTGGCGAACCAGGTCGCAATCCCAATCGACCATTTCACATGCGGATTCAAATTCCCCTTGCTGTGGGAGATCGCGAAGATCTTCAAGCATTACAGAGTAGTTCTTGGCCAGCTCACGCCCAATACGATAGCTGCGATCTACAACTATCTCTCCTACCTGCAATCTGAGCGGGTTGTTTTCTCCCTTAATGTCTTCAGGAAGATTTTCTCTGTCCGCTCCATTATACCTTCCGACGGCAAATCATACAAAGGGATTATCTACTTCTACTGTAGGGGAATGAAAATGGTTAACCTGCCGAATAAAATTCACAACTGAACCTCCCGATATCTGATGTTTGAAGGTGACCTGGGCCCAGAACATACCTATCCGTAAGAACGAACGGATAGAGAATTCAGAAGTGTGAAGCTAACAAACACAAAGGAGAAGATAGTTGAGTTTTTGAAAGGCTCTAGGCTCGACATTGATCACTATCTTCCACTGCTGCCGAACTTTGATGTCTTAGCGCGCCAGGAGAGTGAGTAAACTTTGCGGTCTTAAATTTGTGTCCGCTTATTCTTTTTAATTCCACCTTGCCGACTGACTTCTTTTCTCAGTGACCTTGGTCGTTCTTGCCAACCTTCCGCATACGCGGGAAGATTGACCCTCACCCAGAGGGAAAAGAAGCACGAAATTGCAAAGAAGAGGAGAGAGGAAGATCTCGCGGCGGACTATTCTTCTTCAGAAACATTCGACCTCCATGAATTTGGAGTAAACCAAAAGCACCCGTGCAGGAACCGGATGATGCAATGGCATCGAAAGAGCAAACATGTCCACGTCTCAACAACACTTCCCTCTTGGAAGTCCGCGAGGCTTACTCTCACGCCCATGTTGCGAGTACTGCCAGTTGTAATATGTTATGTTCAAGTCGAGGTAGTGTTGTAATTTTACTGTGTTTAGGTTTCCCTTACTCAAGTATGTAAGAGTAAGTAACCACTCTCTTAATCAATTAATCATCGAGTTTTGCATTCCACTTGCATTCCACTTGGTATCAGAGGAGTATCGTGCCCTAACCCGTCGATCTCGCTCTCCCGTCGCTCCCGTCGATCGGCGAAACCCGTCGATCCCTGCTCTCCCGTCGATCGGCAAAACACGTCGCTCGGATCGTTCATGCCAGGCGGCACAACTGCCAGCTGCTGAGAGGAACGTCGTCGCCGTTCCTCCATGAAGCAGCCCGCCGCTTCTTCTTCTTCTTCTTGAGTGATGTTGCCCTGCTGCTATCGATCCAGATCCCATGAAGCTTCCGCTCCCGTACAACTTGCTGCCGATCCAGTGCTGCTGCCCTGCTATGCCAAGGAAGACCAGATCTGCTGATGTTATCACCCTGCTGCTGTTATCACTAACCTGTTGCCGATCCCGTACAGCCTGATGTTGCCGATCCACCGGGCTACAAGATCCAGATCCAGTGCTGCCTGTGCTACTTCCCCGGGCTGCTGTCCTGGTTCTGGAATTAGGGGCTGCTGATCTATTTTGTCTCTTTGGTCGTTATGGGTGAACCCGAGTCATCTGTCTCTTCTCCGGGCGTGATCCAGCCTCCGATGGTTGAGCCTCAGCGACCCCATGGCCACTCTAGCTCCTTGAAGATTACCACGGTTTCTCTGGATGACACGAATTACCTGGAATGGTCTCGTGCTGCTCAACATGTCATCCGTAGTCAGCAAATGTTCGGCTATATCGATGGGTCGATTACGGAGCCTCCTGTGTCTGATCCCTCCTGGAAGCGCTGGGATTCTGAAAACTCTCTGGTTGTGTCTTAGCTCCTTCATTCGATGTCGCCCAAGGTCTATCAGAGCTATATGCTGATGGACTCTGCGTTCGAGATCTGGACTCGTGCTCGTGAAATTGACTCTCAGATTGGTAGCTCACCCTGGTTTATGAGCTCACTCACCGCATTTTGGAGCTGCGTCAAGGGTCAATGACTATCTCATTATTCTTCTCGGAGTTTGAGCGCTTGTATCAAGAACTGGACTAGTTTGCTCATTTCACTCCGGCGTGTACAGCGGATGCCGTCCTGTTGAAGCAACGGGAGGACCGTTTCCGTCTTCATGTCTTCTTAATGGGGTTAAATATGGAATTTGATGTGGTCCGGACACATGTTCTACGTTGTTCGCCTCTTCCCTCCCTCCGTGAGACATTTAGCATGATCCTGGTTGATGAAGACCGCCGCAAGTCTCTCAGTGTTATGACTCCTCCAGATCATTCTGCCTTGACGAGTGTTGGTCGTGGCCTCATCCCTACTCCTGCATCTTCAGTGCCTATCTGCGATTACTGCGGTCGACGGGGACACTCTCGGGAGGCATGCTTCAAACTTCATCCTCATTTGGCTCCTCCCGACCGCAGTCGTGGTCGGGCCGTGGCCCTAGCCGTGGGGGCCATAGGCACAGTGGCTATCGTTCTCATGACGCTGCTTACACTACTGATGTCTATGACGGGTCCTAGTCTTCGGCTTCCTCCTCTCTTACTGCTCATGAGTTGGATGCCTTTCGCCGTTTGCTTCACTCTCATTCTGATCCTGTCACTGGAAGCTCGACTTCTCTTGCCACCGTTGCTATGCCTAGTGCTCATGCGACCACCACCTCTCCTTCTGAATGGGTGCTCGACTCTGGTGCCACCCACCATATGACTGGTTCCTCCTCAGGTTTTCTCTCTTATACTCCTTTGTCTGGTAAGGAGAAAGTTATTTCAGCTAAAGGCTCGTTGTCCTCTATTGCGGGCAAGGGAAACATTTCTTGTTCACCGTCCATTTCTCTTACCTCTGTTCTTCACGTTCTCTCTTTTCCTCGCAATTTACTTTCCATCAGCAATCTTACAAAATCTCTTAACTGTTCTGTAATATTCTTTCCTGATTCTTGTGTTTTTCAAGAACTGGGTACGAAGCGGAACATTGGCAGTGGTTGGTGCAGTGACGTCTTGTACTACCCGGACACTCCTCCTCGTTCTCAGGCTTTTTCCAATTCCACTGTTACTGCAGAGGATGTCCACCGTTGGCATCTGCGTTCGGGACACCCGTCCTCCGTCTACCAGCAAAAATTATTTCCTATTTTTTCACATTTTCTTCAGAATTTTTCTTGTGATATTTGTGATCGGTCTAAACATGTGCGACAGATCTCTTCACATCTTTCTTTTCCTAGTAGCACCCCTTTTGATGTTATACATTCTGATGTTTGAGAGACTTCCCCGTTGTATCGTTGACTGGTTTTCGATGGTTCGTCACTTTTATTGATTGTTTCTTGCGTACTACATGAGTTTATCTATTAAAAAAGAAAAGTGAAGTTTTTTCATGTTCTCAAGTCTTTCATAACATGGTGAAAAATCAGTTTAATGGCACTATCCGTGTTCTTCGAAGTGATAACGGGGGGGGGGGGGGGGGGGGGGAGTATGACGATCGTGGTTCATTTTGCGCTTACCTTACCTCTTGATGTGATCCTGCCTACGGCTCGCTAGAACCGCTTCGGTTCTATAATTTTACCGTTTTAATTATCATGTATTTTTATGTCATGAATATTTTAATGCTTTTAATTTCATATAACGGCGCGTGAGATCGACCACCTCGCGTGACCCTGAATGGATTGGTCCGGTTTGGTGTGATCGGGTCGAGTCGGCACGTGTCATTGGGTTCATGTTGTTGCTGAATTTAATCTAATTATTTAGAGAAAAAAAAAAAACAAAACAAAGAGGAGTGGGGGAAAGGGCTATATATAGTTGGCTTGTTGCCCTAATTGAGTGGAGGAAAAGAGATTAAAACCGGGATTGATTTCTCAATCTCCCGGTTCGCTCTTTCCGCCGCACGGCAGCAGCAGACGATCCGCGATTCTTCCGCAGCAGCGCCCGCGCCTCCCGCCGCTTCCGCTCGACGGCCTGGCCAGCACCTCCGGTCACCCTCTCCAGCTCCATCCCGGCAACACTCGACCCACCTATTCCTCGGTCCACCGCCCCTGCCTCTTCCTGTGCCCTAACTCCTCCGCCGATCCACCCGCAAACCCGCCTACCCTATTCCGTCTTCCCAGCTCCGCCGCAAGCCAGCTCTACTCCCTCTTCCCCAGCTCCACCGCAAGCCCGCCTACCCTATTCCGTCTTCCCAGCTCCACCGCAAGCCAGCCCTATCCCCTCTTCCCCCAACTCCACCGCAAGCCAACCCTATTCCCTCTTCCCCAGCTCCACCGCAAGCCGCCAGCCCTGACTCGTCCCCCACAGCTCCATTGGGAGGTTCGGCGCCCATCCGCTACGACATCGGAAGGATCGAAAACGGGCAAGTCCCTTGGTGAGATCTTTTCTTTCCCACTCCTCCTGAAAGTTAATTGCATTCTTTTATTTGGATTAAATTCAGCAAAGTATTTTCACCGTTCAACCCAATGGCTTATGCGCTTGTCCCAATCATGCCTCGCCGTTCGTTTTACTCCGTGTGTTAGGATTTCGTTTGTGAGTGTGCCTTAGTTAGTTTGCTACGTTGTCGACTTCGACTAAATTTAGGAATTAATTCCATCAATTTGGTGTGGCTGCTGGGATATCTCACTTCCATTGTGGGATAGCCGAGCGTTTGCTTGTTCGTAATTCCTAAATTTACTAGCGTTAAGTTGCCTATGGACTCACGAGTGGAGCACCTAGAGGGTACTGTGGGAGACATAGGAAAACGAATGGAAGAACTTATGACTGCCATCACGACACTCACCCTCTCTGTGAGGGACACCAACCAAGTTATGATCGGATTGCGTACCACGGTCAATAATTTGGAAGCCCAGTATCACTTAGGGGGACTTGCTGCTCAGCCCCCTACCCCTCCTGCACGCCCCCCCACACCACCACCGCCAGAACCTCAACTAGCACATCACGATAATAGGAATCCCCCTAGATGGGATGCCGGTGTTAAATTGGACGTAGGGGATTTTGAAGGCACACTAGAGCCTGAGGTGTGTCTTGATTGGTGTGAGCGGCTCGAGCGATTCCTCAGCTGGAAGCGCACACCTGCCCACCAGCAGGTGGAGTATGCTACCCTGAAGCTGAAGGGCCCCGCACTCACATGGTGGGGGCAAGCCGAACGGATGCGTTTCACGATGGGACAACCACCTATCACCACCTGGGTTGAGTTCAAAACTCAACTCAAGAGGAGGTACGTCCCCGCTGATTTCTTACAGACATTGTACCGTAGGTATCATAACCTACGACAAGATAAACAGACCATTGACGAGTACACCAACGAGTTCCTGGTCCTCCAGTCACGTTTAGATCTAAGGGAGGAAGACCACATGATTGTGGCCCGTTATCTGAACGGGCTACGGTACGCGATACGTGACCAGCTAGAGTTACATGATTTTCGGGACCTTGGTGAGATCTCTAGCCGGGCACGACGAGTGGAGGCCCTCCAGAGGAGGACATCCGGTCAGAAAACTACCGACAGGACCCACTATTCCTCGTCATCGACATCGGCCACTAGGACGAGTGCATCTCCTACTCCGGGCCTACCTCCTACGGGTAGACCGGCACTGCCAGCTCCTGTCCCTGCAGGACCTTCTTCGACTTCCTTGAAGGGGAAGGAGATTGCCACCTCTAGGCCTGTGTTCCGGTGTTATAAGTGCATGGAGCCGGGACACAAATCGTCCGAGTGTCCAAGGCGTCAGTTTACCGCGGTTGTTGAGGTTGACGATGGGAGAGATCCCGAGTATGGAATTTGGGAGAGCGAGTTGGTTAGGGATACTGAGGACCCCTTTGAGGGAGAGTGTGAAGTAGAGGGTGAGCAGCCAGATCAGTTGATTTGTGTCCTACAGCATAGTCTGCTTGCTCCGAGAGCTACCACCGATGATGCGTGGGTAAGACACAGCATCTTTCGCACCACTGCGCGCATCCACGAGCACTACTGTTCTATTATCATTGACAGCGGGAGCATGGAGAATTTTGTCTCCCAACGCATGGTAGAGAAGTTAAGCCTTCAGACTCAGAAGCTGGAGCGCCCCTATGAGCTATCCTGGGTGACTAGTGGCACCACGATGGTTATATCACAGCGATGTCTTGTGGCGTTCACCATTGGACCTACCTACTCTGACTCAGTATGGTGTGACGTCGCACCCCTCGATGTGTGCCACATTCTCTTGGGGCGTCCGTGGCAATATGATCGAAACATTGTCCATGACGGTCGGAAGAACTCTTACTCTTTCGACCACAGGGGTCGCAAGATAGTCCTTCTTCCCCAGAAGAACGGTCTTATTCCGCAGCGACTCACCCCCCCGGAGACTATTCCGACCGGGGCTCCTATTGCCCCGACCACGCTCACCACCGTGGCGTATCCGTCCATCCGCATGCTGTTGACGGAGCGTCAGTTTAGCCATGAGATGCGAGAGGGGAACGTCACCTATGTATTAGTTGGCCTGGAGTCTCCTATTGCCTCTGTGGAGATCCCTACGGCCGTTCGGCCCCTGATTTCCGAGTTTGGTGATCTCACCCCGGACGAGTTACCAGACGAGCTCCCACCGTTGAGGGATATCCAACATTGCATTGACTTAGTCCCAGGCGCAAGCCTACCCCATTTACCACATTATCGTATGAGCCCGAGGGAGCATGAGGAGCTCAGGAGACAGGTATCCGAGCTCCTCCAGAAGGGACACGTAAAGGAAAGCCTTAGCCCCTGCGCTGTCCCTGCCCTTCTTGTCCCCAAGAAGGACGGAACTTGGCGTATGTGTGTTGATAGCCGCGCTATCAACAAGATTACCGTCAAGTACCGATTCCCGATTCCACGATTAGACGACATGCTCGACATGCTTAGTGGAGCGAAGATTTTTTCGAAAATTGATCTCCGGAGTGGCTACCATCAGATCCGGATTCGACCCGGGGATGAATGGAAGACGGCCTTCAAAACACGGGAGGGATTGTATGAGTGGTTGGTCATGCCTTTTGGTTTGTCCAACGCTCCGAGCACCTTCATGAGATTGATGACTCAAGTCCTCAGACCTCTGATGGGAACTTGCGTTGTTGTCTACTTTGACGACATCCTTATCTACAGCCTCGACCCTGATCTACATCTTACACATCTACGGCAGGTCCTGCAGCTCTTAAGGGAACACCGCTTGATCATCAATTTAAAAAAATGCACATTTCTCACTAGTAGTCTCACCTTCTTGGGTTATATCGTCTCATCCGAGGGCATCAAGGTGGACCCGGAAAAGATCCACGCGATTGAGTCCTGGCCCACCCCCAGGAATTTCACCGAGGCACGAGGGTTTCATGGCCTTGCTTCGTTCTATCGTCGCTTTATACGCAACTTCAGCACCCACATTGCGCCCATCACAGACTGCCTCCGCAAGGGGCAATTCGTATGGACGGCCGAGGCGGAGCAGGCCTTCCTCCTTATGAAGGCGAAGATGTCTAGTGCTCCTGTCCTGGCCCTCCCTGATTTTGAAAAGGTGTTCGAGGTAGACTGCGACGCGTCACACGTAGGCATTGGGGCAGTACTTAGCCAGGAGGGCCGACCAGTAGCGTTTTATAGTGAGAAGTTGAACGATGCGAAAACCAGGTATTCCACCTACGATCTTGAGTTTTTCGCCATCGTACAGGCTCTCCGTCACTGGCGACATTACTTGATTCAGCGCGAGTTCGTGCTGAATACGGATCATGAGGCGTTACGTTACCTGAACTCCCAGAAGGAGGTTCGGCGACATGCAAAGTGGGCCGCCTTCCTGCAGGAGTATACATTTCACATCCGTCACAAGCCAGGGGTCACCAATAGAGTCGCTGACGCCCTTAGCCGACGAGCCCACCTGTTAGGATCCCTACACCTTCGGTTGACAGACTTAGATTCTCAAAAGGAATTATACGCCACTGATCCAGATTTTAGTATCATTTGGGCAGAGTGTCAGCCGCATGGGGCCGACCCGACGGGGCACTTCTGCATACACGGGGGATTTTTGTTTAGGGGCACCAGGTTATGCATCTGCCAAGGCCCTATGCGTGAGACCTTGCTAGCCGAGTTACATTCGGCTGGTCTAGGTGGACATGTCGGACAGGCCAAGATGATGGATCTCGCGACCTCCCGTTATTATTGGCCGCACATAAGGCAAGACATAATCAGCCACGTCCGCATCTGCCCGACGTGCCAACTATACAAAGGGCAATCCCAGAACACTGGGTTGTACACGCCCTTGCCGATTCCCGAGCGGCCATGGGACGAAGTGTCCATGGATTTTGTTAGTGGATTCCCTACTGCGGCGCGGGGAATCGATTCTGTATTCGTCGTCGTGGATAGATTTTCCAAGATGGCGCACTTTATACCCTGCCGGAAAACCTCTGATGCGGCACACGTGGCCCACCTCTTCTTTCGAGAGGTGGTTCGACTCCATGGTGTGCCCCGTACTTTCACTTCCGACAGGGACACGCGATTCATGGGTTATTTTTGGAAGACGTTGTGGCGCAAATTGGGCACAAAATTAAATTTTAGCAGCGCGTACCACCCTCAGTCTGATGGGCAGACCGAGGTGGTCAACCGAAGTCTGGGTAATTTGTTAAGATGCCTAGCCGGAGAGCAACCCAAACAGTGGGACCTAGCATTAGCCCAAGCCGAATTTGCTTACAATAGTACCGTGAACCGTTCCACAAACAAGTCGCCTTTTGAGATTGTGTATGGTTTTCCCATTCCCCATTACCTTGACCGTCACTCCCTACCCTCTTTCGAGCGCACTTCTTTTGATGCTACTACTTGGGTTGAAAATTTAAAAACTTTGCATGAATTTATTCATAATAAGCTGCAGGTAACATCCGAAAAATACAAGGCCAACGCCGATGACCATCGGCGCGACCTGTCTTTTTCGGAAGGAGATTTGGTGCTGGTACATTTTAGAAAAGAAAGGTTTCCCAGTGGGACTTATCACAAGCTCCGTCAGCGGCGTTTCGGTCCTTTTCCGGTAAGGAAGCGTTTGGGTGAGAATGCCTACCTTGTGGATCTACCTTTGGAATTCGGCACCTCACCCATCTTCAATGTGGCGGACCTATACCCATTCCATGGCACCCCACCAGCTACACCTGTACCACCACCCATCTTGGAGCCCGGGGCGACCGCGGGATTTCAGCCGGCCTTCACCCCTACCACGGAAGAGATCGACCAGGTGCTTGATGTACGGGAGTTCCAGACTCGTGCGGGAGCTTATCAGCGTTATTTGGTTACTTGGAAGGGCAGGGACATCTTGGACAGTAGTTGGGTCAGCGCCCGGGAGCTTCAGCGTCGGCGTCCAGACCTCTCCGTTGCGACCATCCGCTTAGCCTCGCCGGAGTCGAGTTCTCTCAACCCCGGGGGAACTGATGTGATCCTGCCTACGGCTCGCTAGAACCGCTTCGGTTCTATAATTTTACCGTTTTAATTATCATGTATTTTTATGTCATGAATATTTTAATGCTTTTAATTTCATATAACGGCGCGTGAGATCGACCACCTCGCGTGACCCTGAATGGATTGGTCCGGTTTGGTGTGATCGGGTCGAGTCGGCACGTGTCATTGGGTTCATGTTGTTGCTGAATTTAATCTAATTATTTAGAGAAAAAAAAAACAAAACAAAGAGGAGTGGGGGAAAGGGCTATATATAGTTGGCTTGTTGCCCTAATTGAGTGGAGGAAAAGAGATTAAAACCGGGATTGATTTCTCAATCTCCCGGTTCGCTCTTTCCGCCGCACGGCAGCAGCAGACGATCCGCGATTCTTCCGCAGCAGCGCCCGCGCCTCCCGCCGCTTCCGCTCGACGGCCTGGCCAGCACCTCCGGTCACCCTCTCCAGCTCCATCCCGGCAACACTCGACCCACCTATTCCTCGGTCCACCGCCCCTGCCTCTTCCTGTGCCCTAACTCCTCCGCCGATCCACCCGCAAACCCGCCTACCCTATTCCGGCTTCCCAGCTCCGCCGCAAGCCAGCTCTACTCCCTCTTCCCCAGCTCCACCGCAAGCCCGCCTACCCTATTCCGTCTTCCCAGCTCCACCGCAAGCCAGCCCTATCCCCTCTTCCCCCAACTCCACCGCAAGCCAACCCTATTCCCTCTTCCCCAGCTCCACCGCAAGCCGCCAGCCCTGACTCGTCCCCCACAGCTCCATTGGGAGGTTCGGCGCCCATCCGCTACGACATCGGAAGGATCGAAAACGGGCAAGTCCCTTGGTGAGATCTTTTCTTTCCCACTCCTCCTGAAAGTTAATTGCATTCTTTTATTTGGATTAAATTCAGCAAAGTATTTTCACCGTTCAACCCAATGGCTTATGCGCTTGTCCCAATCATGCCTCGCCGTTCGTTTTACTCCGTGTGTTAGGATTTCGTTTGTGAGTGTGCCTTAGTTAGTTTGCTACGTTGTCGACTTCGACTAAATTTAGGAATTAATTCCATCACCTCTCACGGTATCATCCACCAAAAAACTTGTGCTTACACATCTACTCAGAACGGTGTGGCCGAACGGAAAAATCCGCATCTCATCGAGGTTGCCCGTTGTCTCCTCTTAACGATGCATCTTCCTAAACCATATTGGGGAGATGCGGTGCTTACTGCTGCACATCTTATTTATCGTCTTCCTTCTCGTGTTCTCTCCTTTATCACTCCTCTAGCCCGCCTCTCTACCTCTGGCGTGGTTCATACTTCCCATTTGCCACCCCGTGTTTTTGGGTGCGTATGTTACGTGCATGTGCACCAACCTCAACGTGACAAACTTGACCCACTGGCTCAACGTTGTGTCTTCCTTGGCTATTCTTTCACGACCAAAGGGTATCACCCTCCTTCCCGGCGTATGTTCTGCACCATGGATGTTACTTTCTGTCAGGGGGAGTCCTTTCCATCCTCGACTCATGTTCTTCGTCAGAGGGAGAGTACATCTACTACGGATGATGTTACTACTGTCCATCTGCCTCTTCTCCCGTCCTTCTACTCTATTCCTTCACCTCCTTCTACGGATGTTCCCAAAGCTCCTCCTATCCCAATACCGGACTCCTCTACTATGATCTCTCCTTTTCCCCATGTATACCACCGCCGTTCAGGTACATAGGTCACCTCTGCTCCGCCTCTACTATTGCCGACTTCGGTCTCAGATTCTGATGATGCCGACCTGCATATGCCTCTTGCCTTGCTGAAAAAGGGTAAAGCTACTTCCATGCAACATCTGATTTCTAATCATGCGGCTTATAACCATTTTACTCCGATTCATCAGACTTTTGTCTCATCTCTCTCTAGTTGTTATTCCCAAGACATGGCAGGAAGAATTGGCAATACCAACTTGGACACAAGGGCTATGTGTGATGAGATGTCTGTCTTGGACAAAAATCATACGTGGGACATCTCCGCTCTCCCTCCAGGAAAGAAAGCTATAGGTTCCATGTGGGTCTTCTCGGTTAAGTAGAACCAAGATGGCAAGGTGGAATGGTACAAAGCGCGTCTTGTCGCTCAAGGATATACCCAGACTCAAGGAGTTGATTACCAGGAGACTTTTGCTCTTGTAGGAAAAATGGACTCTATTCGGGTCTTGTTATCATGTGCAGCCTATCTGGACTGAGAACTTCCTCAACTGGACGTGAAAAATGCGTTTCTCCACGGTGAGCTTGAGGAGGAGGTGTACATGAAATTCCCTCCTGGTTTTGTGAAGAAAGGATCTGAAGGGCTCGTCTGCCGCCTAAGGAAATCATTATATGACCTGAAATAATCTTCAAGGGCTTGGTTTGGAAGATTCCTCACAGCAATGCTCAAGTTTGGTTACAAGCAAGCCCAATTAGATCATACCATGTTCATCCAGAGACATGAACATCGTGTTGTTGTTTTCATTGTCTACGTGGATGACATCGTGATTACTGAAAATGATACCGAGGAGATCGTCAACCTCAAGACCCTCCTATCGGCTGAATTTGAAGTGAAGAACTTGGGACGATTGCGATACTTCCTAGGCATTAAAGTGATTAGATCGGAGCGGAGTATCTTTATATCCCAATGGAAGTACATATTGGATCTCCTAAAGGAAACTGGTATGTTTGGTTGTGTTCCTGCGTACACCCCTATGGAGGAAAATCATAGGATTGATGAAGATGGTGATGGTCGGAAATCTTATATATCTATCCCATACACGTTCCGACATTACGTATGCAGTTGGTATTCTTAGCGGATATATGCATTCTCCTAAAATCAGGCATCAAGAAGCGGTGTATCATCTATTACGATATTTGAAGAAAGCTCCTGGTCGTGGTCTCGTATTCCCTAGGAACAACAATTTGGTGATTGAGGTTTTTACTGACGTTGATTGGGCCGGTTGCTAGGATGATAGGAAGTCCACAAAAAGATACTGCTCCTTTGTTGGTGGTAACCTCGTGACGTGGCGGAGCAAGAAGCAGAATGTGGTGGCCAAGTCAAGTGCAGAGGCAGAATATCGTGCCATGGCTCAAGGCTTATGTGAGGGATTATGGCTGCATACTGTGTTACAGGATTTAGGCTTTCCTGTGACAACTCATTTCTCCTTATTTTGTGACAATAAAGCTGCAATTAGTATTGCTTATAACCAGGTCCATCACGACAGGACAAAGCACGTCGAAGTGGATCAACACTTTATTAAGGACCACTTGGATAAGAAAACAATTGTTACTCCGTTTGTTCACTCCAGGGATCAGCTGACCGATGTCTTCACCAAACGCTTGGGGTGTGATGTGTTTATCGATGATATCCAGAAAATTTGGATGACTGATATCTTCTGTCCGACTTGAGGGGGAGAGTTGTTATATATTTTTGTTCCAGTCGGGGTAGTGTTGTAATTTTACTTTGTGTTCAGGTTTCCCTTACTCAAGTATATAAGAGTAAGGAACTACTCTTTTAATCAATTAATCATCGAGTTTTGCATTCCACTCCACCATGTATGGGAAACGAAATCTGTGCGAGCTTCAAAAAGTCCCCACTGCCGTCCTCCCCTACTTAGCCGCGCAGCCCCATGCGAACAACTTGGTCACAAGCCACTTCATGGGCTGGTATTGAGGGGCATGGTAAAGGAAAACGAACAGCTCCGGGATAGAAACAAGCGGTTTGGAGCCGAAGTCGCACAACGAAAAGAAAAAGAATCGGTAAGAGTTGTACTTGCAGTGATCTAGCTTTTTGTCCGACTTGTCTGATTTTACTTTGCCTTTTGCAGATGACTTGCGATATTGAGAACCCGGTCTTTCAGGATGTAATGATGCCTTTTGTGAAGGAGAGCGTTAGGACCGCAGTCCGCCGCTTCATCGAGCTCGACTATGCTAAAGAAGGCGTCAAAGACGTTTTTTTGTCGATCTCTTTCCTGAGCTAAAGAAGAAAGTTTCTTCGAAGAAGCGCGCGACCAAGGGCAAGGCCAAGGTCGTAGCGGAAGTTGAAGAGGAAGAAGAAGTTGAAGAGATTGAAGAAATTGAAGTTGATGGAGACAAATAGGATGAAGTTCAGGAGGTCGCCGGTGAAGGTTCCAGCAATGGCGAAACGGAAAATAAGTCCACGGAGTCCGCGTCAAAGGACTCTAGTTCTGATGACGGGAATCCGCCCAGTGAATATATTGATAGTGAAACTGATGGCGACAGCGACAACAGTTCTGAAGGCTATTCTCCCCTTGATGATATTGATTAATCTGCAAGCCCTGACGGAGTTCCTACGACCAAAAAACTTAAAGCATCTTCAGATCAACGATGTAACTTTTGTTTTATTTTGCAAAGGCTTGGCGACTCTTTTTGTAAACCGCGCAAGTTCCATATTGTAAATAATTTTTTGAATGTAATGAAAAAGATACTTTTTTTCATTTAACCATTGTTCATATCTATTCTTTAGTTTAATCGCATCACTTATGACGGATGTTCTGATCATGCTTGCGATCTGCTGATATCACATTTAGACGACCGATCAGAAGAATTATTAGGTCGCCGTGATAGTTAGCAAAGTAGCGATATAGGATATGAAGGCCAGAACCAATACAGGAGAATGACCATATCACGGTGAAAACCGGATCGCATAAATTAGCATTTTAAGTCGCATAAAATGACAAAAATAATCTTAAGACTCGTGCGAGCTGAGTAAAGTCGTTGAAGATTGCCTAATATTGAATCACCAGGCCGCAAGAATTAGCCAATTTAATGACAGAGGCCGCATAAGTTGATTTGCCAGTCCGCGTGAACAGATTTAGTACCATAGGTCCCATAATTAATAACCATCAGTTTGTGCGTGCTGACCGAATAGATACTGCGGGCCGAATAAACTGATAACGCAGGTTGCATAAACGAACCATAGGTATTCTAGTTGTACAGTTGTCTTGCCTTATAATCTTGTTCGCCAGATAAATGCCAATGAAGCGCCCTGTGCGGATACAAAAGGCTATCTATGTTTAGGTGATACAGCTTAAGGCGATCAATTCGGCAGATGCGCATAAAGCTGCATTACTTTCCTCAGAGAGATCGCTAGATCTGTATACCTTATCGGGCGGCTACCGCGACCTAAGAGAACAACATTTGTGGACTGGAGAGATTGAGTTTACAGACTTAAGTGGCCAAGTGGGCAGGTGCGCACAATGCTGTATTGCTTTCCTCAGCAAGGTCACAAAAGCTGTAAACTTAAATAGGTAGATATCGCGACCTGTAAGACCAAGAATTGGCGATTTGCAAAGAAAGGAAGAAGAGTTACAGACTTAGGTGACCAAGTGGGCAGGTGCGCACAGAGCTGCATTGCTTTCCTCAGCGAGGTCACAAAAGCTGTAAACTCAATCAACAAGAGAAAATGGGCACACTGCTCTCTTCCCTGGGATACAAACCAAGTTGATCAATTGGGCAGGTGCGCGCAGGGATGCATTGCTTTCATCAGAGAGATCAATCTGGTTGTGGGTCCCCTACATGCACTGCTTGAGAGTACCAAAGAGTGATCGAGGGTCACAGGCTAAGGTGATCAGTTGGGCATAAGTGCGCTGCGCGGGGGCAACATTGCTTTCCTAGAAAGATCATCAAAGCTGTAACGATATCTCTTATGATGCATGGTAGAGCTAACAACCACCCTGACCCTCCAAAACGCAAAGGTGAGTTAGATACCAGCTGTGATCTGCAATCCAAAAGTCCTCCACACAAGAATCTGCAAGCTCCCATTACACGGTGCGAAATCTCCCCGCAACACGTGGTCATTGTGGTGTTGCGCCAATGACAACGATTCTGGTGGGGGTTTAAGCTGGACCCGGCGATGTCTCCCGATTTAGTGATCCTTAATTTCAAGTTACAAAGAGAGAGAGAAAAGAATCACTTGACAATGAAAAGTGTCAGTAGGGGGTTCTTTATTGATATAATCATTGACTGACTACAAATGAATAAAACATCGTTCAAGAATAGAACCGCTTCATGTCGTCTCCACTTCAAGTATGAGAGATGTCTTCCCCTTGATAAGTTTGTAGTCGATATACACCGTTTTTTAGAACCTCTTTGTCGATGAATGGACCGAGCCAGCTTTCATTCAACTTCCCTACTGAGCCAGCTCTTGCGGATGCATCAATCTTTTGTAGAACAAGGTCTCCCACCAGAAAGTGTTTGCCCCTTATGTTCTTATCAAAAAACCTGGCCACCCTTTGTTTTAACTCCTCTTGTCTGATGACGGCTTCATCCCGAATTTCCTCAATTTGATCCAAGCTGTATTTCATCTTTTTGTCGTTGATCTCCAACCAATCTTCCCAACTTTGTCTGGCAAGCAAGACTCTCAGAGTTGGAACTTCGAACTCTATTAGGATAAAAACCTCCAAACCATGAGAGAGCTTGAAGGGAGTTTCTTCAGTGGCCGATGAAGGTGTCGTTCTTAGAGTCTATAGAACTGAAGGGAGTTTGTCAGCCCAACTTCCTTTGAGAATCTCCACCTTCTTTTTAAGCAAATTAAGAATTTGCTTATTGGCTGCTTCAACCAGGTCTTTGCTTTTGGGATGATGAACTGACGAGAACCGCAGTTCTGTTCCAATCTGCTTGCAGAAGCTGATCGTTTCTTCATTGTTGAATTGAGACCCATTATCTGTGATGATCGCCATCAGAACTCCATGTCTGCAGACTATTTCTCCCAAAACAAAGTTTTTTACTACTTGAGTCGTTGTCTTTGCCAATGCCTTAGCCTCGTTTCACTTGCTGAAATAGTCTCATAACTAAAATGAAACGCCGTTGCCCGCTCGTCATGGGAAAGGGACCGAGAAGATCCATCCCCCAAACTGCGAAGGTCCATGGTGTTGTGATCTAAGTTATTGATGGTGCCGACTTCCCACGACATGTGGCCAAGGAGCGTCCTCCCTCTGACGATGATGGTGGCCCGGTAGATATGAATGGAGACGACGGCCCGCAACTACTTGAAGACGGCGATGACGCACTGACACTTGACCACGAAGAGCGTCGCCACAATAGTCGTCCGGAGCGCAAGCCCATTTATAATTTATTAATAATAAATATTAATAAATTATTATAGAGTATTAATATATTTTATTATTTGTTTTATTTCAAAATTATCATTGTTATTTCGTGTTTAATTTCATGTATTAGTTGTTACATGGTTATGTTATAAAACCATGAGTTTAGATTTCATTTTTCATGTTGGGCTGCATGTAGCCAGTTGGAGTGTTTGTTGTAGCCTATATGTAGGCATGTACCCCTTTGTTTCTCATTAGTGAATGAATAAAAGAAAATCGAATTTCAAGTTTGAAATCCTCCTCCTCCTTCTAAGGCAAATTTCGGCCACTATTCTTCTTCCTCTTCCTCTTGGCCGCCGTCCACCTTTCTCCTCTCTCTCTCGCGGCCTCCTCTCTTCCTCTCCTTCTTCATCACCTCTTTGCAACCTAGCAAACCCGAGCCATCTTCCTTCCCTCACCTAGCCGACCACCTCCAACACTCCTCCCAAACCCGTGTCCCCTCCTCCAACCAAGAGAATCGGCCACCACCCTTTTCCTTCCCTCCAAGCCGAGCCATCATCAACACCACCAAGGCCGACCACTACTTCCCTACATAAAACCGTCCACCACCATCTCAAACCTGAGCTCCCTCCACCACCATCAAAAAACTGACCCCCCCTCCAAAAATCCCTTTCCTAATCCAAAAATATTCATTACCATAATCCCCCTTAGTTACCATATTCAAAACATATCCCCTTCCATAAATTTTCCACCTACCAAATTTGAAATATCTCATTCCTTAAATAATCCACAATCTTGCCACCTTTTCCCTCTCCTACCTTAATTGGAATATTATTTCCACATTTAGAAGATTTTGCCGGGATTTTCCTAATATAGCGTGACACGAAGAAGGCGACGAGTTTCTCTCCCTCCGACGTATGTCTGGTGGTGCCGATTAAAGAATGATTCTAGTCGAGTGAAACCAGATTCATCCAATCCGGTTGGGGTAACGAAACTTTCTACTTTATGTGTTTCTCTCCCTAGATAATTCTTGTGGCATTGGCGAATTGCGTGGCTTGTGTAACGTTTGATTTTTCGTGATTTAATTTATGTTAGTTATTGTCTTGTTTACCGTATTTTCGTTTAAGTTCGTGAGGCGTGACGGCCCTCGTTTGTATTTCGTTGGGAGAGAACCACCCTTGCCCGAATCTTTTGTTTTCGGTGGTTTCTCGTTTGGTACAACTCGCTCGATCGAACTGTGTTGGTTCTTTTTCGCTTGAGAGGACCTTGACCTATCGCCTTGATATTATCTTAAGGGGCTTTGTGAACCTCACGTAATTGTTAGTCTAATAGTAATATTAATAGAATCGCTGCTACGTTAAATGCTAGAGTGTAACGTGAGAATTATTCGAGAGCGTCGCGTTAATTTGTCGGCCACCCAAAACGCTCGAAAGAGCTGGCCTACATCAATTTGGTATTAGAGGGAGGTTCTCGTCAATTTCCTAATTTGCACTCCTCCCCCCTCTTATGTGGCACGTACGTACGCACTCACCCGTTTCGTTGCAGATCAATATTTAGAAAATTAGTTTTCATTAAATGCATTGAAATTCCACAATTTCAAATTTCAAATTAAAAACAAATAAATTTCAAATTTCGAATTTCAAATTTTCAATTTTCAAATTTCAAAATTCAAAATTTCAAATTTCAAATTTCAAATTTCAAATTTCAAATTTCAAAATTCAAAATTTCAAAATTTCAAATTTCAAATTTCAAATTTCAAAATTCAAAATTCAAAATTTCAAAATTTCAAATTTCAAATTTCAAATTTCAAATTTTAAATTTCCAATTTCAAATTTCAAAATTTCAAATTTCAAATTTCAAATTTCAAATTTTTCTCGAAAATTACAAAAAAGAAAAAAAAATTTGTGGTCTGCCAATAGCCGGCTAAATTTTATTTTCAGCAATAACAAAAATCAGAAAAAAATTAATTAATAATCTCCATATTTTTGCGAGCAAGAATATCAAAAAAAAGTTATATATTATTTTGAAATATTAGCGGGAACAAATCTATCTTTGAAAATAAATAGGACCAGATTATTTTCTACTGTGCATGTGCACCGGTTCTGGTTAAGTGTTCTCTCCGGTTCCCTCTGAAATGGCCCACGATGTCAACGTCTCCCGAGGAAAAACTATAGGTTCCAATAGGAACGTAGGGAAATCTATCCATTCCCCAATAATGGATGAGATTACTGCTTTAGTTGATCAATTAAAGGCTAGTCAAGTAGCACCGCCACCGCACACCTCTAGGCGTGTTAGGATTCCTGCTCCGACATATGATGGGCTAGGCGGACCGCGAGTGTTACTATGTTGGGTGAAAGATATGGAGCGTTATTTTGAGCAATATCATATTGTGGACCCCCACAGGATTCCCGTTGTGAGACTTCAACTATTTGGTCGAGCCTATACCTTCTGGCTAAATGACGAGAGACGTTTGGGGATGCCCTCCGTCGACTCCCTTATCGGTTGACAGATTATGAAGAATATTTTAACGGACGAGTATTATCTGCCCTACTGCCGTTCCCAGTTTTCTGATTATAGGAGTGACTATAAGTCTCGCGCTAGATCCTTGCTCCGCCAAGATCTGACTATTTCGAGCACATGTGCACCTACCGATGAAGGAAAAGAGAAGCTTAGGACCCTTGTCCCTAGTTCGATAGACGTGATTGCTGGGAATGCCATGAGCCCGCGGGGAGAGAGTGTTCCTATCAGCATGATTGAACCTGAGACTGTGATTAGGATTGTGCCCGTCACTGAGGATGAGGCTATTATCACTGACGAGTGTAGCGACGTTGAGGAGATTGGTTACCCTAGTGACCTGGATGAGGATTTATCTTTTGAGAAATCATCTCCACCCCCCTTCAACGATATTTTAGTCATGGAGTCTTCTGATGACCCTGAGTCAGAAGACGTTCCGCAAGAGCTGGTAGAGTCATCCGAAGCTGAGAGCGTACCTGTTACTGATTTAGGTGATGACTTGCTAGGACCCGATATTATTATGGTTGACCCAGGCTTATTAGATATTTATATGGTATTGGAAGAGTCACCATGGGATGGTTGTTCAGTTTGGGATAATTTTAGTGTGATACATCCGAGAGTTAGTGCCTTGCCGATATCATCTCCGCTTGGTATTCAAGTCAATTTATATACTCCCCGGGACTCGATTTGTCCATCCCCATATTTTGACTTAGACGATGTCCCTACCTCATGGGAAGAATTTGTCGATATAGGATGTGATGTTGTAGTAGATTTACCCTGCGAGGAAAATTTTTCTTTGGATGACGGTAGCACTGAGGGCCCGATAGGCTTTTTTTTGATGATAGCTCCTTCGCCTGAGGCCCGAGTTAGTTTAAAAATTTTATCGGATACGAATCTGCCTACTATTGAGACGATCACTCTTTCTGACTTAAGTAAAATTTCTAATGATTTGGTGGATTCATTCTGGGGTGAAGTTAACTGAGGATGAGTTTTCTGTGAGGACGAATCCACTATTCGAGTTTACTTTTGATTTTAAAGGCTTGCAACCGGAGGCGTTCTCTTGGACGCTTAATCCATGCTTTGACGTTGAGTGTGACTTGGTTCCCCCTACAGAGTCAACCCTGTCGACTCTCCCTCCGATTCCCTTAGCTCGAGTCGATGATTTAGTCATTTCTAGCCCTTCATATTTAGAGAAGTTTATTATTCCCGCCTTTCCGTTAAGCTTACTTAGAAGGACGTGGGCGAACGTCGTTGGTGACGAACGTTTTCTGCTAACTATTTATTATGATATTTTTAAATCCAAATTTAATTCCAAAGTTAAAATGAAAATGTTGGAACCCACTACATTAATTTTTGAACTTAAAGCACCTGTGCCACCAGACATAATTCCGTTATTTTTTACTATTAATTCAAGTCATGTGGCACATGAGTTCTCCCCTCATGGTTTTAATTTAATTCGGCGCATTTTTAATTTCTTGACCCTTCTAAATGCGTCCTATAAATTACTTGCGAGGTTGTGTCGAATAGTCGTCCACCGTTATGTGAATGGTTTGGTTTTGGTTTGTCTCACCCCTAAACGGATGCCCCGGGCACTTTACAAATATTAACGAATCAGCTAGTCTATTCTTTACGAATTTTACGGAAGTTTGGTGACATGACATTCCTTTTTAAATTTTCCACTTAGTGGGGCATAACTCCTATTTTCATCGTTACATATTTTACGCTTTATGCTTTAATGCCACCTGAAATGTCTACCTCTCCGTATATATTTTCCACTATGCTTTCTATTGGGTTGGGTGATGACAGTTTTCTAGGATCGTTCTCCTTCTCGGTCTCCATTGGAGGTATGTTGGTGGATGTTGTTGAAATTCTTTTTCCTTCTTTGGCTAACGCGTATTTGAGGTCCCTCCAAGACCACCTTTTTCCATGCAGGTCCTTCTTTCCCGCCGACGACCTTCCAGGCGAGTACACATAGGCATACTCATCAGTGATGAGTATTTTTAAGAGGGGGAGGATTGATGGAGCCGACTTCCCATGACTTGTGGCCAAGGAGCGTCCTCCTTCTGACGATGACGGTGACCCGGTAGATATGAATGGAGACGACGGCCCGCAACTACTTGAAGACGGCGATGACGCATTGACACTTGACCACGAAGAGCGTCGCCACAATAGTCGTCCGGAGCGGAAGCCCATTTATAATTTATTAATAATAAATATTAATAAATTATTATGGAGTATTAATATATTTTATTATTTGTTTTATTTCAAAATTATCATTGTTATTTCGTGTTTAATTTCATGTATTAGTTGTTACATGGTTATGTTATAAAACCATGAGTTTAGATTTCATTTTTCATGTTGGGCTGCATGTAGCCAGTTGGAGTGTTTGTTGTAGCCTATATGTAGGCATGTACCCCTTTGTTTCTCATTAGTGAATGGATAAAAGAAAATCGAATTTCAAGTTTGAAATCCTCCTCCTCCTTCTAAGGCAAATTTCGGCCACTATTCTTCTTCCTCTTCCTCTTGGCCGCCGACCACCTTTCTCCTCTCTCTCTCTCGCGGCCTCCTCTCTTCCTCTCCTTCTTCATCACCTCTTTGCAACCTAGCAAACCCGAGCCATCTTCCTTCCCTCACCTAGCCGACCACCTCCAACACTCCTCCCAAACCCGTGTCCCCTCTTCCAACCAAGAGAATCGACCACCACCCTTTTCCTTCCCTCCAAGCCGAGCCATCATCAACACCACCAAGGCCGACCACTACTTCCCTACATAAAACCGTCCACCACCATCTCAAACCAGAGCTCCCTCCACCACCATCAAAAAACCGACCCCCCCTCCAAAAATCCCTTTCCTAATCCAAAAATATTCATTACCATAATCCCCCTTAGTTACCATATTCAAAACATATCCCCTTCCATAAATTTTCCACCTACCAAATTTGAAATATCTTATTCCTTAAATAATCCACAATCTTGCCACCTTTTCCCTCTCCTACCTTAATTGGAATATTATTTCCACATTTAGAAGATTTCGCCGGGATTTTCCAAATATAGCGTGACACGAAGAAGGCGACGAGTTTCTCTCCCTTCGGCATATGTCTGGTGGTGACGATTAAAGAACGATTCTAGTCGATTGAAACCGGATTCATCCAATCCGGTTGGGGTAACGAAACTTTCTACTTTATGTGTTTCTCTCCCTAAATAATTCTTGTGGCATTGGCAAATTGCGTGGCTTGTGTAACGCTTGATTTTTCGTGGTTTAATTTATGTTAGTTATTGTCTTGTTTACCGTATTTTCGTTTAAGTTCGTGAGGCGTGGCTGCCCTCGTTTGTATTTCGTTGGGAGATAACCACCCTTGCCCGAATCTTTTGTTTTCGGTGGTTTCTCTTTTGGTACAATTGGCTCGATCGAACCGTGTTGGTTCTTTTTCGCTTGAGAGGACCTTGGTCTATCGCCTTGGTATTATCTTAAGGGGCTTTGTGAACCCCACGTAATTGTTAGTCTAATAGTAATATTAATAGAATCGCTGCTACGTTAAATGCTAGAGTGTAACGTGAGAATTATTCGAGAGCGTCACGTTAATTTGTCAGTCACCCAAAACGCTCGAAAGAGCGGACCTACATCAATTTGATGCAGCTCAGTTGGTGATGAGAGCTGTTAGGAAAGCTCTTTATCAAGGGGGCTGGGTTCGAGACCTCGCCTCAACATCCCGCCGCGCTGAGAATAGGCGGGGTCATGGGTGGGGTGCTTGGGCTGCAACCCGGCAGTGGTCTCTAGTTCGTGGCCCGCTAGCTAGGCCGAGTAGGGCCGACCGAGAGGGGCGGCTCGGGGCTACTGCATCAGTTATCAAAGACGCTAGGCGCACCAAGGCGCAAAGGGCCCCTAGAGCCTAGGCGCATGCGCGCGCCTGAGGCACGTGAGACGCAAAAATTGGGGAAAAAGGAAATTGAGCGAATTGGACGCCCAATTCGATGAAATTGATCGAATTGGGCGCCCAATTCGATGAAATTGAGTGAATTGGGTTAGTTCTCTTCTATCAAGTTAGTATAAGAGCCATTTTAGAATTGGCTTAGTTCTATTCTATCAAGTTAGTATAAGAGCTCATATTTTCTAATATTCTATCTAAACCCGTGAGAAGTGATATAAATACATGATAGTCATAATTGATGCATACAAAGTGCAACTAGAAATCAAATAAAAAACTACAACATGTAATATAAAGCATTAGACGGAGATAAACAAATTTAGTGTAAAAACCTTTGTACCTTTTGAACACCCATGATCAACCCCTCTTGAATTATATAGCATGGCTTCTATTCAGCTAATGAATGACCAAATCCTTCCATAAAACACAAAGGACGTATTAAAATCAAACATTCAAGCATAATAAAATGAGATCTTTTTTTGAAGGCAACATAATAAAAATAACAACATAAATAAATCAAGCAAGTAAACAATCATAATGTAGCAAATCAACATTGCAATTTTTCGCACTAAAAAACTAACCTAAGCTACCAAGTCACCAAGTCAACAATCATAAACTCAAAACTAATGTGCAAGAAAATAACATAACATCACGGCGATCACGCCATCACTCATCGTCTGAATCAATAAATGTTTCATTTTCTTCACTAAAATTTTCTTCTTCTTCATTGAACTCAGCTTCTTCTTCATCCTTGACATCATCTGTACTCATTGTTGGAGTATGTGCCTTCTTCTTAGATGTGCCCCCCTTGTCAGCTACCATCTTCCCTTTAGATAAACGCGTGGAGTAGATGTCTTCTTCTACTCCGCTGGCCCTTGCTACTGCACCCCAGGTCAATAATTCGTCATCAAAAACTATATCGTCATCCTGCTCAACCTCCTCATCTTCCTCCATTCTTCCTATCAACCATTCATTGCTATCGTCAATATCTTTCAGCGAGATCGGATCAATACGATCACGTGAATCATATCTCCGACGCAAGACACGATTGTATTTTACAAATACTAAATCATTTAGCCGCTGCTGTGCTTATCGATTTTTTTTTTTTGCAATGGACCTACAACATAACAAATAAATAATTAATCATATAATAATATAAATTAATATTTGCATACTTGTTCAAAAAAATTCATACATGCTCAGAAAAACTCCAGTTGCGCTCACATCCGGATGAACTGCAAGTGAGACTTAAAACCTTTACTGTAAATTTAGTCAGATCAGGTGTATCAGCTCTATATTATTGCCACCATTCAGCTGCCCCAAAAAATAAATATCAAGAAATTAATGAATCTTGAAATAATATTTAATGCCAAAATTAATGAATCAAGAAATTAATAAAATAAATTGTTTGTTTGAAACTTGATATAATATTTAATTAACTAACTTGGGGACTTTGTTTTTCTATGACGAACTGCAAATTGCATTCCAAATAAACCTTCAGTATTTCTATATAAACTTATTTGGTCCATAATTATATCTTGAGTTTCAGGACTTGGAATGAGCTTTTGCATTGTTTAATATAAACCCCTCATGACTTTTCCATCTAATGCCATTTCAGGGTCTGAATAGAAGAATTCTGGATTTAAATAATGAGCCTCCGCATGCAATGGTCGATGAAGCTGATTTTCCCATCTTCTGTCGACAATCGCCAACACTTCTTTATATTTTTCCTCTTTCCCATTGAAAGAGTTCATGATTGTCTCTTTTGCTTTATCCATAGCCTCATAGATATAACCCATATCCGGTCTTTTCTCCCCATCTACCAATCTTAGTACCCGAACTAAATGTCCGAAAATCTTTAAAATGTACACAATTGTACTCCAGAAAGAGACCATGTATATGATGCTCTGTACTTGCTTACCTCCTGTTTCCTTTGCCCACTTGCTTGATGTCCACTCAGGTGAAGTGAACATTTTCCTTAGATTTGTCCTTTGCTTATGAATACGCTGAAGAACAAGAAATAATGTCGCAAACCTAGTAACAGCAGGTCTAATAAGCTCCACTTTTCCTGTGAAGCTCCTTAGCATGTTGACTAGTCCAGGCCTAACATAAATATAACTGTTGATGCTCATTGCTCTTTTAATTGTTCTACTAATGTTTGACATCTTTCCAATATCCTCCAACATTAAATCGATGCAATGGGCGGCACACAATGTCCAATATAAATGTGACCGTTTTGCTTCCAATAATTTTCCTATTTCATAATAAACACATTTATTTAATTTCAATATACAATATTAAAATTAAACAAATATTAAAAGAGAATGATTAATGATATATTTACCTGCTAGTACATTATTGCTTGCACTATCAGTAACAACTTGAACAACATTGGCCTCTCCAACACTTTCCACCACTCTATCAAGCAATTTAAACATCCTCTCACCAGTCTTTGCGTAATCAGATGGATCAACAGATTCCAAGAAAAATGTACCTTTTGGTGAATTTACCAAAAAATTTATAAGTGTTATCTATTTCTTATCTGTCCATCCGTCTGGCATGATAGAACATCCAAACAACCTCCATTCATTCTCATAGTTCTTCATCATCTTCTGAACTTCAGTTACTTCATTATTCAACAAAGGCACGCGAACTTCATGATAACTGGGTGGTTTCAATCTAACCCCAAACTGGCCAATGGATTCTATCATCACTGCAAAACTACGGTAGGTAACCGCATTAAAAGGAATGGCTGCATCATACATCCATTGAGCTATATGCTTGCAAGCCCTCCCTATAAGTTCCTTCTTACATGCTTCGTTGATTGAAATTTGCTTCATTTGCTGATGTTGGCCTTTTTGTTTCATTTTTTTCTCAATATTAGATGCAAAAAAAACATCCATCAGTCCTTTAGTCCGAGACTTTTTAGGCGCACCGCTTGGATCACATCCGTGAATCTTCGCACCGACGTCATCCATATCCTCATCGCTTCCAAAGGTATCTACATCTGCAAAGTCCGGGAATGCTTGTTTTTCTGTCATGTTTACAGTCATTTTCTTTTGCATATAGTCTTGAATTTCTGTCCTTACATGCTGTGAGCATTTGGGACAGGCTTTGGTATTTCTAAATCCCCCCACTAATGTTGTTTCGCACGATAAATTCCACCCTTTGTGATTTTCTCACAGAAAATGCAAATTAAATCATTTTTATTTGTTACAGATGTCTGCCGCACATACTTCCAACCAGGATCAATCCTAGATTGGACACTTGATGAACCAGATCCACTCGCGTCCATTTCCAGCTATTAAAACATTTTACAAAAAAAATTATTACATAGAACAAGATAATTAGTGAAATCTATAGCATGACTGCCAAGTTCACTGTTTTACTGTGAACTGGAGCCAAGTTCACTGTTTTACTGTGAACTGGAGCCCAGTTCACTGTTTTACTGTGAACTGGAGCCCAGTTCACTGTTTTACTGTGAACTGGAGCCCAGTTCACTGTTTTACTGTGAACTGGAGCCCAGTTCACTGTTTTACTGTGAACTGGAGCCCAGTTCACTGTTTTACTGTGAACTGGAGCCCAGTTCACTGTTTTACTGTGAACTGGAGCTCAGTTCACTATAAAACAGTGAACTGGAGCAGCCCAGTTAACTGTACAACAGTGAACTGGGCAGCCCAGTTCACTGTTGTGGGCTGCCCACAGTGAACTGGGCTGCTCCAGTTCATTGTTGTACAGTGAGCTGGGCTGCTCAGTTCACTGTAAATCCATAATTACTGTTACAGTGAACTGGGCTAGCAGCCCAGTTCACTGTTACAGACTTACAGTGAACTGGGCTAGTCCAATTCACTGTTGTACAATGAACTGGGCTGCTCCAGTTCACTGTAAAACAATGAACTGGAGCCCAGTTCACTGTTTTACAGTGAACTGGAGCAGCCCAGTTCACTGTACAACAGTGAACTGGAGCAGCCCAGTTCACTGTACAACAGTGAACTGGAGCAGCCCAGTTCACTGTACAACAGTGAACTGAAGCCCAGTTCACTGTAAAATAGTGAACTGGAAGCACAGTTCACTGTTACAGTGAACTGGGCTTCCACTCTGACTATGCTAAAAGCCTTGAATAGAAGAGAGCAGCCAAAAAATTACTTGAACTGGGCTTTCACTATGTGTCTATGCTAGAACAAAAGAGAGCAACCGGAAAACATGGCATCCAAAAAACATCTAAACCCTAAACATGGCAGTCGAAAAAAACCTTCAAACGACAGTCAATATGCAAGAAGAAAGAAGAATGCAGTGAGAAGTTACCAAAAGTGGCGGCGGCCGGCGAACGGAAGAGGAGCGGCAAACGGAAGCCGAGCGGCGATAGGCGCGGAGCAGCGAGCGGCGATTTCAACCCTAACCTGGCGTGAATCTGGAAAATGAGGGCAAGCATCGTTATAAAGACACGACAGGGAATTAAAATAAACTAGGCCTAGACCGGATCTTGGCCAGGCGCGCCTAACCAGCGCCTGAAAGGCTCGCAAGGCGCGCACCTAGGCGCGCCTGGGGCGCCCCTAGGCCAATTTGTTCGCCTCGCCCTTGATGGGGCGCTACTCCGTGCGCCCGGCGCCTCAGGCGCGCCTAGGCGCGCGCCTTGATAACTTAGGTTGTGATTGACTTGAGTTGTTGAGGTGGCTGAAGCTGAAGCGGGGAAAAATTTTCGCACTGAACAAACTTCTTTGCATATGACTCTACATCCTTCTTCATGGTTGGCCAGAAATATCCCTGTCGTAGAATTCTCCTCTCCAAAGTGCTTGCTCCTGAATGGCTGCCGCATTCACCAGAATGAACCTCTTGGAGCACGACAGGAACTTCTTCTGACACATACCTGGCCATTGATGAGGAAAAAGTCTTTATGTAAAGAACTCCTAAGATAAGATAGTAATGTGTTGTTTTAATCTTGAATCTTTTCTTGTACTTGACAGACTGATTGAACTCTCCCGTTGACAGATAGAGTATGAACGGATCCATTCAAGAGGGATGCTGATCAATATGCATCAACTCCCCTTCATCTATTGCTGGATGAAAGAGTTTCAAGGTCGTCCCTCCTGAAGGGAGACCAATCTTTGATAGTTCATCTGCTTCCTTTTTCTGCGTCCTCAGAATATGTTCAATGGTAAAGTTTTTGAATCTTCCAATCTCCTTCTTGACTAGCAACATGTATCTTTTTAGGATCGGCTCGCTCATCTCAAAGTTCCCCATTACCTGTGAAGACATCACAAAGGAATCTGTCCTAACTTGCACATGCTCAATTCCCAACTCTTTTGCAAATCTCAAGCCGACCAAGAGTGCTTCATATTCTGCTTGGTTGTTCTTGTCTGGAAAGTGGAATTTTATGGCCTGTTCCAGCTTGACTCCATTCGGCTTAATGAGGACTACTCTTGCCCCAGAGGAGTTTTTGCCTGAAGCCCCATCTACATAAATGGCCCAAGCTGAAGGAGACCGTTTTGCTTGAACATAGCTTGACTCAGTTATATCCACCAAGAAGTCTGTCAATACTTGTGCCTTGATAGCTGTCCTTGGCTCATAAGAGATTCAAACTCGCTTAGCTCTATTGCCCGCTTGGCCAATCTTCCTGAATGTTCCGACTTCTTTAACACACTCTTCAAAGGCTGATCAATTACTACTTGAACCAAGTGTGCCTGGAAATACGGGCGGAGTGTTCGAGATGACATCACTAGTGATATAGCCAACCTTTCCAAAATTGGATACCTCGTTTCAGCACTCTTGAGGATGTGGCTGACATAGTATACTGGATACTGCCTCCTCCCTTCTTCTTTGACGAGAACCGAGCTGACCGCCTCCGGGCCAACTCCCAGATAGATGTACAACATTTCACCTTCCCGAGGGTTCTGGAGCAGAGGGGTTGATGTTAGTTGCTTCTTGAGTTGCTCAAAAGCTTCGACACACTCTTCAGTTCACTCTAACTTGGACACTCCTCGAAGGGTTTGAAGAAAGAAGCACTCTTATCCCCAACCCTAGAGATGAATCTTCCTAGGCCTACTAGCCTTCCTCCTAACTGTTGAACCTCCTTAGAAGAATGAGGAGGTTCCATATCAAGAATGACTTTTACCTTATCAGGATTGGGGGCAAGGCCTTCGGATGCAAGGAGATGGCCAAGAAATTTCCCCTTACTTGCCCCGAAGACACATTTTATTGGATTTAACTTCATTTTATACCTCCGCAGAGTAGCGAACGTCTCTGTGAGGTCTTGCAAATGTAAAGAAAAGGATTTGCTTTTTATGAGGAGATCATCAACATAGACTTCAAGATTGCTTCCCTTTTGTTCTTTAAACACAAAATCCATCATACGCTGATATGTTGCGCCTGCGTTTTTGAGCCCGAAAGGCATCACGAGATAGCAATAACAACCGTCATTTGTGATGAAAGACGTGTGAGGAACGTCGGACTTATGCATTCTAATCTGGTGGTAACCAGAAAATGCATCCAAAATACTCATGCAAGGATACCCAATCGCGGAATCTGTTAAAGCATCTATCCGAAGCAAGGGATAATAATATTTTGGACATGCTTTATTTAATTTGATAAAATCTACACACATCCGCTATTTCCCCCCTGGTTTTTTAACTATTACAACATTTGACACCCAGGCGGGGTATTGAATTTTGCGAATGAAGTTTGCCTTGAGGAGCTTGACGACCTCCTCCTTGATGGGCTCTGCTAGCTTTATTGCCACCTCCCTCTTCTTCTCCTGCACAGACTTGAAGTTGGGGTCGATGTTGAGGTGGTGGTATGCTACATCAGGATCCACTTCTGGCCTGTTCTTTGCTGACGAAGCAAAGACATCCAGATTCTCTAGCAGACATGAGATCAACCCAGCCTTCTCTTCTTCAGGTAGCTCTGAGTTGATGGAGAGCTTCCTCTCCTCCCCTTCTGCGATCGGAACTCCTTGCGTTTCCTGGGCAGGTTCCAGGTGAGTTCCTTCTCGGGCTCCCTCCTCCGGGTCTTCAGTTGCTTCTAGGAGGGCTGCATCTTCAGGTGCAACAATTGGAACAGATGGAGGAGGAAATTTCTCGGTCACATTGACCGTCCTGACACAGCACTCCCGAGCCAGCTTTAGGTCGCTCCTGACCCGGTACTTCTTGCCTTCAGCAACAAACTTGATTGCAAGGTGATAGGTCGAAACCACCGCTTGGTACTCGTTGAGCAAGAGTTTTCCAAAAATGGCATAGTACTGAGCAAGCTTTGTACCCCCCCGCCCGAGTGTTAGCAAGAGGGCAACACTCTCTTCTACCTCCTTTCTTTCGCCAGAGAAACCATAGAGTGACCCTTCAGTGGAAAACAAAGGCTTTCCGGTTTTCAGGGCCTCAAAAGTTTGTTTGAAGAGGAGGTTTGCAGAACTACCGGTATCGATCAAAATTTCACTGACTGTATAGTTCTCAATGACTGCCTTGATCACAACCACATCATTGAAAGCATTGGCAGTCTGGGGACGATCGTCCTGACCGAAGGTGATGATTCCCCTTGATGGAGCAGAGGAAGAGGTTGCAGCCACCTGTTGACGAAAGACTCTTGTGACAGAAGACTTCCGGGTTGATTCTGACCCTTCTCCCCCGTGAATGCAAAAGAGTCGACCAAGAGTTCCTTCATCGTCAACGTCGACACATTCACCTCCAATACTGACGTTGCCCAGATGGCCAATGTCCTCGACCTCTTCACATTCCCAATAAACCTTTGCCACCTCTTTGCCCTTTGAGGTGGATGGTTTCGCCGGAGGCTCTTTGTGAACGAGATCTTTCTTCTTCCCCTCAACAAGAAGCCTCTCTACTAACAGTCAAAGGGCTCTGCAATTATCTGTTAGATGCCCTTTTCTTTATGGAATTCACAGTAAAGATCAAAGTTTTGGGGCTTCCCTTCTGCTTTCTGAAATCCCCTCTTGTACTCTGGCTTCTTCTGCAAAATCTGGATGACTTCATCCATTGACAAGCCCATAACAGAGAACTCCTCCATGGAGTCATCATACTGCTGAACATCTGAGGGTGAATCATCTTGGGTCTGAAATACTGGCAAGACCTGGGGAGCAGATGGAGCAGGTGCGGCGGCCAACGACAGTTTCTGATAACGAAACTGTTGATGGCCCTGGAATGGTCGCTTGTTGCGGAAGTTCCTTCCCCTCTGAGCAGGGGGCTGATAATGCGGGCGAGGAGGCCTGGACGAGTGATGAGCTGAAGAGGAAGAATTTGCTACACCTTTTCCTTCTTCAGCCTTAGCTGTCCCGGAAGAGATGTATGTCGGATTGACGTTCTCACCCTCGATGAATCTATTGACCAAAGCAATCAGTTCTTGGCACGTTGCGGGTGCTTTAGTAGTTGCCTTGAACTTCAGCGGGCCCTCCTTGAGGCCGTGGACTAAGGCAACTTTGTAGAAATCTGGATCCACATTCTTGACTCCCAGGATTTTTTTTGAAAGCGATCAACGAACCGAGCTACTGATTGATCTGAAAAAGAGCTACTGGACCGCTCTTCCTTCTCTTTGAGGTGGCAAACCTCAATAAGAGCTCTTTGCGTAGCTCGGCAAAGCAGGTGATGGATTGGGGGTACAACTCATGGAACCACTCTCTGGCTTGGCCGTCGAATGTAGCTACCAGCAACTTGCACTTCATGGCGTCGGTAAGGCATCTCAGATCCACAACATCTTCAAATGCTTGCAGATGCGCAACCGGATCAGATTCCCCTGTATAAGAGGGCAAGCGAGGCTCCCTGAATCCGTTTGGAGTCGGCTCCCAACAGATTCTATCAACAAAGGTAGAAGGCTCTTCAACTTCGGTTGGAGCCGGAGACTGCTATCATGTAATTAAAAGAAATTCAAGTATATATATCTTACTGCTATCATGTACTTAAAAGAAATTCAAGTTCTGTTTGCGTGATTTTATGGAGTAAACTACACAATAATTTTATAACAATGTTATGTCTAGCCAAGATGAGTCAAATTTCTTACATCGATGTTGCATCCCTCGTAGACGCGGTGAGGAGACATGATTTCTTTGAGTTATAATTTGAATTCCTCAAGCTCATCCTCATCGGTCCTAAGGTTGTGATGAACGACCTTTAATAACCTCTAAACCCCTATGAAGAATGATTATCTCGCGACGAGGTTGATTCAAAAAAATTTAGCGAGCCCTCCCCACTTTAACACTAAGCAACAAGGGTCAAAAGGCACCTAAAATAGAAATGAAATTCTTTGGTAAAAAGAGATAAAAGCAGAGGTCTAGAAATTCAACTCAACTTTGGGTTTAGGGGATCTTTACTCCTTCCTCCGACTATGCACGCGTTGATAATTTTGAGATCGGAAGAAGGAATATGGGCTTCCAATTCCTGAGATCGACCCAAAAAGAGTTGAGAAGTTGGGTGGGGGGTGGGGGTAAACATTTGTTAAGAGGGAAATTGAAATGAAGGGAGGACATCTAAACGAACTTACCAAGGGGTCAACTTTGACTGAGAGAAGAATCTGTGGCCCATGGGATCGTCGTCAGATCCCGTCGATGGAGGAATCGACGGTTAGGACTGGCGGTAAGGAAACGTCTGGCAGCTTCAAACATGCGTCGGAGGACCATCAGCATCGGCTATCGCCGAGGCTCAGGAAAAGGAGGAAACACCTCTGGTGACGGTAGAATGGAATGAGAATCACACTAGAGGCGTCTGCGCAGGTCGACGAGGAGAAACGAACAAAAAGATCGCAATTTCGTTTCGCCGCGCGACTGGGAGGGAGAGAAATAAGGTTACGCCAGAGGCTTAGTTTAGGAAATTGTGGGGCAGGGTTGGGAATGTGACTAGCGGTTTTAGAAAGGGGAAACTATGGGAAAATTAATTCCTCCCCCCCACCCCCTCCTCAGTCCTCACTAAATAAAAACTTCTAATCTTGTATGCTATCCTACTTCGAATTTTGAATCCAGACGAAAAATACTATGCATTATATTATTTTATTATGCAATATTTTTAAATAATGAAGCATAATCATAAAATGAAACCAGTCACCTTGATTGATAGCAACGCATGTATTTTACTCGCATTCGAGCCCACAATTTTTTTACTCGCGCTCGAGCCCGCAATTTTTTTACTCACGCTCGAGCCTGCAATTAAATCTTTCTATCGCATTAATTTACGGATGTTATAACAACATTGAGACCAAATCAATTTATATGAAGGTGTAAACATCTTTAGTTGTCATTAATGAATTTTCTCTAAAGAAAGACTTTGGTTTGCTTTTCTAATTGGCAAACATTGCAGAGTTTGTCCTTAACATATTTTCAACAAGGAACCTCCAACTAACTTTGCATTAGTTAGTTTATATAAGGTTTTCAAATTGATATGCCCATGTCTTCTATGCCACAATTGAAAAGATTAAGATTTATGATAGTAGGCTGTGAGACAGACAAGTGTCTCCACTTGAAAATTAGACTATCAACTATGGGGCTAGTAAATACTAGTGTGTCACAACAAGATTTTCATAGTGAGATTTTCGGTGATCTTCTTCAGTTGATTACTCCTTCCATTTAGGCAATCACATTCTTCTCTGGCTTTATCCAGTTCAAAGGTGAGGCTCTTGTTTTCCTCGAGAGTTTTTCCCAACTCTTGTTTTAGTGATTTTTCATCATTGTAGGAGTCACTGTCTATAATTACTGAAGAAGCTTTATTAAGCTTCTCCTGCAATTCAATATTGCTTGGTGATAATTCTTGATTAGCAAGGAGAAGAGTCCCGAGTCTTCTATGAGAGACAAGATTATCACTACATAAACTTTTAAAAACATTCCTTAAGTAAGGGGAGGTTAAATAAAAGGAATCAAAAGTGAGTAGCACATGAGAGTTTGAGGTTTCCCCTTCTTCCATGGCCATGAGGCATCTGGACTTGCAATCATCTTCACTTTCTTCTTCTGAACCTTCTTCTGATCTAGTCCAGCTTTTGGCAATTATATGCCTTTCCTGCTTGGTCTTCTTTTCTCTTCATTTTTTGCCTTAGCTCTCTTCATGTTCTTGAGCTTATATCGGCTTTCACCATTCTAGGAGATACGTTCACTTTTCTTGAAATATTACGATATTATTTCAAGATGCTTAGAACCTTGTTCGTACCTGCTTCGTTTGTGAGTTATGTCCTCCTTACACCTTTGGTTGTATTCTGAAGCATAATTTTCCTTTCATCATCCAATGTGCTTCATGTCAGAAAGCTAAGATCCTCTTAAGAGTAAGGTGTGAGGAGCCTTCTTGGTTGGCAACAAGGTCCATTGTCTTCTCTGTAAAACGTTTGAAGGTAGGGGTAGTGATGCGGGACAGGCATCACCACCTGCCCGCCACCCTGGCATCACCACCAGGGGGCCCACCTGGAGTCATCACCAGGCGGCTTTATCAGGCCCGCGGGCTGTACACCCCAACCAGCTCTCCGGGCCCACAACAGGCGCTGATAGGTTGTTGAGGCCGGGGCTAGATCCCCCGACCTCCTTGATAAAGCATTCTCATGCGAATGCTCATCACCAACTGATCGGCGTCTGTTGTGGGCCCGGAGAGCTGGTTGGGGTGTACGGCCCGCGGGCCTGATAAAGCCGCCTGGTGATGACTCCAGGTGGGCCCCCTGGTGGTGATGCCAGGGTGGCGGGCAGGTGGTGATTCCTATCCCGCATCATAAAAGTGCCCGCCACCCTGGCATCACCACCAGGGGGCCCACCTGGAGTCATCACCAGGCGGCTTTATCAGGCCCGCGGGCCGTACACCCCAACCAGCTCTCCGAGCCCACAACAGGCGCTGATAGGTTGTTGAGGCCGGGGCTAGATCTCCCGACCTCCTTGATAAAGCATTCTCATGCGAATGCTCATCACCAACTGATCCGCGCTTTTATGATGCAGGACAGACATCACCACCTGGCCGCCACCCTGTCATCACCACCAGGGGGCCCACTTGGAGTCATCACCAGACAGCTTTATTAGGCCCGCGGGCCGTACACCCCAACAAGCTCTCCGGGCCCACAACAGGCGCCGATAGGTTGTTGAGGCCGGGGCTAGATCCCCCGACCTCCTTGATAAAGCATTCTCATGCGAATGCTCATCACCAACTGATCCGCGGAAAAGAGCGTGGTTGTTTGCTTACACGCGCAAAAATTATTGTTCATACTTTTTTGATTTGCTAGCCACTTATAAATTATTGCTAACATTTAATTTCGAACAAATTTAAAGCATGCATGCAACATTTAGGACAGACTTGATCGCATTCATTCCGCACATCCACTTAGATTTGTGTTAGCGTGTCGACACATTCATTTTCACAAAACCCCATCCAACATCAACTGCCCGCTGTTGGAATTTCCATTGTTTGTAAGTATTATTCTAATGTGATTATCTACTTTATTTAATATTGGATTTGTACGTTATATTTGTATGAGTGTTGAAAATTGTTAGTGATATTGTTTTGTTTTCTTTTAAACCCTATATTTATTTGTGCAAGTTGTAGTGGAAAGCACCACTTATGGAAAAGAGCGTGATTGTTTGCTTACACGCGCAAAAATGAGTGTACCCACTGTGTTGATTTGCTAGCCGCTTATAAATTATTGCCAACGTTTAATTCCGGACAAATTTAAAGCTGGCATGCAACATTTAGGAGATGCTTGATCGCATTCATTCCACACATTTACTTAGATTTGCATTAGCGTGTCTGCACATTCATTTTCACACAACCCCGTCCTGCGTCACTTATCTTTCTATTCTTCATCTGTTATGTCTCTGCCATAGATCTTCATATCATTGATAATCAGATTGTATCTTTTGCACCAGTCAACAACTGGTCCTCCTTGGTTCATTTTGAAATTCTTATATTGATTAATGAGGTTAATCTTTTTATCGTTTCTCACATCCTCACTTCCTTCTCCATGCGCACTAACGCCTCCCATATTTCTTTTGTAGAGGTGTAGTTGATTATATTTTTTGTACAAGTCATCAGAGAGAGATATTAAATATGCAAGAGTCCTTGTCGAGGAACGCGTCACATGGTCCATACGACGAGGAACGCTTTACATAGTCCGAATGTTGTGTCTTGAAAAGGACCGCTGGATTTACAGGACTTGAGTGTAGTGTGAAATATGCAAGAGTTTTCGTCATATGGTTCGAATATGGCGTCTTGACAAGGACTGCTGCACCTTCAAGAGGACTTGGATGTTGTGTTAAATAGGCAAAAGTCCTCACATATTAGACGTCCTTGGGAAGTTTGTCGTAGGATTTGACTTAGGTTTGGAAGTTGGAATATAAGTATGCTAATGAAAAAAATGATGGAAGGAGTAGATACGATGATTAAGAGAAAGGGTAAATATTTTATGCCTGCAAAAGAGTAGATGAGTGGGTGATAAAACTAACTTTTTAGACAATTTAGGTTTTAAATTATGATACACAAAAAAAAAATTAAACAAGCAGTGACGTAGGTATTATTGTGGATACTACTTAAAGGGATGAAGTTGTTGAGGTAAGTAAAAAAAGTGATAGAACCTTAGCTCTTAAATTGGTCATTGAAAGGGATACTATTAATATGATCAGTGCTTACGCGTCAAGTATGATTTAGTGAAGTTATTAAAGTGCAATTTGGAGAAAACTTAGATGATTAAAAAAATCTCAGGAGACTTAGATGAACATATATGAAATGAAAATGTAGATTATATAACTGTTCATGGATGATTTTGATATGGAGAAAGAAATGAAGAAAGATGGAGCATTTTAGACTTTGCCACAGCACATGAGCTAATTGTGACAAATACGCTTTTCATAAATAGGGAAAACGTTTAATTACGTTTAAAAGTGGATTATAAGGATTGTAAAATGAATATAACAACACAACATAGGTTAGTGGTGTAGGACATATAAATTAAATATAATAAATTTAAGACAAGAACAAAAATATTGCAAAAAATTCGGTTGTGGAACTTGAAGATGAAAAAATATGTTGTGTTCAATATTACAGTTATGTAACAACTAGTTAATGATCCTTTTGTTGATCATAATATCTCATATAAAGTTATTTATTTACATTTAAGGATAAGTGGTATGAACATACTTGGAGTATCGAAAAATCGTGTGTCCCTAAATAAAGAATCTTGATGGTGCAAAGAGGAAGTGCAAGACAAATTGAGGGCAAAGAGGGTCTGCTATAAATCACTCTATGCTTGTAGAAATGTTGAAAACTTAGCCAGATATAAAATCATCAAAAAAGCTAAACATGTAATAAATAAAGCAAAAAGTCAAGCTTATGAATAATTTTATAAGCGACTCGATATCAAAGATGGAGAGTATGACATATATAAAATTACTTGAGCTAGAGAAAGGAAGACAAGAGATTTAAGTCAAGTAAAATGCATAAATGATGAAACAGATACAGTTTTGACGAATGATGTGGGTATTAAGGAGCGATGAAAAAAATACTTTTATCAACTATATAATGAAACAAAAGACAATGAATTGAACTTGGAAGAGTTAAGTAATTTGAGGAGTATAAGAACGTAACGTTTTATCGTAAAATTCAAATATCAGAGGTAAATGATGATCTAAAGAAATTGAGAAATAGAAAGGCGGGTGGACCAGTCGATATACCTATCGAAGTATAGAAATATCTAGAGAATGAAGGAATTTTGCAGCTTACTTATTTTTTCAATAAGATACTAATGTCAAAAAACATGTCAGATCAATGCAGAGAAAGTATCTTGATAGCTTTGTATAAGAATAAAAGAGATATACAAAATTGTGTTAATTACAAAATAATATTTAAATTAATGAGTCATACTATGAAATTATGAGAATGATTAATAGAAAGAAGAGAGACGAAAGACTAACATCTCGGAGAATCAATTTGGATTCATGCCAAGGAGGTCGACCATAAACGCTATACATCTCTTGAGGAGACTCATTGACAACTATCGAGAAAGAAAACAAGATTTGTCCTTATCTTAGATGAGCTCACCGGACATATCCAACAAACAATACCTTGGTGTTTATTGTTTGCGGATTATATCGTTTTGGTCGATGAGATGCACGAGGGTGTAAACACAAAACTTGAATCTTGTCGAGACACTTTAGAAAAGAAGGGTTTTAGGTTGAGCATGGCAAAGATGGAGTATATGGGGCTTAAATTTAGCAGTGCAAGAAGGACGAGTTTCGTTATTAAGTTTGATGATCAAGATATTTCCCATAGTGAGTGTTTTAAATATCTTGGATCGATAGTTCAAAAAGATGGAGGTATTGATAAAGATATGACACATAGAAACCAAGCGAGTTGGTTGAAGTGGAGAGGCACGTCAGAGTTCTTATGTGATCGTAAAGTACCATTGAAACTTAAAGACAAGTTTTACCATATTGCAATTAGACCAGCGATGCTCTATGGTTATTAAGTGTTGTGCAGTGAATTGTGTACACGAGGAAAAATGTGAGTTGCAGAGATGAGATTGCTTAGGTGGATGTGTGGACACACGAGATTGGATAAAATTAGGAATGAATGTATCAGGGTTAAGACAGGAGTAGCACCAATTGCAGAGAAGATGCGAGAAGCTCGACTAAAATGCTTTGGACACGTACAAAGGAGACCATTAGAGGCACCTGTTAGGCATTGTGAGAGTTTAGTCACTAGGCATGTTAAACGAGGGAGGGGTAGACCAATAAAAACTTCAATGTTCTTGTAGAACTTTCTGAGAAGGTTGTTCTATTTGTGCTTTAGAAGAAGACACAAATTACAGAAAGTAGAAGAAGGATCTTGATAAGTCAGTGAGCAAGATTCAGGAATCGAGAGAGCTATTTTGTTGTGTGAGTAGAGTCTTTTGTGTTTCTCTCAATACCTGCATAAGTTTCCAAAAAGATGGCTATAATACTGACTCTTTCCTTTTTTGAACATTAACTACTATATTAATATCCCGTTGAATTTGAACTTCGGGTGACATTTGTTGATCCTGTACTCGGTGAACAGAAATCAGTGATGTTTGTTCTGCTTTAAAGTTCTTCATTTTGTGAGCGCCTCTGTCTGAATGAGCTTTGATTGGTGATCGTTGATCGCATGGTCTTCGAATGGAGATCGGCTATTTCCGTTTTGTTTGTTTAAGGGTTCCTCTGTGATTACTGATTAAATACATTCAACAATCAACGATTCTTGGTCACTGAATTCTGTGCAGATAACCTGAGCTCACTCAGCGATTTGGCGTTCAACGTTCTGTCTTCCGGTCCGCAATCTTCGAGTGCCGCTTGAAGATTGTTCATAGACTTAGAAAAATATCTATATATTGATTGCATTAATAGGAGAGCTTCAATTTGGAACCAAGAAACTAATAGATCTTTACTATCTTAATGCATTACTTAGTCTACAAAGTCATTAGAGATTCTTCCAAATTGAAAATATGCTCCTTTATCTATTGTATAATCATCTTTATAAATTTCCTGTTACATGTTAATTGTAGAATGGAGCAATATATAAAATAGAATGATTATCAACCATGAACTTAGCTTCTTGTTTGCTCATCATGCGTTTCTCCTTTGTACTTCAGGAACTTGTACTTCCCTGCACCATTCTTCTGCAAAAACTTGACAAACTTAGGCGTTGGGAGAAACCAGTTTGGACTTCATCTTTCCTTGTTGTTTCATATGCAGTTATATTTAGGTATGTTATACTTAATTTTATTATCTTTCAATAAACAATCGAGAGTAAAAGTATATTGATGCTAATTAAGACCCCTTTGCTCATACATATATATTGAGTAAGGGTAGACAACAAAAGACCAAAATAACCTTGAGAGGGTAAAACACACATAACAGATACTTACATAAAGTATTGATTACAACTCTCCCCCTCAAGTTGGATTGTAGATATCAGTCATTCCGAGTTTATAGATGTTATCAGTAAAAACGTCGCAACCCAAGCTTTTAGTGAAGACATCGACCAGTTGATCTTTAGAGTGGACAAAAGGGTGACTAAATTTTTTTATTTAGATGATCTTTGATAAAATGATGATTGATCTCAACATACTTAGTTTTGCCATATTGGATAAGATTGTGAGTTATACTGATAGCTGCTTTGTTGCCACAAAATAGAGAGAGGGAACGTTCTCCTGGAGACCCAAATCTTGTAATATAGTACGTAGCCATAAACATTCATAGAGACCTTGTGACATTGACCGATACTCAGCTTCAACATTAGATCTAACCACTACATTTTGCTTCTTGCTACGACATGTCACCCAATTTCCACCAACAAAGGTACAACACCCTGTTGTGGATTTTCTGTCATCCTGGCTTCTGACCCAATCTGTATTAGTAAAGACTTCAATCATCAAGTGGTTATTCTTGAAAAATAGAAGTCCACGACTGGGAGTCTTTTTTAAGTACCGTAGTACCCGATAAGCTGCATCCTGATGTCTGATCTTGGGAGCATGCATATATCTACTTAAGATTCCTACAACATATGTAATGTTAGGATGACTGTGAGATAGGTATAAAAGCCTTCCAACCAATCTCTGGTAACTCGAGGCATCAGTGCGATTGTCATCACTGTCTTCATCAATCCTATGATTCTCCTCCATAGGGGTGCTAGCTGGAACATAACCAAGTATACCAGTCTCTTTTAACAGATCCAAAACATACTTGTGTTGAGAGATGAAGATAACTTGATTTGATCTGGTCACTTCAATTCCCGGGAAGTAACGTAATCTCCCTAAATCCTTTACTTCAAACTCAGCAGACAGAAGAGCCTTTAAATTTGCGATTTCGTCTATGTCATCACCGGTGATCACAATGTCATCAACATAGATAATAAGAACCACAATTTTTTCCTTATTTTTCCTGATAAACATCGTATGATCAGATTGTCCCTGTTTGTAGCCAACTTTGATCATGGCCTTGGGAAACCTGTCAAACTAAGTCCCGGGGGACTGTTTTAGACCATACATCGACTTCCTTAAATGACAAACAAACCCTTCTTGTCCCTTCTTCACAAATCCAGGAGGGAATGCCATGTACACTGTGACACCCCATCCTAGTTTAACAACCAATCTGCAGTCCTGTCAGGTCCAGCGATAAACAGTAAACTAAGAAATAGTATTAAACTAGTACAAATCAAGGTATAAATGAAAAGTACTAAAATTTAACTTACATTAATGTAGAAAGTGCATCTAAGGGTAAAATAGTACCTCAACAAGCTGAATTCACAGAGACACTAGAAAGATTAAAAACCAAATAACTGAATATCTAAAATACTGTAACATGTCTGGTACAAAGAAAAATTCTTAAACATTAACATTACAAATTTCCAATACTAAATAGTACAGTACTAACAATAAAATAAAGGAAAAGGAAAAACAAACTATAGGTGCGACTCCATAAACACGCTCATCCTAGACTCAACTTTCCACCTGAGTCCCCTGTAAAAACATACCCAAAAATGGGTCAGCCAAAATGGAGAGTAAGAAAAATTATTTTTCCTATTGACACTAAAATTATTTTAGAAAAAATGTAGGCATAATTTTTAAAATAAGTTTTTATACTAAGGAAAATATACATACTGTATACTATATATGCTTTTAAAATATTAAGGCAACATAAATGTTTGTTTTAGTTTAACTTGCTACGCGTAAAAACTCAAGTTCTGAGAATTGGTTGACTAGAAGAGTTTTCTAAGTTACAGTCTAAACTTGAGTTCTAAATCACCTATGTTTGTCCTTCTTAAAAACTCTAAGCAGAGTAGCTTCTATCGCGCAATACTAGTCTAACGATCTGAGTCTTACTAACGAACTCAAGTATTCTAGTGTCACGTGGACACATACTCGAATCTACTAATCCACTAAAACGGAAAACTGTCTCCCAAACACTGTGACTCATAAGGTACACCACGACCCATGAGAAAGATAGTGCGCCTCTATCAAACACGGGAGGAGGTCTCAGCTGTGCCACTAAACATCTTCTATCGAGCGCTACTCTGCTTGCGAACAAATGTGCATGGTAAATGCAATTCATCATATTAATTTATTTGACTAGGAAAATATATTCCTGCAGTCAATATCTCATGTTCGTAAATCCATGAAAATATAACTATATGAGGTTCGTATGGTCTAACTATTTGAGATGTTTATAATTTAAATACAAACAACATGTACTAGTTAAGTTATAATAGAACTACAAATCTCTAACAATAGTAGTCGTTCCATATGACAATATTAATTCCGCTGGATTATAATATCCACTACTAAACAAGCTATCTGATTTGTCTAACCAATAAGAATAATGATTTCTTACCGCAATATTACGACGCTCGTACACCAAACGCGGCAGCATTGCTTGTCTGACTTCTGTTGGATTCTACACAGTTATAATCTCCTTCGCACCTAAGGTTTCGATGAATATATCACAACACGACACATGCTAAAAATAAAGAATTACTTGAATGAGGAAGGACAAAAGGGCTTTTACCTCTATCGTGATGTAAAATCCACGATGAGATTAACGTAACTATTACCCAAAATTAGGGTCTACAAATCCTGAGACAAAAAGATATAGGGCTGATTTTCAAAAATTACAAAAAGAATTAAAGATTATTAGGAGGAAACTTAATACCTTGTTGGTTGAAAGTATAGGTACTAAGTGGCTTCTAATTGGGGCTTAAAATCACTGCAGTACCCACATTCCATGATCTCGGGTTCTGGTCTCGAACTAGAAGAAGGAAAAACAAAGAGATTATCGACCAAAGAAAACGCAACCCAACAGATGAAAGAGTCGGCTAGGCTAATGACGACATTTACCTCTTAGAAGAGGTGGAGAGAATAATTCCTAGGCGAGACTGACACTAGTGTCGCTGATCCCCAGGGACTGACGAGGAAAGGCCGACAAAACCTCCAGAGACGGGGAAGGGTGTCTGCAACCTTGATCGACGAAGGAGGAGGGTTCGAACTTCACCTGGAATTAGAGGGGGAGGACTGAAGGTTGCTCCTGAACACACTAGAGCTGCGGAAAAAAATGCTTCTGGACTGCTAGAAATCAGTGCCTAAAATGTGCCGACGGGCTGGAAAAAGCCACGACAACGATAGAGGAGGAGGAATTGATCGTTGATTGCGCTAGGGCTTCGCTGGGAGGAACGGGCGGTAGTTCCGCACGGTATCGGCTGGGAGAAAACAAAAATGAATCGCGATAGGGGGTTTTGCGGGCTTTAACAGAGCGGCGAACAGGAGCGGTTACGAAAACTACTTACATGGTCTAATCAGCACCCCATTTTGAGATGAATTTGAGATTTCATTTTAATTACAAAATTGCCATTTTCCTAACACTTGGAGAAATTTATAAGTTATGCCCTCGCGTTAAAATTAAAATACGTCAAACACAACTCAACGGCTAAGGAAATAAACCCACTAATTTACACTTAAGATTTAATCATACTAAATTCATACCTCGACCAAGACCCTGCAAATTTATATTTTATTTATGTTCTAATTTACGAATGTTACAAATCTCCCCTCCTAATAAAGTTTTCGTGCTAAAAAATTACAAGCATACCTGAGTCAAAGAGGAAAACATAGTCAATATTGCTCTGAAACTCATCCTCTCTTTCTCATGTATATTCTGGTCGGCCACAGTTCATCCAAAGAACTTTTACAAACGGGATCTCTCTGTTCCTGAGCTTCTGAACAATTGTGTACTCTAATCTGACTGGTTTAATACTGATACTAAGATCTAATTCGATTGGTGATTCCTCGGTACAGATTATCTGGCTAGAATCTCTAACTGCTCTCCTCAGATAGGAGATGTGGAATACATCATGTAGAACCACTCATTTCCTCAGGTAAAGCCAATCTATAAACAACATCACCTATACGTTCTAGTACCTCAAAAGGACCAATTAACTTAGAACTCAATTTCTTCAACCGCTTGATTCGAGAGACTCCTCTAACTGGTCTGACCTTCAGGTAGACATACTCTCCAACACTGAATTCCACTGACCTGTACCTCTGGTCATAATACTTGGTCTGGCGATCTTGAGTTATCTTCATGCATTCCTGGATGAGCTTGATATGATCTGTGGTCTTATCAATCCAAGATTCTTTGATGGTCAATCTTTCTTCACTCTCAGCCCAACATAACGACATCCGACAACGTCTGCCATACAGTGCCTCAAAAGGGGTCATCCTGATGCTTGCCTGAAAGCTGTTATTGTCGGAGAACTCAGCAAAAGTAACATACTTCTCTCACTTTCCTTCAAAGTCCAGAATACACATCCAAAACATATCTTCCAGGGTTTTATTTGTACGCTTAGTCTGTCTATCTGTCTGGGGATGAAAGGCGGTACTGAAATTTAGCTTTGTGTCCAACCGCTCCTGAACGTATCTCCACTCCTTAGAAGTAAACTTGTCATCTCTGTATGAAACTATTCTCTTGGAAACACCGTGGAGTCGGGCAATCTCATCTGCATATAACTGCGCCAATCTGGGACCCTGATCTTTCCTCTTATTAAGGATAAATTGGGCAAGCTTAGAGAGACAATCAACTATAACCCATATGGAATCATTCCCACTCTGGGATTTGGGAAGGTCATGAACAAAATCCATTGATATGCACTTTTTTGTAACAACTTCCCCAGCATACAGCTCGAAAAAATGACCGCCGACACCCCCAACATCCAGCTCAAAAAGGTTCAGCTCAATTGGTGATGAGAAGTGAAAGTACTTCGTAATTAAGCGTGCTCGGGCTGGAGTAGTTACAAGAGATGGGTGACCTCCTTGAAAGCCCCCTTGCTGCCCGCTTAACTTGAGTTTACCTTATCAAAGGGAGATTGCGGCCTCCAACAACCTGCCCATGGATGGAGAGGGGTTGGGGTGTGTTGAGGCTGAACCCTTTTGAGCTGGATGCTGGGGGTGTCGACGGTCGTCCTTTCGAGCTGTATGTTTGGGAGATCGTTACATACACTTCTTCATTAAGCTCATCGTGCAGGAAGATATTTATCATCCAGTTAGTGAAGATCTTGGCCTAAGCAGGAAACACAAGATAAAATAACACGAATGACATTCATCTTTGGTACAGGAGCAAAGGTCTCCTGGTAGTCGACTCCCTGAGTCTGGGTGTATCCTCGAGCCACGAGGCGAGTCTTGTAACGCTTACTTTATCATCCTGGTTTTACTTAACAGAGAAGACCCACCTTGAACCGATGACTTTCTTGTCAGGAGGAAGGTTAGAGACATCCCACATGTGATTCTTGACCAAGACATATATTTCCTCCTTCTCTTTTGCCCATACCGGGATGTTAACAACCCCCTGCCACGTCTTTGGAATAGTAATCAAGGACAAGGAGGATATAAAGCCCTGATGAGCCTGGGTAAGGTGATCATGCGCAACATGATTAGAGATAGGGTGTTGTGTACACACAACTTTACCTTTTAGCAAAGCAAGAGGAACATGTAGATCATCACCAGAATCTGAGTCCAAAGCAGGCACCAGCAATGGGGGAACGACGGAGGACTGTTTACCTATTTGACGATGATGGTATATATGAGGAAAAGGAGAGAGGAGAGGACAAAAAAGACAGCTGAGTGGGGACGTAGGTGGAGCAGGTGACATAGGAAGAGTAACTATGGTGGAAGACATGGTAGGAATGGGAGGAAACAGAGGGAGAGGAATTGTAGAGTCAAAATCCATGTCATCGTTCTCCCCCTGACGAGTGGAGTGAGTCGAATCCAAGTAATAGGATTCCTTCTCACGGAAAGTAACATCCATGGTAAAGGAAACATGTCTAGGAGGGTGATAACACCGATACCTTTTGTAGTGGAAGAATAGCCAATAAAGGCACATTGGTGAGCCTGAGGGGGTAAAGTTTGTCACAATGAGTCTAGTATATGTGAACAAAACATACACAACTAAAAATACGGGGTGAAAATGAGAAGTATGAACAATAGAAGTAGAAGAGAGACAGACTAGAGGAGTAGCATAATCTAGAATCCGTGAAGGCAGTCGATTGATAAGATGAGTAGCAGTTAGGATAGCATCACCCCAATATGATTTTAGAAGGCGCATGGTGGTGAGAAAACATCAGGCAACATTAAGGAGATGCTGGTTTTTCCATTCAACAATCCCATTTTGGGTGGAGGTGTCAACACAAGTGGTTTGGTGAACAATACCATGACTTGTGAGATACGAGCCAAACGCTCCACGATCATTATATCTCCCTCCCCATTATCACTACAGAGCACACAAATATTACCATTTAACTGAGTTTGCATCTTTTTATAAAAGTTTAAAAACACGGAAACATTTTGTTTTTATTCTTTAAGAGATAAACTAAAGTAGTGCGAGAAAAATAATCGATAAAAGTGACGAACTAATGAAAACCAGATAAAGATAAAACATGGGAAGACCCCCAAACATCAGAATGTATGATAGCAAAATGGGTTGTACCAGGAGAAGATAATTGCGAAGATGAATGTCAAACATGTTTGGACATTTCACAAACATCACAAGCTAAAATTTTAATAAATGACAATAAAGTAGGAAATAATTTTTGAAGATAAAATGAAGAGGGATGTCGAAGAAGCAAATGATAGCATCTAGCGTTAGCAACAATAACAGCAGAGGAAGAAAGGGTATGATACGATGTTGTAGAATCCAGGTAGTATAGGACACCGCGATTCCTATTACTGTCAATGATCCGCTACGTACCCAGCTCCTGAAAAACACAGGAATCATGAAAGAAGGTTACAAAGCAGTTAAGAGGTCGAGTGATATTGCTAATTGACAGTACACTGCGAGGAAAAGAGGGAACATGTAAGGCAAAAGAAAGGGAAATTGAGGGGGAACTTGAAATGTTGCCCTTGCCCGCAATAAGGGCATGGTGCTGTTTGCGGAGAAAACCTTGTCCTTACCAGACAAGGGGTTGTAGGAAAAAAAGACTGAGTAGGAGCAGGTCATGTGATCGGCGGCTTCCGATTCAATGATCCACTCAGACAGAGGTGTCGCGGCAACATTAGCACTGGGCATATCGACGGTAGCAAAGGAGGTAGAAGTACCATAGTTAGTGTCATACCGGGAGTGTAAAAGACGATGGAGAGCATCCAATTCATGTGCGATAAAATGTCCACGGGGCTGACAGTGATAGTCATCATAGACTTTTGTGGAGTAGGCAGCATCATGAGGTCGAGAACCACTCTGTCGGCCTCCCCTAGTCCAGGTCCACGACCACTTTTGGGTCCAGGTGGAGAAAGGTGGTGATGGAGCTTGAAGCAGACATCCCGAGTGTGCCCCTTGCGGCCACAATAATCACAAGTTGGAACATCGTTGGTATGGGTTGAACTACCCCGACGAACACTAGTAAAGGCAAAGCGATCAGGAGGTGCAGTCGTGCTTGAGAGACCTACGACGGTCTTCATCGCCAAGAATCGTGAACCGTGCTAAATGCCTCCCGAAGAGAATTAAGAGGGGAGCATGAAGAATATTAGTCCAAACCATATCCAGTTCCATGTTCAAACCTATCAGAAAGACATGTAGACGGAACCGTTCGTCCTTTTTCTGCAAGAGGACTGCATCAACAATATAGGCGGGAGTAAAATGTTCAAAGTAATCCAATTCCTGAGAGAGATGTTTGAACTTAGAGAAGTAGCACCGTCATGTATCCCTGACGCCACTCCAGAATACGACTCATAAGCTCATAGATCTGGGTGGGATTTTTGATCTGAGAGTAAGTTCACGTGTCCGGGTCTAGATCTCATAGATATAGTCCATCGACATATACCTACGGTATACCTTAGGAGACATGAAATGGAGGAGTCACGAGGACAACAAGGGAATTCTTTAGAATCCCAACGATTCCAAGTCGGATCATCCGGGGGAGGTGCCACGATTGTCCCATCTATATATCTGAACTTATGATGACTACAAATTACATGTTGAGCTGTACAAGACCATTCAAGGTAATTTGTCCCATCCAGAGGCACGTTGGTGATCTTCAATGAGCCAGTGTGGCCATGAGTCCGTTGAGGGTCACGCATCTTGGGCGTCACAACACTTGGAGAAGAGGTAGAAGAATTAATCATGGCAGGAGAATCATCCATGATGGACTAGCGGCAAGTAATGTCGGAGAGCATAGTGGCAATAGCCATGGCCGAAAATTGCCTTGATCAAAAAGAAGACGGCCTTGTAGAAGCAGGTGGCCACTAGAAAAAAACGGCGCTGGATCTTAAAATGGGGGCAACAGCTGGCGCCAGATCAGGAGAAATAATGCCGTAACGGGAAAAGCAGACGATGCCAGAGAAGCTCTTCGACCCTAGCGGGACCTCCAGGAGTAGATGCCGCTAGATCTAGAAGACAGAATCAGACGCTTGAGGCATCCAGACCTCGGGAAGCAAACGATGAACCAATGGAGGCACGCGTTGAGGAGGACGAAGAAGAAGGCAAAGGATGCGTCGAGGAAGCAAGCGAAGACGAGCACAAACACGATGAGAGACACTCGACGAAGGCAGTATAAGGAGGAATGTCGACAACAAGACAGCACACGTCACAAGGAGGGGTGACGGTCTCCTTCAGCGCACGCAACCAGCTACGATAGCGCCGCGGATCAACATCTAGAGGACCTCAATCCAACATATGAAGGCGAGATGAGGTCGGCGGAGGAGACGAACGAGAGATTTATGTTTTTTTTGGGTGCTCTGATACCAAGTTTAGAGCAAAAGTATATTGATGTTAATTAAGAGCCCTTTATTCATACATATATATATTGAGTAAGGGTGGACAACAAAATACCAAAATAACCTTGAGAGGGTAAAACACACATAACAGAGACTTGACGTAAAGTATTGATTACAAGTTAAACTAGCACAAGAATTCACTTAGACTTCACTATTTTTTGTTGAAAAAGTGGCTGGCATAAAGTTGAGGCTGCTTGGAAAAGCAGCTTTATGGATAGGATGATATAATGTCGTTTGAGAGACTATTTTTTCTGAAATCTTTCAGCAAAAGAAAAAAAAAACTAAATGTTTTTGTCAGATTAAATTATTGTCAGCTTGTGCAAACTTATCAATCTTTGATGAAACCCTAACACAATTATTTGTATTTTTTGCTCAGCTACAATCATTTTTTCCCTATCATCAAGCTATGTTATTCTTTGAGCTATTTTTGATAACCACCTGGTAGACCGTCACAATTTATATTCTTTTCACCCATTCATCACAGGCAGATTTGTTTTTTCATCACATCGGAAATAGAAATGAAGTAAATGAAATACCAAAGGCTTAACATTTTTTGAGTAAACCTGTAGTAATCTCTCTCTCACACTGATACGATCACGGAAAAAAATTCCAGGGGGAATCCGGGAAGGGGAAGGAGGCGGCGGGGGTGAGCGAGAATGAAGGAGCACGAGAAGAGACGAAATTAGGGAGCAACCCTTGAAACTTTCATACATTCCAAGATAAAGATTACAAGGTCCGTCAGCCCTATTATAGTTGTGAGAAGAGAATATAAAAGGAAATAGTAAAATTAGGAAATACTGGAAATTAGAAAATATTGAAATTAGAAAATATTGGAAATACTAAAAATGCGTCAACAAACATAGAAATCTATTTATTATTAAATATTCTCCGCGGTCTCGGTGGGCCCTTGCGATATACGCGCCCGACATGTGTAGACTTGTCATGGTGGCTCGTCGTCGTGTAGTTCCATAACATTTGGACCCGTAACACTCCATCCAGTAGAAGGATGTAGGAGAAAGATAATTGAGTGAGTTTATTCTTCCACAAGGGGGTATTTATAACATTACAGAGGGGTGCCACGTCATCGATCCGTGTGCACCAATAATTCCAATAATAAAAACGTACAAAAAAGGATACCTAATTACTACTAATATTCTAATTAATAGTAATATTCAACTCTCCCCCTCAAGTTGAGAATATATATTTATCATTCCCAACTTGTCAATATTATTGTTGAAGTTGTCACTGCTTAGCCCTTTAGTGAAGACATCGGCAAGTTGATCAAAAGAGTTTACGAACGGAGTGCAGATATTTCCCTTGTCAAGGTGATCCCTGATGAAGTGTCTATCAACTTCCACATGTTTGGTTCTGTCATGCTGGACTGGATTGTGAGCAATACTGATGGCAGCCTTGTTGTCACAGTAGATGGTAATAGGATTGTCCACTTGAAGACCTATATCTCGAAGAATAGCCTTCAACCAAAGTCCCTCGCAAACACCTTGTGCCATAGCCCTATATTCTGCTTCAGCACTTGATCGTGCAACAACATTCTGCTTCTTGCTTTTCCATGAAACTAGATTACCTCCTACAAAGGTGCAATACCCAGTGGTAGACTTTCTATCATCTTGACTACCAGCCCAATCAGCATCTGTAAATACTTCAACCTTTGGTGATTGGTTGTTTTTGAACAAGATTCCACGACCTGGTGCCTTTTTTAGGTACCGTAACACCCTAAAGGCCGCCTGCTGATGACGAATGGTAGGTGAGTGCATGTACCTGCTTAGAACACCCACAGCATAGGTAATGTCAGGACGAGTATGAGATAAGTATATGAGTCGTCCAACCAAACGTTGATATTTTAAAGCATCAACTTTTTTTCCACTAGTATCTGCATCAATTCTGTGATTAGCCTCAATAGGGGTGTCCGCAGGGGAACACCCAAGCATCCCAGTTTCTTCTAGAAGATCTAAAGTATACTTTCTTTGGGAGATGAAGATCCCTTGTTCAGATCTTGCAACTTCAATTCCCAAGAAATACCTCAGCTTTCCAAGATCTTTAACTTCAAATTCTCTGCTTAGTTGCTCTTTTAGGTGAATGATCTCCTCCAAGTAATCCCCAGTGATGATGATATCATCCACATATACAATAAGGATAGCGATTAGATTACCCTTCCTTTTGACGAAGAGAGTGTGATCAGCTTGGCTTTGAATGTATCCAAGTTTAAGCATGAACATGTAGAACCGTCTGAACCATGCTCTCGGAGACTGTTTTAAGCCGTACAAGGCTTTTAGGACACGGCATACCTTTTTCTCGGGCCCTTTGATAACAAGGCCAGGAGGAGTGTCCATGTAAACTTCCTCTTCCAGATCACCATTCAAAAAGGCGTTCTTGATGTCGAACTGAAGAAGATCCCATTGGCCTCGATTCACAGCACAAGAGAAAAGAATACGGATTGTGTTCATCTTCGCAACAGGAGCAAAGGTATCTTGGTAGTCAATACCCTGAGCCTGGGTATAGCCCTGAGCCACTAAACGAGCGAGTTTGTACCGCTCCACTATACCATCCTGGTTTTGTTTGACTGTGAAGACCCAGCGGGATCCAACGGTTCGCTTCCCAGGGGGAAGGTTATCAACCAGTTGCCATGTGTTGTTTTTGTGCAAGGCACGCAATTCCTCTTCCATTGCCTGTTTCCATTCAGGCACGGGATGAATAACCTCCTGCCATGTCTTAGGAATCATAATAGATGAAAGAGATGAGATAAAAGCTTTATGGGCTGGAGAGAGGTGAGAATAACTGATGTAGTTGGCAATAGGATATTTGGTGCTACCTTGTTTACCAAACAGCTGGGCAAGAGGAATATGAAGGTCATCCTCGGAATCTGGTGAGGAGGCAGTCACCGGCACTGGAGAAACATCCACGGAGGACTGTTTACCTTGCTCGTCAGTTTTGGGGCGGCGAGAGTAAGTGTATAATATAGGTGGAAAAGCGGAGGTGGAAACAATAGGAAGAGAAGCTGAGTCGATGGGGAGCAGCGGCAGAGGAAGGAGAAGAGGTGACAACAATAGGAGAAGAGGTGACAACAATAGGAAGGGGAGACTCGATGGTCTCGTCATCGGTAGAGATCTCCCCCTGACGAGGGAGTGAGTCCAAAGTAATAGGACTCCCCCTCGCGAAAGGTAACATCCACGGTGCAATAATATCGATGAGTCGGAGGATGATAACACCGATACCCTTTGGTAGTAGGGGAGTATCCAACGAAAACACACCGGAGGGGGTAACGTGCATCCAGCTTATCGCGATGCGGAGTATGAACATGGACAAAACAAACGGAGCCAAAAATGCGTGGGGGAAGATGAGAAGTGTGAACCACGTGGTTTTGGGCAAGACGAGATAGAGGCGTATCAAAGGAGAGGGCGCGAGACGGAAGCAGTCGATTAAAGATGAGATGCGCGGCGGTGAGAACGGCATCACCCCAGTAGGATTTGGGAAGGTGCATTGCAAGGAGTAAACACCGATCCACCTCCAGCAAGTTAAGGCGATTCTTTCGCTCGGTTTTTCCACCAATGCCATTTTGGGTTGAAGTATGAACACACGTGGTTTGATGCAGGATGCCATGATTGGCAAGATAGGCGCCGAACTTACCCCACGGTCATCATACTCCCCACCATTATCACTACGAAGCACACGAATAGTCCCTCCAAATTGTTGGGAGACCATTTTATGAAAATTTTGAAAACAGGGAAAAACATCACTTTTTTGTTTCTTTAGCAAATAAACTAACCACGTAGTGCGGGAGTGACAATCAATAAACGTAACAAAAAACCATTTATAACCAGATAAAACATGGATGTTACCCTGGAGGGTCCCCAAACATCAGAATGAATAACATCAAAAGGTTGTAAACTAGGAACAGAAAGATGACGTGTTTTTTGACGAACATGCTTAGACAGCTCACAAGCATCACAAGAAAATTTTAGAGCGAAGTACATGAGTAAAGGCAGGAAATAGTTTAGTAAGATATAAAGGGGAGGGATGACCCAAGCGTTGATGCCAGCGTTAGCGGACATCGTGGAGAGTGGGAGCTTTGGTGGAAGATAGAGCACTGGGAGAAGCGTGGTTGAGAATCAGGTAGTACATAGTCCGCCAACATTTCTACCACTGCCAAGCGTCCGCCTCGTAGCCAGATCCTGAAAAACACAGGAACATCAGGGAAAAAGGTTACAGAAGCAGTTTAAGGAAGTAGTCAAGTGACTAATAGAAAGTACAAATTTGCGAGGAAAAGACGGGAACATGTAAGGCAAAAGAAAGGGAAAGTTGATAGGTCAGGAGAACTTGAAGATACAGTTGCCCTTTACCAGCAATAAGGCGGAGAGAGAGCCATGTTTGCGGAGCAATAACCTTATCACTTACCAGACAAGAGGAGTATATGTAGGTAAAACCTGAGTAGCAGAGCCAGGTCATGTGGTCTGTCGCACCGGAGTTCCGATTCAATGATCCACTCAGACAGAGGGGTGGCAAGACACAGCATGAGCACTAGTCAGACCAGAAGTGGCAACGGCAGGTAGAAGTACATGAGAGGCAACGGGAGTAAAAGACTCTGTGTGGGAGCGTAGCATACGACGGAAGGCCTCTAACATGTGCCACAGATAAAATGTCCAGCGGGTTCCTGACAGTGATAGTCCTCAGTAGAGTGCGCAGAGGCAGACTGAAAACGGTCACCAGAAAAATGACCACCACTCACGATGTCGGCCTCCCCTAGTCCACGAGTACCACGAACCACGGGTCCAGGCTGGTGCAAAGGTGTGGATGTAGTCGAAGCAGACAGGAGTCCCGAGTGTGACCTTTCTTGCAGCCACAGTGACTGCAATCACAAGTTGAGTTGGTATGGGCTACTCCGACGAACATCTCGGCTAAAGCGCAGAAGTGATCAGTAGTAGGTGCCAAGAGTGCGTCGACGGTTCTTCATCGCTGAGGAGCATGCCGTGAACCGGCTAAATCTCGAAGAGACGGATTAAGAGGCTCACGGTGAAGGACATGCAAGACGATATTAGCGTCCAAACCATATCCAGTGTTGAGCAAACCTATCAGAAACACATGAATAGACGGAAGCGATCTTTATCTCTCTGTAAGAGGACTATGGCATCAGCCGTACAGTATAGCAGCGGGAGTAAAGGTGTTGAAAGTAAGTCGAGTTCCTGATAGAGATGTTTGCGCTCAAACTCAGAGTAAGTAAGCGGCAACGGTCATGGTATCCTTGCTTGAGCCACTCGAGAATACGACACGGCGAGTGAGTTCATAGATCTGGGTGGGATTTTTGCATCGAACTGCCCGCCTGGGAGTAGTTCACGTGTCACGGGCGCGAGATCTCATAGATATAGTCGTAGGCAGAATCCAAAAGACATATAGCCTGCGGTACACCTGAGGGGACATGGGAGTGAAGTAACCACGAGACTAACCAAGGGAGTTGTCCGCAATCCCATTTTTTCCAAGAGGGATCGGATCATCCGTGGGGAGCTCACGATTGTGGTACCATCAATAAGACCATATCCGAACTTCTGGTGACTGCGAAATTAGCATGTTGGGCAGCCCGGGACCATTCCAAGGTAGTTCGTGTCCCATCTAGAGGCAACGTTGTAGTGATCTTCAATGAGCCAGACGATCCATGACTCCGTTGAGGACGGATCTGGGGCGTCACAACACTTGGTATGTCATCCATGCTGGACTAGAAGGAGGCATAGATATAGCCATGGCCGAAGAATTGCCTTGATCCGGACCTTGTAGAAGCCGAGGACTAGACGGCGCTGATTGATCTTCAACAGCTTCAGGAGAAATAAAATTATGACGATGCCAGAGAAGCACCTTAGCGGGACGGAGTAGATGCCGCTTAGATCATAGAAGACAGAATCAGGCGCTTGAGGCGGGGAAGCAAACGATGAGGAGGCATTGCGAAGCATGGCGTCTCCGAGGAAGCCCCCATGTAGCGAAAACGAGCACGATGAGAGACACTCGACGAAGGCAGTATAAGGAGGCGGACAGCACACGTCACAAGGGGGTGACGGTCTTCTTCAGCCACGCTCAAGCCAGCGCTACGATAGCGCGGCTGGATCAACATCGGCAGAGGAAGCCTCAATCCGCGAGATGAGGTCGGCGGAGAAGAGGCCGACGAGAGGCTCTGAGTTTAGAGAAAAGGCTGTTAGAGCCGAGCGGATACCAAAATAACTTGGGAGCCCGCAAAAAAAGACTTGACGGGATTAGAAGTTAAACTAGCGGCGGGACAAGGACGTTGAGTGGCTGGCGTTGAGGCTGCTTGCAGGGATCGGCGTTTGATCTGCTTTCAGCTCCAGCTTGTGGATGAAACCCTGCGGGTCAGCTACAATCCAGCTATGGAGGCCAGCCGGGTAGAGCGTCGGCAGATTTGCGGAACGGCGAGTATCGGATCACGGTATTCCAGCGGGATAGTGCCGGAAGGGGGCGAAGCGGTGCGTGCGGGCCGTCGTGCGTGAAGGCGAGTACGGGATGAAGCGGGGCGTGCGAGAATGAGACGAAATTAGGGCGATGGAAACTTTCCTCTGATACATTCCAAGATAAAGATTACAAGGATGTAGTGAGAAGAGAATATAAAAGTGAGTTTATTCTTCCACTGGAAGGGGGTATTTATTGAACATTACAGAGGGGTGCCACGTCATCGATCCGTGTGCACCAATAATTCCAATAATAAAAATGCGTCAACAAACATAGAGGATACCTATTTATTACTTACTAATATTCTATATTAGACTATGGTAGTTCCATAACATTTGGACCCGTAACACTCCATCCTTCCTTCAAAATGATCTTGCCCTCAAGCTCGTGTACCAAACGGGTGGCCGGATCATCTTGTACCTTGACCTCCCGCCAGAACAAGATTAGGTAGCACGTAGCAGTGGCATCTGTGTTGGTGAGTAGCGGCGGCGCCATCGTAAGGACAGGCGGCAGAAGTAATGACTTCCGCAAGGTCGGTGGGGCGGTGGTGAGAAACCGCCACAAGGATGTCAGAGATGCGACGACCGACAGCAGCAACGTATCCGTCGTGGGCAGCGGGGCACGGGGCGGTAGATGAGGCGGCGATGCGGCCGGTGGAAGCGGCAGGGCAGGGGCCGACGGAGAGAGAGCCAGGAGAGGAGACAGTGAGATGATCGGAGGGGGTGGCAAGACTGGAGACGGCGGAGTAAGAGTCGGTAGATGGGGCGGCGAGTTTACCGGATGAGGCGGCAGAAGAGGCGGTGGTGCGGCCGATGGAAGCGACAGAGTGACGATCACCGTAGAGATAGGTGGTGCATTAGCGACTGTGGAGAAGGGTGGCTTGACCGGAAAACTTTCGCATGGTTCAGGAGGCAGCCGTGGTGGAGACGGCTTAGGGCAGGGAACCTCGTGGGGGATTGCAGAAGCCCGTCCGTGATACACGAGAAGACGATCGACTTTGGCGTGGAGGGAGGCGTATGTGGCCAGGATTTGTGCAGTTAGGTCAGAGAAATCTAGCCGAGGGTTGGTGGTCGGCGACAGCAAGAACAGCGGCCCGGGAGCGGCGGATTGGGCGGCGGCCATGGTGCCCGGGATGTAGGCTAGATGTGATGTCGGCGATGTCCGTGGCAGCACAATGGTCGGCACAGCGGAACAGAGGCTCGGGGCGGCAGTCTTCCTGCAGCAAAAACGAAAGGCGAAGAAAACCTGGCTTACAGAAGCCTTGCGGCACGAGCGAAGGACGGTCGATACCTGGAGTGGAGCGGGGCCAGACGACGAGAAGTGAACGATGCAGAACAGAGGCCCTGGGCGGCGAAAGATCCGGAGGGCTGCAACGACGGGGTTGGGGCACGACTTGTTCAACCGGTTGTTGGAAGAGGCTTTGTGGCAGATCGGGGAAGATCGAATGAGGAAAGGACGCCAAGGGCCGATCCGGTTGCTGGAGGAGGTGGAGTGGGCCGATTCGGTTGCTGGAGGGCCTATCCGGTTGCTGGAGGGCAGGACGTTGCGGGAGGGGCGGACATTGCGGGTCGGCATTGGCGACATGATCCCGGAGGCGGATCAGGGTCGGGATGTCCGACAAGGTTGAACCGTGCGTCGGTTGGGTCGCGCGTTATGCGGAACGGAGGCAACGATTGGTCCGCTCGTCTTTCCTATGGCGACGCGGGATCGGGTGCTGTGTCGCGGAAACAGGGTTGTGTCGCGATGACGCGGGTCGGCGGGGATCGGGTGTTGTGCGGGCCAGTGGACCAAGGAGATAGATTTCTGAATTCCCTAGGCAAACTTTAGCACCGGCGGCGAGAGCTGGCGGTGCAGCAGGTCGGACCAATTGATATGATCACGTAAAAAATTCAAGGAGGAATCCGACAAGGGGAAGGGCCGGCGGGGGTGAGCGAGAATGAAGGAGGACGAGAAGAGACTAAATTAGGGAACAACCCTAGAAACCTTCGTACATTCCAAAATAAAGATTACAAGGTCCGTCGGCCCTCTTATAATGGCGATGAGCGAATATAAAAGGAAATACTGAAATTAGGAAATATTGAAAATTAGAAAATATTGGAAATTAGGAAATACTGAAATTAGGAAATACTGGAAATACTAAAAATATTTCAACAAACATTAACAACCTATTTATTATTAAATATTCTCCGCGGTCTCGGTGGGCCCTTGCGATATACATGCCCCACGCGTGTAGACTTGTCATGGTGGCTCGTCGTCGTGTCATTCCATAACATTTGGACCCGTAACACACACAGTATCTCTTTCTCTCTCTATATATAACATGTTGTAATTTACTTTCTATCCATGTAAGTAGCACAAAAGATGCTATTGTGGATCAGAAATATACTACAAAACTAACTCATACACAGACATAAAACATGGTGAGAAGATACTAATCTTTACATAGTGAAGGAGTACACATGATGGTCACTAATAACTAGATCTCATTGTGATGACACTTCTCTTGCTTATAGTGCTTCCAATGCTCTTCTATCACTTTAAAGATTGCAGTAATAATTTTAACCCCTGGTTTGTAATTCTATTCCCTTGAAAACCTCTTTCTTTCGTTGGGCAACCTACAGCTGACTTCATCCTAAATCTAAAAGCATTTGAAATAGAAGTTGAATTAAATTATTTGCAATATTTTGTAAATGGCCCACTATAAAGGCCCATTTATTTCTATTCTTTTTTTATGGGTCCACTCTCTTCGTGTGTATATAAGGGGGCAGTCCCTTGTAATGAATGTACAATTATATTTTTTTCTGACTTGTTATCAAAGCCAAAATCTGGAGCTGCGGCCTCGACGGTTACGTCGTCAGAGCCCTCCGCCTACTTTTCCAGTCTCCTCACGTGAACCTCATGAGCTCACTGCTTCCTCTTGCCGCTCGGGAGGTCTTTCACTGGCATAATACCGCTCCTTCATGCGATCTCTTTCTTCTTACGTTGTTTCTCTTCTTGGCGACTGTGTGAACTTTTGGACATCAACATCCTGTCTTCCCCTGCACGTACCGACTGCCAACATCGCCCTTCGTTCCTGCGACCAATGATCAGCTACTCACTATTGACTGGTGCCCTCGTCTCCAGCTTGTGCTCTAGTATCCATCTTGTGCGGCCTGTTGGTTGGTGCCCGACAGGATTCCAGTGCGGATCAATTATTACCTGCCGATTGTCTCTCCTGAAAATCTAGTTGCTGCTTCAGCCCGTTCGACTTCTTGGTCATGCCCATGCGACTTCTCTTTCAAGCCAGTGCGACTTCTCTGTCAAGCCCATGCGACCTTTGTCAAGCCCGTGCGACCTCTCTCTAGCGTATGCGACCTCTCTGTAGCCCATGCGACCTTTGTCAAGCCAGAGCGGCTTCTGCAGTCTTTATTAAGTTTGCGCGGTTTCTGCGGTTACCACCGTTTTCCCTGCTTGCTTGTATGATCCCTGGGGAGTCTTCAAAGATTCTATTGTGTGGCCTTCATTCTGGTAAACTACTTGGACTCCAGTGTTCAAACTCCTTCGATTATGCCTTCTTCCGTAAGTGATTTCTCACGGTCTCATGGTTCCTTCCAGATTTCCACTGTTCCTTTGGATGGAACAAATTATCTTGAGTGATTTCTCGTGTCGCAACATGCTATCTGCAGCCACCAACTCTATGGTTACATCGACGAGACGATTGTTCGGCGTCCCTATTCCGGGTTGACGAAAGTGGGACTCCGACAATTCCCTTGTCGTCTCATGACTGCTTCACTCCTTCCCCCCTTGGTCTATCGTAGCTATATACTGAGGGCCTTGGCCTTTGAGATATGAATTTGGGCTCGTGAAACTTATTTCCAACTTGGGAGTTCTACTCGGGTATACAAGCTCATATGACGTCTCCTTTAAACTCAAATAAGACACATCTTTTGTAGTTTCTTACTTCTTTGAGTTCAAACGTCTCTACCAAGAGTTGGACTAATTTGAGAACTTCACTCCCACTTGCACTGCTGATGCCTGGCTTTAAAAAAAATATAAAGACCATTATCGTCTCATTGTCTTTCTCATGAGCTTTAATATGGAGTTCGACACGGTGCGAACTCATGTTTTCAACTTGCAGCCCTTCCCTCTCTTTGGGAAGCCTTTAGCATGGTCTTATGGGATGATGATCGTTGTCGTTCTCTCAATTGTGATCGCTCCGCCTTTGTTGGCATTATTTGAGCTCCTCTTTTCTCTGTCTATCAAGATGTGAGATTATTGTGGCAAATAGGGCCTTGTACAGACTCCTATTTCCATCTGCATCCTCATCTTGCTCCTGATTAGAAACTCTCGCATAAAGGCTCTCGTGGTCATGACCGTGGTGGCTCTCACCAACCCAATCCTTCATCTGCTGCTCACACTACTGACACTGCTTTTGGTCGGCTTCCATCTGACAGTCTTTCCTCGAAGGAATTGGATGTCTTGTGCCATCTCATGCACACTTATGTTTCTTCCCCTACTGTTGCTTTGGCAACTACTTGTCCGCCCAACGCCCAGTCTGTCTCCACTACTTCCTCCGAGTGGATTATTGATTCAGGAGCGAAAGATCACATGACGGGAACATCGTACGGTTTTACCTCTTACATCCCTATCATGGCGTGATAAGGTTGTCACCGCCAGTGGCTCACTCTCACTGATTGTTGGCAAGGGGACCATCATTTGTTCCTCTACTAAGCCACTCACATCGGTGTTGCATGTTCGTCATTTTCCTTGCAATTTATTGTCTATAAGTCATCTGAACTACATCCTTGAACTGTTCTGTCACTTTTTCTCCCGTTGATTGTGTTTTTCAGGATCTGACAACGAAACAACGTATTGACAGCGGTAGGAATTGTGAGGGTTTATACATCTTGGATGATCCTCCAGCTTATTGTTTCTTCAGTACCACTCTAGCTCTCTCCAGTCCTTCTCGTCCCTCTCCTTTGGATGCGCGTCGATGACATCAATGTCTTGGACACCCCTCTGTCAGCTATCTTCTCAAGTTATTTCCTATATTTTTGAGTTCTTTGAGCTATTTTGTATGTAGTTAATTTGAACTTTCTAAACATATACGACATAGTCCGAATCATCTTTCTTCTTCTAGTATGGTTCTTTTTGATGTTATTTATACTACTGTTTCCGGACTATTCCCTGATGTCTCTCTGATGTAGTCTGAATTTTAGATATTGATTTTAATTAATAAGAGTTGTGAACGATTTAATATAATGTGGCGCTAGCGGAACGTTTCACGAGCAATTTTGAGCAATAAGCGACCTAGGATTCGTAAACGTGCGTAAGGGGACAACCATATGTACGCAATCAAATTTTGATTAATTCTTCCACAAGCGTCTCAAGAGAAAGGAAAGGCACATGAGAAATATTAAATTAACGACAAACATGATTTATGTTAAATTTGGGCAAGCATACTTTGAAATTTTAAGACGATCACACACGTCAATGAAAATTGATAAATAGTAATCAGGGCACAAAATGAGGTTAGAATCATATGCCAACATCGTGTGCAAAACGAATGAAATCCAGCTGTGTAATAGTGGAGAATAAGGGCAGCGTCCACTTGACCTGATCTAGAACAGTGGAGGAAGGCTCGATGGAAAGTCACAGACACTAAAAGACACAAATGCGGGGGAAGGAAACAGAGGGGAACTAGTTGCCGACAGCCAGAGGTTGTTTCGTGGCCACCGGAGCCAGAGAATTTCTCCAGTAGCATCATCAATGTGAAGGAGTCGGTCTTCAGGGGTCGGGAGGTAATTTTGGCGAGGGTGTCGCAGGTATTATCATGCAGAGGAGAAGATGCCTCCGCTCAATTCTAACCGATTTGCCCTCTTTCACAGTTCAACTTCTTATAAAATGAATTAGGGCTATAAGGATATTAATTGATAGGGGTTACAAAATGGACATAATAATTTTCTATAAAGGGGTGATTTTGAAAGTTACTGGCTGTTTGACTTTTAGAAAGGATTGAGTAGGCTTTAATGCAGTGATGGAAATAAAGGTTGAATTCCAAGTGTTTTTATATTTTCCAATCAATATTAATTATTTAATTACGAATAATTATTAAAACTAATAATTTCAAAATTAATACTACTGAATACTTTTATTGCTTGCCCAAAGTAATACTAGTCCTAATTTGATGGACCTTTTCATTCATGAACTTATTGATCGGTCATTTTAATAAATTGTAAGTTTGTTGCTCATGCGCGATACGAAACACATGCTGATAACATGCACAAAAAATAAAAGACAACTTTGCGTGAACACATGCACTGCAAAATGTTAATAAAATTGCAGTAAATTTAAAATAATGATGCAATATAGGTTGCATTATTCTCTCACTGGTTATTAATGATTTGTGACATTTTCTTATTTCACTCTACTTTGGTGTTTCTATTAAAATAAAAACAGTCAGGTCTTCGATTGTTTTTGTACTTTTCTCAAAATGGTGGTCTCTCAATTTGGTGGCACTATTCATGTGCTCTATAGTGACAACAGAGGTTAGTACGACATTCGTGGGGGTTTGGAATTTATCTTGTTGATCATGGGATTCTTCATCAGATAACATCTATCAACACTTCCACTTAAAATACTGTGGTTGAACATAAGAACAAGCATTTCCTTGAGGTCACCAGATTCCTTCTTCTCACCATGAAACTTCCCAAGTCCTATTGGGATAATGCGGTTCCCACCGCCGCTTTTCTCATCAATCGTCTACCCTTCCCTACCTTACAATATGCCTCGCCTCTTTTCGCTTTGTCCATTAAACACATTGTTCACACCTCTCATTTACCTTTGCGTGTATTTGGGTGTGGTTGCTTTGTTCATGTTCGTCGTAACCATCGTGATAAATTGGATGCGTGTTACCTCTAATGCGTCTTTGTTGGCTACTCTACTACTACGAAATGGTATCTTTGTTATCATTCTTCCCTCTCGATGTTTCTACTGCATCAAGGACATGCCATTTTGTGAGGAGTTACAGTATTTCGCTTCTCGTCAGGAGGAGAGGGATACTGCTATCGGCATTCCCAATCTTCCTCTTCCTATTATGGCCTTCCAAACATCTCCCATGATTGCCTCTAACACACCTCCTCCCACAAATCTACCTATTGTGCCTGTTCCCCTTTCTCCTACTCCCGGGAGCCTTATTTCTCCACTTGTGGTTATCAAAGACGCAACACTGATTTTGCGGTGTTCCAAACCCGGTCATTCCACCACCGCAATATGCTCTTCCGACTCGAGTTCTGATGACGAGCTTCAATGTCGTGTTATATATCTAAAGCGGAAGTCCACCCCTGCTAAATACCTTCTTGCCAATTATATCACTTTTCATAATTTGACAAAGACACATTAGACCTTTATCTCCTTCTTGGATTCTGTTTGCATTTCTAATACTTGGCAGGAAGCAATAGAGATACTTATGTGACGAAAGGTAATGGAAGATGTGATAGTGGTATTGGAGAAGAACCAGACTTGGACACTCACCCGTCTTCCCGCTGAGAAGAAATTTGTTGGTTCCAGATGGGTTTTCTATATTAAATAGAATCAAGAAGGGGTTGTTGAGAGATACAAAACAAGACTAGTTGCTTAAGGATATACTCAAACTCCCGGTGTGGACTATCATGAAATGTTTGCACCTTTTGCCAAGAGACTCCATTCATGTCGTTTTATCTTCTGTTGCATGTTTGGGATGAGAGTTGCAATAACTTGATGTCAAAAATGCCTTTTTACATGGTGATTTTGATGAAATCTATTTGAGGGTTCTTTTATGTTTCATGAAGATAAGATCTTGAAGAAAACTTGTGTCAACTTAAAACGTCTCTCTACGGTCTAAAGCAATTCCCCGGGGTTTGGTTTGAGAAGTTCCAGAATGCCATGACTTTATTGAGATACAAACAGGATCACTCTGATCATACCCTCTTTGTGAAATAAAAAGCAGAGAAAGTGTTTATTCTCATTGTTTATGTCGACGACATAATCATCATGTGAAATGATGTTGCAGAAATCGTGTGGCTTAAGGAGTGCTTGTGTAACGAGTTTGAAGTTAAATATCTAAGAAGTTGAAGCATTTCTTGGGAATAGAAGTTGTATCCTCTGACCATGAAATCTTCATTTTTCAAAGGAAATATGTCATAGATCTTCTAGAAGACGTAGGGATGTTTGGTTGTGCTCCTGTCGATAGACCCATAAAGGTAAATTGTAAACTGTTAGATTGATGGAGACTTGAATGATGTGAAAGTGAACTCCTCTAGCTACCAACGACTGGTGGGAAGACTGATCTATCTTTCACATACTCTCAGATATTACACATGTTGGGATCCTTTGCTGATACATGCATTCTCCCAGATTACGATATCTTGAAGCTGTCATGCATGTGCTACAATATTTTAAGAATTATCCTGGACATGGAATTTTATTCCTCTTGAATAAACAGTTGGATGTTTAAGCTTATACAAATACTGATTGGGCTCAAAGTCAAGATAATCGAAAATCCAACATTGGATATCGCTCCTTTGTTGGTGGGAATCTAGTGACCTGATGTAGTAGGAGAAAATATCGTAGCAAGATCCATCGCAGAAGCGGCATACATGGCTATGTCATAAGGGATATGCGAGGGGTCTGGCTTAACTCGATAATGCTGGATTTGGGACTACAAACTGTAAAGCCTATCAGGCTATACTGCGATAATAAAACTGGTATCAATATTGCGCATAATCCAGTTAAACATGATCGAACAAACTTGTTGAAACTAATAGACACTTCGTCAAGGATTAACTTGAAAAATGCAATGTTTGCACTGTATTTGTTCAATCTCAAAATTATCTACCAGACATCTTCACCATATACCTGAGCCGTGAATTTTCAAAGGACAATATTGCCAAGCTGGGAATGTTCTGTAATACCCCTGTAACACCCCTATCCGTCACATAGCATATAACAGTAGGTCCGGCCGGGGCCCGACGCCATATACTACGGACAGACCGGTTGGTTACGCGTTGAAACCATTCAACCAATCAAAACGTTCTACACAGCACCTAGCGGAAGCATTTTTTAAGTTGCACAGTTAAGAACCTTGCTATCATGAATGTCCACTGAACCAAAAACATAGGAATGTTGAATACACACAACAACTAGCCTTAAGGCCTTACAATGTTTGCTTAACAAAACATGTCTTTCAAACCTCGGCACGCAGGCCGGCCATACATGAGATAAACGGGAAACATAAAAAGGTTGGCCTTCGAGGGCTGGCACAGCATCATGGGCTTTAGCCCGCTATTTCCCGCTCGGCTCCGCAGCACCTACAAGCCACAATCCACCGCCCGATGGTAAACAAAATAACGGTCAGCAATGCTGACCAAATTATAACGATCCTGCCCCCAAAATCGGGGCGGCGATGCTCTTTCCCTGCACTTTATTAGTATAAACATCAAAATAGTGTAAACACACTTCATCACAGGCGTAGGCTCGCACGACCACACACCCCGTGCACTCAGGGAACATTCACGGCGGACCGGCCAACGTCACGTCAATTCAAGCCATAGACGTTGCCGTTCCACCACCGCCCCTTGGACGGCCAACCATATGAGCATTTTGCCTTCCTGGCCTTGGTCACGGCAATTTAAGCCATAGACCGCCGAAGACACTCATCTATGCCAACGGTCCCACCGAACGACATAGATCGGGTACGATTCCGCCTGACCCGTGCTCACACCGCAACGACAATTTAAGCCATATGCGCAGCTCAAGACTCACCGAGTCCCGTTTCCACCACACTAAATACATAACCCGGTTATGTTTACGTTGGCTCCCCGGCCACCATGTTGGCAAAACACGCTTTTGCCCTGTTTTCCAGGTGCACCTTGGAGTTAGTCTCTAAGGCTCCCTGTTGCAATCTACCACGTAGAAAACCCGAAAACGCCCAAACACCCGGAGTCTTCCCCGGTTCAAATGCAATGCAACATCACCGATCCAGACCAACTTGTCCGGATAGGCTTCACACACCATGCCTATGTCCGTTTACGCATACAGACTCTACACAAGGGGGACTTTACATATCTACCCCAAGGAATGCCTCAACTCTTCGCTCACTCGCGAGAGAGGGCTTCCTATGCAAAGGAAAAGAGGGCTTCACATGCCCTAAGATGAGAATCGTTACCCTTGCGTTTCTCCTCGGCGCCATGGAAATCCACCCGGATGAAAAGCATCGCAATCTCCTTGCCTTCACGGATCCGAAGACAGCTCGCGATTTGGAGCTCCGAAGCTCCGCCGGTGACCGGATCTTTGGTCTTCTTCGTCCTCCTTGCTCTCCCTTCTCTCTAGAATTTAGAGAGAGATGAATTTAAGGAAATGATAGGGTTTGTAACCCTATTTTCGGGTTTAAACCGCCAGAACCAACTCCCCACCGTCAGATCCCATCAAGAGAAAACGAACGGCCACGATCCGAACTCAAAATAAGAAAACCTGGGTCGAACACGGCCTGCGACACGCCCGTGTCCAGGGCCGTGTCGCCCATTCGTCGTCTCGCCCGACGCTCCGACCAGCACACGGCCTTCGACACAGCCACCGACACGCCCGTGTCACATGTGACACGGCCGTGTCGAGCCCCGTGTCACGCCCCGTGTGCAACTACCAACAACAATTTCCCGAGGAGGACACAACCTACGACACGACACCCGACACGCCCGTGTCATATGTGACACGCCCGTGTCTGTGCCCGTGTCATGGCCCGTGTACATAACTCAGAAATCTCCCTAGCGTGACACGCCCTGTGACACGCCCGTGTCCCAGGCCGTGTGCCTCAACTCGACGATCGCCGATCGCCAAAACGTCGACCACACGACCCATGGCCGAACACGCCCGTGACACGCCCGTACACGCCCGTGACACGCCCGTGTCACCTGCTCCAAGTCCCAGACTTGGCTTAAAACGTCACCCGCCCCTCTTTTGAGTTCCGGGGTGTTACAACTCTCCCCCTCTTAAAAGAATTTCGCCCACGAAATTACTAAAGGAAAGAAAACGGAAAACTTTAAGCGGTACCTGAGTGGAATAACTCCGGGTACTCCTCCAGCATAGTTTGCTCCCGTTCCCAAGAGAGTTCCTCCCGACCGCAATTGTCCCACCGGACCTTGACCATCCGGATCTCCTTGTTACGGAGCCTCTTGACCTCAGAGTCTACAATACGAACGGGCTTGATCCTAGTCGTCAACCCTTCGTCCACCGGCACTTGATCAACTGCGATCACCTGCGAAGGCTCTTGCACCGCCTTCCGCAATACAGAGATGTGGAACACATCGTGTAGTCCACTCAACTCCACCGATAGCCCCAAACGATAAGCCGCTTCACCGACCCGCTCCAGAATCTCAAAGGGTCCAAGGTATCTTGGGCTCAGCTTCTTCAAGCGTCTTACCCGCGAAACACCCTTGAATGGCTTTACTTTCAAGTACACCCAATCGCCGATCGCGAACTCCACGTTCCGGTGCTTGGCATTGTAGTACTTAACCTTCCTTTCCTGAGCGATCAACAAACGCTCTCGAATGATCCGCACCAAAGAAGTAGCACTTGAAAGTCCACCTAGTGCCAACTACCTTCACCTATGGGGGGGGGGGAATAGGTGTCTTGCAGCGTTTTTGCGGAATTAGAATTGTACCTGCACAAATAAATCAATAACACAGCACAGAGAGACACAGGCAAATTATAGTGGTTCCCCGATTTGGGTACGTCTACTCTCCCCCTTCGACCTATCTCCCAACCAGGGACCTCACCACCAACAGGATTGAAATCCAATCCTCTAACGGAAGGAACCCTGCCACGGGTTGCATAACGGAACCAACGTGCGAGAATAGGGTGTCCCTCTTCGTACTGTCTTAAAGTCGACGAAGAGTGCACCATAAAATCTCCCCGAAACCGGCGGCGGCAAGAAGGGCGGCGGCTCGGAATTGGGCGCCGGATTGCGGCTGAATACTCGCCCGGCAAGGTCTACCAACGGTACACTAGGATCGATCGTCTCGATCGATTCGGAAGGGGAAGGTTTTCCCGATCTATGAATCGAGACAAAGGATCTCTGGTTAGACGCGTGAGACGCTGTGCTTGGCTGAAAGATCTGGAAGAAACATCAGCGACGGCAATTAACTGGCACGAGCGGCGACGGCGGCGGAGCGAGATTCTTCCGTCGGCGGCTCGTAATGTGTTTTTTTTTCTTTTTAAGGTGCCAACAATACCGATGTATTTATACATTAGTCTAAAATGACCGTTGTGACACAAAAAGAAGCCCTAAGACCGGCTCCAAACGACGGTTAACTTGGACCGGTCCAGAGAATGTCCCAAGTCAAATTCAACGAAGGTTCTGACGAATTGACACCTCTCTCGGAATTCCACTTAGCAGAATTCTAGCTTCATTGAAATAGCAAGCGGAGAGAATCGGCGAGAATCACAATTGATTCGCCGAATCGTCGAAGCAGAGTCATTCTCGACGAATCAGCTGAGAATCACTTCGACGATTCTGCCTTAGTCCGGCGTCGAGACATTCGGCGAGAGTCAGCGAGTGATTGTCGATTCGGCGAAATCACTCGAATCGGCGAGAATCACTTAGTGATTCTCGACGTTTCTAAGACGACGCCCTTCCCTTGAGCTGGTCTTTAGCCTATCCTTGCTCCTTGTCTGCTCTTGATCGTGCTTGAAAGTAAGTACAGTCCAATAGAGAGAGTACACGAAGCCAACACACTGATCTGCGCAACGAGGGATTACGTTGCACAGACCCGTGTATATTGACCTGACCCTGACATACTTAGCGAGGAATAACTACAAGCACAACTTGATACAAGTGATCAAATACATTGTCAATTCACCTTAGCTTGTTCAGGGGCTTCTTCAAATCAGGTACATTGTGGATACAATACCCAACAACACTCTCCACCTCTGCTTCTTGTACAACCTTGCCTCACCCGCTTCTTGCCACGATAACGGCGTTCGACACTTCCTACCATAAAGGGCCTCGAAGGGCGCCATTTGAATACTCGCCTGGTAGCTATTGTTGTACGCAAACTCCACCAAATACAGGTGGTCTTCCTAATGCTTCCCGAAGTCTAAACACACATGCGGAGCATGTCCTCCAACGTTCTGTTGACTCTCTCGGTTTGCCCACCTCTGCGGATGGAAGACTTGCTGAACCGTCCCCAGTCTGTTGCACCAACCTCCAATCATTGATCGCCCACCCATCACTCACGATGCTGCGCGGCACGTCGTTATTATCCCATATAGTTTTGCTTCTCCACTGAATCGATGCGGAATAAAGTGCGACACCTTGTTAACCGCAAGCATCGTTCCCCTTCTGCGACCTTGGCAAGCATGCACAAAGTCCATCGATACGTCGTCGAACTTACACTCCGGAATAGGCAAGGATTTCAAGAATCCTCCAGGCTTTTGACACTCCGCTTTTACCAAGGCGCAGGTTTGACACTTAGCCACAAACAGTGCCACATCCTTCTTGAGCCCTGGCCACCAAAACAGCTTCTTTAGGTCTTGGTACATCTTCGTTCTCCCTGGGTGGATTGAGTACTTGATATTATGAGCCTCGTACATCAACTTTGCCCGTAGATTTCCCCCGCTTGGGACGCACAATCGATGATCCTTCCTTAAGAGTCCATCTTCAACTGAAAACTGGGAATTTGACCCATCCAAGGCTGCATCCATGAGCTCCTTCATCGAGCCATCCAACTCCAATGCCTGCCGAACGCGATCAGCCAGGTCATACTGAACTTCCGTCCAGTTCAACATTGCTTTGACGCTCGTCTGCTTGTCAACGCAACAGATCTCCAACGCCTCCAACTCCCGTACTAGCCTCTCATCATGAACCGACAACCAGTTGGCTTGGGCGGGAGCCCTGCGACTCAACGCATCCGTAACTGCATTGCCCTTCCCGGGTACATAATGAATCTTGAATGTGTAGTCCCCCAGGAACTCCATCCATCTACGCTGCCTCATGTTGAGATCCTTCTAATCCAACAGGTACTTCAGGCTCTTGTGGTCGGTATAGATATCGACCTTTACGCCGTGCAAGTAGTGTCTCCACAGCTTAAGCGCAAATATCACGGCCGCCAACTCCAAGTCGTGGACCGGATAATTCGTTTCGTGCACTTTCAGCTGACGCGATCCATACGCTATCACGCTCCCATGCTGCAGCAGCACGCAGCCCAATCCACTACCTGAGGCATCACTATAAATCTCGAAGCCCTCGGTCCCACTCGGCGAACTTAACACCGGCGTCCGTGGTCAACCGTCCCTTCAGCTCCTCAAACGCTTGCACGCACTCCTGCGTGCACAAGAACTTCTGATCCTTCCTTGTCAACTTCGTGAGAGGTAACGCTATCCGCGAGAAGTTCTCCACGAAGCGCCTGTAATAGCCGGCAAGCCCAAGAAAACTCCGGACTTCCGCTACCGAAGACAACACAGGCCACTCCCGTATTGCAACAATCTTCGCCGGATCCACCGCTATACCTTCCCCACTGACAATGTGACCAAGGAATGCTACTGAGGGTAGCCAGAACTCGCATTTAGGAGAATTTTGCATAGAGTTCATTCCTTCTCAGCGTCTCCAAGACGAGATGCAGATGCTTAAAGTGATCTTCTTCGCACTGCGAGTACACCAATATATCGTCAATAAAAACGATCACAAAGCGGTCCAGGAAATCTCGGAATGTCCTGTTCATCAAATCCATAAACACTGATGGCGCATTCGTCAGTCCAAACGGCATGACCGTGAACTCGAAATGCCCATATCCTTGTGCTGAACGCCGTCTTCGGGATATCACACTCCCTTATCCTCAGCTGATAATACCCAGACTTCAGATCCAACTTCGAATACACCGACGATCCGACCAACTGATCGAAGAGATCATCGATCCTTGGGATCGGGTATTTATTCTTCTCTGTTAGCTTGTTCAACTCCCTATAGTCGATACACAGCCGCAGACTCCCGTCCTTCTTCTTAACAAAGAGGACCGGTGCGCTCCAAGGCGATGAGCTTGGACGCACATACCCCTGCTCCATCAACTCCTCCAATTGAACCTTCAACTCTGCCATCTCTTTAGGCGCCAAGCCTATAAGGAGAACGTGACACAGGTTTGGCACCTGGCACGAGCTCGATTGTGAAGTCGATCTCTCGCTGTGGTGGGGATCCGGAAGATTATCCGGGAACACATCGGGGTATTCACAAACCACGGGGATACTATCCAAAGCGGACTTTGGCTCTACAGCTCCCACTATTGCGAAGAACAGCTCTGCGCCAGCACAAACTGCCTTTATCACCTGAAGAGCAGACATCAGCGTCCTGCTTGACCCCTTCAGTACCGTGAATGAAGTCTCCCGCCCAACACCCAGCTTGACCTCCTTACCATTACAATCAATATAGGTCTTCTGCTTCGAAAGCCAATCCATCCCAAAGATAACGTCGAACTCTACTAGCGGCAGCAATGACGCTAGCAAGTCGAACTCTTGGTTTCCAATATGAACCTTTACGACGCACACTCTGTCCGCACGCATCGAACACCCATTCGGTAGCAGCACATCCAATTTGTCCTTCGCCATCGAAGAAGGGACTCCGATGCGCGATATAAAGCTTTCAGACAAAAAGGAGTGTGAAGCTCCCGTATCGAATAGTGCTCGTGCCGGACTATCGCCAATAAGAACAAAGCCTACACAAACAGTATTAAGCTAACAAGCACTAGGTAACAGTATTTAAAGCTAACTTGCTATAAATTAAACCGTACCTGTCACCACGTCGGTCTGCTTGATGGCCTCTTGCTGGCCCAAGTTGTAGACTCTAGGTTGAGTCGGAGCATAATGGGACGCGGTTTACTCCACCGCCTTCCCCTTTTCTTCACAAGTGGCTCCTTGTTTTCTCTCGGACTTTGGACGTCCGCTCCAGCAATCGCGGGCAAAGTGCCCCGTCTTTCCACAAGTATAACAAGCGCCCGGGGTTCGGTTGGTAGTCGTCCCCGAGGCACCTGAAGAAGGGGCTGGACCCGAACGTCCTAGCCTTCTTGTAGAACCTGCGATAACCCGACTTCGAAGTAGTCGGCGCTTTGAACTCCGATTTCTTGCCACCGGATTCCTTCTTCGCTTGCACGTTCTTCATGTCCTTTTCCAAGGACCGGGCCGTGTTGACCAAGGTTAGGAAACCCTGCGCCATAGGACCCGACAGTAACAACCTTAGCTCATCTCTTAACCCTTCATAGAAGCGGTTTGTCTTGCGCTCCTCGTCGGCAAAGGTAGCGCTAGTGTATCGTCCCAAACGAGTGAACTCGTGGAGATACTCGTCCACGGTGTTGTCTCCTTGCACCAACTTTTGTAATTCATTTTCCAACGCGATCCTCTGGGCTGAGGGGAGGTATCGAGCCATAAACAAACTCGAGAATTCCCCCATAGAGACATCCGCCAACTGTCTTCCCCTCAGGTGGTGTAGCTCCAGCCCTTCCCACCATAACCTCGCGTCCCCGTCCAACAAGAATGTTGCAATCGTGATCTTCTGCCACTCTTTCGTTTCTGTTGCTGTCAGCACTCTATTGACTCTCGATAGCCAATCCTCTGCCTGAGTCGGGGTTCCTGTTCCCGAGAACACTGGTGGATGGAAGCCCATCACATGCTTAAGTTGTTTCTCAGTTGATCTCCGAGGCAACTCCGTCTCCACCACCACCTGTTCCACCCTTCTAGGCTCCGCCGCTTGGAGCGGCACTTGCTCCACAGCAGGAGCAGGCTGCTGCACCTTCCTTGCAAGCTGCGCATTGATCATAGCAAGGACAGCTTCTGCCACCAATCTAATGGTCTCGGCTGATGGAGGTGTTGCAGGCGCATCATTAGGTGCGCTGCTTACCTCAGAGCCTGGCCGTTCCGACGGTCCAGCACCACTTCTGGTCATCCTATAATCGTGCAAAACACCGATAAGCGACCCAACAATATTGCACACAGCAATTATAAGAACACGCAGGTTCCTCAAACATATGTATTTTCATTCCTAAGTGGACACTCATGGGTTCTTTTCATGTTATAACGATGACGCACACACATGTGCTCACCACCCCTTAAAGTGAATTCGCCCACGAATTCATTTAAGCATGACCGAAACCGGTAGTCTGATACCAATTTGTAACACCCCTATCCGTCACATAGCATATAACAGTAGGTCCGGCCGGGGCCCGACGCCATATACTACGGACAGACCGGTTGGTTACGCGTTGAAACCATTCAACCAATCACAACGTCCTACACAGCACCTAGCGGAAGCAATTTTTAAGTTGCACAGTTAAGAACCTTGCTATCATGAATGTCCACTGAACCAAAAACATAGGAATGTTGAATACACACAACAACTGACCTTAAGGCCTTACAATGTTTGCTTAACAAAACATGTCTTTCAAACCTCGGCACGCAGGCCGGCCATACATGAGATAAACGGGAAACATAAAAAGTTGGGCCTTCGAGGGCCGGCACAACATCATGGGCTTTAGCCCGCTATTTCCCGCTCGGCTCCGCAGCACCTGCAAGCCACAATCCACCGCCTGGTGGTAAACAAAATAACGGTCAGCAATGCTGACCAAATTATAACGATCCCGCCCCCAAAATCAGGGGCGGCGATGCTCTTTACCCTGCACTTTATTAGTATAAGCATCAAAATAGTGTAATCACACTTCATCACAGGCGTAGGATCGCACGGCCATACGCCCCATGCACTCAGGGCACATTCACGGCGAACTGGCCAATGTCACGTCAATTCAAGCCATAGACGTTCCCGTTCCACCACCGCCCCTTAGACGGCCAACCATATGAGCATTTTGCCTTCCTGGCCTTGGTCACGACAATTTAAGCCATAGACCGCCGAAGACACTCATCCATGCCAACGGTCCCACCGAACGACATAGATCGGGTACGATTCCGCCTGACCCGTGCTCACACCGCAACGATAATTTAAGCCATATGCGCAGGTCAAGACTCACCGAGTCCCGTTTCCACCACACTAAATACATAACCCGGTTATGTTCACGTTGGCTCCCCGGCCACCATGTTGGCAAAACACGCTTTTGCCCAGTTTTCCGGGTGCACCTTGGAGTTAGTCTCTAAGGCTCCCTGTTGCAATCTACCAAGTAGAAAACCCGAAAACGCCCAAACACCCGGAGTCTTCCCCGGTTCAAATGCAATGCAACATGACCGATCCAGACCAACTTGTCCGGATAGGCTTCACACACCATGCCTATGTCCGTTTACGCATACAGACTCTACACAAGGGGGACTTTACATATCTACCCCAAGGAATGCCTCAACTCTTCGCTCACTCGCAAGAGAGGGCTTCCTATGCAAAGGAAAAGAGGGCTTCACATGCCCTAGGATGAGAATCGTTACCCTTGCGTTTCTCCTCGGCGCCATGGAAATCCACCCGGATGAAAAGCACCGCAATCTTCTTGCCTTCACGGATCCGAAGACAGCTCGCGATTTGGAGCTCCGAAGCTCCGCCGGTGACCGGATCTTTGGTCTTCTTCCTCTTCCTTGCTCTCCCTTCTCTCTAGAATTTAGAGAGAGATGAACCCAAGGAAATGATAGGGTTTGTAACCCTATTTTCGGGTTTAAACCGCCAAAACCAACTCCCCACCGTCAGATCCCATCAAGAGAAAACGAACGGCCATGATCCGAACTCAAAATAAGAAAACCTTGGCCGAACACGGCCTGCGACACGCCCGAGTCCAGGGCCGTGTCGCCCATTCGTCGTCTCGCCCGACGCTCCGACCAGCACACGACCTTCGACACGGCCTCCGACACGCCCGTGTCACATGTGACACGACCGTGTCGAGCCCCGTGTCACGCCCCGTGTGCAACTACCAACAACAATTTCCCGAGGAGGACACGGCCTACGACACGGCACCCGACACGCCTGTGTCATATGTGACACGCCCGTGTCTGTGCCCGTGTCATGGCCCGTGTACATAACTCAGAAATCTCCCTAGCGTGACACGCCCTGGGACACGCCCGTTTCCCAGGCCGTGTGCCTCAACTCGACGATCGCCGATCGCCAAAACGTCGACACACGACCCATCGCCGAACACGCCCGTGACACGCCCGTGACACGCCCGTGACACGCCCGTGACACGCCCATGTCACGCCCGTGTCACGCCCGTGTCACGCCCGTGTCACCTGCTCCAAGTCCCAGACTTGGCTTAAAACGTCACCCGCCCCTCTTTTGAGTTCCGGGGTGTTACAACCCCCCTCCCGGAACACAGGATACGGCCGATGAGAGTCTTATGCCCAGAACAGCTGACTTGCGGCAACATCAACACACAAGCTAATCTGTACCACAATTCACCTATTCTGCCGGATAATTTCTGATATCACATTGCCAACCCAACAATAAGAGAATAACACAAAAGTCAAAATTCACAATAAGTAAAAGTCCAGGATAATGCAACAATCAGGAAGCTACATAAGCTCCTGTAAATATCAGAGTACCAAAATTGCCCGAAGGGCTACAACAAAACACTCAAAAGCTCATATCTGTCACTGAGGGGAGTGAAGGTATCGTAGTGTTAGGCCCTGTCCCCCTTTCCTGGCTGCCCTCCTACACGGGGTGCTGTTGCTGTTCCATCTGCGGGGTTTCCTCCTAAAAAGTCGGTGTAACAACCGTTAGTTGTAAAGAGTAAGTGACTTCACATCCTCTCACCCTGACGACTCTTAGTCACCGGGTGGAAAGAAGAAAGATGAGACACAATATAATCAGTAGTATAACAAGCATGTGACAAGATGTATTAATAATTATGCAGTTATCTTGCATCAACAGTTCAGTAAGTAAGAAGACAATAACATGAAGTATCATCTGGTATATAAAGTACATATATGCTAGCATTGTATCAAATGATAAAAATTTAAGGACTGAATTAAACTTAACTTATAAGGATGCCCATACAAGCTTATAAGTTAAGGGTCTAGTACAGTAACTAGTAATTCATCATACAAAAGAGTGCATACTAATTTATTTATTGAGGATTTTATGCGGTGCAATGCAATGGAAGACAATGCAATGCATGCATGATGACGCAACCATGTTTACACATGCACTCAGTTTTGCTATGTCAACATAGACCTTTAGTTCTCACTCTTCGAGAGGTAGCAAACTTCTTAGGCATCGTCCGTCGTGGCCAAACGGTGATAGTGGAGCGTACATCTCCACTACTAGGCAGACATACACACTACCAGACCTAGGTCTCACGTACGCCTCAACACTGTATACCTCATAGCGGAGTCCCTGCGTACTAAGGCACATAAGGGGTCTTTTGGAGGTAAGCATAAAGAGCTCAGCCCAACTGACCTAAACAACACAGAAGGGGTCTTCGGGAAGTAAACACCAAAGAGCCCAGTCCAACCGGCTCAACTGGCACAGAATGGTTCTTTGGGAAGTAAGCACCAAAGAAACCAACCCAACCAGCGAAGGTCTATCTGCCAGCTTTCGTCGGTGTGACGATCGGTAAGGCCCGTAGAACTGCCACAAGTAATCCTCAACTTAGGATTATTCAACAACCGTGTATCGGTATACACTCCATGCAGTCCTCATGTACCAACGAGCCAAGAAGCTCCCAAGGACTTACAATCGCGTCCTTACACAATACAACGTATGATACAACATATCCTACAACCACCCACAAGTCATCAGACAAGTGATTAATTAAGTGGTTATGACAAGCCAAATCCCCTGAATATTTCTACCCTATGTCATGGTTAACATCTTGAGCATTTACACAATTTCAGCTCATTCTGATCATCATGATAGCCATTTATGACACAATAATTTATAACATAATATTGACAAATTCACATCAAGTATATATCCAAAAATTATGAAACTTAATAGGGGAGTCCGTATTGTCATCAAACATTTATCTACTAATTTTTCCAAAGTTTCCGATAAACAATTTTTGAGAAATTCATGAGACATCAAAATCTGTACGTGTATGACACCTCTTACGAAAACTGGATTTTCCAGAGCTACAGACCACCAAAAATTGAGTTTAACCCCATTCCGAAAAGGTATTTCTAAGACATACAACTTTCCTGTAAAATCCTAGGTCCAGATCTAAGTCTATCATGCCTAAAATTGGGTTTGAACTCGACTGCGCAGATCTGGACAGAATCTGTCCTGCACTTACAGCTTAATTATTTTCAGGACAGAAATTTCGAACTCACTTTTATGGAGCTACAGAGCTCCCCAAAAAATGTACAACCACTCGTTAGAAAGGTCTTTACAGGGGATACAACTTTCATGTAGAGCCTGAGATTTGAATTTGACTGGATCATGCCTAAAAATTGGCTTGAAGTCCATCACGCATACAAGACAGATTTCTGTCTAAGTAATATAAGTAAATTCCTGCACGGATCTTGAAGACAAATGAACAGTAACCGTTTATCTTCTTCCTCCATCCAACGTACACGATGCGTTTAGCTTCTCTTCTCATTTTCTCCCTTAATAGACCACCGTTTTTCACGAAATGAAGTCCGTCGCATTCGTATTGAAGAGAGGAAGTGAGTGAAGATATTTTTGTGGTGATCGACGCCCTAAATCAAGAGTTCTAGCATGGTCTTTTCTTAGGAAACTCCATTAAACTCACAAAGTCAAGCTCTCTTCAGTGGACGTCTCTCCTAATTTCAGATCTAAAGATCTAGCACCAAGGGAGAGGGTAGGAAGCTCACATGATTTTCGGCCATGGATCAGGTTCTTCTCCTCGGCGGCATGACAACGCCCGACTTCCGGCGACTTGCTCCGTGCTTCGTTCTTCCAAGAGAGCATTCAGTCTCAGTTCTGAAGTGGTGTGGAAAAATCTGGGAAGAGGAAAGCTTTACTCGGTTTGTTAACAGTGATGGGAAAAGTCCCTCTATATCTTTGAATGACATGCACCACATGTCACTTACTAATTGGATCAAAACCACCTCCCAACTTTGGGAAGAGCAAGGATTGATCATAGGTACTTAAATAAGCATGGGCAAGGTCATGCCATGTGTCTTATCGAAAGAAAACGAAAGGAGGAATCGGAGTAGGACATTTCGCACCCCTCACTGTTTCCCAGGCTGTAAATGTCAAGACAAAATGCACGAATTTTCGCCAAGTCCATTTGTCAAGTACACTCGACGGGTTCGTCGAGATCACTCGACGGGTTCGTCGAGTCCACTCGACGGGTTCGTCGAGTCCACTCGACGGGTTCGTCGAGTCCACTCGACGGGTTCGTCGAGTCCACTTAGGGATCTTCTCTAATTTCACCCGGACCTATCAGCCACCCCTGTGACCTTGGGCTCTCTCTTTCTCCCATGGTTTCTTACCGGGCCTAAGCCACCCAAGGTGACACAAAACACGCACGAGCGGTCTAGCTCAAAATGGGACGCTACATGTTCGATGTATACTCCCATCTTGAGGGGAGGTGGGAGTTGAATTAATTCAATTGTAACATATTGTGAAAGGCCCACTATAAATGCCCATTTATTTATATTCTTGTTTTTGGGTCCACTCCCTTTCTGTGTGTGGAGGGGGGTGGGTGTGGGTGTGCGGGTGCGTGCGTGCGTGTGTGCGAGTCAAGTATCACCTTTAGAAGTAATTCTTGCTGACTGATCTTGTCACATTGCGTTACTTCTTGGGCATTGAGTTCTCTGTCACTGCTACTGTCTAGCAGTTATCTCAGCAGCGCTGCACCTCAGACTTATTGACCCGTGCTGCTCTGTCCAACACCTGCACTGCTACTACTCCTATGGAACTTCACTGTTAGTTGTGTTCGGATGAGGGCTCTCCTCTTTCCGATCTGATACACTCACACAGTACTGTCATCTGCTTGGGAGCTTGGTTTACCTTACCATTACTAGACCTGACACGGTAATTTCAGCTAGATTTCTGAAAGATAATGATGTGTATAAATAGTATTTTGTTAAAATATACAAGTGCATTAATCAAAATAATATGGAATATGTAATAAAATAAAAGCACAACATTATCAAAATTGCACAAATTAATTTACTTCCATAAATTTCAATGTACATGTAAAAAATTGTACAACTAACAAAGTGCTTTGCACACACAATGTTTATTAAGATTTTTCAGTGAGCGAAGTAGTACTTGGGGGATCTCATAATATTATTTTTTAATTTTATTTTTGTCATCAACGTCACAATGCTTATTAAGACTTATCAGGAGGGTAAGTAGTGTTTGATGGACTTTTCTTTGTCATTTATTATTTGTTTTTTTATTTTGTGACTAAAGAGTCAAACTTCACTGGTTTAGCAAACATGCAAATTTAACTTTTAACCACACGTCTCTAAGAAATAAGTGCATGAATGATAAAGAATTGTAAGAAATTAATTCAATGTTGTGTTGGTAATCTAGTTGTATATTTCAAGCAGTTATGTTATTACACTACACAATCATGTAAGACTGAGCTTAATGACATATGTAGGAATCAAAGAAGTCAGTAAATAAATCTTTATCTAATATAAAATATTACTCATACATAGAGGCATGTTAATCACTTCTAGACATGATTTTTACAATCAATTTCATTGCACAGTTAATGATAGTATTCAATGCATGAATAATCAAGATAATGTTTTAAGAAACTTGAAAATTAAATTATGCAATGTGATGAATCTTGTAAGAGATATATCTATTCATCATTGACTTTAGCAATGAAGAATAATCAGTTTTTTTATATATTTTTTGTTTTTTTATGGAAACAAGAAAATTGCATGAAAAATATAAAACATGTTTTTGGTAATTTTGCATTGTTTTGTAATTTCTCTTTGTTTTTTGTTTGTTAAGAACAATGAACCAAAAATACGTAAAAAGTACTGATAAAAGAATGAGTAATGTAGTAAAATAATTTTTCAGAAAAGAAAAATTCAACAAAAATAAGGAATTTTAATAAAGTTGAGCTACCGCCTGCAACAAAGGTTACTGCAGGGGGGTATAAAATAGAGATGTGATTTAAAATGCATGGTTCTTGTTACTTTTTATTCTGATTTCTCTTGATTATGATTTTTCATTATAAGTGACATCAAATTTAGCGAAGAAGTCCCAATGCGGATTTTAAGGATTTAGCCGATGACCTCAAAAACTCCTAAATCTAGCCTAAGTAGTCAGAAACGTGCATCAACGAGAGGTTTTGTGAATATATTTCATTTTTTTAAATGTAAGTAATTTTTTTATTACAAGGCTAAAGAACTAATCTTTGTTGCCCGACTTGTGCTTGGAGCATCCCGAGTCTAAGTACGACATGTCTCTGTTAACCCCAAAATCGGCAATCCCTCTCAAGGTATCTAGTTCGCAATTCGCGGCCCACTCAGGGGTTCCTCCCGAGTGTCGCAATTTGCCTCAACCCTCCTTTTTGGGCCAGGCGGATAGAAACTCCTATCCGCTCAGGCCACGCGGCTAGGGCCGTCTCCGTAGTCTAACCGCCCCGGTCGCATAGCTACCGCGTGCCTTGCGGGACGGCGGGCTGCTCCCATAGCTCACCCTCGCAGGCCGCGCGGTTAGGCATGCTAACCGCGCAACATTCTTCCTTGCAGGGGGCGATCTAAAGCAGCAGGGGGCGATCTAAAGCAGCAGGGGGCGATCCGCGCGATCTATTCCTTCAGTCCGCCCGGTCGCCCAGCCGACGTCAACCCTACAGACCATCTCAACCGTCGCGGACTCGGCGGACTCACTCTCCGGCTCGCCATCAGAGGCGGATTTCATCTCCCTTACAGGGGCGGCCTGCTCCTCAGGCCGCCCCCTCTGTTTGCCCCAGGGGCGGCCTGCTCCTCAGGCCGCCCCCTTTGCTTGCCCAAGGGGCGGCCTGCTCCTCAGGCTGCCCCCTCTACTTGCCCAAGGGGCGGCCTGCTCCTCAGGCCGCCCCCTCAGCTTTGGCCAGGGGCGGCCTGCTCCTCAGGCCGCCCCCTCTGCTTGCCCAAGGGGCTCCTGCTCCTCAGGCCGCCCCCTCTGCTTGCCCCAGGGGCGGCCTGCTCCTCAGGCCGCCCCCTCTGCTTTCCTCAGGGGCGGCCTGCTCCTCAGGCCGCCCTCTCTGCTTGCCCAAGGGGCGGCCTGCTCCTCAGGCCGCCCCGTCTGCTTGCCCAAGGGGCGGACTGCTCCTCAGGCCGCCCCCTCTGCTTGCCCTAGGGGCGGCCTGCTCCTCAGGCCGCCCCCTCTGCTTGCCCAAGGGCGGCCTGCTCCTCAGGCCGCCCTTCTGCTTGCCTCAGAGTCGGTCTGCCTTCCCCCAGTCCGCCCAGCCAGGCAGCCTGCTCGCCGAGTCCGCACAAGCCTCCATGATAACGTCACTGGGCCCCGCTTCTAGAAGATCTTTCCCGAGCCTATAAATAGCCCCCAATACCTCTCATTTGGGGGGACGCGCAAGAGGAAAACTGCTGCTGCCAGCAAGACCTGCGGACTCAGTTTTCCAGTCCTCCACAGCTTTATCATCAAGACCCGCAGACTCAGTTTCCCAGTCCTCCGCCGCTACCAGCAAGTTTACCATCAAGCAGTGCGGCCTGCTAGCAGCCTCTTTTCCTTAGCCTCTGACAACTTCTTCCTTAGCCGCCAGCTTCCACCTTTGTACCCTTTATTGCTTTCTCATGTAAAGGTGCAATAGCAAGTTGTAATCTTGTTTCTTAATTAAAGGAAAAGCCCGTCGCAAGAGTGACATTCAAGCCGCTGCGGGCGAAGTCTGTTGTTGTCGCTGTTAGCGGCCCCCTCTGTTCTTCTCTTCTCTCGGTCTCAACCATCAGAGCTCAACCGTCAAAGTAGCCGTCTGTTCGACAGCTCCTGATCAACCTTCTCCAATGATCTTCAGCCTTCTCCGCTTGTCATCAGCCTTCTCCGCTGGTCATCAGCCTTCTCCGCTGATCATCAGCCTTCTCCGCTGATCATCAGCCTTCTCCGCTGATCATCAGCCTTCTCCGCTGATCATCAGCCTTCTCCGCTGATCATCAGCCTTCTCCGCTGATCATCAGCCTTCTCCGCTGATCATCAGCCTTCTCTGCTGGTCATCAACCTTCTCCGCTGATCATCAGCCTTCTCCGCTGGTCATCAGCCTTCTCCGCTGGTCATCAACCTTCTCCGCTGATCATCAACCTTCTCTGCTGCTCTCAGCAAACCTCTCCGCTATCCCCGCAACCCTCTTCTTCACCTAGCTTGTGGGATCGAACAACTAGTTAACTAGACGGTGCCGTTTTCGTGCATCAACAGTTAACACGCGGCCTTCAGATCTCGAACAGACAGTGAAATCAGCGGTTACTCATGACAGACCATCAACCAGCCGAGAACCTTGCTCGAAATCCCAGTGAAGATCCTCTTTGGGAGGCCTTAGAGCAATCTCGCAGAGAAACTGCACAACAGTTTCAAGCAATCAACCGTACTCTAGCAGCTATCACGCAGCAATTGGCCGCACAATCTTCAGCAGCACCATCTCCTCTAATCAATCCAGCAGTAACATCCGAGACTCCTCAAGTTTATCCACCGACCTATCCGCCAGTCTATCCTCCTCTTTACACTCCAACCTTTCCGCAAGGGCCTACAACCCCTTTGCTGTCTCAGAATGATGAGTTTGCAGCTCGTCAAAACTTCTTCCGAGAAGCTGCCCGAGGAAGTCAAGCTAGATTCCTAAACTTTCAGGGATGTTATCCCTACTCTTTAGCTCCTGCCTTTGCTCCTTCCGCAGCAGCTTTTCCCTTCTATCCTCCTGCTCCTTCTGCAGCTACAACTTATGCTCCCTTTTTTCCTTATGCTTCAGGAGAGCAAGAAGAGTCGTCGCCATTTGCAGAGAATGTTCGGCATGAACCAACTCCAGTTAACTTCAGAGAACCGCGGTTGCCAATTTACACTGTAGAGACTGATCCAATGAAGCGTCTTCAAGCCTTTGAATCAACCGTTGCTCTCAAGACCCTCTTGATGCGTTTGAACGGCAAGTGTACCGGTCGCACAAGTAATATAAAATGGGTGGCTTTCCCAAGTATCGATCTCTTTAAGGAACACAGTAAAGGGGAGAGTTAATTTCGAGGAGGACTTGAGATTTAAGTCCTTACGTCGGAGTTAACTATAGGGGATTTGGTAATTGCAGATGAAGAAAATAAAATACTAGCAACTACTCCTATACAATGCCGCTATACAATGCTTCGCCAGGCGGGATGGAAGACTACACGAGCCGCTATGCACCGAATTGCCAGGCGATGGACGAGTAGGCAAGCGTAAGAACCAAAAGAACAAAGGAATTTGAGGGTCGTAAGCACCTCTTTGCTGCGCACGCTTCTAGAAAACGCTAGAACGGCAAAATCAACTGCGGTGGCGGATGGAAATAAAGGCACAACTCAAGCAACTTAAGCATAAACAATACAAGTTCACATAGACATGAAACTAATAATGTTTACTACTAAGAGCATATAATCAACACAAAAGTTCTAACTACACATAAACAACAGTAAAGGAAGAACAAGTCAAGAGATCGACCGAATCCGAAGTCTTGCTGAGGGTTCACGGTAGGATTCGCCGGGTTGTCATTCCGCGTCCTAGCTCGGTCCTCAACTGCGTCCGGGGTAGAGAAGGGATGTCACTACCTTCCAATGGACCCGTCTTCTTTGTGTCACGATCCAGAAGAAAGTTGCAAGCTTCCCTTTGCTTGTTAGCTATGGCGGCGGAGCTTGAAATAGAGCTTAGAAGATGAAGGAGAAGGCCGAGAGCAAGCACCGACAAGGTATAGGCTTCGCGAGCATGGTCAGAGCTTCTCTCCTTGGTGGAAGATGAAGGGCGGAGGTGGAAGGGCGGAACTTTGCCCTAAAACGCGGCTTGAATGGCTCAAAACGAAGCTTTTTTAATGGCAGGAAATCTGCACTTCAATAGAAAAAGATCAGAAAATTGGTCAAGCACGGTCTGGCGCACGATCGTGCGTGAACCGTGCGATTTTGGCGCGCAGAAAATGGCCTGCGGGAGAGATGCGTTGACCCGTGCGTTTCCTCTCGCACGGGTGCTTCCGCCCGTACGTGAAGGAAATCGCACGGGTAAACACAGAGCGCAAAAAACGGGGGAACCGTGCATTTTACTCGCGCACGGGCGCGTTTGCCGTGCATGAAGGAAACACACGATTAACCACAGATCACTGGAAAGCTTGGCAAAAGGTGCAGGCCGTGCGATTCCTTCTCGCACTGTTTGGCCGAAACCGTGCGAGAACAAATCGCACGGGTAGAAACAGATGCCCCCAGGAATGCAGTGTGAAACGCACGATTGCACTGAAACCGTGCGCGAAGAAATGCGCACGACCGTGCGTTTTACACAACTGAAAATGGAATTCGGGACATCCCGACTACCTGCACAGCAATGAATCCAACTAAAGCACAAGCTCCCAGCAACACATAGCAATCCATAACCACAAAAAGAGCCATCGGGAGCACCATGTGCATACCCCCAACAAAAGAATGTGCAATTGCATACCCATGGGCTAAAACAATGCACGAAATGGTCAATGACCGAACGATGCAAATATAAGCGAAATCCTGTTGAAATGCAGTGCACGAGTGAGAAAACAAGCGCAGATGAGTCCGAAAAACCCTATAAATATCGGAGTCATCACACCACCAGACTTAAACATTTGCTCGTCCTGAGCAAATCATCTCTCCGTTGACAAGAAAATAGCTAGCTGGCTTAGAAATTTCAAAATAAAGTAAAGCGAGAAATCAAATAATCATGGATGCAGAAAATATAATAGATAAACTTTTTAATTATGCTACGGAGTTTATAAATTTTGACAGGTGTAAATAGATATTATAGTTACTCAAATTAGGAACGCTAGAGAATCGTTTGGTCACGCACAGGAAGAAAGTAGGCAGTCCACTAAGGTGAGCATTGCCAAAGACCGGGGCTCAGGATCACCTCCAAAGGAATCCACCAATGTCGGGGACCATACGCTTGCCCATTCACACTCTCTCCACGATGCTAGTTCGACTCAAGCAAGAATCCGTAGGACTTGGAGTTTAATATAGGCTTAGGCGATGGCGGGATAGACAAAGGTAAGCAAGACGGACACGCACATCCAAAATGAGACCGCCCGAAAACACTCATAGCTATAAACAACGGCAAACACGTGCGGCGCACCACCAGACTTGGATTTTTTTTTACTGTGCTTGCACGCCCACCACGAACACAATACCAAAAAATTTCACAACTAAACAACAATATAATTTTTTTTCTTTTATTCCCAATTGGGGAATTTCATTTAACTTACTTTTTTTTTTCTTTTTATCCAAATAGCCGAAACCAAATACAAAAACACGTTAACACCACAAGCTGCACAAACACCCACATAACTGTCACACATAACGGATACAAATGACAATAAAGCAAACTAATCGAGCGACCACATCCGGATGTGCGAGTAGGAAAGGCTATATGGCTTTGGTAGCGAGGCGTAGGGATGTCAAAGGAAGGGACAGGCTCAACGGGGATAGCAACGGATAGTCGTCGGGAATGGTACAAGGCTCAAACTAGAAAAAGTGACGGCCTACATCACACTCACACTTGACTAACCATGCACCAATGCTTCGAGAGTAGCATGGGGCAAGTTCTTAGCCACCGAGAAAGATGATCCTTCATCCCGACTCGAGCAATACGAGGCTAGTGACGGCTACACACATTCCTACTCTACCGTTAGATTACTCCAGATTTAGCAATTTTGAGTAGTACAAACGATATTTACAAATGCAGAAAAGCATAAATCTACGAGCATAAAGAAAAATTAAATCTATGCTATTTCTGCTCAAACCAAGAGTACTCGATTAGGAGCGCTGCACGAGTTTCATACTACTCTATCCTAAAATCCTAAGCCAGCACCACTCTCTTAGAGTTAGCACAAAAGAAATAAATTAAACTTGGGCCGAGCGTGTGCTTAAGTGAGCGCTCATGCGGTGTAGGTGCACAATGATGTCATGATAAAATAAAAATTGAAAATGAAAATACTCTTGTGGTATGCAAGTGCATGTAGTGCATGTGCGCAGGTAACGCATAACTCTCCCCCACCAGACTTAAACTAAACAACCTATCACAAGATTTACAATAATTGCAATGAAGTAAAAGTCGGGGAAGAGGTTACCCAATGCTCTGCAAATGAGCATACCGAAAGATTGACGTTAAAGCATGAAGCCAAACCTGCAAAAAGTTTTAGCTCACCCCGCCGCACTAAGGAAAGGCATCCTAGAAAACAGCTCCAACAAAAATTGCATATACTAGCTATACAAAATGTAAAACAGATTTTAAAACAGTAAAAATAACTAGCTATACCTGCTCCTAGATAAGTACTGGGGTTACTGTCATCCCAGCACGACTTATTCGAAAGCCAAAAAGTCCTAACTAATGGGCCTATGAAAGAAAAGTGCACAGGTAACTGACCTAATATCCGTTGCGGTGGTGAGTACCGATACGGCGATAGAGCAGTTACCCCTCCACCTACATAATAATACCCGAAAATCTCAGGTAGAGGAAGCAGGAAATAAGAAGAGGAGGAGCACTGGTCCTCGCTCATCTTATCACAAAACAAATCCTTGCCTGACAATGTGTCGTCCACCTCAGGTGTGTAGGAAGCGATGACAACGACATGAACACAAGGCTCATCGTCATCCCAGCTTACCCGTGGAGACTCGACCTGCACAGGCTCAGATAGAGAAAGGGGATCATGAAGTAAAGGAGATGAAGAACTAAAATAATCAGAAATAGGGGGAGTGGTCCCGGTCTCACTCCCAGCAGGATCCGAACATAGATCATCGTCGGTATCATACGAGTCGTATCGGTGGGAATTCGAGAACTCGAGATCCACGGTGGTAAGAGGGACCTCCTCATCCAATAAGGAGGTGCAAACCTCCGCATCGGAAAGAGGATATTCCTCATCCCACCGGGGTGCGTCATCATGTTCCAACATGTAATACTCTCCATTGAAGAGAATCACGTCCTCGTCACACATGGGCGCAACCTCAGGCTCTGAATCACAATCCGGTCTAACATCATCAACCGACTCACAAGAAAAAGGTATAGCACAATCCGGCAAAAATTACGGAGGGGCAAGACTGCTCTCAAAATCAGGCATAGAATGAGCAGGCCCCATCGCCAAATTATCCGCAGACGCCACCCCGTCGACGACCAGAACAATCTCATCGTCCCATTCAGAAGCATCCATGAGTTCCAAATCCACTTCTTGCAGGCTACCACAAGAGTGATCGTCATCACTCAAGGGAAGCTCGTAAAAAGGGACCGAGGGACCCATGAAGGATCTGTATGCAGCGAGAGATTCTTCGGTAATCTCAACGGGCAAAGAACGAGCAAGATGCGCTATGTCAGTGTATGGGCCAAACAACACCCTAGTAGGCCTGTCTAGAGCAGTCTTCCGCGAACGGGAGGTTGCTGCAGGCACGCCCACCGAGGGGGAAGGCTCGCACAAACGAGGGCAATCCTTCACCATGTGGCCTACACCTTGACATAACATACATCGAATACAATGCTCGGCATTCATATCAGCCATGACATCGATGCCTAGGCGCAAAACGTCAAGTAGACTGTACTCGGCAACAGAATACATCGCGAATAAAAAGAATTACCTAAAAGTGCTACACAGCTATAATAAAAATATCACGGATCTGCTATCTAAACAAAAAAGCAGAAAGTGGCAAAAAGAAATAAGCAAAATAAAAACAAAAATTCTAACAGCTAAAGCAAAAAAGAAACATTAAATGTACAAATGAAAAAGGGTTTCGATCTACTATCTCCCTCTCCAAAAACTCACACGACTGTGTTCCCCGGCAACGACGCTAAAAACTTGATGCTTTTGAATGGCAAGTGTACCGGTCGCACAAGTAATATAAAATGGGTGGCTTTCCCAAGTATCGATCTCTTCAAGAAACGCAGTAAGAGGGGGAGTTAATATCGAGGAGGACTTGAGGTTGAAGTCCTTAGGTCGGAGTTAACTATGGGGGATTTGGTAGTTGCGGATGAAGAAAATAAAATACTAATAACTTCTCCTATGCAATGTCGCTATGCAATACTTCGTCAGGCGGGATGAAAGACTACACGGGCCGCTATGCACCGAATCGCTAGGCGGATGGACGAGTAGGCAAGCGTAAGAACCAAAAGAACAAAGGAATTTGAGGGTCGTAAGCACCTCTTCGCTGCGCATGCTTCTAGCAATCGCTAGAACGGCAAAATCAGCAGCGGTGGCGGATGGAAATAAAGGCGCAACTTAAGCAACTTAAGCATAAACAATACAAGTCACATAGACATGAAACTAATAATATTTACTACTAAGAGCACATCATCAACACAAAAGTTCTAACAACACATAAACAACAATAAAGGAAGAACAAGTCAAGAGATCGACCGAATCCGAAGTCTTGCTGAGGGTTCACGGTAGGATTCGCCGGGTTGTCATTCCGCGTCCTAGCTCGGTCCTCAACTGCGTTCGGGGTAGAGAAGGGCTGTCACTACCTTCTAATGGACCCGTTTTCTTTGTGTCACGATCCGGAAGAAAGTTGCAAGCTTCCCTTTGCTTGTTAGCTATGTCGGCGAAGCTTGAAATAGAGCTTAGAAGATGAAGGAGAAGGCCGAGAGTTAGCACCGACAAGGTATAGGCTTCGCGAGCATGGCCGGAGCTTCTCTCCTTGGTGGAAAATGAAGGGCGGAGGTGGAAGGGCGGAGCTTTGCCCTAAAAGGCGGCTGGAATGGCTCAAAACGAAGCTTTTTTAATGGCAGGAAATCTGGCCTTAAATAGAAAAAGATCAGAAAATTGGTCACGCATGGTCTGGTGCACGACCGTGCGTGAACCGTGCGATTTTGACGCTCAGAAAATGGCCTGCGGGAGAGATGCGTTGACCCGTGCGTTTCCTCGCGCACGGACGCTTCCGCCCGTGCCTGAAGGAAATCGCACGGGTAAACACCGAGCGCAGAAAACAGGGTAAATCATGGGAACCATGCGTTTTACTTGCGCACGGGCGTGTTTGCCCGTGCGTGAAGGAAACGCACGATTAACCACAGATCACTGGAAAGCTTGGCAAAAGGTGCAGGCCGTGCGATTCCTTCTCGCACGGTTTGGCCGAAACCGTGCGGGAACAAATCGCACGGGTAGAAACAGATGCCCCCAGGAATGCTGTGTGAAACACACGATTGCACTGAAACCGTGCACGAAGAAATGCGCACGACCGTGCGTTTTACATAGAACTAAAAATGAAATTCGGGACGTCCTGACTACCTGCACAACAATGAATCCAACTAGAGCACAAGCTCCCAGCAACACATAGCAATCCATAACCACAAAAAGAGCCATGGGGAGCACCATGTGCATACCCCCAACAAAAGAATGTGCAATTGCACACCCATGAGCTAAAACAATGCACGAAATGGTCAATGACCGAACGATGCAAATATAATCGAAATCCGGTCTAAATGCAGTGCACAAGTGAGAAAACAAGCGCAGATGAGTCCGAAAAATCCTATAAATATCAGACTCATCACCTCTCAGATGCTACCAAGTGTAAGCTTCTTATAACGACCTTTGACGGTCAAGTGAGGGATTGGTTCTATGGACTTCGTGCTCAGTCCATCTCTTCCTTTGCTGATTTGCGAAGAGAGTTCCTGCTCAGGTTTTCTACTTCTACAAAAAGGAAGGGCAGTCCAGAAGCCCTCTTTGAGATCAAGCAGCGAGAGAATGAAACTTGGTCTCATTTTGTAGATCGTTTTCAGAAAGAAATCTTGGACATTGAGATCGTCGATCAAGAAATGTACCGAGTGGCTCTTATTGACGGTCTGCGTGAAGGACCACTCAAGTTCGAGGCTAATGTCCGAGCACCGAGGACATATCAAGAGTTGATTGGTTTAACAAACTCATATATCCGCGGTGAGAAAAACAACCCCAGCTTCGTCTCCAGGCTTGTAACAGAGAAAAATTCTTCCTCTTACAAGCAGCCTCCGTGGTCTCCTCGGAAAGATTTTCCATCCTACTCGAGGAAGGGGAGGAAATTTCAACGTCATCGACACCTCTTCCCGGGCCAGGATCGTGCCCAAGATCAATTGTTACCATTGCCAGTATCAGCTCCGCTAACAGCAACAGTTCATCAGCAGCAAGAAGATGACTCACCAGATTCCGAGCTTGATGAGGCCATGTAAGAAGTGAGTCGAATCATTAAGGGTAGGGCTAATTTCAAGAAGCCTTACCAACCGACAGATCATAGATCAAAAGATTCAGATCCGTTCTGTGAATTTCACAAAGAAAGCGGACATTTAACTGTAAATTGTCGAGCGCTTCGTCAACTTATACAGAAGTTGCTAATGCAGGGTAAGATGCGCGATCTACTCCCAAAGGATGATCGCTCTGATCCGTCAACTTCAAAAGGCAAAGAAGTAGCAGACGTGCCCTGCTGCTCAAAGGGAGTGAATCAGATCAACAATCACCCCAACCTCAATAATGGTGAGTGCTACGATGCTAATGATGAGGGTGCCCTTGGAAGACTATTCTAAAGCAAAGAGGACATCGCAGCTCCTCAAAACTCCTCACAACCGATAACGGTTACTCTTTCTGTATCTTACTTTTCAAACATTCTCTTTACAACACTTCTAAGTGTTCTTTCATTTTCATTTCAATAAAGTTTATGTCAGAGATCTCATACTGACACATTTCCCTTTATGGAGTGTCTCCTCCTCTACTTTTTCTCTTTGCCAAAGAGATCACTGAACCAATGAGATATCGCCAAGTCTTGTTGTTCCCTCCATGGATTGTTCTCCGGCGTAAGACCGCGATGACCACATATAGCGGGGAGTGTTCGCATATGTGCAGTGAGGGCCGTTCAATCTATGATGGTGAACTTCAGTCCTCAGATCCTAGCCGGTATCTAACACAAAGTATGCATCAAGGGAGGTCCCATGTGTTAGCTCTACTGTGCTCCGTTAAGGGATACATTACAGTTACGATGATCTTTGCTGGACAAGCAATGACGATCAAGTGAAATCTTGTCTCTTCGATCATCTCATAACTGTAATGGACGAACACTCTAAGGTACTCTCAATCCGTGCCTTCGCGGGGCCCACAACTCCGCTGATCAAACCGCAGACAAACAATATGCCACTTGACGCATCTAGTCTAATTGATCAGCGATACTTGTAACCCGAGGCATGAGAGCAGTGTATCTGTCGATCCTTCTTAGGATTTTCTGTGCTTGTTTCTTTTGTGCCCTTCTAAAGGATGCGCGGCTAGCCCGCTCTAGGTAGGACTACGCCCTAGATGATTTTTCAAAGGCAAGCGATGCATAAGGCCCACGGGTGATCTCCTGTGGCAGTATCCAGTCTTTTTTGAGTCATCTTCGGGGTATAGCCCTCATTTCTTTGTTTTTTTTACCTTCTTACATGTTAACAGGTTGGATCCAATCTATCAAAAGGATCCGCAACATCTTTTTAGCTCACAATCATCTTATATGTGTTGCTTGCATAAAGCCATATCAGATGATGATTTACGAAGTTCTCTACTATTCTCATTGGATATTTCTGGCACTAACTCATAGCCAGATTTTAATTCTCTTTATTGACAAGCCGTTCGGTTAAAATTCAAACATTCATTTCATCTGACTAATCTGATTTTCATATGAGAGATATCATGCTTGATCATGCAAAGAGATTGATGCAATGACTTTATCTTTATTTAATTCTGCTTGCTCGGTCAACAACAGAATTTGATGGATATTCCTTCTGCAGTTTAATCATATCAACCTTATCACATTAATCCTTGGCATCAGGTTTATCCATAAAACTCTTCAGGTACTTGCGGCTTAATTTTCTTTCATATCTGCTTGCTCACTCTTCTTTTGCAGAGACTAGCAGATATTAACAAGTACTCTTTAGGTACTTGCGGCTTAATTTTCTTTCATATCTGCTTGCTCACTCTTCTTTTGCAGAGACTAGCAGATATTATTAAGAACTCTTCAGGTACTTACGGCTTAATTTTCTTTCATATCTGCTTGCTCACTCTTCTTTTGCAGAGACTAGAAAATATTAGCAAGCACTCTTCAGGTACTTGCGGCTTAATTTTCTTCATATCTGCTTGCTCACTCTTCTTTTGCAGAGACTAGAAAATATTAGCAAGCACTCTTCAGGTACTTGCGGCTTAATTTTCTTTCATATCTGCTTGCTCACTTTTCTCTTGCAGAGATTAGCGGATATTTGCAAGTTCTCTTCAGGTAATTGCAAGTTATTATCCTTCTATATTTTCTCTCATCTGTATTTTTGCAGAGCTCAATGGAAGACATTTACTTGTCTTCCTCATTTACCAAAGCAACTCAGGTACACACAAGATGTACCTCCTTTTGCCTGCAATGACTTTTTCTTCGCAGGGGAAAGATCGACATTTACAGATTTTTTCTGAGGAGAGACATCAGGTTCCATCTCTCCTTACCCCTTTCTCGAGGGAAGGATCACGATTTTCATGGGTCTCCTACTTTTTCGAAGTTCCCTTCGGGACATAAAAAATTGCGGGGATTATGTTAACCCCAAAATCGGCAATCCCTCCCAAGGTATCTAGTTCGCAAGTCGCGGCCCACTCAGGGGTTCCTCCCGAGTGTCGCGATCTGCCTCAACTCTCGTTTTTGGGCCAGGCGGATAGAAACTCCTATCCGCTCAGGCCACGTGGCTAGGGTGGCCTCCGCAGTCTAATCGCCCCAGTCGTATAGCTACCGCGTGCCCTGCGGGACGATGGGCTGCTCCCATAGCTCACCCTCGCAGGCCGCACGATTAGGCCTGCTAACTGCGCAACATTATTCCTTGCAGGGGGCGATCTAAAGCAGCAGGGGGCGATCTAAAGCAGCAGGGGGCGATCTGCGCGATCTATTCCTTCAGTTCGCCCGGTCGCCCAGCCGACGTCAACCTTACAAACCAACTCAACCGTCGCGGACTCGGCGGACTCACTCTCCGGCTCGCCATCAGAGGCAGATTCCATTTCCCTTAAAGGGGCGGCCTGCTCCTCAGGCCGCCCCCTCTGCTTGCCCCAGGGGCAGCCTGCTCCTCAGGCCACCCCCTCTGCCTGCCCAAGGGGAGGCCTGCTCCTCAGGCCGCCCCATCTGCTTGCCCAAGGGGCGGCCTGCTCCTCAGGCCGCCCCTCTGCTTGCCCAAGGGGCGGCCTGCTCCTCAGGCCGCCCCCTCTGCTTACCCCAGGGGCGGCCTGCTCCTCAGGCCGCCCCCTCTTCTTTCCCAGGGGCGGCCTGCTCCTCAGGCCGCCCATCTGCTTGCCCTAGGGGTGCCTGCTCCTCAGGCCGCCCCCTCTGCTTTCCCCAGGGGCGGCTTGCTCCTCAGGCCGCCCCTTCTGCTTACCCCAGGGGCGGCCTGCTCCTCAGGCCGCCCCCTCTACTTGCCTAAGGGGCGGCCTGCTCCTCAGGCCGCCCCCTCTGCTTGCCCCAGGGGCGGCCTGCTCCTCAGGCCGCTGCCTCTGCTTGCCCCAGGGGCGGCCTGCTCCTCAGGCCGCCCCCTCTGCTTGCCTCAGAGGCGGTCTGCCTTCCCCCAGTCCGCCCAGCCAGGCAGCCTGCTCGCCGAGTCCGCACAAGCCTCCATGATGACGTCACTAGGCCCCACTTCTAGAAGATCTTTGTCGGGCCTATAAATAGCCCCCAATACGTCTCATTTGGGGGGACGCGCAAGAGGAAAATTGCCGCTGCCAGCAAGACCTGCGGACTCAGTTTTTCAGTCCTCCACAGCTTGATCATCAAGACCTGCGGACTCAGTTTCCCAGTCCTCCGCCGCTACCAGCAAGCTTACCATCAAGCCGTGGCAACTTCTTCCTTAGCCGCCAGCTTCCCCCTTTGTACCATTTATTGCTTTCTCATGTAAAGGTGCAATAGCAAGCTGTAATCTTGTTTCTTGATTAAAGGAAAAGTCCGTCGCAAGAGTGCATTCAAGCCGCGGCGGCCAAAGTTTGTTGTTGACGCTGTTAGCGGCCCCCTCTGTTCTTCTCTTCTCTCGGTCTCAACCATCAGAGCTCAACCGTCAAAGTAGCCGTTTGCTCAACAGCTCCTTATCAACCTTTTCCGCTGATCATCAGCCCTCTCCGCTGGTCATCAGCCCTCTCCGCTGGTCATCAGCCGTCTCCACTGGTCATCAGCCTTCTCCGCTGGTCATCAGTCTTCTCCGCTGGTCATCAGCCTTCTCCGCTGGTCATCAGCCTTCTCCGCTGGTCATCAGCCTTCTCCCCTGATCATCAGCCTTCTCCGCTGATCATCAGCCTTCTCCGCTGATCATCAGCCTTCTCCGCTGATCATCAGCCTTCTCCGCTGGTCATCAACCTTCTCCGCTGGTCATCAGCCTTCTCCGCTAATCATCAACCTTCTCCGCTGATCATCAACCTTCCCGGCTGCTCTCAGCAAACCTCTCCGCTATCCCCGCAAACCTCTCCGCTATCCCCGCAACCCTCTTCTTCACCTAGCTTGTGAGATCGAACAACCAGTTAACTAGACGGTGCCGTTTTCATGCATCAACAGTCTCTTTTGTTTTTAGCTTACCAACTTACCTAGTAAAAAGAGGTGAGTAAAGATCTGGATACCTGAGAGGTTCTCCCATTCTGTAGGCGGAAACCTTAAGTACAGTACACAGATTTGTTTTATGGCATTATGCCCCTTATTTCTACAAGAGCCCGAAGTGTGTGCAAAGATATGACATTTTAAGCATGAAAGAAAAGATGTTGAGACCATCTTCAGATTTCTTTGTGGACTTTTGCTGGAAGATGAGGAACTAGCAGAAATTTTATTTAATTTTTTATTCAAAATATTGATTTTTCTATATTTATTACTCTCACCGACGATAAGGGTTACTGCCGGGCGATAGTTTCCAGAGCTATATCTTAGCCTGAATTTAGCACTATCATGACATTGGTTTGCCAAAATAATATCAAGGACTTTTGGCCAACTCTGAATTTTTTAATAGCCATATTTAGGTCATGAGTTCGAGCTTTTAATACGTTTTTTCGGTCACTAGCATGACACAGTGGTCTGCAAATATTTACTTCCCATTTCCTATCTGAGAAAGAGAAGATTTTAATTTTTCTTTCTAATTCCCTCCTTTCATTAGTGAGAGATTCGATATCAGAGTGGATCTTAAAAAGAGTTTCTTCAAGTTCTTAAATCTTGCGAAGGAGTGATTGCACTCTTCGCAAGAAATCTTTTCATTCCCTAATACTTTTATTTCTTTAGATAAATTTCTATTTTCTTTTAGCAAAAGTTTATTTTTATTTTTTAAAATATCAAGATCTTTTTAATTTTTCTCTTGCATGTTCTTAGGCATTCGTTATATAGATCAACATAAGAGGAAGGAGGTACTTCAACGTCGCTTGGGATACTGCTTTCATCGCTGGTTGGAGATTTATGCTTCTCCATAAGGCACATATTTGCCTCCTCACTATCGCTTGTTGCGTTTGACTCCGCCGATGAAGTATGTTTCTTCTTCTTGTCCTTCCGTCGTTGCCTTCTTTCTTTTTCATCTTTTAATTTCGGACATTTTTTTAACCTTCCCTGGCTTCCAACATTAGTAGCACTGCAGTGGTGGCCGCTACTCGTCGTCACTTGCTTTGCCTTTCTTTGACCACGATGTTGGGTTTTCCTTAAGAGGTTACACATCTCATGTGCGCAGCGAAATAGATTATTAGAAAACCCTAAACAGTAATGGGATCTTGCGATAACCATAAATCAATAAGTAAAACACGACATCATATTGCAAAGTTACTTGAGTGGGATCGAGATAAAGTCAATCAAGATGCTCCAAAAGGCTTTGCTGAAAACCAGATTCGATATCCAAATGCCCCTTCACTGGTCTGTGGCATAATCGGCACCGGCGGCTTTTTGAGTTAACACAGAATGGATCTGCGACTCTACAGTAGCCCACACGAACGGTGGAGAACCCCACGATCTTATCCAACAAGATCTGAGTTAGAGAAGGAATACCCTCAACATCTCCACGAATTGTTAGATCTGTTCCAGAAGAGGCGGCGACGGTGGCGACAGCCAGATATATGTCTCGCAGAAGGAGAGCGACGGATTCTAGGCTTCGAGAAAACCTTTTTCCCCAATCCCCGTAAAAGCTTATTGTCTCTTCAAGACCTAGAAAGTTGTTTATTTATACCCAATGATATAAGACAACCACGCACCTCTGCTATCGTCGGAGTAAGCACAGAATGCCATTGTGTTGATTCGACGATATTCAAAATATCGTCTTATCATCACGACGATATCGTCTTGTCAACTCGATATTGTCTTGTCAACACTACACGAAGCTATGTCTTGTCAGCATGACGATTTCTTCTTATCAACACGACGATATCGTCTTGTCAACACGACGATATTCATAATATTGTCTTGTTCATTCAGACAAGAACGATCCATTGAACATCGTCTTGACTACTCGACGATTTTCACAATATCGGCTTGTTGTCTCGACGACATACCATCCGATAAACCCAACTCACATGAGTTATAGGATTGGTTCTTCACTCATATCTAATATGAGTAAGGTCAACACAATCATTCTTCCAACTTCTCCGGATGTTTTTATGGCTCATATCGCGTTGGCAGTGAGACTAACTGTTTGACTACTTCCAGATCACCCTGGAAACTCCAACACATGATCCCTTCTTGCTTGCATCTTTGGTGATGTATTTTCGGAAGGTGTTTCTCCTTTTCGGATTTTTCGTGAACTTTTTGAAGTTCTTCGCCAAGAGAATTTCTTCATCATCCTCGTCATCGTCGTCGACCTATTTCTTTGATTTCATCTCCAATGCTTTCTTTCTTTCTCCGCTCCGTGTTGTACTCTTCATGTTAGTTCTTGAGTTTCGCCTCATGGGTTTTAAGATTCTCAATGAGGTTCTCAATTTAGAGCCTCTTTAGATCATTGATTCAGAGATAACCGTCACCTTCGGGTTGAAACATGATGAGAGAGATCTTAGTATCTTTCTCATTAGGATGATGAACGACAACCGTCACCTTAGGGTCTCTCATGATCATAAGACTCCTCAGATTACTTTTATTAGGTTAGATGGAACCAATTATCTTTCGTGGGCTCGTTCCGTCACTTTGGCTCTCAAGAGACGCCGTTTGTTTGGCTACCTCAGTGGTACTACCAGGGCGCCCTCGCCTACTTCTCCTGATTGGCCACAATGGTATTCCGAGAACTCTTTGGTTATGTCTTGGCTCGCCAACTCCATGCAGGAGTCTATTGCCTGCAATTTTCTTTTCCTGGGCACTGCAACCGATATTTGGAAGCGTGTCGAGATTACTTTTTCATGTCGGGGCAATGCGGCTCAGATCTTACAGTTGTGGCAGCGTATTTTTCTTTTACGTCAAGGAGATCGCTCTCCTACTACCTACTATTTGGAGTTTACCCATCTTTATCAAGAGTATGATCAATTTGACTCGCTTAATCTTATCTCCCCTGAGGATGAGGTACTGGTTCGTGCCCGGGAGGAACACAACTGGATCTTCGAATTTCTTCATGGTCTCCATTGCGATCTTGATCCTATCAGTGTTCAGATTCTTGGCCGCTCTCCTCTACCTTCCTTACCTGAGGTGTATAGTTTGGTTCAGCAAGAATATGATCGTCGGCATATTCGCCTACCGGACACTGTTACTGAGGACTCTGCTCTTGCTGCTCGGTTTAGTCTCGTAGGCCGCTCTTTCCGTGACACTAGGGCCAAGCCTGTGGACAAGGACCAAGTAACATGTGATTATTGTGGGAAAGACCGCAATAATCGGGACACTTGCTTTAAGCTTTATGACTTTCCCTCTTCTCGTGGTGGTCCTGCTCCTCGTGGAGGTCGTGGCTCTAGTCGCAGTTCGAGTCGACCTTCTCCCTCTCGCTCGGCTCATCTCTCCGATGTCGGTGATGATCCTGCTCCTTATAATGGACCTGCTGTCGCTTCTGCTGAGGAGATTCTCGCCTTTTTCCGCTTCATGCTTGGCTATTCCTCCGAGTCTGCTAGCTCCTCTTATGCCCATCAGGGAGTTCCTGGTGCTCATTCCGCCACCTCCTGCTCTTCTTTCCAATGGATCCTTGATTCTGGTGCCACCGACCACATGACAGGCTCTGCCACAGGTTTTGTATCTTATACTTCTTTGTTTGGTCGGGACAAAGTGAGCATTGCTGATTGATCCCTGTCTCCCATTACTGGGAAAGGGTCCATTCCTTTCTCTCACTTCGGTGCTCCATGTGCCTAAGTTTACCTGTAATCTGCTTTCCATTAGTCACCTCTCTAATTCTATGAATTGCTCTGTAACATTTTTTCCCATCTCGTGTGTTTTTATGAACCTGAAGACGGGGAAGATGATTGGATCTGGTAGACTGCGGGATGACCTCTACCTGTTTGACCCTTCCAGCTCCGTCAATGCTCCGTGGGCTCTTTTTGCTGCCCAGATCTCTCTAGACTCCTGGTACTGTTTCCTTGGCTATCCATCTCCTTTTACTATGCTTTTTTTATTTCCACATTTGTCAAATGAATCTTTGAAAGCTCTTAAATGTGATGTGTGTGCTCTTGGTAAATACCATCGTGCTTCTTTTATTCATGTATCTATTCTTAGTGCTACTCCTTTTGCTATGGTTCATACTGATGTTTGAGGCCCCTGCCCTATCGACTCTATTTTTTATTTTCATTTGTTTGTTACCTTTATCGATTATTTCTCTTGTTGTACGTGAGTCTACTTGATGTAAAATAAAAATGAAGTTTTTCCTTTATTTCAATAGTTTCATAAAATAGTGGCTACTCATTTTAATGACACTATCAATGTTTTGCGGAATGTTAATGGTCGGGAGTATGTTGACTCTTCATTTGTGCGTTATCTTAGTGATTACGACATTATATATCAAACATCTTGTGTCTCTACCCGGCTCAGAATAGGGTCGCCGAGCGCAAGAATCGTCATCTTTTAGAGGACATTCGCTATCTCCTCCTGAAGATGCATCTCTCTAAGTATTTTTGGGGTGATGCGGTTCTTACTACGACATATCTTATTAATCGGTTGCTGACTCGTGTCCTGGGCCACAAATCACCCCTTCAAACCCTTTTTGTCTCTCCCTCATCTCTTCTACCTCGGATCTTTGGATGTGCGTGTTTTGTCCATGTCCATCCCACGTCCAAATTTGATCTTCGTGCCCTCAAGTGTATGTTGATTGGGTATTCTCCAACCCAGAAAGGATATAAATGCTTTCATCCAGCTTCCAAAAAGATCTTTGTTACAATGGATGTCACCTTTCAGGAGTCCGAGTCCTACTACGGGTCCACTCTGCAGGGGGAGTCCTCACTTCATGGGGAGTTTCACCCAATGGAAGTGAGTTCTCTTCCTCCTCATATTCCTCCTACTGTAACTATTCCCACTTCTACCTCTCCTCTTGTGACCGCTGCTATGCCTACTCCTGTGTCCTCTCCTGTGACAGCGCCTCCTTTACAAGTGTATACTCGACGAAAAAGGGGTCCAGGTACTTCGACATCTCTCAGGCTACCTGGTCCAACATCGGATCCTTCTTTAGGCTCTCAAGGTATTTCTACCCAACATCTGATGTCCCACTTTGTGTTCTACAGCTCATTATTTCCTTCACATAAGTTCTTTATTGCCTATCTCCTCTATTTTAATCCCCTCAACTTGGCAGATTGATATTGCTCACCCAAAGTTGCGGGATGTTATGCGTAAGGAGATACTGGCCCTGGAAAAGAATTGCACTTGGGACTTGGTCCCCTTACCACCTGACAAGACTGTGGTTGGATGTAAAGGGATGTTCTCCGTCAAGTAGAACTTTGAAGGTGTTGTTGAGCGGTATAAGGCTCGGTAGGTGGCTAGGGGCTACACCCAGACCATGGTGATTGACTACCAAGAAACATTTGTTGTTGTGGTGATGATGAATTCTATAACGGTCCGTTCGGCTCCCCGCAGAATTGGAATCCTGGAATTGGAATTCAGACAATTCCAAAATCGGTGGGAATTGGAATTGACAGAATTCCAATTTTGTTGTTTGACTGCTGTGCAGAATAGGGCATCATGTATTGAAATTGGACAATTTCTCTGTTCAAATGCAGAATGGAATTCAAATCTGAAATTGAATTTAACAGAGTAAAAAAACTAATATAGAATATTATATGGAATCTCTGAAGCACTTAATCTAAAATCCTAAGGGATAGAATAAAGTCCAGACACAGGGAAAAGTTCATACACATACAGTTCACATACAAACATTCCACAAGATTCATGGAAATATAAACAATCGACAAACAAACAATCCACATAAAATACCAATTGAACTGCGTGCGTAGCCACTCCAGCTTGAGATTCTCCGGTATAGTCATGAATACCCCAAACTTAGTGGTATCGCGATAAAGTACATCCATGGCCTTGAGTAATTCACACCTCTCCAGGCTCTGTAGATTTCCAAGGGCATCATATATGGCTTGAGCATGTGCCATAGACGTATCTGCAACAATAGTGCGTCTCTCAAGAAATGACCTATCCATGCTAGTTGCAACACTGGATATAGCTTCTATCAATACATCTATCCCAACAGATTTCTTCTTCTTTTTGAGGCTTCCTACCCCTCTCAATCCAGCATGATCTCCTAGAGTGACGCTTTCTTCCATGAAGGACTCCCCGTCTTTCTCTATTATGTTCTCTATAACTTCCAGTGGCTTTATCGTTACCACATAACACTCTCAAATTAGACCAGTTCATAATAACTTTGTCTTTGTAATTTTTCACCGTCGGATGAGCTTATACATTTGCACAAATAAATAATTGACAACACTAGAACAATGTTTACTGTACAAATCTAGAATGTTGGTTATTTTTACGTAGTTTGCCCAGACCTCATCACTATCAACCTTAACCATATGCAGTTCCCAGTCCCATCCAAAGCCACTTGTATCTAGCATAGCACTTACATCGTGATTGTATTTGTTCCAAGTTTTTAGGGTGATGTGATCTTTTCTTTGCTAACATCCACATTGCAATTCTCTTTCAACGCCGATACGTCTTTGGTAAAGGCTTTAGGTTTCCATCCATTGGGTGTTTTGTGACACATGTTATGTTGTTCGAGGAACACATTTGATAGAGTTGTATCTATTTGAATAGTCCAATGTATGTATGACCGTTCGCTCTTAGTTGTAGAATTTTCGATTGATTTCTCCATGTTATAATTAACATTAAAAATAAACAATAAACATAAGCTAAACATTGAACATTAAACATAAGCTAAATATTGAATATTCAACATTAAACATTAGCTAAAGATAAACAATAATCATAAGAAACAGTACATAAAAAATTAAACAATAAACATTAAGCATAGATACTTATTGTTCAACAGTACATTAAATTGTTGAACCAATTAAACATTAAATATTAAGTATTACATTACACATTCAATAGGACATTAAGCAATAAACATATATAGTTGTAGCTCTGACTTCATAAATTACATAAGTTCTCTACGAGTATTGGAACATCACTCTCCGATCTCCTCTCGACAAACAAGTTGTGTAAAATGCCGCGTGCATTAATAATTTGTACCTGTAAATTTGCATTTGTTAACACCACCCCATATGAATATATTAGATGGCATGTAATTTTAAAAATACCTGTACTTTAATGTCAAAAAATGATGATTGTCTCAGTATTTCCCATTGTTTCTTTAGCAAGCCAAAAGTCCTCTCTATTACATTTCTTTCTCGAGCATGACGCATATTAAATAACTCTATAATTTGTGTGGTTATTACCCTGCCTCAACCACTCCTTAAGACGATATCGTATCGAATGATAAGGAGCTAGAAAACGAGGACCATTTGTATAGCATCAACAAGATAGTATTTATCTACACGTATGTTAATTTATAAACAAATAATAGCATGGTTAGCATAACATGAAAAAAATTGCGATTGTTAATTTACCAACTGGTACACTGAATCATTCTGGCCTCTCAAAAGCATCCCACAAAACTCTAGAATCTAAAGAGAAACATTCCCAACCAGGCAGTACATATAAAAACTTCTTGTTGTTATCAACACCGAGAACATTAGTCGTGATGTCTTCTTACGATTTCTAAATCTACCCTTATCTTTTGTTGGCACTGTAACTTTAATATGGGTTCCATCTAGTGCACCGATGCAATTCTCAAACCATCTCCAAATGGATTCTTGTCTGGACCCAGACAACTTAATTTAATTCTTGCCTATGTGTAGAATAGCTCTTAGCGCTAGACCAAGATGTCTACTGATAGTGTCTGTGGACATTAAATAAGTAATACCCCCATCCTGAAATTTGCGGTTGTGTGCCAAGATGTATAAAAATAGCGCCATGGATTCTTTAACCGAAATATATAAACCTTCGTGAAGTAAATTCGTTGCGCGTATGATATCACACAACTCTCCCACTGAAACAATTGACGTTAGGTCCATTATAAATGCGATCTAATAAAACAGATTGTAATGCGTTATTAGATGCATTGTGTGTTGGTTCTTTGGGAATAGTCTGTATTGTTGTTGCAGTTGCAGCAAGCGTTGTCAAGACGGTACATTTAATAATTACTTCAAATTCATATTAATTTGAGTCTAATTCAGTTTCATCCTTCTAAAAACAAACGAATACAACTGTGTAAATAACCAAATGTGTGAAATTAGCAAGCAAAACACATTACTATAAACAAAACATCCTACATCTCATGTTAAGCTTGACATCTAGACATGGGCTGTTCAAAATGATCATGGTTAACAATAATGAGCTGATAATGCAGACATAAACATCTATACCAGGGAACATCTATACAATGTATGTTCAATAATGAGCTGTTAATGAAGACGCACACCACACTTAAATCACACACTCACAGTAAGATTAAACCCTTTAATAGCAGCCCTAAGACCTGAAATTTCAGCCCTCAAAACACAATAAAACCCAAGGAAATTATAACACACACACACATCATCCCTTAGAACTCAATAAAACCCATAAAGACTGAACAAAAATAATAAGGATTTATATCCAGTAAAGGATTGACCAGGGGAAAACTATATTTAGCAAATGTAATCAATTAAAGCCTTAAAATGCAAAACAGCAGAAGCTAAGGTAACCTAACAGTAACAGATGATTTTTGGTAAATTACCGATCTATGGATCTATGGAAAACTATATCCAGCAAATGTATCCATAGATCTGTAGATCTGCCGAGAAAAGTAAGATCTATAGTTCTATGGATCTTTGGATCTAACCTAACAGCAAGCGGCGAAAAATTTCCCCCGCAAGATCGATCGGCGAGAAAACAACATAACCAAAAGCAGATGATGGAGAAAAGGAAGAAGATGAGGAAGAAAGAGGGAGATCTTACCTTCGGCGAGATCGATCTGTGAGATTGGAGCGGCCAAAAGATTTCGTCGAGCGGGGAAGTCGCGGTGCCTGGCTTGCGTAAGAGAGCAAGAGTGATATCCGGAGAATAACCGAGCGGCACCCTAAGAATTTGACAACACCTAAAAAAAAAAATCGTCGAATTAGGCGTAATTCCAATTTTGCGGCAATTCTCTCTTGCCGAACAGCAGAAATGAATTCCGCTTTCTCAATTCCTTGTTTGAATTCTAATTCTGTGGGGCTGAACAGAGCATAAGAGTCTTGCTCTCATGTGTTGCCTACAAAGGGTGTCCTCTAACTCAATTGGATGTGAAAAATGTGTTTCTTCACGGGGACCTGGAAAAAGAAATCTAGATGTCGTTACCGCCTGGTCTTACCCTGGCAGGATCTGGGGGAAACGTATGCAGGTTGAAGAAAGCCTTATATGGTCTAAAAAAATCTCCTCGGGCCTGGTTTAAGAGATTTCATAGAGCTATAGTCGTATTTGGATATTCACAAAGCAATGTTGATCACACTTTATTTGTAAGGCACAAGCCTGAGAGGCTCAGTGCACTTATTGTTTATGTAGGTGATATTATTTTCGCGAGTTATACTGAAGAAATCCAATCTCTGAAACTGAGACTGGCAAAGGAGTTTGAAGTAAAGGACCTAGGAAATCTCAGATACTTCCTTGGAATTAGGTCGCTCAATTGAAGCATGGTATATTCATATCACAGAGGAAGTATACCCTTGACTTGCTTCAGTTGTGTGTGTTGAGTGGGAGCAGACCTGCTGACACCCCAATTGAAGTCAACCACAAATTTTGTAGAGATGATAGTGAAGCGATTGTTGATATTGCTGGATTTCAAAGCCTAGTCAGCCGCCTTATTTATTTATCACATACTCATCCAGATATTTCATATGTTGTGGGTGCACGTCACTTAAAAGCGGCCTATCGTATCCTTCGGTATCCCAAGTCCTCTCCTGGAAGGGATATCCTGTTCTCTCCTGACAAAGAATTGACTGTTGATGTCTATACAGATGCAGACTGGGCCGGTTCAGTTGATGACAGGAGGTCCACTTCTTGTTATTGCTCTTTGGTTGGGTGTAATTTGGTAACATGGAGGGAAATTTGACAACTTGTGGTTGCCATGTCAAGTGCAGAGGCAGAGTTTAGAGCTATGGTGCATGAAATCTGCGATGGACTGTAGATTATATCTTTTTTGAGCTATCTTGACATGAAAAACAAAAATCCCGTGAGACTTTACTGCGATAGCAAAGCAGCCATTTGCATAGCTCACAATCCCGTCTAACATGATCGCACAAAGCATGTAGAGGTTGATCGCCACTTCATCAAAGAGAATATAGAAAGAGGAGTTGTGAGCACACCATTTGTTCTTTCAGATCAACAGCTCGTGGATGTTCTCACCAAGGGGCTAAGTCAGGTTGCGTTCGAAAAGATTATGTGCAAGTTGGGCATGCAAAACATCACAAGCCCAACTTGAGGGGGAGTGTTAGAATTACTTTTTATATTTTCATTGTCTTTCCTTTTTTACCCTTGTTGTATTCCCCTCATTTATATAGGAAGGAGTCTCCTCTTTAATGTAATTGAGATTATTTTTCACGGGCTCAACACATAACTTTAGCATTATTTTTTCCACTCAATTTATCATTACTGTCCTATTTATTTTTAGGTTTCTCAATAGTTTCTCCTCCAACTACAATTGTAGGAGGAGAGTTGTGTTGTTATTCTCAAACCAAGTGATGCATAATGCATATTCCAACAGGATTCGTGTCCATTCCCTCCGTTGATTTGATCTCAATAATAGATATTGGAGCATATCTTGCAAAAACATGGTGAGTCTCGAGAACAATATACACACACATACTTTTTTTTAAGCTCCCATAGTCATCTATCATGAGTTGCAATTATGAGAGAGATATACACACAACATACATATACTAAAACCATTGAACTGAAGGAAGAAACCCTAAAATTTGGGCTCTAAAAAGCCTCTAACAGCAATAAGAAATCAAGAAATAGTAAGGAACTGAAATCTTCCAGCAAAACAGCCAGCCCCAGGGCCAAAACCCAAAGAAACCAACAACTCAAAATCAGCAAAGCAGTGTACAGCCAAAACCAAGGAAAGAGAAGAAGCAGAGGATCTGGGAGAGGAAGAAAAGCTCGGGCTTGATGCAGAAAAAACAGGATGAGATAAATCTTGTCATTATCAATACTTAAATCCGAAAGAATCTTCCAATTCCTAGGAATTCTTCAAAGAAATACATCCATTCCCCCAAATCCTTACCCTGGGAGAAAATTGAAATGATAAGATTAAGCCAACTACATTTCCTCTAAGGGTAACCCTAGGATGAGATTAAGCCAACTACTTGGCTTAGCTCCCAACTCTTAATTAAATTTGTTCATTAAAACATGACACAATTAAATGTCTAGACTACACTTGAGTCATTATTGATACATAGAGACGTGTATGAGTGCTAATCAAAACAATGATCATAACATTCATGAGCTTCTTAATCGTTTATATTTTCTTCAGTTAAAGTCTTCTTTTAAAATAATCATCCATATGTCCGTCCTACACTATTACTATATCAAGCATAACCTTCTGGAATGGAAAAGCATCATAAACATATATAAAAACATGATTGAATTTAAATATTTTCATGTATACATCTTTGAGTAATATACTTCAACTTGTGGTAATTACCACTGTCTTTACGTCTATGTAACTATGTAACGTTGATGTTCACTCGTGCACTTGTCATATTCTTCTGTAATGAATTAAATTCAATACAACATGTATGAAGTGTAACTACCAATTGTAGAGAAGTACACGAGTAATGCAGGAAAATTAGTCAACCAACTATATGCTTCTTCAGTATGTAAATACAAGTATGAGTACAAATATATAGGAAGAGAAGAGGAAGAAGAATCCCAAATCCAAGATGTGAGATTAAAACAAATAGGAAGAAAATACACAAATGCGCCAAAACATGGGTCTTTACATTGTCTTTTCTAACACTCCCCCGCAAAATGGAGCGTACTAGTCGTAGGAACCCAGCTTGGACAAGAATTTATAAAATAGAGCACTTGATAGGGCCTTAGTGAGGATGTTAGCAACTTGGTCCGTAGCCAGAACATGTCTCAATTCCAGCTTCTTCATTTGAACTTCTTCCCGAACAAAATGACAGTCGACTTCAATGTGTTTTGTTCTTTCATAAAAGACCAGGTTCTTAGCTATGTGTATAGCAGCTTGACTGTCACAGAGTAAAGTAGCTGGTGTGGAAAGTTTTACTCTCATATCACGTAAGAGACTTTCAAGCCATATAAGCTCGGATGTTGCAGATGCCATTGATCGGTATTCAGCTTCAGCTGAAGATCGAGCAAACACAACTTGTTTTTTTACTGTACCAGGTAACAAGGTCATCTCCAAAGTAGGTACAAAATCCGCTGGTAGAACGCCGATTGTTGAAACCGAGAACCGGCTTCCGTGAAGTTTGGACCATTGGGGAAGGGGCGGCCACACACTTACTTCTCCTAGTAAGCTTAACTGACTGAAGACTTAGAACTCAAAACTGACCTAAGGCTCCAGTACGGAGGTCCCACCACACACCCGAAAGATCTTAGAGCGCTTCCCCTCTTTAGCCAGTGCTGAGCTAAGGGCACCTCAGAAAGCGCATGAAGATCTGGGAATGAGAAAGCTGGAAAGTTTGCCTTCTGAGGTACCCCCTTGGGTCTATTTATAGATTTTTAGGTCTGGCCTGCAAATAGCGCAACTACGCTGTTCTAAACGGTTATATGCAGCCCAAGAGTGGTCTGTCAACATCGAAACTCCACAGTCTAGTGAGGATATTGGCAGACCTGATCACATTTGGTAGACCAAATCATATTTACCATAGGATATTTGCACCCCACTCATGTGGGGGGGGGGGGGAATCGGGACCAACTCACCAATCAATTGGGCGGATGCGGCCCGGCTGTCGCAGCTCGCCTCTCTCTTTAGGAGAGCGCGAGCCGGGCTCCTGCGACTCGCCTGCCCCTTACACGGAGGCGGGCCGACGGTCTTGGTCTGGCAGCCACTCAGGCAAACGCGGGCTGGCGAGCCCTTTCGTGCGGTTCGCCCGCCTGCGTGGCGGAGGCGCGCGAGTTGCCCCCTAGGCTCGCCCGCCTATCGAGCTGATGCGAGACGGCTGTCCCGGCTTGCTCGCCTGCCTGGCAGATATGGGCCGGGTGGGATTGAGGGTCTCTCTTCTGCCTTGCTGGACCCACTCAGCAAACACTGGGTTGTACACAATCCCCTCTCTTTTTGAGTTTTTGCAAAGCTCAGAAAGATTCATCCAACCCCACGTGTTCGGTGAGTGCCTGCTGAGCTGAAATATTTTGGTGGGTCCCACCTTCGTGCTATATATACACCACCAGGCTCAAAGGAATTCCCTGACCTTCTGCTTCTCTTTTTTCTTCGCGAAATACTGTAGCTGAGTGATGCTTATATCAGAAGAGATGCGTGCTCACCTGGCGGCCGCGAGGGAGGGCACACAGGCGCAGTTCATCGATGCCGCTCTCTGCCTGGCTCGAGGGTCGCTCAATCCTGCCTTCAGGGCAAAGAAAGAAAAGATGATCAGGCGGTCTCCCCCGAATGGCGCCCCTGCGTCCAGCCCGACGACCGGTGCCGAGGCCATCTATGAGGTACGCGGGCTGGTTGCCTGATTTCATTGTTACTCCGATTTTGATTTCTCCTTTTTCGTAGGAGGTGCCTCGTGAGGATGGAGGCCGGAGAATAGAATCGAGGCACTCTTCCCCGCATGTATCCGAGCGGGTTGCCAGCCCCTCGCCTACGGGACCCTCCCTTCCCGCGGTCCTGACCTTTCCTCCTACGACCACTGGTGAGTTCTCGACTTCTTTCCCGCTTTCTTGTTTGCTCACACCTTATGTGATTCTTTGTCACTGCTGCTTTTACCCCAGGGGTTGCCGACCAGCCTCCGCTAGTTCCGCGATCGCCGACCTGCCCTGGGTTTGGCAAATCCTTCGTGACTCTGGAAGGCGAGCTCTTCCAGGGTCAGCCAAGTACTTTTCGCTCATATACCAGTGCGGGGGACGTGCCGACCCCTGGTGAGTTTACGCGTTCGCTCGCTTATGACCGTCCGCCTGCCTTTTCTGACCTTTCCTGTTTCTGCAGGCTTCAATGCGATCTCATCCTCCGATGTTGACATCAGTGAAGGGTATGGGCGACCCTCAGGATACCGAGGAGATGAAGAGGCGGATGACCCGGCTGTTCCAGAAGCACTCCCTGATGTTGCAGGAGGTTTGCGACAAGGTGAATGAGGACAAGGCGAAGGCGGAGGAGCGGTTCGCAGTCCTGGAGGGCGTGCGACGCCCAGAAGACGGCGACAGAACGACTTCACCAGGGGCACATCTCATACGGGCAGAGGAGAGACTCAAGCACGCCATGGAACAGGTCAACCTGGCCCAGCAGGAACTACTGGCGGTTCTCGAGTATTTTTACCGTCGCCTACCGCCCTGTTCTGGGGTGCGAGGGAGGGGTAGGTGGAAGTGGATTCAATACTGAACCACCCACCACTTCCTCGTTCTCGACCTGCAGGCCTGGGTCGCACCTATTTCTGGATCAGCTTGCATGGACCCGTCGTGAACTGTTATTTATCTTTTCTTTGTTAGTGTTTGGAACTGCTCGCCCGTTCACGAGCCTATGCTTGTATATTAATTCTTTTTCGTCTGTTGCTTGTTACTGCTTAGCTTTTCTTAGGCGAATGCGGGCGAGCTTCCTTGCTCGCCTATCCCCTTCTTAGGCGGGTGCGAGACAGCTTGGCTCGCTTGCCTCTCTGGTGGACGCGAGCCAGCGTGGCTTGCTCGCCCATTGGGCGGACACGGGCCAGCCTGGCTCGCTCACTCCTTCTCCCGCTGCCGCATAGTTTTCGTAGGGCTGCGGCGAGTAGGCGGGAACTAGTGGCGGGCTCGAATGTCGAAGCATCAGGGCACATTTTGCTATCCGCACATTTCCCGCCGATGGAACGTTTTCCCGCCCTTTTCTTTTTCTATAAATAGCCCACGACCCTTCATCCCACCTACCGCATTTAAACCCTTATGCGTCTTCTTCATTCCTGCGTCTGATTCTCAGCTCACCCCTTTCCACGAGAACTCCAGCGTCTCGCCCGCCTTAATGGATTGCGAGATGGGAGGAAGTGGTGGCGATACCGAAGGGAGAAGCAAATGCGCGTGGTTCTTCTCCTACTATCCCTTCTTCTCTGCCACCCTCAGCTAGAGTGAGCTCGTCTCGGTGGTTGCCAAATTCGTCCCGCCTGGGTTTGAGGCGAGGTGACCAGGGGAGGAGGAGAAGATCAACGATCTCTCCGACGTGGAGCTCGCCATCCCCATCGCCCACTTCGATGCGGGCCTCCGGCTTCTCTTATGGCCCGAGGTCCAGCAGATACTGAAGTACTTTGGGGTCATCCTCGGCTAGTGGGCCCCCAACTCGGTATCCGTCGTGGTCGCGTTCGCCTGCTTCTTGAGGGAAGAGCGGATCGAGTTCAGCCTTGCGGTCTTCCGCAAGCTGTTCTCCTTAAGGGCTAACAAGGATGTCACCGCCTACTTCTCCATCAATCACGTGAAGGTGCGGGAGACAGTAAACAAGAGCCACAACAGGCTAAGGAAATTCGTGTTCGTCAGGGGAGACTTCGGCAATGTCCCGTTCTTGCCCGTCCAGCTCAGTGAGGCGAGCTACCGCCCTCCTAGCGTGGGGGGCCACGAAGCCGAACTCTGCGGGTTCTTCCAGGGGAAGAACTTCGAGGTCGCGTTCCTCCGAAGGAACGTCGATTCCCTCGTTCCCGTCCCGCCTGGGGGAGGTAGGCTACTCGCATTCGATCCCTTCTTAACTTGCTTTTTTTGTTGTTCTAACTCTGTTGCTGTAGGTGAGCGAGATCTCCCCCTGCACCCCCCTTATGAGAGCGCGCGAGTCGCCCCCGACGAGCTCGCTCATGCCGAGGCGGCTGCTGTCGCACATCGCGAGGTCTCGACCCTCGCCTCCCAGAAGCGGGTTACTCGCGGTCAGCCCCCTCCGCCACCTCCATACAAGAAGCCAAGGACCACCAGCGGCGATCCTCCCTCATCCCGGGAGAAGGGCAAGGCTCCCGTGGGCCAACAACCTGAGAAGGCCGCCACCTCGGGGGCTTCCATCGGCGGGCCTTCTGGCGAGGCGGTCACCACCTCCAAGGCGCGAGAGCAGGTGTCCTCCGACAAGCCCGTGTCGAGGGGGGCACCTCAACTTTGGCTACGACGAGCGGCACCTGGACGAACTCGGCAAGCCCTTCCTGCAGTGGGACAAAGAGGAGAACTGGGCCTCCATCTCGACCCTGCTGCCGAGCTGGTTGGAGCAGGATTCCATCAGCGGGGAGGCCTTTGCCTTCTCCTTCGGCCTCTACGCGCGGGAGGACGCCGCGGTCTTCGACGAGGAGGCCACGCGAGCCCTTGTGCACGAGAGCGCGCGGGCCCAGCTTCGTGGCCTGGAGCTGGCTCATATGGTGTGCCGCCGATGCACACAGATGGAGCGGAACTCCGGCTCGCTCCAGAAGCAGGCCGACGACAAGGAAGAGGCCCACCGCCTCGCGCTTGAGGAGGTGGAGCTGCACAAGAAGCGAGCGAACGCATTCGACGCCACTCTCGCTAGGTACCTGGGGGGGGGGGGTGGTAAGTCCCGAAACTTTAAAACAAGATTCCTCTTTTTTATATTTTCCTTGCCATAATGTTTTTCTTCTCGCAGGATGCGTCGACGGCAGAGCGCCTCGGCTTCTGAATCACCACTCTGGAAAAAGAGAATGAGGAGCTGAGGAAGCGGGTAAGCGAGCTGGAGTCCGCGGCTCTCTCGCTGCCCCTAGCAGCAGCGGCAAGCTCGTCCAGCACTCCGAGTACGAGCTAGAGGAGATGATGCAGAAGAATGCTGCCAAGGCCGCGAAGTTCACGCTCCAGACTATGCAGCGGGCCGGCCGAGCGAAGGCGCGGGACTCTCGGTAAGCGACGTGGTCTCGGAACTGTTCCTTCCGGTCTCGAAGCCGGGGGACGAGTCCTTCTGACCCCTTTGGGAGAGCTCGCCGCCCAGAGCTCGCCTTGAAGGACCCGCACGTTGCATTCTTTCTTTCTCTCTTTTTTGCAATGTGTTTCTTTTTTCTTATCGCTCGACTTGTACATGCGGGCCGCGCCCATACCCTGTAATATTTTGACAATTAATGTATGTGCCCTTTTTTTTTCCTAAAATGGTCTCAATTGTTGTTTCTTCTCTTTTCGCACTCGCGACCTGGTTTAGCCTTCTCGCTCGCCGCTTCTGGACCCACAACTCGCTAGTGAGGTTCACGACTCTTAAGGACTTAGCTTAGGAAATCAATAAGACTTTAGGTAGTCGGCCCGCGAGCGGCGATCCGCCATCTTCATTCAGAGAGCTTCCCCGCGGCGCTCGCGAGACTTAGGTCTAGGCGTCTTTCGGCCCGCACCTTGAGTGTTAATCCTGCGCGAACCGGGTCTAATTTGGCGCGATCTGAAGGCTCGCGAGCGCCTCACACGGTTGACCCTCGGAACTTGGGTCGCCTTGCTTATACTGGAGATGTTTGTCGAGCGGGAGCGGCGAGACCTAGCCCGCCAGGAGGGGCGAGACCCATCTCCCGAGAGGGCTATGCGGGACCCATCTCGCCATGAGGGCTACGCCGAAAGGGCCATGCCGAGCTGTGCCGAGAGGGTTATATTCTCAAAACGTTGTTTCTTGGAGCTACTCCTCGAAGCTTTCAATGCCCACCGAGGGCCCAACTGTCTAATCAGCTAGATGCGAGCATGACAATGGGAGATGTGCACCAACTGCACTCTTCTTGACCAATCAGCTAATAGGAGCCTGACGGCGGGTGTTGAGCATCAACCGGGATTTTCTTTTGGCCAACCACAGAGCGCTACCACCGACCCAATCAGCTAGTAGGAGCCTGACGGCTGGTGTTGAGCATCAACCGGACTTTCCTTTTATCCAACCACCGGGCGTTACCACCGGCCCAATCAGCTAGTAGGAGCCTGACGGCAGGTGTTGAGCCTCAACCGGACTTTCCTTTTGGCCAACCATCGGGCTCTACCACCGGCCCAATCAGCTAGTAGGAGCCTGATGGCGGGTGTTGAGCATCAACTGGACTTTCCTTTTGGCTAACCACCGGGCGCTACCACCATCCCAATCAGCTAGTAGTAGCCTGACGGCCGGTGTTGAGTATCAACCAGAATTTCCTTTTGGCCAACCACCGGTTGCTACCACCGGCCCAATCAGCTAGTAGGAGTCTGACAGCGGGTGTTGAACATCAACCAGACTTTCTTTTTGGCCAACCACTGGGCGCTACCACCGGCCCAATCATCTAGTAGGAGCCTGACGGCGTGCGTTGAGCATCAACAGGACTTTCCTTTTGGCCAACCACCCGGCGCTACCACCAGCCCAATCAGCTAGTAGGAGCCTGACGGCGGGTGTTGAGCATCGACCGGACTTTCCTTTTGGCCAGCCACCGGGCGCTACCACCGGCCCAATCAGCTAGTAGGAGCCTGACGGCGGGCGTTGAGCATCAACCGGACTTTCGTTTTGGCAAACCAACGGGCGCTACCACTGGTCCAATCAGCTAGTAGGAGCCTGACGACGGGCGTTGAGCATCGACCGAACTTTCCTTTTGGCCAGGCACCGGGCGCTACCACCGGCCCAATCAACTAGTAGGACCCTGACGGCGAGCGTTGAGCATCAACCGGACTTTCCTTTTGGCCAAACACCAGGCGCTACTACCGGCCCAATCAGTTAGCAGGAGCCTGATGGAGGGTGTTGAGCATCGACCGGACTTTCCTTTTGGCCAGCCACCGGGCGCTACCACCGGTCCAATCAGCTAGTAGGAGCCTGACGGTGGGTGGTGAGAATCAACCAGACTTTCCTTTTGGCCAGCCATCATCCATGTTCCCTCTGTTGAGCAAATAAACCATTAACGAGATGTTAGATTATAAAAGAAGATTGACTTATTACTTTCATGGGTAGAAGTGCTTTAAGTCATCGCCGTTCCAGGAATGACTGAGGGGTTCCACTTCCACATTCTGGAGATGGTAATCCCCCGACTTCAACACCTTTTTGATTACATAGGGACCCTCCCAAGTAGGATTCAACTTGCCGACGGCTGCCGACCTCCCGGCCGCATCGACCTTCTTCAAGATCAGATCTCCCCTTGTGAACTGCTTGATCCGGTCGTGCTTGTCGAAGTACTTGGCCATTCGCCGCTTGACCTCTTCCTATCGGACGGCCGACAAGTCGCGCACCTCCTCCACCAAATCTAGGGAGAACCGCAACTCGTCCTCTTTCTCAGCCCTCCACTCTTCTCTTTCTTCCTCTGCTTCCACTATCCGCGGTGTCCGGAACTTGAACTATATCGGGAGCACAGCTTCGCAACCGTGGGAGAGTTTGAAGGGGGTCTCCCCCATGGCCGTGTTGGGAGTGGTTCTCAGGGCCCAAAGATCTGAAGGGAGTTGCTCCACCCAGCTCCCCTTCAGATTTTCAACCTTCTTTTTTAACAAGTTCACAATGATCTTGTTCGGCGCCTCCACTTGCCCGTTACTTCTTGGGTGATGGACTGACGCGAACCTAAGATCATTCCCGAGCTGGCCACAGAAACGGATGAACTCTGACAAATTGTGGCTCATTGCCCGTGACAATGGCCTGAGGCAACCCGTGCCGACAAATAATTTCCCCGCACACAGTTCCGGATCACTTGGGAGCCCACCTTGGCTAGTGCTTTGAACTCCAACCACTTAAAAAAGTAATCGATCATGACTAGCAGGAACCTCCTCTGCCCACTGGCCTGGGGGATGAGCCCCACAAGATCCATTCCCCATATATCGAAGGGCCAGGGGGCAATGCCGCTTCTGAGCCTCTGGGTTGGTAGCAGATGGAGAGAGGCGAACAACTGGCACTTCTGACACTTCTTTGCGAACTTGCACTCGGTGGCATCCTGACCCAGTGTCGGCCAGAAGTACCCTTGTCTTACTATTCTTCCCTCTAGGGTCCTGCTCCCTGAGTGACTCCCGCACTCCCCAGAGTGAACTTCATCCAAGATCCTCCGGACCTCCTCTTCAGCCACGCAACGTGCTAGAAGCCCCGGGAGGGTCTTCCGATACAACTTCCCATTGCGCATCAGGTAGTGTGCTGACTTATACTTGAAGTGCTTCTTGTCCAGGCCTTCCGGGAACTCCCCTGTGGGCAAGAAGGTTGTGAAGGGATCCACCCAAGAGGGGCGCCGATCCACTTCCATCAGCTCACCCTCTTCAATGGAAGGGCGGAAGAGGTTGGTCAGGGTTCCCCCCGCACGGGGTCCGAATTTGGCTAGCTGATCCACTTGCTCATTTTCTTCCCACGACACGTGTTGGATGGAGAATGTTTGGAACATGCCGATGACTCCCTTCACCTTTGTCAGGTACAGCTGGAGGGTGGGCTCCCTTGCTTCGAACTCGTCGTTGATCTGGGAGTACACCACCAAGAAGTCGGCCATCGCTTGAGCCTTGATTGAGAGGCGAGGGACAAAAGAAATGCCGAAGTCGCTCAGCTCTACCGACCACTTTGCGAGCCTTCCAGAGTGCTCCACCTCCTCAAAGATGTTGCAAAGCGTGTGGTCGGTCACCACCCGGATAAAATGCGCCTGGAAGTACGGTCGGAGACTCCGGGCCGAGATGACCCGGGCGAAAGCCAGCTTCTCCAAGATAGGGTATCGAAGCTCTGCCTTCCACAGGACCCTACTCATATGGTAGATCGACAGCTGCTTCTTGCCCTCTTCCCGGAGTATTCCGCTGTTGTTGAACGAGTTCCATGCTTTACCTACGGGGGGACACGCCGGAGCTTACCGGACGTACTGACGGCTAGCCGCTTCCCTCTATTGGCCTGATATGTTTCGACAGGTCAAGGCCTTTGTGGCCTCCTGCCTCACCTGCCAGAAAGCCAAGTACGAGGCCATGTTTCCCGGTGACCTGTTTCAGCCCCTTCCGATTCCAGATCGCTTTTGGGATGACGTCGCCATGGATTTCATAATACGGCTACCCCGATCTCAGGGGTACGACAACATCCTGGTGGTAGTGGACCGGCTCTCGAAGTATACTCATTTTCTTCCCCTGTGCCATCCATACACGGCAGCCACAGTCGCCGACAGTTTCGTCCAGGGGGGCGTACGCCTCCATGGGTTTCCTCGGTCGATCGTTAGCGACCGCGATCCGCTCTTCCTTAGTACGTTCTGGACCACGCTGTTCCGCTTATAGGGCACCCGTCTCCGCATGAACATAGCCTACCACCCGCAGAGAGACGACCAATCAGAGGTCCTCAACCGGTGTTTGGAGACGTACCTCCGCTGCTTCGTGGGAGAGCAGCCTCACAGTTGGGCCAAGTGGCTCGGGTGGGCCGAATACTCGTACAATACCGCCTACCATCAGGTGGCCGACACCACCCCATTCGAGGCCGTTTACGGTTGCCCGCCTCCGTCGATCGTTCGCCCGCTTCCAGGGGAGTGCCAGGTGGAGAGCTTGGCCACCGCTCTCCGTGACAGAGATACCATCCTGGATCATTTGAAACACCACTTACGGCGGACCCAATAGAAGATGGTCTCCTTCGCCAACAAGAAACGCCGAGATCTCTCTTTTGAGGTTGGCGAGAGGGTGTTCGTCAAACTCCACCCCTACCGACAGATTTCGGTAGCCCGCCGGCCCTGCCCGAAACTGGCTCCTTGTTTCTTCGGGCCTTTTGAGGTCCTCGCCCGCATAGGGGCGGTCTCCTACCGTCTTCGCCTTCCAGCCGGGAACCGCATTCATCTGATCTTCCATGTCTCACAGCTACGTCCCGTTGTGGGCGACCACACTCCCACAGATCACATTCCGGCCGACGTCGACCTCGCAGGGGAGGCACCCTACTACCCCGCCTCAGTTGTCGATCAGAGATATTGCATCCCAGGAGACTGCACATCAGAGGAAGTCCTTGTGGCCTGGACCGGCCGGCCAGACTCGGACGCAACGTGGTTGCCCTGGGATGATTTCCGCCACCAGTTTCCCGATTTTTGCCTTGAGGATAAGACACATTTTCCAGATGGCGGCATTGTTACGGAGTTGCACGACGACGAGCCACCTTGGAAAGTTTACACGCGTCGGACGCGTATAGCGGATGGGACAACAATTCCCGCGGCGAATAATTAATTAATTTGTTACCGTATTTGCTTATGACGTTAATTTATTCCTTTGTTTGCGTGTGTCAATTTAAGTATTTCCGTACTTCCTATTTTAGAATATTTTCCTTTTATGTTCGCTCCTCGTCACTATAAGAGGACGTGTAAGCATTGTATTTTTTCATCCTGGAATAAAGTTGTGTTTTCCCTCTCCTCCTCTCTAACCCTAATTCTCTCTTTCCTTCTCTCCCCCTCTGTACCTTCCCTCCCTCTCCCGCTCTCCCTTTGACCGACCGGAGCCATCTCCTCCCGGGATCGTACCATGTTACCTTTGTAGAAACAACACTAGAACACATGTACAACAGCTGAAATCTATGCAGAGTTGGCAAATCATTATCATTTGATGATGCAAGAATGGATAATAGGATTTTAGAAATCCATTCCTCGATTTATTTATGGCTTCATTTTGTAATTTGATTTTTTTGACATCTATTTGAAAACATTTAGTATGTACCACAATGTCTTTCTGTTCATTTACTCTCTTCTCCATTCATAACTCCACTAATAAATACTTCTCTGCATTATATCTCCAGAAACCTACTACACTATGTATTCCCAGCTATTCTGCTTATCAGCTCTGCTACTATGTTACTGTTGAAGGGCCTTAAAGAGCAAGGGCGGTTGGGAAAATCTTTTGGTAAAGTAACTTTACGTGATCAACCACCCTCAAACACAATCCAGAAAATTGTAGCTCTTAGAGAAGCCATGTCTGATCTGGAAAATCATCTTCAGAATCTGAACATTTCACTTCTCAAGTTTAGGACAATTGTATTAGCCGGCCAACCAGAGGTATGTTGCAAAACAAGTCTTGTTGTCCTTGTTATTAAGACATCTTATTTTTTCTACCATGGTTACCATCTAATGTTATGTTTGCAAAAACATCACAAAGGGTTTTTGAAGGGTTGTTAGAGTAAAACTGCCTTTAGTTCGTTCTTTCTGTGAAAAATGAAGATGAGCCTTCAATACATAGAATAATAGTTTACTCTATTTTGTGATATGGAAATCTAATCTACGCTTTTTGCCAGAGTTTTTTGAAAAATTGGCAGGACTACTATGATTTGTTGTGAATCTTGATCAATATTATTGTGATAATGAAATCTTGACAACATTAAATCTGGTTTTTGTGACAAAATCTAGTAATCATGTTAGGATTATACGATAAATCCTATCTTTATTGTTAGGTGTAATACTATTATTAATCGGTGTTCGTAAAATAATTCAAAATACCTCCCTTTGCAAAATAATTGAAACTATTGTCTTCTTTTCAATAAAATGGTCAAAATATACAAAATTTATTCTTTATTGAATATACCAATGAGAACATTATGCAGGAGCTGATGAAAATCTGTAATGTCACTGGATGTACGTTCTTCAGGACTCGATCCAGATTGACCTACTATATCGTTGAATGTAAGATTATTATCTGAACGATTAGAGCTTGACAATGAGTTATGCTCATTTTCTAATACTTTTAAAGGTATAGGTTAAATGATCCAACCAAGCAATATGTGCCATCCGATTCATTTATTGTAACTCTTTATATATGCATACCGATTAGAGAGGCATATGGCCTCTGTTAATTTTTGAAAGATGAAAAGAAGTCGCTCGGCCCCTTCCCTGGTTTCAAAGCCGGAACCCTGTATGATGTTGAAACTGTGTGGTTCTTTCCTTCGGTAGAGCCAACTCCACCTCCCACTCTCTGTTGTCGCCTAGCCTTCCATGGTATCTGCTTCAGCCACCATCTACTCTACCCCGTCAACTTTATCCCATCCCTTCTTGAAAGTACAGAATAAGTTGAGAATATTGACTCACATTACTTTAGAGGGGGATGAATAAAATATTTAAAATTCCACCCGTACTTAATATCAGAAACAACACACTATTATAGATTATAGTAGTATAGGTAATTAAGTGCAAAATAGAAAATCTAAGTTATAAAGTAAGCGATCAATATGACACAAGATGTTTTATAGAGGTTCCTCTAAAAATTGGCACTCTTCTTCTGTCAAGTAGGAATCCACTGGTTGCAACATGTCTTAGTATTTTGATAAGGAGACTCTTAGAGCTAATTCTAAATCTTTTGATTAGGTGATTCCCAGAGCCAAAGGCTAAGTCTTTTTACAAGAAGACTCTTAGAACCAATCTGAATCATTTGGAGAGGCATTCTCAAACTTTCTCTATAGTTTATGTTGCAACCCCTTGTGAGCTTTTCCAAAATGAGTAAGAGTCTTCAATAAGTACAGACTGCTCCTTGAATTTAGATGTGTAGATACTATTATATGTAATCTCTTTTTGGTTTTCAAAGAGAGAATGAAAGAACGAAATAAACATCTTCTTTTGAGAGTAAGCGGAAGATGAAGACTTCAGAGAGGAAGAATAGAGTTATCAAGGACATGGGGATTTAGGGCTTTCCGACCCCATCCTGATACCTTTATTCCTGGTTTCAAATGATTCCTTCAAATCAAGAAATTAAGAATCTTCCATATTTGTGTCTTCTGGAATAGTAGGTTATTCACTTCAGAAATCTACTTCCATATACGAGAAATCTTCTTCCTTAAACAAATTGATTCGATATCGACAAAAAAGGAAAAATCTAACAGATCCAATATTATTCCCATAAAACTTTCAGTCCTATTCGGCTATCGCTGAGAGCGTGGATTGCTTTCGGTGATCTATTTTTCTCAGGGAAAATATTTCTTCTATCAACGTTGATGGAGAAAAGGGCTCACCGGTGATTGGAACTTTGGTTGGTGAAAGCCCATTCAACGAACAGACATCTGGTCGGTGAACGCTTAGCACAGATATTATAAGCGGCTTTATTACTCCATAATAAGGGCTATGCTCTGAGCTCTGAATGTAAATCGGCGTAATCCTTCATATACTTAAACATTAGCGCATCTTTTTTCCCTGAGAGTATTTTGATGGAAATAAGTTGCACGTAGAATGCCATTCGACTTAAGCATATCTGAGATCCACAATTCATCATCTTCTCAAGAATTAGATTAAGTCCTTTTGCCTGTAGACAAAGAACATAAAACAAAGCTTTTTTGTACATGACTGGCTTAATCTAGATCATTTAAGAGTATTCTGCTCTATCAAATCAAAAGTATTCTGAACATTTTGCCCCTATTTGTTATACCCGATTTTAACACAAGGCCAACTCTTTCAAAAATAGAAATTTTGTTCTACCAAAAGTAGTCCTTACAACTTATTATTTTCCTTTACATAAATAGAAGGAAAGTAAATACAACAGTAAATAAAAAGAAAAACACTGCAGGACATTGGAAGCTTAAATCTTCAATTCTTCATTTCATGACCAGTTTGCAAGCAAGAAAAACTCGTATCATCAATCAATTGTTCCTGAGTCACATCACTATATCTCTTTCTTGCTTTATTACTATTAGAAATCACGGTGGGGCCCATTTGAGGCGGGGCACATGATATCCAAATCCGTGGCCGACTGCAGTCGAATGGCTGAGATCATCTCCAACCAAATCTCCCGGTTGATAAATCACGGGTAGGTTGTTAAGGACGGGGATAGAACCCGGAACCTCCTTTATCAAGGTCTTGATAGAGCTCCTGATACCCAACTGCGTCCTCCTTTTTCGAGCTCCTAAGCAAAGACTTGATACCTAACTGCGCTCGCAGTTGGGTATCAGGAGCTCTCTCAAGGCCTTGATAAAGGAGGTTTCGGGTTCTATCCCCGGCCTCAACAACCTACCCGGGAGATTTGGTTGAAGATGATCTCAACCATTCGATTTCAGTCGGCCATGGATCTGGATATCATGTGCTCCCCTCGAATGGGCCCCACCGTGGTTTCTAACAATTACGATTCTCTCTCAAGGATTTTATGATACTTTCCAACTTTCTCAGTTCATTATTTGTTGCGGTATATACCGCATTCAATGCATAGTCTCTTCTACATACCTTGGTAATCATGTCCTTGATCACAGTAATCTCACTGTCTGTCTGTCTCAACACTTTCTTTCCGTTGCTAATATTCTCTTTTTTTGTTGTATTTAGGCAACATATTTTCAAGAATGTTAGGCTCTGAGCCAAGTATTTCAGGAGTGCCATGTGCAAAACCTGAGCATCACTGGACTTCACGAAAGATGAACCTTCAAGCCTAGTCCTTTTGTAATTAATGTATGTATCATCTCCAAAACATATTCTCTTTTGGCCTTGTGTTCATGAGGCTTGTTGGAACATGAGACCGGGCGGTTAGTCTTTTTAGTCGCAGCGGCCTGTCTGTTCAGCGGTCTGGCGGTTTGGACCAGCGACCTGGCTGGTAGCCTTCCCAGCGGCTTGGTAAGAGTTCGCAGTAGCAACCTGGTGGCTGTCCGCAACAGTGGTCTGGAGGATAGCCGCAGCTGCGGTCTCATGGTTTGCCGCAACAGCGGTCAGGAGGTTAGTCGCAACAGCGGTCTGGTCATTAGTTGCAGCAGCGGTCTGGAGGATATCCGCAGCAGCGGTCTGGTCGTTAGCCGCAACAACGGTCTGGTGGTTAGCCGCAGCAACGGTCTGGAGGTTAGGCGCAACATCGTTCTGGAGGTTAGCCGCAACAGCGGTCTGGAGGTTAGCCGCAACAACTGTCTCGAGGTTAGCCACAACAGTTGTTCAGAGACTTCCCAGGAGATTGTTTGTTGTATAGTCTGGTGGTTTGACAGGGTCAAACCACCCAGCCCGCACGACTTGTATTTTGTCCCACATCGCTTGTTGTATTCTCTCATCTCCCCCATTTTTATTAATAAGGGGGCATACTTATGTAATAATTATCTTTTTAGAGCAATAAAATTTTCCTTTATTTAGCTCTTTTTACATGGTATCAGAGGTAATTGGTCCTTTGCTCCAATTTGCTCGCGGTTTTCTTTTCTAACCGCTTCCAGTTTTCTTTTGTTCGCGCGGTTTTCTTCTGTTCGTGCAGTTTCTTTTCTTCCCGCCCTGCCCTCCCTTTGCTTTCTTTTTTGTTTACGCGGCTTCGCTGGTGTTCGCGTGATTTTTTTCTCCCGTGCTCCTGCAGGTTGATTCTCTGCTCACGTGTCTCCTTCTTTTTCTTGTTCGCGCGGTTTGTTTAGTTAAACCGTGCGTCTTGTTGTTCTCTATGGACACTCCATCTTCTTCTTCCACTTTGTCCGCCCCTCTCTCTTTCTTCTACTTTCGGTAATTTGGGTACTGCTTCTAAGCTTACAGGTCCAAATTACCCTAATTGGAGTGTCTTTTATTTTGCTGTTGTGCTCTTAGCGTAAGCGTCATCATTTGACCGATGATCCCCCTCCTTTTGGCTCTGCTTCTTTTGATGATTGAGATGCTACTGATGCGTTGGTACGTACTTGGTTGGCCAACAGTTTATCTGATGAGTGTCTTCCTGTCATTAGACATGATCAGACGGTCATGGTTGCTTGAAATCATCTTGCTGCTTTTTACTCTAATGGAGCGCAAACTTCGTGCATTTATACTTTATATGCGAATCTTTTTTCTCGACCCGTCATGACTCATGTTGCTGCTTATCAGGAGGTTCAAACTCTTGGTGCTGAACTTCTTCAGCATTGACCTTTTTCTGTTGATCTAGCTGAGCAACATAAACACTTTCAAGAGCTTCTTGTGGTTTGCTACTTACTTCGTCTACCTGACTCGTATGATATGATTCGACAACAAATTCTAGGAGAGGGGGATACTCCGACTTTAGATGCTACTGTTGCTCGCATTTCCGCTGCTACAACTCTTCTTCAGCGTCCTTTGCTTCCCTCTCCTTCTCCTGATATTGTTGCTCATCCAGCTCATCATGACAACTCTGGTGGTCGAGGTAGCCGTACTAGTGATCGTGGTTATTCTAAGTTTCTTTGCTCTCATTGTGGCAGAGTTGGTCACTTGGTTGATCGTTACTGGACCAAACATTCTCACCTTCGTCCTGCTTCAGCTGATTCCGCCAAGAAGTCTACTTCTCTTGCTACTTCTGGTGCTGCTCAGTTGGCTACTACGGGTAGATGACTCGTTTATTCTGGTGCTACTAATCATATGACGGGAAATTCTCGTCTTTTCTCTTCTCTTGATAAGAGTAACCGGTTACCTCCGATTCTTATTGCTGATGTTTCTCCTTCTTCGGTTCATGGATCTTGCACAGTGCATGTTACTCATTCTCTTCAGCTTCAGGACACTATCTATGTCCTGAATTTTTCGTGCAATCTTATTTTGTCACTGCTCTTTGCGAACAGTTGAATTGTGAAGCTATTTTCACTGCATCTGCTTGTGCTTTTCAGGTTCCTCACTCCAAGTAGACGATTACTACTGAGACTGAAAATGGCGACTTGTTCTACCTTGATACTTCTTCTGCTATTTCTGCCTCCTCTTCTTTACTTCAGTGACATCTTCGACTTGGACATCCTCCTCGTATTCTTTATCAGCTTCTGTCTGATTTACCTCGAGGAGACTCTTCTCTTCATTGTGAGGCTTGTCAATTTGGCAAACATCACCGGTCTACTATTCCTGCTAAGCATGGAGGTAGTTTTTCTCGTCCTTTTGACCTTGTTCAGTAAAATATATGGGGTCTTGCTCTTATTCAGACTGTTGGTAGGGGTAGTTTGTATTTTATTACATTTATTGATGACTTTTCTCGGTGTACGTGATTATATTTGCTCCATGAACGCTCTGAAATTTTTTCTATTTTATTGCGTTTTATAATGAAATCCGTACACAGTTTAATACGCATATTAAAATTCTTCGAACTGATAATGCTAAGGAGTATCTTAATCATCAATTTACAACATTTTGTTTGCATCATAACATTGTTCATCAAACTACCTATCCTTATACATCTCAACAAAATGACGTTGGTGAACGTAAGAATCGCGTGGCTCGTAGTCTTCTTACTCATATGCATGTTCCCAAGTCTTATTGGGATCATGTTGTTCTTCTCTCTTGTTTTCTCATTAATCGAGTTCCGTCTTCGGTTCTCAATGGGAAAGCATCGTTTTCTATCATGTATCCTGATGCGACTCCGTTTCCTTTACCTCCTCGTGTCTTTGGATGCACAGCTTTTGTCCACTCTCCTTCTTCTGGTTGTGACAAACTCTCTCCTCGTTCTGTTAAGTGTATCTTTCTGGGTTATTGTCCAACACAGAAAGGATATATGTGTTATGATCCTGTTCTCCGAAGACATTATGTTTATGCAGATGTCACTTTCTTTGAGGATGTTCCATTCTTTTCTCCTTCCTTTATTATCCCCTCTTCTAATGATTCTTCTTCTTTTCTCCTTATCTCGACACTTTTTTCAGAGCCTGCAATTCCTTCTTCTCCTTCTATTTCTTATTCTCCTGCTGACTGTGATTCTTCTACTGAGCCGCTGACAACAGCTCCTTGTCCAGTAGTCTCTCCTTCGGGTGGAACTGAAATAGTAGACAGGACAGACCTCGATCTTCCGATTTCTCTTCGGAAAGGGGTTTGTTCATGCACACAACATCCTCTTCGGATTGTGGTCTCTTATGCGCAACCGTCTCCTCTGTCTAAGAGCTTTGCTCTTGCTCTATTGGCGAATGTTCTTCCCGCCTCCTATAGTGATGCTCTGGTTATTCCTCATTGGAAAGCTGCTATGGATGAAAAGATAAAAACTCTTACTGAACGGGGTACTTGGTCTCGTATTTCTACTCCTCCTGGAGTTGATGTGGTTGGCTGTCGCTGGGTCTTTGTCATCAAATTTCTCCCTAATGGTACTGTTCATCGATACAAAGCTCGGTTTGTTGCCAAAGAGTTTACGCAAACCTATGGTATGGATTTCTTTGACACATTCTCTTCTGTTACTTTGATTACCACGATCCGTGTTTTTTTTTCTGTTGCAGTAAACAAGGATTGAGAAATGTCTCAGTTGGCTTTAAAGAATGCTTTTCTTTATGGTGATTTGAATGAGACAGTATATATGGAGCAACCTCTTGGGTATTTTGCTCAGGGGGAGTCTCAGGTGTGCAGATTGAAGAAGACTATCAATGGTCTGAAGCAAACCCCGAGGGCCTGGTTTGACAAATTCAACGAAGTTATTTCTGTTATTGGATATGTTCGGAGCGCTACAGATCACTCTTTGTTTATTCGGATAATCTCGACCGACCTTGTTGTTCTTGCAGTATATGTGGATGACATTCTTCTTATAGAGGATGATTGAAAAAGTATTGATATGACCAAGAAGCATCTATTTCAGCATTTTGTTACCAAGGATATGAAGTCTCCTAAATACTTTCTGGGAATTGAGATATCTCGGAAATCTTGTTCTATTATTTTTTCACAGCGGAAGTATGCCTTGGATTTTTTGGAAGAGACAGGTCTTCTTTGGACTAAACCTGCTCGGTCTCCTATGGCTATTGGAGATGATAAGTGCCGGAGTGAGACTCGACCTTTTCTTGAAAATGTGACCAGGTACAGACGTCTTGTCGGTAAACACATTTATCTGACAGTCACACGACCAGATATTTGTTATGTAGTAGGGAGAGTGAGCTAATTTATGCAAGCCCCCAGAGAATGTCATATGCAGTCAGCTTTAAAGATCATAGAGTATTCAAAAGGTGCACCAGGAAAAGGGCCTTTGTTTCAGAGACGGGAATATTTGAAGGTGGAGGCTTATTCTGATGCCAGATATACAGATGATAAGGAAGATAAGAAGTCTACATCTGGTTTCTGTACCTTCGTTGGAGGTAATCTGGTCAGTTGAAAGAGCAAGAAACTGACTGTGGTTGCCAGGTCGAGTGCAGAAGCTGAATATAGAAGCATGGCTCTGACTGCTTACGAGCTGAAGTGACTACGACCTCTCTTGCTAGATCTGGGAAAAGTTTATGATCATCTCCTACTGATGTTCTGTGACAATAATGAGGTTATATACATTTCAAGAAATCTGGTCTTTCATGAGAGTACGAAGCATATTGAAGTGGATTGTCATTTTATCAGAGGAGAGATTAAAGAATCAGATCTGAACTCCGTTTGTTACTTCTGATAAAGAGCTAGCTGATTTCTTCACAAAGCCAGTCATCTCGTTCTCAGAAGTTTATAGCAAGCTGGGCATGGTTGACATATATGCTCCAGCTTGAGGGGGAGTGTTGGAACATGAGACCGGACGATTAGTCTTTCTAGTCGCAGTGGCCTGTCTGGTCAGCGGCCTGGCGGTTTAGACCAGCGGCCTGTCTGTTAGCCTTCCCAGCGGCTTGGTAAGAGTTCGCAGTGACGGTCTTTTGGCTGTATGCAACAGCGGTCTGGAGGATAGCCGCAGCTGCGTTCTGGTGGTTTGCCGCAACAGCGGTCTGGAGGTTAGTCGCAGCAGCGGTCTGGTCGTTAGTCGCTACAACGGTCTGGAGGATAGCCGCAACAGCGGTCTGGTCGTTAGCCGTAGCAGTGGTCTGGTGGTTAGCTACAGCAACGATCTGGAGGTTAGCCGCAACAGCGGTCTGGTGGTTATCCGCAGCAGCGATCTGAAAGTTAGCCGCAACAACGGTCTGGAGGTTAACCGCAACAGGTGTTTCGAGTATTTGGAGGTGGGATACGACCCAACGTAGCTCTATCTTGCGCTATCTACCATATGCCTAATATCTCTGGGGCCTCTACCCCTTTCTCTTCCTCTCCCTCTATGCCTGTGTGTTGAAACTTGAGGAGACCGGGCGGTCTGTTATCTAGTCGCAGCGGTCTACTAGTCTCTGTATTATGGTGGTTTGGCTTAGCGGTCAGAGATTGCGGTCTACTTAGTAGCAGTCTTGCGGTTTGATAGACCTGCCGTTTTGTTATAGCAGTTTGGCAAACCATTGTTGTCGACCCGTGTCCTGCCGAGATGGCCTGGAGGTTCTGTCTTCTTGTATTACAGTTCAGAGAGCAACCCGCAGCTACGACCTGTTGGCAACATGCAGTTGCAGTCTGGTGGCTACCCGCGACTGTGGTCAGGCTCTTTTCGCAGTAGCTGTCTGGAGGTTATCCACAGCAGCGGTTTGGAGGTTATCCGCAGCAGCGGTCTCGAGATTATCAGCAGCAGCGGCCTGGAGGTTATCCGCAGCAGCGGTCTGGAGGTTATCCGCAGCAGCGGTCTGGTGGTTATCCGCAACAATGGTTTGGTGGTTATTCGCAGCAGCGGTCTAATGGTTTCTGCAACTGCATTCTGGAGCCAACCCGCAGTAGCGGTCTTGGTACTTTCCTCAGTTGAAGATTAACGGCTTCCCAGGATTTGTATTCTCTATTGTATAGTCTTACGGTTTGACAAAGTCAAACTGCGGGCATACCTTTGTATTGTTTATCTTTTTGGAGTATTACAATGTCTTTTATTTAGCTCTTTTTACATGGTATCAGAGCTAACTGGTATTTTGCTACTCTTTGCTCGCAGTTTCTTTTTCTAAATGCTTGCGGTCTCTTTCCTACCCCTCCCTCCCTTGCTAGTCGCTCTTCTTTGCAACCTGTTCTGTTCGCGCGACCTGTTCTGTAACGCCCCGAGTTTCCCGTAGCCTGGAGTTTGGTTCTGTGAGCTACTGCCCGTCGGTAGGGTTAGCGTCGGCGGTAGCCTTGTAGAATTGTTGCAGGAGCTTTCTGAGAGATACCGTCTGGCGGTAGGTTGATACCGCGCTGCGGCAGCATAGGCAGAGCTCTCGGTGAGCTACCGCCCGGTAGTAAAGTTAACGCTGGCGGTAGTGTGACCGATTTATTTAGCATGGCTCTCTGTGAGCTACCGCGTGACGGTAGTGATACCGCGGGGCGGTAGTGCCTGTTCGTCGTAAATGGTGCGTTGATACGATGCATCGCCTACCGCGATGCGGTAGTGAGGTACCACGCGGCGGTAGCAGAACAGTTACAGCGCGGCCACGTGTCGGCGCATGATTGGAGGTTTTGGGCAGTGGGCTTGCATATCAAGCCAATGTTTGGGGTACCGCGCGGCGATAGTTAGTTGCCGCACGACAGTAGCTCGGTTTAAGGCCGAGGAAGTTAAGTTTCAACTTCATTTTCTCTCTTGGCATTCAGTGAATGAGTGGAAGAGGAAGGAGATCCCGCCGCCATTGGAGTTTCAGAGCTCCGAGTCGCAAGTCGAGTTCAGATCCGTGGAGGCTAGTCCGTTGCGGTCATTTTCATCCGGCTAGATACTGCCCCATGGCGCCGAAACGAACGTCAAGGGTAACGATCTTCCTCTTTGGACATGAAAAGTCCTTTGTTTCTGATGCGAGGGTCGACGCTCCACGAACACGTGGAAGCGAGTCTCCCGACGGATTGATCAGTTGTATTCCCGATACTTTTTCATTTAGAATCCGGAATCGAAGTACGGAATAAACATGTTATTGAAGCCCGTCTGGATCTGTTAGTCTGAATTTATGATGATTGTTTTGTATGTCGGAGAAGACTCCGTGGTAAACGTGTAAGTTACGGAGTCGCGGGGTGTGCAGGTTGCTGCAATGAAAGTACTGGATTAGATCTCCAGGAAAACACCCGTTTTGGGGGAAGAAACGACAATCTGTCCCCTACCACGCGGTGTTGGCGATACCGCTGGCGTTAGCTCCCATTGAGCAATGATTGTGAGGCATGTCTCGTGGAGACTTGGGGGCCTGTATGTTGAGCTGTGAGCTTAGATTGCTCCGCTACGGTGGTCGTGAGAGGAAGCCTTGGAACATAACGTGGTTATGTATTGTGTGAATGGGCAAGAGAAAGTTGACCCGCGTCGTGGCTGGCGAGCCTGACGGTTTGAGCAACGGGTTGTGGCTGACCTGTACCCACCTTATGGTATTCGGCTTGGAGTGAGTCAGTGGCTTGAATCTCAGCATGACTTTGCCGTAGTATAGGGAGAGTCTTATGCTTCAGACTTGAAAGAATGGTAATGCTCAAAGGTGTCGTCTTGAGAACGGTGGTGGGGCTTGAATCTCAGCACACCGATTATGTGCCCCAAGTGCACGGGACTTGTGGCTGGTTGTGCCAACGTCTGTGATAAATGGTGCTTAAATTGCACGTTCTATTACCGCTATTGTACATGTTCTGCCTGCAGGGAAGGAGCACCGCCGCCCCGGGAGAGGGGCGGGGTCGTAATAATTTGGTCAGCTAATGCTGACTGTTGCTTTGTTTGCCACCATTGGGGTGGAATGTTTTTATGCAGGTACAGTTAAGGCAAGTGTGAAGTAGTGGGCTGAAGCCCTATTTGCTGTGTCGGCCCTCGAAGGCCAAGCGAAACGTACTTTTACTGTTTCATTTGTCTGTAAAGCACGTATATTTGAGGAAACAGCTGTAAGACCTTAAGGCCATAACGATTTGTGTATTTGAGTTATCATTCCTGCTTTGGTTTAGTTGACATTCGTGTGGTTGAGTTCTAAGCAATTTAATAAACGTCCGCTAGAATGGACTCTGAGTTAGGATGCGTAAATGGATTATGGTCTCAATACGTAACTTCGCTTACTATCCGTGGAATATGTTGTGGGTCCCCGACCGGATCTTCTATTATATTTTATGTAACAGATGAGGGTGTTAAAATTTGGTATCAGACTCTAGTGTCGGTCGTTCTTATTCGAATTCCTGATCAAATTCTTTTAAGGGGTGGTGAACACGTGTATGCGCGTTACCGTTATAAGATGAAAGAATCCATAAATGTCCACTTAGAAATGAAAATACACATGTTTGTAGAACATGTGTGTTCCTGTGATTGCTATTTGCAATTTATCTAGTCGTTAAATTGTGTGTTTTACGATTATAGGTTACTAGAAGTGGTGCGGGGTAGTCTCAGCCCCAGCGCTCGACAGAGAGTAGTGCACCGGGTGATGGGCCTATACCTCCTCCTTTTGCTGAAACTATAAGGCTAGTAGCGGAAGATGTATTCGCCTTGATGAATGCCCAGCCAGGGAGGCAAATGCAACCTCCTGCCCCTGAACTGAGCCAAGTACGGCTTGGCGTGGCTGAGCCTATAATGGCGGATCAAGTAGCTGCAGAGTCTGTAGTGCAAAGAAGAGCGACTGAGAAGCAGCTCAAGCATGTGATGAGCATCAATCCTCCAGTGTTTATGGGGACTTGAACCTCAACGCAAGCCGAAGACTGACTCTCTCGGATTAAGAGAGTCATGGCGACAACAAAAATGGAGGAGTGACAGAAAGTCACTATAGCCACTTTCCTGTTGGACGAAGAGGTAAGGCTATGGTGGGACGAATTGGAGTTGCATCACTTTGCTGGAAGACAACTCACAAATATCTCGATAGATGCGTTCTCGAGATTGTTTCTTGCTCGATATCTCCCTTCAGTGCAGAAAATTGCTATGGAGAACTAATTCCAGAGGTTAACTCAGGGTTAGAGTAGTGTTGACGACTACTTCCATGAGCTCATGAGATTGGGGCGATATGCGGGCTTCACCTTTACTGATAAGGAGCGCAAGACCAACCGGTTCTATGAAGGACTGCGCGACGATCTGAGGTTGCTGCTTTCAGGTCCAATGACACAGGGTTTTCTGACCTTGGTTAATACAACTCGATCCCTGGAGCATGATATGAAGCGCGTACAGCGTAAAAATGACTCGGCGTTAAAGAGGCCAGAGTTTAAGGTACTGAACTATCCGAAGACTAGGTACTGAACTATCCGAAGACTAGGTACTGAAGGTGGAACAAGAAGTCCAAATCTGTTGGACCGGTTCCTTCTTCTGTGGTGTCTGGAACAACTTCTAGGCGAGGCCCAATTCATTGTTATACTTGCGGAAAACCGAGACACATAGTCCGAGAATGTCGAAGCTGTCCGCCGAGGATTGAGAAGAAGACAAGTACGTCTTACGAGGAGAAGGGGAAAGCGTTGGAGTCCACTGCGTCCCATTATGCTCTAGCCCAACCTAGAGTTTACAACCTTGGCCAGCAGGAGGCCATTAAGCAAGGCGATGTGGTTACAGGTATGAGTTAAGTTTTAGCTTTATTGTTTTCTATACCTTACGCCCTATGCATTGGTTGTATGACTGCCTTGTACTAGACTTTGTCTTAATCTTGGACTGTCCGGCAAAAGCACTATTTGATACAAGAGCTTTCCACTCCTTTCTGTCTGAGGACTTCGTGTCACGTATCAGAGTACCTTCTTCTATGACGAAAGATAGAATGGATGTGTTGTTGCCTAACGAATGCTCGATGCGCGCGGATAGAGTTTGTTACATAAAGGTGCGGATAGGAAGCCAATAGTTTGACTTGGAAGCGTCACTACTGCCGATAGTAGAGTTTGATATAATCTTTGACATGGACTGGGTCTCGGAGCAACATGCGTACATTGATTGCAGTCTCAAGATGGTCAAACTAGGGCTGAATACGGGTTGTGAAACTACCTTCACTGGCATGAAGGGAGCGAGCAAGATGCTGATGTCTGCTCTCCATGCAGTCAAAACAGTTCGTGAGGGTACGAAGTTATTCTTTACTCTATTAGAGGCTAAGAAGCCCAAACCCGGTTTGATTAGTATTCCCGTGGTATCGGAGTTTGCCGACCTTTTCCCTGAAGATCCTCCTGGAGCTCCACCTCAGAGAGATCGATTTCACCTTTGAGCTAGTGCCAGGTGCCAAGCCTGTGTCACGCTCTCCGTACCCTCTAGTACCAAGGGAGATGGAAGAACTTAAAGTGCAGCTTCAAGGACTGCTAGATCAAGGTTATGTGCGTCTAAGTTCGTTATCTCGGAGCGCACCGATCCTTTTCGTGAAAAAGAAGGATAGAAATTTGTGGCTGTATATAGATTATCGGAAGTTGAATAAGCTGACGGAGAAGAATAGGTATCCGATTTCGAGAATCGATGATCTGTTCGATCAGCTAGTTGGTTCGACTGTGTACTCGAAGCTGGATCTGAAATCTGGGTATTATCAGTTGAGAATCAGGAAAAGTGTCATTCCCAAGACGGCATTCAGTACACGTTTTGGGCATTATGAATTCACGGTCATGCCGTTTGGGCTGACGAATGCACCATCCTTGTTTATGGACTTGATGAACCGGACGTTCAGAGAGTATTTGGACCAGTTTGTTATAGTGTTCATTAACGATATCCTTGTATACTCTCAGTTTGAGGAAGAACATACAGATCATTTACGCACTGTTCTTGAGACCCTAAGGAGGAGTCAGTTGTTTGCCAAGTTCTCTAAGTGTGAGTTTTGGTTGTCTTCAATAGCATTCCTTGATCATGTAATTAGTGGAGAGAGAATTGCGGTGGATTCGGTGAAGATAGTTGCGATACCGGAGTGGCCTGTGTTTTCTATTGTGGCGGAAGTCCGGAATTTTCTGGGGCTTGTCGGCTACTACAAGCACTTCGTAGAGAACTTCTCGCTGATAACATTACCCCTCACTACCTTGAAGAGGAAGGATCAAAAGTTTATTTGGTTGCCGGCGTGCACACAAACTTTTGATGAATTAAAGAGTCATTTGACTACGGTATCTATTTTGTGCTTACCATGTGGTACGTAAGGCTATGAAATCTATAGTGATGCCTCAGGGAGTGGCTTAGGTTGCGTTCTACTGCAACATGGGAAGGTGATAGCGTATGACTCTCGCCAATTGAAAGTGCACGAGAGGAATTATCTGGTCCACGATCTGGAGTTAGCAGCTGTGATATTCGCCCTGATACTTTGGAGGCACTACCTGTATGGCGTAAAGGTCGATATCTTTACAGAGCGTAAGAGTCTGAAATATCTGATAGATCAGAAAGACTGGAATATGCGTCATCGGAGGTGGATGAAATTTCTTGGGGACTACATCTTCAAAATACATTACATTCCAATAAGGGAAATATTGTTGCGGACGCGCTGAGTCGTAGGCCCCTGCTCAGGCCACTGGATACAGATGCATGATAAGCGTCTTATTCGAGATTTGGTGGCCTTGGAGATCTCGTGTCGATGGGAGATCTAGTGCAAATGCGTGTTTGAACTTGACTGAGGTGCAGTATGACCTCGCAGACCGGATTCGTCAAGCATTAGAGCTGGATGACAGTATGAAACGCTACTTGGCAGAGTTTTTGAATGGGTTAAATGCCCCGTTTTCTGTTATTGATGGCCTTTTGTGGAAGAACAGTTGATTGTGCGTTCGAAATGTGGGCAAATTACGAGAGAAGTTGATGTACGAGGGACATTTCACAAAGTATTAAATCCACCCGAGGAGCACAAAGATATTCAGGAACATGAAAAAGTTGTTCTGGTTGGTAGGATTGAAAAAGTACATAGCTCTATATGTGGCGAAGTGTCAGACCTGTGCCCTAGTGAAGGCCGTATGTCAGAAGCCCGGAGGATTTCTAAATAATTAGCTATACCGGAGTGGAAGTTTGATGACATATCTATGAATTTCGTGCACGGATTGTCGAGATCGTAGAAGGGGAACAATGTCATCTGGGTGATCGTTGATCATTTAACGAAGGTGTCACACTTCATTCCTGGCGAAGCCTTACGTTGACAATATCGTACGATTGCACGGTGTGCCCCGTAACATCGTTAGTGATCGAGACGGGCGGTTCACGTCTAATAATTGGAGGCTTATACATCAACTGTTGGGTACCAGACTGAAGTTCAGTACGGTCTTTCATCCTCAGACGGATGGTCAGACCGAGAGGGTAAACAGGATGATAGAAGATATGCTTTGCATGTGCGTCCTAGATTTCGGGAAGAGGTTGGAGGACCACCTCTATATGATCGAGTTTGCCTACAACAATATCTACCAAGCAAGCATTCAGATGACGCCCTTCGAGGCCCTCTACGGTAGAAAGTGTCGCAGTCCCTTGGCATGGCTGGAGACGGGCAAAACGAAGTTGTTTAAGCAAAATAAAGTTGAAGATGCTCCTTCGACTATACGTACAATCCGGGAGCGATTGTTGATCGATCAGGATAGGCAGGTCAAATATTATAACGCCAATCACAAAAATATCGAGTTCGCCGTGGGCGACTGGGTTTATCTAAATATCAAAACGTTCAAGGGCTTGTCGAGGATTCGACGGTTGAAAAAGCTAAGTCCGAGGTACCTTGGGTTGTTTGAAATATTGGAGCGCATTGGCGAAGCTTCTTATCGATTGAAGCTTTCGCCTGAATTGAGTGGTCTGCACGATATATTCCACATATCGGTGTTGCGGAGGGCGGTGCAAGTGGTTACGACAGATCAAGTGTCAATCGATAGTGGGTTGACAACGAAGATCAAGCTCATTCAGATCGAGGACACGGAGGTCAAGCAGGTGTGAAATTATTCGATCAGAATGGTCAAGTTCCGGTGGGACAACTGTGACCGCGAGGAGCTGTCATGGGAGCGCGAGCAAACCATGAGAGCGGAGTTTCCCGAGCTGTTTCGTTGAGGTATACATTTGTAATATTAATACTTCTTTATTTTCCTGCAACGTGTAATTTCGGGGCGAAATTTTTTTAAGTGAGGGAGATTTGTAACGCACCATATTTCCCGTAGCCTGGAGCTTTGTTCTGTGAGCTACCGCCCGACGGTAGGGTTAGCGCCGACAGTGGCATTGTGGAATTGTTGCAGGAGCTCTTTAAGAGATACCGCCTGGCGGTAGGTTGATACAGCACCGCGTTAGCATAGACAGAGCTCTCGGTGAGCTACTGCCCGACTGTAAGGTTAACGCTGGCGGTAGCGTGGCTGATTTATTTGACGTGGCTCTCTATGAGCTACCGCGGGGCGGTACTGCCTGTTTGTCGTAAACGACGCGTTGATACGATGCATCGTCTACCGCGCGGCGGTAGTGAGGTACCGCGCGGCGGTAGTAGAACAGTTACGACGCGACCACGTGTCGGCGCGTGATTTGAGGTTTTAGGCGGTGGGCTTGCAGAGCAAGCCAACGTTTGGGTTACCATGTGGCGAAAGCTAGTTATCGCGCGACGGTGGCTCGGTTTAAGACCGGGGAAGTTAAGTTTCAACTTCATTTTCTCTCTAGGAATTCTCATTCTGAGCGGTAGAGAGAGGAGAGTGAAGGAGGGGAAGAGGAAGGAGATCTCGCCGTCGTTGGAGTTTCGGAGCTTCGAGTCGCGAGCCGAGTTCAGATCCGCGGAGGCAAGTCCGTTGTGGTCATTTTCATCCAGCTAGATACTCCCTCATGGCGCCGAAACGAACGTCAAGGGTAACGATCTTCCTCCTTGGACATGTGAAGTCCTTTGTTTTGGCATGTGAGGGTAGACGCTCCACGAACACGTGAAAGCGAGTCTCCCGACGGGTTGATCAGTTGTATTCTCGATACCTTTGCATTTAGAATCCGGAATCAAATTACGGAATATGCATGTTGTGTGAAGCCCATCCGGACAGGTTGGTCTGGATTGATGATGATTGTTTTGTATGCCGGAGAAGACTCCGTGGTAAATGTGTAATTTACGGAGTCGCGGGGTTTACAGGTTGCTGCAGTGAGAGTACTGGAATAGATCTTTAAGAAAACACCTGTTTTGGGGGAATAAATGATAGTCTGTCCCCTACCGCGCGGCGGTGGCGCTACCGCCGACGGTAGCTCCCAGTGAGCAATGATTGTGAGGCCTATCTCGTGGAGATTTGGGGCCTGTATGTTGAGCTACGAGCTTAGATTGCTCCGCTACGGTGGCCGTGAGAGCCAGTCTTGGAACATAACGTGGTTATGTATTGTGTGAATAAGTAAGGGAAGGTTGACCCGCGTCGTGGCTTCCGAGCCTGACGGTTTGAGCAACGGGCTATGACTGACCTGTACCCATCTTATGGCGTTCGTCTTGGAGTGAGTCAGTGGCTTGAATCTCAGCTTGACTTTATCGCAGCATAAGGAGAGTCTTAGCCTTCGGGCCGGAAAAATTGGTAATTCTCAAAGGTGCCGTCTTGAGAACGGTGGCGGGGCTTGAATCTCAGCACACTAGTGAATTGAATGACTATCAACCCGAACAGGCAAGTGTATCTATCGAATTGCAGTACCAAGGTCGTATTAAAAACTCGGGGTTGTCAATTACTATTACTCATGCTCCTACTATTATCCTACCGTACGATTGATGGGTGTTTTGAGGAATTTTGAATTAAACTAAAGATAATATTAAAATGGTAAACTTCAAATAAAAAGGCTAGCATTCGATCAACGATTCACCATGAAAAGAGATAAGAAGGAAAAAAAATATAGTTTCATAATTGCAAACCAAACTCGACCGTGGCGGATCCGAAAATAAGAAATAATCTCGCTAGAGCATTAAATCTCCTAACTTCTAGAAGTTTTGACCGAAATCTCTTTGCAAATCAAAGGCCTAAAGTTGCATTATCGAAGTGACCCGCACTATTGGATTTGACTCCAATCCGGAGGATTTACGTCGTCCTATCTCTAGGATTGCGTGCAACTCCTTCCTTCTTTGAGTGATCTTTCAAATCAACGAGTCTCTCGACTACTATGAAATGAGACCAAATTGTCTACTACCGTATACTGAAAATACGGAGTCGATACGAGAAAAATCAAAAAAGGATCGAGAATAATCTAACAAAAATAAAACTAAGAGACGAAGAAAATCTCGTATCATTTCATGGATCCTCGTGATCGAATGCTAAAGAAAAATTAGCTACGCATAGTCGAAAAGGAAACAAAAATAAAATAAAGAAATTTCATTTCCATTGATGATAAAAAAAGAGTACACAATAATAAAAAGACACTATTATACTACCAAGGAAAAAAGATTACAATGATGAAAAGAACTTAACAATAAGGAAGAAAAGAACTCTCTTGCACTAACACTCTACTTTCTCTCCAATGTCCAACCTTCCAAAGCTTGAGGCAAGTGCTTCTTATATAGATGAGGGTGAAGGTTCTAGAGGGAGGTGGAGATGAAGGAGCACAAGGGGGGTGGGGGGCTGCTATGCATGGGTGGAAATGTGCATGAATGAAATTAATGAGGGGGAGAGAGAAGGGGAGAGAGAGAACAAGGTTCAAAGTATGTTATTTAAAGAATTAAAAACAAAAAAATAGGGAATAAAAGAGGAGAGAAAATAATAAAGGGGGGAGAGAGAGTAGGGAGGCCGGCCATGCATGGATTCAAATGGGCTTCATTATGGGCTCGGGTAGCTGGGCTTGTTGCACTTCAATGGCTCGGGTTGGACTTGAGGAGGGCGGCTGCACTATGTGGGCTGCATCAAGGGGGCTCGGGTTGGACAACATCATGGGGGCTGGACTTGAGCTCACGAGTTGCATCAAGGACTGCATCAAGGGCTTGGGTTGCATGGGACTGCATCAAGGGCTCGGGTTGCAAGGGACTGCATCAAGGGCTCGGGTGGACTTGAGCTGCATCAAGGAGGGGCTCGGGTTGGACCATCTTGGAGGCTTGAACCTACAAAAAAATAAAATAAAACATAATGTTAGTTATCAAACATAAAATATAACATTACAAACATGAAATACATAAAAGAATATAATTAAACCTAGGAATTTTTATGCTAAACTAACCCAAAAATCAATGACTAAAACTAGTCATCAAATTCCCCCATGCTTAAGTGTTTGCTTGCCCTCAAGCAAATGAAATTTAAAATTAGGGAACATGAATAAAAGCAAAGAAAACGATTTTAAGTTTCATAATTAAGAAAACCACAATATGAAAAATTAAACTATCTTAATTTCTATGTTAACAACTAGTGGGGTGAGAAGTCCACAATAGAAAATTAGAAAATGGAGACCTAAAAATATCATTAGAACATAAAGAAGAGTTACACATTTCTAAATCCCTAAAACAAGACATCCAAAATTTAGGAAAATAAGAAAAACAAAAGTAGAGATTCTAAATAAACGGCGCATTGAACGAACTACTAGGTTGGACCATCAGGCTTGAACCTACAAAAAAATAAAATAAAACATAATGTTAGTTACCAAACATAAAATATAACATAACAAACATGAAATACATAAAAGAATATAATTAAACCTAGGAATTTTAATGCTAAACTAACCCAAAAACCAATGACTAAAACTAGTCAGCAAATGAAATTTAAAATTAGGGAACAGGAATAAAAGCAAAGAAAACGATTTTAAGTTTCATAATTAAGAAAACCACAATATGAAAAATTAAACTATCCTAATTTCTATGTTAACAACTAGTGGGGTGAGAAGTCCACAATAGAAAACTAGAAAATGGAGACCTAAAAATATCATTAGAACATAAAGAAGAGTTACACATTTCTAAATCCCTAAAACAAGACATCCAAAATTTAGGAAAATAAGAAAAACAAAAGTAGAGATTCTAAATAAACGGCGCATTGAACGAACTACTAGGTTGCTAGAATAACAATTACCCCTAAATCACCTCAAGATAACCTCCAAAGAAATCCATCAATGATGTTGAGTGTTGACCATAGGCTTGACTTTTCACACTCTCTCCACTGCAGGTTTGTGTCACGTTCTAAAGATCAAAAGGACTTTTATAGGCTTAAAGAATTGGCTTAGGTAAATGATTAAGAATAGAAAATCTAGGATAAAAACGACGGTTAAAACACACTAAACCAAGGATGAGCTTTAAATAAACATAAAAACACAAAAATGAGAAATAACAAGCACGCCATTTTCTCCAATCCAAACTAAAGAAAAGAACAAGGTCATGTATTTTTCTTTTCACATAATTGGCCAAAAATAAACTTCTTTTTCTTTTTTGATTTCACATTTTTGGATAATAACAATTTTTTTCTTTTTATAGGAGAGCTCCAAATGTACGCTTATAATTTCCTTTTCATTTTTCAAAGATGATAACCCATCACAAAAATAATATTTAAGTAAAGCTCAAATCTAGTGTGATAATCGGAAGGGTATATTGGCTTTGGTGAAAAATGAAAGGTGGAGCTAAACAAAGAAAAATGGAAAAAGGTCCAAAGTTGTTTTAGCAGAGGTGAAATATTTGGGTGGGCAAAAAGGCTCAAACGTATCAAAGGGTGGCCTAAATCATTTCTAAAGTTCGTGAAAAACTACGCAAATGTTTCGAGAGTCGCTAGAGACAAGTTCTAGACACCAAGAAAGAATTACCCCCAAAATGAAAAAGTGATAACGTTATCTAGCAACCGTTCATACGCAATTAAATCGAATAAAAAGAAAAACTACAATTTGCTAACTTACAACGTAGAAAACAGATGTCTATATTTAAGAACTAAAAAATAGTAAAACTAAGCTATGTTAAAATAATAGATTTAACCGATTCAATGAAATTCTACTTAGAACTAAAGAACCGCTGGGGCATGCACACCACTAGAAGAAACATAAAAAATAAAGATAGAAAATAATTTTTGATTCTGATTTTCAAATAGATTTTAGAAAATTTTTTGATTTTTGATTTTTTGATTTTTTGTATTTTCTAGTTTTATTTTTTTATTTTTTTGATAAAGTTAAAAAAAACGTGGCACTCCTAAGAGGCTTAATATAACTATAATAAATAAATTTTTTTGATTTGTTGTTTTTTTTTGTATAAAGAAAAGAAAAAGAAAGAAAATAACGAAACCCTCCTCCATGCTTAGATTTTTCATTGCCCTCAATGAAAAAAAAAAGAAATGAGAAAGAGAAGGCGAAGAGAGGGGATAGAAAATGCAGTAAAGTAAAAATAAGAAAAAAAACAGGACTTCCCCGGGTTTGTGAGCCTGAAAGCGGATGTCGCTCTCCCATGCTTGCGCTTTAATTCACTTGATCACCAGCAGGCTTGACTTGATCCTTCTTGAAATCAGCAACGTTGGAGCGGCAATCACGAACTTGCACTTGTTTGGCCACCGGGAGGAAGAGCAAAATAAAAATAAAAGCAGAAAAATCCTTGGGCAGGCTCCCAAGAGTGTTCTTTATTTAACAATATAAAGTTTGAATAAAATAAAAGTTTGATAATAATAAGAAGTTCAAAATAAGAAAGAGTTTCAAAAGAAAATAAACATTAAGAGACAAAAATAAGATACTCCTTTGCAGGAGATACTGAATCATTTGAAAAATACAACTTCAGTCTATGACCATTAACTTTGAAGTCATCCTTGTCCGGGTGCGAGAGCAATACAGTTCCATACGAAAAAACTTGCTTGACCGTAAACGGTCCTGACCATCGAGACTTAAGCTTTCCAGGGAAAAAACGTAAGCGCGAATTGAAAAGAAGAACCTGATCACCTGGTTTAAACGTTTTAGGGAGGCGCAAGTTCTTATCGTGATAAAATTTCATGCGTTCTTTATAGATTTTGTTGTTCTCATAAGCGTTCGCTCTCCACTCGTCGAGTTCATTTAATTGATTTTTTGTGTGCTCACCGACCGAGTGCTGATCGAAATTAAAATCTTTAGCCCCCAGTACGCACGGTGTTCTACTTCTACCGGGAGATGACACGATTTTTCATAGACCAATCGGAAAGGAGTACAACCAATAGTGGTCTTGTACGCTGTCCGATATGTCTAAAGAGCATCGTCTAACTTTAATGACCAATCTTTACGAGAAGTAGAAACGGTTTTTTCCAAAATTCTTTTAAGTTCGCGATTGACTACCTCGACCTGACCGTTCGTTTGGGGTTGATAAGCGGTGGATAGTTTATGCGTAACGCCGTATTTAGTTAAAGCTTTAGCGAGCTGAGCGTTGTAGAAATGACTTCCCCTATCACTAACGATCGCTCGAGGAAAACCAAAACGAGAAAATAATTTTTTTAGAAAAGAAACCACGACTCGAGCATCGTTACAGGATAAAGCTTGGGCCTCCGCCCACCTAGAAACATAATATACGACGACTAAAATATATTTATTACCTAAGCTTGAGGGAAACAGGCTTATAAAGTCGATGCCCCACAAATCGAAAACTTCACACTCAAGAAAATAATTTTGTTCCATTTCATTTTTATTGGATATGTTTCCAGTCCGCTGACACCGATCACACCCGCTCACAAAGATTTGCGCATCTTTAAATATGCTTGACCAATAAAAGCCAGCACTAAGCACTTTGTGGGCGGTGTGGTTTGCTTGAAAATGCCCGCCAGTCGGACCTTCATGAACATGCTTCAAAATCTGTTGACCTTCCCGGGAAACACATCTTCTTACCACATGATCCGCACAAATGTGGAATAGAAAGGGGTCCTCCCAAAAATAATACTTCAACTCAGAAAAAAATTTCTTCTTTTGCTGAGAAGAGTACTCTTTTGGAAGGACCCGGGCCACGAGATAATTGGCCAGATCGGCAAACTAGGGGGTAGAAGAAGAAACATTTAAAATTTGTTCATCCGGAAAAGAATCATTAATAAAATTTTCATTTAAAACACCGATTTCAGGATTTTTGAGGCGAGAAAGATGATCAGCCGCTAGGTTTTCCGCTCCTTTCTTATCCCGAATCTCCAAGTCGAATTCTTGAAGTAAGAGGATCCAGCGAATAAGACGCGGCTTGGCGTCCGGTTTAGAAAGGAGTTGCTTCAAAGCGGAATGATCCGTAAAAACGATAACCTTAGAAAGAGTAATGTACGGTCGGAATTTATCGAATGCGAAAATAACAGCTAAAAGTTCTTTTTCGGTTGTGGTGTAGTTTTCCTGCGTCGAATTAAGCGTTTTGCTTGCGTAATAAATTGGCTGGAAATTCTTAGCTATTCGTTGTCCTAGCACCGCACCGACCGCAAAACTACTCGCATCGCACATTATTTCGAAAGGCAAATCCCAAACTGGGGCGTTCATAATTGGAGCATTAATAAGTGTAGATTTAATCAATTCAAAAGCAGCTAGACATGATTCATCAAAATTAAATGGGGTGTCTTTTTCCAGAAGTTGGGTTAGAGGCTTGGTGATTTTAGAAAAGTCTTTAATGAAGCGCCTATAAAACCCGGCATGGCCTAGAAAACTCCTAATCGCTTTAATATTCGTAGGCGGCGGCAGCTTCTCAATCACCTTGATCTTAGCTCGATCGACCTCGATTCCCTTAGCAGTGATTTTATGTCCTAAAACTAGACCTTCCCTCACCATAAAGTGACATTTTTTCCTGTTTAAAACCAGGTTCGTTTCCTCGCATCGTTCTAAGACCTTAGCTAGATTTTGCGAACATAAAGAGAAAGAGTCACCGAAAACAGAAACGTCGCCCATAAAGACTTCCATTATACTCTCAACATATTTATCGAAAATGGCTAACATGCACTGCTGAAAGGTAGCTGCTGCGGTGCAGAGACCGAAAGGCATCCTACGGTAGGAGAAAGTTCTGAAGGGGTAAGTGAATGTTGTCTTCTCTTGGTCCTCGGGTGTGATAGGGATTTGGAAGTACCCCGAGAGACCGTCGAGAAAGCAATAGAAACTATGCCCGGATAACCGTTCTAAAATATGATCGATAAAGGGGAGGGGGAAGTGATCTTTACGAGTGATATCGTTTAGCTTACGGTAGTCGATGCACATCCTCCATCCCGTTACCGTCCTAGTTGGAATTAAATCGTTGTTCTCATTCGTCACTACCGTGATCCTACCCTTCTTAGGTACAACCTGGACCAGACTTACCCACTTACTATCGGAAATTGGGTAGATTATTCCCGCATCTAATAATTTAAGCATCTCTCCCTTCACGACCTCTTTCATGTTCAGATTAAGATGACATTGAGGTTGGACTACGCTTTTAGAATTATTTTCGAAAAATATTTTATGAATACAAAAAGAGGGGCTTATGCCAGAAATATCATATATTTGCCACGTTATAGCTCGGCGATGCCTTTGTAGCACTTCGATCAATTGATCGTTCTCAGATTGAAAAAGAAAGGCCGAAATTATAACGGGCAATTTAGACTTTTTTTTCAAAAAAAACATATTTAAGATGTTCAGGGAGTGGTTTTAATTCATGGTTGGGTGGTTCATCATAAGATTTTTTCAAAAAAAATTCTTTTTCAAAAGTAAGATTTTCAAAATTTTTTTGTCTAAAAACATGTTCATTTTCAAAATTGGCTTGCACGGACATAACCGTGTCTTCAAAAACATTTGAATAAATTTCAGAAAAAAAAGAGGAAAAATCATTTGAAGAAACATTGGAAAGGGAAAGAGAAGAATCTTCATTTAACACATCAAGAAAAAAATAAGAATCATAATTTTTCAAAAATTTTTTCATATATTAATTTATAGAAAAAGTAACCTCGTCATGTCCCACACAAAGAAAGAGCTTCCTGAAAGTGAGGGTAAGATCCACCTTTACTCTAGAGTGAGGTGAATAGAGTATTTTAAAATAATTTTGCAAATTAAAAACTAATTGGCAGTGGAAGACTTAATTTATTTATAGTGTATTGTGCTCACAGTAAACAAAATAAAGTAAAGCAAGAAACTAATTCACAGCACACAACAAATAAAACACAGGCAACCAGAAGACACAAGGAGCTATAGTGGCTCTCCAATCAACCTGAGTACATCCACTCTTTTACCACCCTAGGTAGGAATTCACTGCAGGATGAGTTGATCAGGTGTCCTGGGCACCAATGAGCTTTTGATAAGGTGCTCAAAAACCAAACCAGATTTTTTGATAAGGTGTCTTTCCACCACTGAGTTTTGACAAGGTCTCAGAAACCAAACACAAAACTTTTGAAGGGAGTTTTGAATAACCCTTTTACAGCAAAAGAAAATAAAGGAGTGAAGATGTTATTCTTTTTCAACAGTCAAAGAGAAGACTAGTGGATTGATGATGTCAAAGCTCCCCCTGAGATTAGCAGTAGGTCAGGAGAAGAAGCTTTGCACAGGGTGATATGCCTTCAGTAAGATGAGATCTCCAGCAAATGATGATTTCAGCAAAGGGTGAAATATGTTGTGTCTGGAGTCTTGATTGATGAAGCCTGGAAAGCTTGAATCAGAGAGTAGGTCTTAAAGAATAGAAGGAATTCTTCTCTGTGTGTTGATCTCCTTCTCTGTTCTATTCCTTGTGTTCTGTAAGAACTCTAACACTGTAATCCTATAGTTCTTGTGTGTGTCTGTCTCTTAGATGTTGTTCTTGATTGTTGGTTTTCTGTCTCTATATTGTTCTGAAATGATATATTGAAATCCAATCTTCTAGATAGCCGTTAGCCAGTCATAAATGATTTTCCTTAATTGATAACTGTCTCTGGAGGAAAGTCCTAAAAAACATTCTCTTTTAGTCTCCTTGAAACTTGCTCCAGATAGATTGAAACGACTACAAAATCTTTTGCATTAAATGCTGGAGATTGAAGAAATTTGAATTCCATAACAAACTAATTTGAAATCCTGAAATCGTCGATCTCTCAACGAAATCGTCGATCTGAGCTCGACTATCGTCGACCTGAGCTCAGAGACTGGAATTTGACTTGAGACAGAAATCGTCGATCTGAGCTCGGAGATCGTCGAACCGAGTTCGACGACTCGCCGACCTTAGCTCAGAGATAGTCAAACTGAGTTCGACGCCTCGTCGATCTGAGCTCGACGATAATTGTCCTGTCTTCTGCACTTTTAATCTGTACTAGGAGGTCTTGGGGGCAGCTTTCAAAGCTAAGTTCTAAGCCTTAGACCTATTCTAGTTGACCTTTAAATCTATACAATGAGGTCAAGACACAATCCTATGGACATAGTGATCCTTACCCAAATCAGTAATAGGATGTTCCAACAATCTCTCCCTATTTGGGTTAGGATTACTATTTACATGATTTATGAATTAAAAAGCATACAAGCAGAAACAAATACAACATTGCAGAAAATTAAATAACAGCATTGCAGAAGCATATGAATAATCACACAGATTGTTCAGAGAGAGATATATATAGTTCAGTCTTATACTATCAGTCCTTTTCCTTTCCCTTTTTGAAAAGGATTTTCTTGTTGGGGTTTTCAGCTTCTCTCTTAGATCTTCTGTCATCAGCAGCACCAAGGGTAGTTTGAGATTTGGCTCTAGGGACAACTGCCTCTGGGTGCAATTCCATGTATCTTTCTGGATCAAAGAATTTTCTAGAAGAATATCTTTCAAGCTCTTTCTTTCTCTGTTCAGACAATGTTGAAATATTGGAAGTGTCTTTTCCTTGTTCTCTGGCTTTCCTTATCTGATCTAATGCAATTTACTCCTTCATTCTTGCTGTTCAAGAGACTGGGTTGTTCTCTTGATCTACATAAGGTACAGGAGGTTTATATTTGTTAATAGTGTCAGAAGGAGGAGCTTTTGAGGGAACACTTTCTTTGAGCTTATAAGGGAATGGACCAGTAGAAGTTTCACTTGACGCAGCTGGTCTTTTCCTTTCATATGGTCTGTATCTGGATTGTCCTCTGGAATATACTTGCCGATCTCTCTGATTACCTCTTTGTTGACTTCCTCTGGATTGATTTCCCCTGGAGATGTAACTTCTTGACTGTGAACCTCTTTCTTGAACATGAGACTGGGCAGATCTTTGAGTAGAGATAATTGAGGCTGAATCAGCACTAGATCCTGCACCAGGAGAAGGAGGAGGAGGAGGAAGAAATGGAAGAGATCTTTCCTTGCATCTCTTTTTCTTTTCCATTGCCTTCAGCTGATTTCTAAAGTATTGCATCCAGGGTTCTGTTATTGGACAATCATGCAATATATAGTAAGGAATGTCATTATCAGAAGTGGCTTTCTCTGCAGGAACTTTCCTCATAGCTTTACTTCTAGCTTTCCTCTTCCTTGCAATAGTTGCAGAGGAATCATCAAAATCAGTCTTATATTCATCACTGTCAGAGCTCTGGGGATTGTCATACAGATCATCAATTCTCTTTATGTATTCCTGTGTAGCTTTAGAAGGAGCAGCGGGAGCAGAAACAGTAGCAGGAGCAGGAATACTGACAGCAGGAGCAGAAGTAGAAACAATAACAGCAGCAACAGCAACAGAAACAACAACATCAACATCTGAAGCAATAATAACAAGCTCTGAATCAATATCATCAGATTCTGAAACACTAGCCTTGTGATTATCATATCATTATCAGCAGTATCAATACAAACATCAGCAGCAGTAATTTCCACAGCCTTAATTGAATTGATATATGATAATATCAAGCTGGGATCACAGTGAGAAACAGGCACAATGGCCTTAGTAAGATCTTCAGCATCTTGTGCTGGAAGATATCTGCTATATAAAGCATCAAAATCTTAAAGCAGTGACCTGAAATCAACTGTACTGAAAGATGGAACTGGAGCTGGAGCTGGAAGATCTGACACTTCTTCTGAACTTTGCATGAAGTCTGAATCTTCAGCAGGCAGCATGACTACTTCATTGGGCATCTCCCCCTTCCTGGATTCAGTATAGACTGGATCAAGGCACCCTAAAGAAGGGATTGCCTGAGGAAGATGGGAAGAAGAAAGCCTTGCAGATAAATCCTGGATGGATTTTAGAAGAGGAGCCAAGGAGGCTTCCAGCAGGAGTGTTAGCCTAGGAGCTAACATCTCATATAATCTATCTGCAAGAGCAGGAACATCTACTTGCTCAAGGGAGGCTTGAGTAGAGGTAGAGAAGAAAGTTGCAGAAGTTGCTGTAGTTGGTGGAGCTGCAGAGATGTGGAGAGTTGATGTTGATGGAAGAGGTATGGATGGTTTAGATAGAGGGATGGTGGTGATGGATGTAACTGGGATGGTAATGGATGAAGTGACTGTGGTTATGGATGGGGTGAATGAGCGCTGAGCTAGGATATCCTGAAGTAGTTGTTGGTAGGAGGTGGAAGAGGATGGAAGCTCTTGAGGAGATGAATGAGAATCATCCATATAGGAGTCATCTATGAGGTTGAATGATGGAAAATGTATGGATGAGTCAAGGTCTAGAGGGGTATAGAAATGTAGAGGATGAAATTGTTCTTGAAGAGTGGCTGGAGGTGGTGAAGAGATTGTTGGAGATGAAATTGAGATGGTGGATGATGAAATGGTTGAGATGGTAAAGGAAACTAGAGGTGGAGATGGTGGAGATGAGGAGGAGGAAGCAGGCAAATTTCTAGTGGGGCAGTTGCCTGAAGGGAAGTGATTGAAATAGTCCTTGTGCCCTGAAGTAGAGTTAGCTGCAGGACCCCTGCTGGGTTTGGCAATCTGCCTATCCCATTTTCCAAAGAGAGCACAGGAGATTCTCTTGGAAGCATTTATGTGCATGTCATTTGACACTAGCAGTTGGGGGCATCTGTTGTTTAAAAACAAGCCTACTATTCTCCCAAAGTTAATAAAATTCTTGTTAATTTTCTTCTTATCAAGTCAAAGAAGATTTCGCCCCAGTTAAGATGTTTCTTATCAACTATAGCAGTCATTAAACAGAACTGATACCTAGAGATTGTATCATGGGCAGAATGTTTTCCTAAAAGAACTTTGCCCACTACATCAGCCAAAAATCTGTATTCTACTGAAAGATTTTTCTTAAGCAACTTGTTAGGGTTTGCTGCATTATGTCCCATTCTATCTAACATAACAGAAAATTCTTCTCCAGACAACTCAACAGTATCATGTCCAGTACTCAATTGAAAAACTTCTGTCAGAAGTGCGGGAGTGAGGGATACCTGGGTTCCTGAAATAGTCCCGACAACTGTATTCTGATCCAGGTTATGGGCTGTGTATACCCATTCTTTGATTTTATCTGTAGCCAGCTTAATCCTTGTAGTCATGATTGTGACCAACTGTTGTTCCTTAAAAAGTTCTAGAATGTCCTTGAAAATTTGATCACTGCCTTCAAACGAGTTCATATCGATGTCAAATCCGGTATCAAACTTCATCGCGTCTAAGACAGCAACTAAAACGGCCATGTTTTTCCTGCAAAAACAAACAAACAAGACCAAGTGTAGAAGGGTTTGGAGGGAAGAAAAGCTCTGCAGAAAGTATGAATGCGCAAAAGAGAACGACGGCCGAAAAAATGATTTTATATCAGGGTTCGACGCTGAAAAGGAAAGATCGTTGAACTCAGTTCGACGATCTGGGCTTCTAAAGGAATCTGAAAGGTCTTCAACATCGTCGATCTCCGTTCGACGATATTGGAGAGCGTCGAGCTTCGTTCGACGATCTCTGACCGGAAAGAGATAGCCTAGCACAATCAGGAAAAGGCTGACCTCCGTTCAACGATTTCATGAGGACGTCGATCTCCGTTCGACGATCTTTGGGAAAAACGTCGAGCGCAGTTCAGAGTTCAGAAAGAACCTATAGACACTAGAGAAATTAAAATTTTTGCCTAGTCTTGGTCAATTTTTAAAGTTTTAAAATCTTGGATCTTAATTTAAACTTCCTCCATCTAACATTACTAACTGATTCAGGAAGAATGTGTGTTCTTTTCATCAAGGGCTTGGTGAAAATATCTCCCCTTTGCAAATCAGTTGGGATATATTGAAGTTCAATTTTATTCTTTTCAACATTATCTCTTAATAAGTCATGCCTAATCTCTATATGTTTTGTCCTACTATGGAGGACTGGATTTTGGGCTATAGAAATAGCACTGGTGTTATCACAAAAGATTTTTGACTTATCTAAGTTGTAACCATAGTCTAGGAGCTGATTTTGAATCCACAATATCTGTGAGCAACAACTACCTGCTGCCATGTATTCAGCTTCAACAGTTGATGTGGACACAGATGTTTGTTTCTTACAAAACCAGGAGACAAGTCTGTCACCAATAAACTGACAAGTTCCACTGGTGCTTTTCCTGTCTACTCTACATCCAGCATAATCAGCATCTGAAAATCCAGTTAATTCAAATCCTGAATCTTTTGGATACCAGAGACCTAGATTTGGACAACTTTTCACATACCTAAGAATCCTTTTTACTAATGTTAGATGTGACTCTCTAGGGCTTACTTGGAATCTAGCACAGATGCATGTAGCAAACATTATGTCAGGTCTACTAGCTGTAAGATACAATAAAGAGCCAATCATTGCTCTATATGTTGTCTGATCAACAGGTTTCCCATGTTCATCAGCATCTAATACAGCATTAGTAGGCATAGGTGTTTTCATAGAGGATGCTTCAGACATACCAAATTTCTTAACCAACTCTTTTGCATACTTGGTTTGAGAAATGAATATGCCATCAGCATGCTGTTTGACTTACAATCCTAGAAAGAATGAAAGCTCACCCATGCTACTCATTTTAAATTTTGAACGCATTAGGTTAGAAAACCTCTTGCACAAGTTTGAATCAGTAGATCCAAAGATAATGTCATCTACATAAATTTGTACTAGTAGGATATTGGACCTACGGGTTCTAATGAAAAGAGTTTGGTCAACTCTACCCCTTTTAAAATCATTTTTCAAAAGGAAGCATGTTAATGTCTCATACCATGCTCTAGGAGCTTGCTTGAAACCATATAATGCTTTTTGCAATTTAAAAATATGATCAGGATGAGTAGGAGAGATAAAATCTGGGGGTTGTCTGATATAGACTTCTTCCTTGATATCTCCATTTATGAATGCACTCTTCACATCTATTTGATAAATTTTGAATCTCTTGTGAGCTGCATCGGCTAGGAATATTCTTATGGCCTCTAACCTTGCAACTGGTGCAAAGGTCTGATCATAATCCATTCCTTCTTCTTGAGAGTATCTTTGTGCAACTAGCTTTGCCTTGTTTCTTACAATAATGCCTTGATCATCTAATTTGTTCCTGAATACCCATTTTATTCCAACAATGGAATGATCCTTTGGCCTTGGCACTAGCTCCCAATCTTTTTTCTTTCAAATTGATGTAACTCCTCTTGCATTGCAATGATCCAGTGTAGATCTTGTTCTGCATCTTGTATGGATTGAGGCTCAATTTGAGAAAGAAAGCAGATGTGCATCAGATTTTGGTTGACCTGATTTCTGGTTTGCACACCAGCTGAGATGTCTTCAATCACTTGGGAGATTGGATGATCTCTTGATGTTACTAAATCAACAGAGAATGTTGATTATTCACCAACCTGTGTTGTTGTTTCCTCTTGTAGAACAACAACTGGCTCTTCAATGTGGTTCTCACCAAGATATTGAGTGTTCTCTTCATCTTCACTGCTTTCACATTTTTGTTGGATAGGTGAAAGTGTTGTATCCTCTTCAATGATGTTTAACCTGTTCAAATTCTCTGAGAGATAATGTACCTACAAAAGTTCTATGTTAGAAGTATTCTTCTCCTTATAAGACATGTTAGTTTCATCAAAAGATACATGTACAGATTCTTCAATTTTAAGAGATGACTTGTTATACACCCTATAAGCTTTACTGATCATGGAGTATCCCAGAAATACTCCTTCATCAGCTTTGGCTTGAAATTTTGCTATATATTTCTTGTCATTATTATGTATGTAACAAATACAACCAAAAATTTTGAAATAGTCTACTTTAGATTTCTTCCCTTTGAGTAATTCATAGGGAGTCTTGCCCTTCAGCTTATATATCAAACTTTTGTTCAACACATAGTTTGAGGTGTTCACTGCCTCTGCCCAAAAGGATTGAGGAAGGTTAGCATCTGTCAACAATGTAGTAGCTGATTCAATAAGGGTTCTATTTTTCCTTTCAGCTACCCCATTTTGTTGAGGAGTTCTAGGAGCTGAGAAAGTGTGTCTGATTCCTTCACTCTGACAGAACTCTTGCATAAGAAGAGAATCAAACTCTGTCCCATGATCACTTCTGATCAGGGCAATGTGAGTATTAAACCTAATCGGTATGCATTTGAGAAACTCTGTCAAACACTTAGAGTTATCAGACTTCTTTCTCAGAAAGAACACCCATGTGAACCTAGAGAAGTCATCTACAACTACTAAAGTGTAAGATTTCCCTCATAGACTTTGTACTGTAATGGGTCCAAATAGATCCATGTGTAACAGATACAAAATTCTAGGTGAATCACTCTTATTTAGTGACTTAAAACTATTTTTAGTTTGCTTGCCTAATTGAAAAGCCTTGCAAAGTCCTTCCTTCTTGTAGGGGCCAGAAGGTAGTCCTCTGACAAGGTTGTCCTTCGATAACCTAGCAATGGTTCTAAGGTTTACATGTCCTAATCTCTTATGTCATAGCTCATTTGATTTACTAACAGAATTGAACAAACAGATATTTACCTTAGTTGATTGAAAATCTACAAGATAGATGTTACCTTTCCTTTTACCTATCAACACAGTTGTGTTGTCCTCTGATTTGATTTTGCATGAAGATTTGTTGAAAGTCACCTGTTAGTCTTCATCACACAATTGACTGATACTGATTAAGTTGTGCTTCAGTCCTTCCACATAGGCAGCCTTCTTGAATGTGACTGACCCTATCTGGACTGCACCATATCCCTTGGTCTGTCCAAAGTTTGAATCTCCAAATATGACCTTGGGTCCAAGCTTGGCTTTGAAGGATGTAAGATTATCCTTGCTCGCTGTCATGTGATTTGAGCACCCACTATCCAGATATCATTGCTGGTTTATTGTTGGATAGGTCTTCACCTGTATATATAACAATTTATTTGTTTTTGACCCAGTTTATCTTGGGTCTAGGTTGATAACCTTTAAAATCTGAAATAAAAGACATCCCTTGTTGACTCTTATAGCCTTCAAGATGATATCTCCTAAGAGGTATTATCCATTCAGCATAAGGGTTGAAGCCTTGGGATATAGGACCTCTAGAATTAAATTTTGATTTACCCTTAAAAGATTGTTCAAAGCTCTGAGCTCTGTTCGACGATCTCTGAGCTGAGTTCGACGATCTTGGGTCAGATCGTCGAGCTCCGTTCGAAGATCGACTTTGCCTGAGTTCAGAGTTCAGAGATCGTCGACCTGAGTTCGACGATTCAGCTTGAGATTGCTGAGCTCCGTTCGGAGATCGTCGAGCTCTGTTCGACGTTTTCCGTTGAACCTTGTTTTTCTTAGGAATATCAGAATTCTTCCTAGCTACCTCTACAACTCCCTTTCCTTTATCTGAGATAAATTTGATTGGGTTGTTAATACTATAGGTTGGCTGGATGAAACACCCAAGCCCAGTGTACTGTTAAGTCTTGAATTCACTGTGCTTGTGATGTCCATCAGTCTGATGCTTCTCCCATTAAGGGATTCTTCAAACTTCTTTGCCTGAGATAGTTCACTTTTCAGTGAAGCTATCTGCTCCCTACAACATTCTAACTCCTCAGTGAGTTTGAGGTTATCTGATTTTAAAGTGCTGTGTTCAGACAGTTGATTTCTGAGAGAGATAATATCTTTCTCAGACTTGAGTAGGTCTAAACACAGTGCCTTAAACTCAAATTTAAAGTCCTCTGAATCAAAATCAAAAGAGTTTATTACCTGATCTTCTTCAGTTTCAGGTTCAGATTCAGATCCTGACTCTTGTTCTGCATCTGAATTGTGTTGAGAGGCATTGATAGCCATCATGCAGAAGTCCTTCTCTTGGTCATCATCTTCATCATCACTTGAGCTTGATGAAGTATCTGATTCTTCTTCAGTCTCACTCCAGGTCTCAGCTACAAATCCTTTCCTGGTATGCTTGTTCTTGCTAGAGGAGGATTTGTCATAGTTGTTTCTCCTGTAGTCTTTGTCTCTTTTCCTTTCTCTTTTATCTTTCTTGTCCTTGTTTTGGTTCTCCGGACAGTCAGACACAATATGGCCTGATTTCCTGCATCCAAAACAAATAATCTCTTTATTACTGTATTTGTCATACCTTGGCTTTTCATGGCCTCTGGATGACCTTTTCCTGAAGTCTTTTCTAGCCATCTTGTAGAATCTTTTGGCTAGTAGGCTCATTAACTCTTCATTACCTGTGACTTTGTCTTCATCCTGTTCTTCTGTAGCTTTAAAAGCAATTGTCTTCTCCTTCCTTGTTGCTGGAGAAGCTGTCTTTTGCTCTTTCTCTCTATTTTTGATGAGCAACTCATAAGACTTGAGCTTGCCCAATAGAGCTTCAGTGGTGATCTCATTCAAGCTTCTGACATCCTTGATTTCCCAGATCCTTGAGTCCCAAGTGCTGGGGAAGCACATTAGGATTTTATCATTGAGTTTAGTCAGTGAGATCTCCTTGTCCAAAGTTTTTAATTCATTGACAATCAGACTGAGTCTGTTATACATGTCAGCTACTGACTCTGTTTCTCCCTTCTTGAAGTTCTCATACTGAGTTATGAGATGAGATTTTCTGTCCTTTCTCTCATCAGCAGATCCTGACACAAACTCAGATAGCTTGTTCCAGATTTCCTTTGCTGAGTTGCATTCAGTTACTTTCTGAAATATTTCATCAGACATTGTCTGAGCCAATATATTCATTGCCTTTGCATCAGCAACTTTCCACTTCTTGATGTCTGCATCTGTTCCTGAAGGGGGTGGAACAGCACTTGTACTTGTGGTTTCTGGAGGTCTTGGACACACTGTCAAAACAGAATTAAAGATATCCTCATCAATAGAATTCATGTACAATTTAATCATTGCCTTCCAAAGTGCAAACTTAGAAAGATTGCACACTGGAGGTCTGGTGCTTGCATAGTATTTGTTTTGTGCCATGAATTTATATTAAAATAATTATAATAGAAATAACAACCCTCTATTAAAGGTTGATCTTATCAGAGATCTTTTTGTTCAGGTGTTAGCCTGTAAAAATAACCAACGTCCCTCTAATACCAATTGAAAGTGAGGGTAAGATCCACCTTTACTCTAGAGGGGGCTGAATAGAGTATTTTAAAATAATTTTGCAAATTAAAATCTAATTGACAGTGGAATACTTAATTTATTTATAGTGTATTGTGCTCACAGTAAACAAAATAAAGTAAAGCAAGAAACTAATTCACAGCACACAGCAAATAAAACACAGACAACCAGAAGACACAAGAAGCTATAGTGGTTCCCCAATCAACCTGGGTACATCCACTCTTCTACCACCCTAGGTAGGAATCCACTGCAGGATGAGTTGATCAGGTGTCATGGGCACCAATGAGCTTTTGATAAGGTGCTCAAAAACACAACCAGAATTTTTTATAAAATGTCTTGCCACCACTGAGTTTTGACAAGGTCTTAGAAACCAAACACAAAACTTTTGAAGGGAGTTTTGAATAACCCTTTTACAGCAAAAGAAAATAAAGGAGTGAAGATGTTCTTCTCTGTCAACAGTCAAAGAGAAGATTAGTGGATTGATGATGTCAAAGCTCCCCCTGAGATTAGCAGTAGGTCAGGAGAAGAAGCTTTGCACAGGGTGATAGGCCTTAAGTAAGATGAGGTCTCCAACAAATGATGATTTCAGCAAAGGCTGAAATATGTTGTGTCTGGAGTCTTGATTGATGAAGCCTGGAAAGCTTGAATCGGAGAGGAGGTCTGAAAGAATAGAAGGAATTATTCTCTGTGTGTTGATCTCCTTCTCTGTTCTATTCCTTGTGTTCTGTAAGAACTCTAATACTGTAATCCTGTAGTTCTTGTGTGTGTCTGTCTCTTAGATGTTGTTCTTGATTGTTGGTTTTCTGTCTCTATATTGTTCTGAAATGATATATTGAAATCCAATCTTCTAGATAGCCGTTAGCCAGTCATAAATGACTTTCCTTAATTGATAACTCTCTGGAGGAAAGTCCTAAGAAACATTCTCTTTTATTCTCCTTGAAACTTGCTCCAGATAGATTGAAACGGCTACAAAATCTTTTGCATTAAATGCTGGAGATTGAAGAAATTTGAATTCCATAACAAACTAATTTGAAATCCTAAAATCGTCGATCTCTCAAGAAAATCGTCGATCTGAGCTCGACTATCGTCGACCTGAGCTCAGAGACTGGAATTTGACTTGAGACAGAAATCGTCGATCTGAGCTCGGAGATCGTCGAACCGAGTTCGACGACTCGTCGACCTGAGCTCAGAGATAGTCGAACTGAGTTCGACGCCTCGTCGATCTGAGCTCGACGATAATTACCTTTGTCTTCTGCACTTGTAATCTGTACTAGGAGGTCTTGGGGGCAGCTTTCAAACCTAAGTTCTAAGCCTTAGACCTATTCTAGTTGACCTTTAAATCTATACAATGAGGTCAAGACACAATCCTATGGACATAGTGATTCTTATCCAAATCAGTAATAGGATGTTCCAACACTTCCCGTTCCTCACATCGATGACCGCTCGAGAAGTGGCTAAAAAGGGACGACCAAGGATAAGAGGGACCTCGACGTCCTCTTCAATATCAAGAATAACAAAATCCACCGGGAAGATGAATTTGTCGACCTTCACTAGCACGTCCTCTACAATACCTAACGGATACTTGATTGATCGATCGGCTAACTGGATACTCATACGCGTAGGGCTTAGAGTGCCCAATCCTAGTTTCTTAAATAAGGAAAACGACATCAAGTTGATGCTCGCACCTAGATCCGCTAACGCGTGTTTTACGAAAAGATTACCCAAAACACAAGGAATAGAAAAGCTACCCGGATCGTTTATCTTTTTAAGAATATTAGAATTATTAATGACCGCCGAGCACTTTTCGTTCAACGTTACATGAGATAGATTTTCCAGTTTCTTTTTATTAGTCAACAAATCATTAAGATGTTTAGCGTATTTAAGCATTTGACTAATAGCTTCGTGAAACGGCAGATTAATATGGATTTGTTTGAACATCTCGAGAAAGCGTTGGTACTGATCATCTAATTTGTCTTTCCGAAGCTTAGCGGGATAGGGAGGTGGCGAAAATTCTTTTATAATCTCCGGAGCATCACTTTGAAAATTATAGTTTTCTTTTTCAAAAACAAATTTTTCTTTTTCTTTGTCAAAATTGTTATCATTCATTTCCGTAATGATGGTTTGTTCAGCAGCAGGAGAGGTAATCACCTCTGGCTCTTCCCTGGTGGTGGGCTCATGGATTACTTTACCGCTCCGAAGGGAAATCGCTTTCGCGTGCTCCCTTGGGTTGGGTTCAGTATTTGAGGGAAGAGTCCCAGGTGGCCTCTCGGAGATAACCATAGCGAGTTGCCCGACCGTGTTTTCTAGATTTTTCATCGATCCTGTTAAATTTCTAATGGTCGCCTCGTTCGTGCTTATATATCTAGAAAACATTACCTCCAAAGATGGAGGTTTTTGAAAATTTTGGTGTTGATTTTGAGTTTGATGTGGTGGTGGTGGTGGTGGAGTGAAATCGTGTGGTGGACGTGTGGCATTTGCGGGGTTACTCCACGAAAAATTTGGATGGTTACGCCATCCAGGGTGATACGAGTTCGAAGCATTATTAAAACCAGGAGGAGCAGAAAAATTAGAAAAATCGTTTTGAGCAGGCCTGGGTATGTTCCCCAGATAATCCACCTGCTCGGCAGCAGCATTTGTATTTTCATATTTTTGAGGGGCGGAGGCAGCAGTCATCTCCGTTACTTTCTTGCTCAGCATCTCCACTTGAAGCGCCAGTTGGGACACAGAGTCCACTTCGTAGATACCTGCAGGTTTATTTGGGCGAGTCCTAGGCGAGTTCCACTGATAGGTGTTCATCGTCATGTCCTCGATTAGCTCAAGAGCGGCCTCCGTAGTTTTACGGTCCAAAGAACCACCGGAAGCGACATCTATCATCTGCTTGGTCTCTTGATTTAGCCCATTATAGAATGTCTGGACCTGTAACCATACAGGCAGAGCATGATGAGGACAGCATCTCAAAAGTTCTTTGAACCTCTCCCAAGTGTCATAGAGGGTCTCAGAAGCAATTTGAGAAAAAGAGGTAATATCATTTCGAAGTTTCGCAGTTTTAGCGGGGGGAAAATATCTAGTGAGAAATTTATCTGTTAAAATATTCCAAGTGGTGATTGATCCTCTTGGAAGAGAACTCAACCACTGTTTGGCTTTTGTTCTTAAGGAGAGGGGGAAGAGTCTTAGCTTAATTGCGTCGTCTGAGACACCATTGATTTTGAAGGTATCACAGATCTCGAGAAAACTAGCAATATGCAAGTTCGGATCTTCATCTTGTAATCCATCGAACTGTACATATTGTTGCACCATTTGTATGATTCTAGGCTTAAGCTCAAAGTTATTGTTCGCAATTGCAGGTCGAACAATACTTGTTTCTGTACCCTCCAGGTTGGGTCGAGCATAATCAGACATGGTCCTATGCTGGACCATTTCTGGGTTGGGTTCTCCCATTTCAGAGTTAAAATTACATTCACCGTCGGACTCCTCAACCTCTGTTTGAGAAGTGGAACCCCCGAATCGCAAGTTTTTTCGAAAGGAGCGCTCGATTCTGGGTCAAAGTCAACAAGTAGCGACGGATTCGTGCGGGTCATGCACTAGAAAACAAAAAAGGAGAATGGAGGAAAGGAAAAGATAAGAACGCAAAATATAAACTTGAAGAAGAAAAAGATAACGATTAAAATTTTTTTGGTTTTTTGTAGAAGTAATAGCGAAAACGGTTTCCTAATATTGACGAAAAAGGGTCCCCGGCAACGGCGCCAAAAATTTGGTGAATTGAATGACTATCAACCCGAACACGCAAGTGTACCTATTGAATTGCAGTACCAAGGTCGTATTAAAAACTCGGGGTAGTCAATTACTATTACTCGCGCTCCTACTATTATCCTACCGTACGATTGATGGGTGTTTTGAGGAATTTTGAATTAAACTAAAGATAATATTAAAATGGTAAACTTCAGATAAAAAGGCTAGCATTCGATCAACGATTCACCATGAAAAGAGATAAGAAGGATAAAAATATAGTTTCATAATTGCAAACCAAACTCGACAGTGGCGTATCCGAAAATAAGAAATAATCTCGCTAGAGCATTAAATCTCCTAACTTCTAGACGTTTTGACCGAAATCTCTTTGCAAATCAAAAGGCCTAAAGTTGCATTATCGAAGTGACCCGCACTATTGGATTCGACTCCAATTTGGAGGATTTACGTCATCCTATCTCTAGGATTGCGTGCAACTCCTTCCTTATTTGAGTGATCTTTCAAATCAATGAGTCTCTCGACTACTATGAAATGAGACCAAATTGCCTACTACCGTATACCGGAAATACGGAGTCGACACGAGAAAAATCAATGAAGGATCGAGAATAATCTAGCAAAAATAAAACTAAGAGACGAAGAAAAATCTCATCTCATTTCATGGATCCTCATGATCGAATGCTAAAGAAAAATTAGCTACGCATAGTCGAAAAGGAAACAAAAATAAGTTAAAGAAATTACATTTCCATTGATGATAAAAAAAGAGTACACAATAATAAAAAGACACCATTATACTATCAAGGAAAAGAGATTACAATGATGAAAAGAACTTAACAATAAGGAAGAAAAGAACTCTCTTGCACTAACACTCTACTTTCTCTCCAATGTCCAACCTTTCAAAGCTTGAGCCAAGTGTTCCTTATATAGATGAGGGGGAAGGTTCTAGAGGGAGGTGGAGATGAAGTGGCACAAGGAGGGGGGCGGCCATGAATGGGTGGAAATGTGCATGAATGAAATTAATGAGGGGGAGAGAGAAAGGGAGAGAGAGAACATGGTTCAAGGTATGTTATTTAAAGAAATAAAAATAGAAAAATAGAAAAATAGGAAATAAAAAGGGGGGATGAATGAGGAATAAAAGAGGAGAGAAAATAATAAAGGGGGGAGAGAGAGTAGGGAGGCCAGCCATGCATGGATTCAAGTGGGCTTCATTATGGGCTCGGGTGGCTGGGCTTGTTGCACTTCAAGGGCTCGGGTTGGACTTGAGGAGGGCCGGCTGCACTATGTGGGCTGCATCAATGGGGCTCGGGTTGGACAACATCATGGGGGCTGGACTTGAGCTCACGGGTTACATCAAGGACTGCATCAAGGGCTCGGGTTGCATGGGACATCATCAAGGGCTCGGGTGGACTTGAGCTGCATCAAGGAGGGGCTCGGGTTGGACCATTTTGGAGGCTTGAACCTGCAAAAAAATAAAATAAAACATAATGTTAGTTACCAAACTTAAAATTTAACATAACAAACATGAAATACATAAAAAATATAATTGAACCTAGGAATTTTTATGCTAAACTAACCCAAAAACCGATGACTAAAATTAGTCATCACACACCAATTATGTGCCTTGAGTACACATGACTTGTGGCCGGCTGTGCCAACTTCTGTGGTGAATGGTGCTTAAATTGCATGTTCTATTACCGTTATTGTACATATTGTTCTGCCTGTAGGGAAGGAGCACCGCTGCCCCGGAAGAGGGGCGGGGTCGTTATAATTTGGGCAGTTAATGCTGACCGTTGCTTTGTTTGTCACCGTTGGGGTGGAATGATTTTATGCAGGTGCAGCTGAGCCAAGTGGTAAGTAGCGGGTTGAAGCCCTATTTACTGTGCCGGCCCTCAAAGGCTTAGCGAAGCGTGCTTTTATTGTTTCATGTGTGGCCGCCCTGCGTGTCGATGTCTGTAAAACACTTATATTTGAGAAAATAGTTGTAAGGCCTTAAAGCCATAACGATTTGTGTATTTGAGTTATCATTCCTGCTTTGGTTTAGTGGACGTTCGTGTGGTTGGGTTTTAAGCAATTTATTTAACTTCCGCTAGAATGTACTCTAGGTTAGGATGCGTAAATGGATTATGATCTCAATACGTAACTGTGCTGACTGTCCGTGGAATATGGCGTGGGGCCCCTGCCGGACCTTCTGTTATATTCTATATGACGGATGGGGGTGTTACATGTTCTGTTAGCACGACTTGTTTTCTATGTTGTGTTTGCGCGAGTTGTTTTCTCTACTCGTGCGGTTTCCTGTTGTTTTTTATGGACACTCTGACTCTCTCTTCTTCTACTCTATCCGCTTCTTCGCTTTCTACTTCTTCTATTTCTGCTTCAAAGCTTACTGACCCCAATTACCCTGACTGGAGTGTGTCCTTTGTTTTTCTATTACGCTCTCAGCATAAGCACCACCATTTAACTGATGATCCCCTGCTTATGACTCTACTTCTTTCGATGATTGGGATGTTAGTGATGCTTTCGTGAGAACATGGTTAGCTAACAGTTTATCTGATGAGTGCCTTCCTGTCATTCGACATGATACGACGGTCACGGTTGTCTGGAATCATTTTGTTGCCTTGTACTTCAAGGGAGCGCAGACTTCACGCATCTATACTTTATATGTGGATCTTTTTGCTCGGCCTGTCATGAATCCGGCTGCGGCCTATCAAGAAGTTCAAACACTTGGTGCTGAACTTATTCGGCATCGATCATTTTCTGTAGATCTCGCTGAGCAATATAAACACTTTCAAGAACTGCTTGTTCTTTGCTACTTACTTCGTCTGCTGGAATCTTATGATATGATTGGACAACAGATTCTTGGAGAGACTGACACTCTAACTCTGGATGCGCTTGCATATCTGTTGTTACTATTCTTCTTCAACGTCCTTTACTTCCCTCTCCTGATAGTATTGCTCATCCGGCTCGTCATGATACCTCTGGTGGTCGAGGAGGCCGTACTGGTGGTCGTGGTTACTTTAAGTATCTCTGCTTTCAATGTGGCAAGGATGGTCACCTGGTTGATCGCTGCTGGACCAAAATTCCTCATCTTCGCTCTGCTTCGACTGATTCCCCCTCTAAGAAGTCTACTTCTTCTTTTATTATCTCTTAGGGTGCTGCTCAGTTGGCCACTACAGGTAGGTGACATATTAATTCTTGTGCCACTAGTCATATGACGGGGAATTCTCATGTTTCGCCTAGACAAACATAACAGGTTCCCTCCAGTTCTTATTACGGATGGTTCACCATCTCCTGTTTGTGGGTCTGACACCGTGCATGTCACTCCTTTTCAGCTTGAGGACACCCTTATGTCTCGAATTTTTCTTGCAACCTTCTTTTTGTTACTTCTCTTTGCAAAAAGTTGAATTGTGTGGCTGTTTTTACTACGTCTACTTGTTCTTTTCAGAATCCTCACTTCAAGGAGACGATTGCTACTGGGACTGAAAGAGGCGGCTTGTTCTACCTTGATAATGTTTCGGTCTTTTCTGTCTCTTCTTCTCTTCTTCAGTGACATCTTCGCCTTGGGCATCCTCCTCGGATTTTTTTATCAGCTTCTTCCTGATCTGCCTCGGGGGGACTATTCTCTTAATTGTGAGGCTTGCCAATTTGACAAGCATCACCTTTCTACTTTTCTAGCAAAGCACGGACGTAGTTCTTCTCGTCCTTTTGAACTCATCCTTTTGAACTTGGTAGAGGTAGTTTGCATTTTGTAATTTTTATTGATGACTTTTCAAGATGTACATGGTTGCATTTGTTACAAGAACATTCTGAACTTTTTTCAATTTTTACTGCATTCTATAATGAGATCCGTATACAGTTTGGTGTCCCTATTAAGATACATCACACAGATAATGTTAAAGAGTATCTAAGTCATCAGTTTATATTGTTTTGCATGCATCATGACATTGTACATCAAACTAGTTGTCCTTATACCTCTCAACAGAATGGCGTTACTGAGCACAAAATCCGACATCTCCTGGATGTGCATCGTAGCCTTCTCACTCATATGCTTGTTCCTCGATCCTATTGGGGTCATGATGTTCTTTTTTCCTATTTTCTCATCAACCGAGTTCTGTCTTCGGTTCTCAACGGCAAAATCCCATTCTCTGTTTTGTATCCTGATGCGAATCCTTTTTATTTATCTCTTGGTTTCTTTTGTTGCACCGCGTTTGTCCACTCTCCTTCTGGTCGTGACAAACTTTCTCCTCGTTCTACCAAGTGCATCTTTTTGGGCTATTGTATGACAAAAAAGGCTATAGGTGTTATGATCCTGTTCTCCGGAAATAATATGTGTCCGCGGACATCACTTTATTTAAGGATGCTTTGTTCTTTTCTCTTACCTCTGTTCTTTCACCATCTGATGATTCTTCTTTTCATATTATTTCGGCACCTCTTCCTTAGTCTGTCCTTCCTTCTCCACCTGTCTCTGATTCTTCGGATGAGCTGCTGTCGCCAGCACCTTGGCCAGCAATCTTTCCTTTGGATGAGTCTGATACAGTAGACAGGTCTGATCTTGATCTTCTCATTGCCCTTCAGAAAGATGTTCGAACTTGCACTCAACATCCTATTCGGGATGTGATTTCTTATGCATGGCTGTCTTCTTCTTGCAAAAGTTTTGCTTTCGCTCTGTCGGTCAATATCGTTCCGACCACCTATCAAGATGCTCTCGCTATTGCTTATTGGAAATTTGTTATGGATGAGGAGATGAAAACTCTCACAGAACGGGACACTTGGTCTCTTGTTCCTACCCCGCCAGGAGCTGATGCGGTTGGCTGTCGCTGGGTCTTTGTAATCAAATTTCCTCCTAATGGTACTATTGACTATTACAAGGCTCGGCTTGTTGCCAAGGGTTTTACACAGACATATGGTGTGGATTTCTTTGATACGTTCTCTCCTGTTGCTCGGATTACTACGATCCATATCTCTTTTCTGTGGCCGTCAATAGAGACTGGGAGATGTCTCAGTTAGATGTGAAGAATGCTTTTCTTTATGGTGATTTGCAGGAGACAGTCAATATGGAACAACCTCCTGTGTATGTTTCTCATGGGGAGTCTCAAGTATGTAAATTGCGGAAGGCTATCTATGGTCTTAAGTAAAGTCCGAGGGCCTGGTTTGAAAAGTTCAACGAAGTTATTTCTGTTATTGGGTTTGCTCGGAGTGTTGCAGATCATTCTTTGTTCATTCGCAAAATCTCGGTTGGTCTTGTTGTTCTTGCAGTTTATGTGGATGACATTCTTCTTACATGTGATGATAGAAATGGTGTTGACATGACAAAGAAGTATTTCCTTCAGTATTTTGTTACCAAAGATATGAGGTCTCCCAAATACTTTTTGGGGATTGAGATATTCAGGAAGCCCGGTTCCATAGTTTTTTCACAGCGGAAGTATGTCTTTGATCTCTTAAAAGAGACATGTTTTCTTGAAGCTAAACCTGCTCAATCTCCAATGGCTGTTGGAGATGATAAGTGTTGGAGTGAGAATTCTCCTCTTTTTGAAGATGTCACCAGATACAGACGGCTTGTGTGGAAACTCATTTATCTAACAGTCACAAGACCGGATATTTGTTATTGCAGTAGGAAGAGTGTGCAGTTTATGCAAGCTACTAAGAAATGTCATCTACAATCAGCTATAAAGATCCTAGAGTATGTGAAAGGTGCTCCAGGAAAATAACTTTTGTTTCTGAAAAGGGGACATTTGAAAATTGAAGTCTATTTTGATGCTAGCTATGCAGATGATATGGAAGATACGAAGTTTATGTCTGGTTTCTGTACCTTTGTTGGAGGAAATCTGGTCAGCTGGAAGAGCAAGAAACAGATTGTAGTTTCCAGGTCAAGTGCGGAAGCCGAATATAGAAGCATGACACTAACTACTTGTGAGCTGAAGTTGTTACGTACACTTATGTTTGATTTGGGAGAGGTTTTTGATCATCCCCTACCAATGTTCTCTGACAATATGGCGGCCATATATATTTTGAGGAATCCATTCTTTCATGAAAGGACAAAGCATATTGAAGTGGATTGCTATTTTATCAGGGAGGAGATATTGAAGAATCAAATCTATATATTGTTTATTATATCTAATAGGGAGCTTGCTGATTTCTTCACCAAACCATTTACCCCTTTTTGGAAGTTATAGCAAGTTGGGCATGGTCGACATATATGCTTCAGCTTGAGGGGGAGTGTTGAAACTTGAGGAGACCGGGCGGTCTGTTATCTAGTCACAACGGTCTACTAGTTTCTGTGTTCTGGTGGTTTGGCTTAGCGATCAGAGGTTGCGGCCTGTTTGGTAGCAGTATTGCGGTTTGACAGACTTGCGATTTAGTTATAGCGGTTTGGCAAACCGCAGTTGTCGACCTGTGTGCTGCCGAGCTGGCCTGGAGGTTCTGTCTTCTTGTATTACAGTTCGGAGAGCAACCCGTAGCTGCGACCTGTTGGCAGCATGCAGCTGCGGTCTGGTGGCTACCCGCGGTTGTGGTCAGGCTCTTCCCGCAGTAGCGGTCTGGAGGTTTTCCGCAGCAACGGTCTGTAGGTTATCCGCAGCAGCTGTCTGGAGGTTATCCGCAGCAGCGGTCTAGAGGTTATCCGCACCAACGGTCTGATAGTTATCCGCAACAGTGGTCTGGTGGTTATCTGCCACTGCAGTCTGGTGGTTATCCGCAGCAGCGGTCTGATGGTTATCCGCGACAGTGGTCTGGTGGTTATCCGCAACTGCGGTCTGGAGCCAACCCGCTGTAGCGGTCTCGGGACTTTCCTCAGTTGAAGATCAGCGGCTTCCCAGGATGTGTATTCTCCATTGTATAGTCTTGCGGTTTTACTTTCTCAAACTGCATAGCCTGCACGGCTTGTATTTAGTCTCACATCGCTTATTGTAATCTCTTATCTCCCCCATTTTTTATAAATAAGGGTGCATACCTTTATATTGTTTATCTTTTTGGAGCAATAAAGTCTGTTTTTTATTTAGCTCTTTTTACACTGGAAATTCTTGGATCCTAGGGGGCTGAGCAAGCTTGTGCTTGGGTCTATAGGAGGAAGGATTATTTCTTATACAACTTGTTGAGGACTGAATGACTCCTCTGCAGTAGTAGACGCAACAACATCTATTGTGACACTAAGGCCTTCTTCTAAAAAAATTATGATAATAGTTATTGTAGCCTCAACACTCAAGATATACATGAGCATCTTGACTTCTAGTGGGAAATGCCCATCCAATATCTGCGAAGGATGTGGAAGTGGTATCAACAGTCTCTCCCTAGGAAAAAGCTGTATCAGCAGTATCTTTCATTACAAAATCTGTATTTTTTGTGCACATAGAATCCATTTTATTCTTTTCAAGAACCTGTTTAGAAATAAATTCGGAAATATCTACAAAAATAATATTAGCAGAAAATTTTACTGAAAGAATTCCAGGAGCAATCCCCTTGTGTGACTTGCTCATCAGTGTGTTCAGACAAAATAACTTGGCAACATTCTCTTTGTTCACAGTCCCTGAATTTGTATCCATGATGTCTGTTTCAGCAGCTGATTAAATTCTTAAAACTTCTGTGTCTTTAGACAAACCACGGCCTGCATTGCCAACAACTTTGTTTTGATCCAACATAGTCTCAACAAAATTGCCAACAACTTTGTTTTGATCCAACGCAGTCTCAACAAATTTGCCAAAATTACCCTGGCTTTCTGCAACACTTTAAACACCTCAACCTAGTTTAACAATAAATCAGCAGTCCGACCGGGCCCGCTATAAGAAATAAACTAACGGTATAAAAACTGGTATAAAACAGACATTAATAAATGCGCTAAAATAAAACTTGCAGCGGAAGTAGAGTATGAAAAATCAATGGATAAAAGTGTACCTCAAAATGCTGAATTCACAGAACCAACTAGAGCTGAAAATACATTATGAAACTGAATTACTGAAACTAAGTAACGATATACATTATGAAACCTAATAAAGCAGAAGTGAAGTGTAGAATGAAAAATGTTCCCCGGCTTCTACTTCTCTCTCTCTCCAAGAAGGAAGGGTGATGTTGTGGGTGACCGCTCTACCATCAGGATGCCATTACATCAGAGGATCTCCCACGCCATCCTTCAGGTTCTCTCTGACGCCGAGGAACGTCAACTCTTCGGTCTTGTCCGCATGAGCTTGTGCGGACTTTTGCTTCCTCGTAGAAGACGTGCTCGCGCCACCTACCTCAAGTGCCTCTTCTTTATATCGCTCAAGAAGACGTCTCTACTTGCTTGCGGGTAGGATGTTTTTGAGGGGCTGGCGCGGTTTCTGACTTGGAATCATCACGACGATTGCAAGTCAGAATCCCCAGGTAAGTGTTGTTACTTCTTTAGCTAACCTCCCATACTTGCAATCCTCTGTAGGGACGTTCATGACTTCCCGCCCTAGCGGGATGTAATAATCCACATCAAAGGGCGCGTAATTAAGAAGTTCAATACCCGCCTCACCGCTCCACTCGGCCTTAACACTTTGAAGGTAGCCTCGCTCTACATGTCCGAAAGGATAGAGAGTTCGCCGAAGTCGCCTTTGAAAAAGGCGAACCGCTTGTACCAGTTACAAACTTTATTTGGTAGTTTCATAACCCCCATCTTGTAGGAGCCAAAATATATTTGCCCCTGTTAGCACTACGAGAAAGGGAACCCGGTGGGGAGGAGGCCGGCTAGGGGAGAGAGAGAGAGAGATAGCAAGAAGAAGAAAGGAGGGAGCAGCCCTCAAACTTGTTAAGTGATCCAAAGATGATTCAAGGGTTTACAATAGTCCTCTTATATAATGAGGTTCCATTACAACCAAAATACTAAAGTGCCCTTGCCAAAATAATAAATTACTCCTCAAGGGGATTTGCCGCTGGGAGAACTGGAGATTGCGCCTCTGCTGGTGCTAACGCCGCGAGTGTCGCCCTGCGATAACGCCACCTTCCCGCCGCCTGGCTCTGTCGTCCGAGCTCTGCTGGTGCTAACGCCGCGAGTGTCGCCCGGCGATAACGCCACCTTCCCGCCGCCTGGCTCTGTCGTCCGAGCTCTTCGCGCGTATACCCTCCACGGTGGTCCCTCCTCCTGGTCTTCGGTAACAATGCCGCCGTCTTGAAAATTTGCCTTGTCCTCAAGGCAGTAGTCCGAAAATTGGCGACGGAAATCATCGCGGAGAAGCCATGTGCTTGCCGTGGGCGGTCGATGTTGCCATGCGACGCGAACTTCCTCGGGGACCCCGGTGCTGGGGTGGGGGGAACGGCTCTCGAGGATGGCCGCCGGGTAGATGGGAGTCGGGCCTGAAAAATCAAAAGTGGCGGGGATATGGTCCAAGGTGGGGTGATCGCCGATGACCCGCCGCAGTTGAGACACATGGAAAACGGGGTGAATCCGGCTGCCCACCGGTAGGCGCAGGCGGTACGCTTTGTCCCCAATGCGGCTGAGCACCTCGAATGGTCCGAAAAAACGTGGCGCCAATTTGGGGCACGCGCGACGGGCGACCGTCAGTTGGCGTTAAGGATGCAGCTTAATAAACACCTCCCCCGGAGAGAACTGGAGATCGCGGCGCTTCCTGTTTGCGAAGGAGGCCATCTTGGCCTGGGCGCGGCGGAGGTGGTGCTTCAAGCTATCCACGATGATTTCGCGGTCCTGGAGATGTGTGGCAAGGCTGGGCACCGGGCATTCGCCTGGGAGATAGCGCACGAGAGAGGGTGGTGGCCGGCCGTACACGACTTCGAAGGGGGAGGTGTTTGCGGCCGAATGATACGCCGTATTGTAGGAATACTCCGCCCACGGTAACCATTTGGCCCACGTCTCCGGGCGCTCATCGATGAAGCAACGAAGGTAGGTTTCCAAACACCGATTAAGTACTTCGGACTGTCCGTCCGTCTGAGGATGGTAGGCGGTGCTCATCCGGAGGCGAGTGCCGTGCAGACGGAAGAGAGTTGTCCAGAAACTGCTCAAAAAGAGTGGGTCGCGGTCGCTGACAATAGACCGTGGAAACCCATGAAGACGCACAACCTCGGTAATAAAACTGTCGGCGACGGTGCTGGCTGTGTACGGATGACGGAGGGGAATGAAGTGGCCGTACTTCGAGAGACGATCCACCACCACCAAGATGCAATCGAACCCCGCAGAGTATGGTAACCGGGTGATAAAATCCATGGTAATGTCCTCCCAGATGCGGTCCGGTACGGGCAGGGGTTGCAGCAGGCCCCCCGGAAATAGTGACTCATATTTTGCCTTCTGACACGACAAGCAGGCAGCCACATAGGCCTTGATTTGGCGAAACATCTGTGGCCAAAATAAGGAGGCCGCGAGGCGGCGGTAGGTGCGGAATGCTCCGGCGTGGCCGCCGGTCGGCGACTCGTGAAATTCGGCCAACAGCCGTGGGATGCAGGGGGGACGGCCGGACAACACAAGCCGGCCGCGATAGAACAATCGGCCGCCAATCAGGGAATACGGCGGGTGTGTGGTGCCATCGGCGATGAGGGCCGTGCGGATCGGGCCCAGCACGGGGTCCTGTTCGACGCCCTCCTGAATACTGGCACCTTCTTCCCAAACCGGCCGAGTAATGGCCGCGAGTTCCGGGGCGTGCGGCTGGCGAGAGAGAGCATCGGCTGCCCGGTTGGACTTGCCGGAGCGGAACTCAATCGAAAAATCGTATCCCATGAGTTTGGCGACCCACAGCTGCTGCGCCGGCGTGGCGATTTTCTGCTGAAGTAAGTACCGAAGACTATGATGATCCGTCCGGACGACGAAGGGCCGGCCAATGCTGCACCGCGAGTACCAGAGCCATGAGCTCATTCTCATAGGCCGAACGGCTCCGGATGGACGAAGAAAACGCACGGCTGTAGTAGGCGATGGGGTGGCCGTCTTGCATGAGAACCGCACCCACCCCGGTACCCGACGCGTCGCACTCCACAACGAAAGGTTGGTGAAAGTCGGGCATGGCCAGCACCGGCCCGTGGACCAGGGCGGACTGCAAGGCTGTGAATGCATCGAGGGCCGCCGCGGACCACACAAAGGGGCCCTCCTCCGAAGTCTTGAGCAGTTGGGTAAGGGGACGGGCGAGCGTGCCGTATCCCTGAATAAAGCGCTGGTAGTAGCCGGTGAGGCCCAGGAACGCGCGAACCTCGCGGACCGAAGTAGGCGTCGGCCAATGAAGGACTGCCGCCACCTTGTCGCATCCATAGCCACCCCGTTGGCCGCAATAGTGTGTCCGAGGTAGCTAACCGTAGCCGAGCCAAAGGTGCATTTCTTCCGGTTGAGAACAAGGTGGTGGCGGCGAAGAGTGAGGAGGGTGGTCCGGACATGCTGGAGGTGTGCCTGCCAAGTAGAGCTGTAGACCAATATATCATCAAAAAAAACGAGCACATGCTTACGGAGGATGGATCGGAAGATGTCGTTCATGGTGGCTTGAAAGGTGGCCGGGGCGTTGGTTAAGCCGAACGACATAACCAAAAACTCGAAGTGGCCATCATGAGTCTGAAAAGCCGTCTTGGGCACGTCGGCGGGCCGCACGCGAATCTATGATAGCCGGCCCGGAGGTCCAACTTAGTGAAGAAGGTGGCGCCGTGAAGCTCGTCCAAGAGTTCTTGGATGACGGGGATGAGGTATTTGTCGGAGACGGTCGCCTTGTTGAGCTCCCGATAGTCAACACAGAAACGCCAGCTGCCGTCCTTCTTGCGCACGAGGAGTACGGGGCTGGAGAACGGGCTCGCACTAGGCCGAATGATACCCCCCAAGAGCATCTCCCGCATGAGGCGTTCGATCTCGTCCTTCTGAACGTGCCCGTAACGGTAAGGGCGGATAGAGACCGCAGAAGTACCCGACTGGAGAACGATGGCGTGGTCGGTGGGACGGGACGGGGGAAAACCGACCGGGGCCGCGAAAAGGTCGTCGAACTCCCGCAGGATAGCGGCGAGATCCGCGGGTGGGGTCACCGTCTCGGGCTCGGCACCCTGAATGGGCCATAGCCATGCCGAAAAGTCCACCTCCGTAGTGCGCTGCAAGGCGCGGAACGAGACCGGCGTCCGAAGGAGAGTCGAGTCGCCGGTGAGACAGTAGGATGTGGGCCCTCGATAGAATTGCATGGTCATGGAGGCCCAATTGACCCGGACGTCGCCGAGTGTTTGGAGCCATGCAATCCCCAAAATTGCGTCAAGGCCGCCCAAGCCAAAGAGGTAGAAGTCGGCCGTGACAGCGCACGCGCCGAGGTCGATGGAGACGTCCCGACAGAGTCCCTGCGTAGGACGTCGACGCCCGTCGCCCAAGCACACGGTGAAGGCAGGAGATGGCTGGAAGGCGAGGGATAGATCATGCGCGAGCTGTGTCGAGAGGAAGTTGTGGCTGGCGCCACTGTCATTCAATGAGAATGATGTCACGGTCACCTAGACGGCCGCGGAGTTTCATCGTGCGAGGGCCCGTGATGCCCCCCACCGAGAAATACAGAAGCTCCAAGCACTGCAGGTCGTCACCCTCCGGGGTGGAGAAGCGGGAGCCGGAGGAGTAAGGCCGTCATCACCCTCCCAGGGCGCCGCGGCGGGGTCGCCGCCAAACAAGGCGTGGAATTCGCGGACCGAGCAAACATGATTGGGCGCGTATGGTTGACGACAGCGGAAACACAAACCCCGGCGGCGAAGGTCGTTGTATTCAGCATCCGAAAAGCGGTGAGGCGGGCCGCGGCCCGGGCGAGGCCCCCCTTGATGAGGAGCAGCGCGAGGGGCCTCGTCCGAGGCGGGGCCGGCCGGTGAGCCGGCCGAGGGGCCGGAAAGGCAGCGGCGGCCGGGGAGAGGGGCCGGAGGCCCAGATTAGCCTCCACGGCACGGGCAAGGTCAATGGCCGCCGACACTGTCGGGGGGTGATGCGTGCGAAGGCGGGAGCGGATGGACGGCAACAAGCCTTGCAGAAAGAACCCGAGGTAGTGGTCGGGGGGAAGGCCGGGAACGTGAGAGACCAAGGCGACGAATTCATCGATGTACGTATCGAGGTCGGCCGACTGGCGGAGACTGTCGAGGCGCTCGATGGCGGAGCCGGAATACCGTGCATCGTAGCGCTGAATCATTTCGTGCTTCAACTCGGGCCACGAAATAAGTGGATGCATCTGACGGAGCCAACGGGCCCAATGCAGGGCCGAACCGGAGAGGCCGACGATGGCGGTGCCGACTTTGTCGCTGTCGGCGGTGAGGTGGGGATCAAAAAACTGCTCGGCACGCGCGATCCAGCCCATGGGGTCGACACCCGAAAAAGAGGGCAACTCCAACGCGAGAGGCGGCCGACCAGCCGGGGGCAGCGGGGCGGTGGGCCGCGAGTCAGCCGCAAACAAGGCCGGCTGTCCCAAAAGGGAGGCGGTGGACGCCGTCACGGCGGGCGAGGGCTGCGCGGGCGAAGGTGGCGCGGGGATGAGAAGCTCCAGGCATGCGAGGATGGCGGCCGTGGTGGACTGGACGGCGGAGACGGAGGCTTGCAGGTCGGCGATGGTGGCGTCGTGGGCATCCGCGCGAGCGCGGAGATCGTCCGTAGCGTCGGACGTGCTGGCGGCCGTGCGGGTGTGGACAGGCATCGTGAAGATTCGGCGGCACGGTGGCGGGCGGAGCGGCAGGTCGGACCAATTGTTAGCACTACGAGAAAGGGAACCCGATGGGGAGGAGGCCGGCTAGGGGAGAGAGAGAGAGATAGCAAGAAGAAGAAAGGAGGGAGCAGCCCTCAAACTTGTTAAGTGATCCAAAAATGATTCTAGGGTTTACAATAGTCCTCTTATATAATGAGGCTCCATTACAACCAAAATACTAAAGTGCCCTTGCCAAAATAATAAATTACTCCTCAAGGGGATTTGCCGCTGGGAGAACTGGAGATCGCGCCTCTGCTGGTGCTAACGCCGCGAGTGTCGCCCGGCGATAACGCCACCTTCCCGCCGCCTGGCTCTGTCGTCCGAGCTCTGCTGGTGCTAACGTCGCAAGTGTCGCCCGGCGATAACGCCACCTTCCCGCCGCCTGTGGCTCTGTCGTCCGAGCTCTTCGCGCGTATACCCTCCACGGTGGTCCCTCCTCCTAGTCTTCGGTAACACCCCCCCCCCCCCTGCTCTAGTTCAGTTCCAGTTCTACTAAAACCTTGAACCGAATTGTTAAGGTAACAAATCTTCAAATTAGAACCAAAACCTTATTTGGTTTGATGGTTCTGGTTTCTAATTAAATTTTTGGAACCGTTGTGCCCACAGTTCCAGTTCACTGAGAACCAAAACCAAATTATATATTGGTGGTTCGATTTGGTTCTATGTTGCTCTAGTTTGGTCATTTAGATTTTGAAATATAAAAAATATGTAATCTGATTCGTTCACTCGGATCTTCCTTTAATGACACTCTTTCTATCTTTAGAGAGTAAATAAGTAGAATAAAAAAAATTAAAATTTTTCAGGGTATGGAATAGAAAATTAATGGTTAATTTTCTATTGGCTACCAGAAGTTGCTCATGCCAAAGAAAATAAAAAATATAACTTTGGCTTTCAGAAGTGCTCACGTCGAAGAACCGAGACATTCAAGAAGACAACACAGAGGTAAAATCCCAGGAAAAAGCCCTGAAAATGAGCTCCCATAAAGCAGAGGTCGTTAACTGAAGGAGAAGCAACGCGTACCCTAGTCATTGCTTCTCTCACACACCAATGCGTCGTAAAAGCAAGCAAGCAAGCTAGAAGAAGTAACCACTATGCTCCCACCGGTGATTGGAGAATAAAATCCCGGGAAAAAGCTCCTAAAATGAGCTCCCACAAATGCCCCTTCCTGTTCTCAATGATTTGGTTCAGTGGTTGCTGGAGAAGACAAGAGACAAAATGTTTCAGTGGTTCCTAGTGAAGACAAAAGTTGAAGGATGGTGTGGTGTCTGGTGTGACTGCCAACTGGTGTCATAGAAACGAGAACCTAGAGAGTAGTCACAGGCGTTATTATGAAACTGTGGGGTTATAAATTTTCTTATTCTAAAATAAGTAAATTTTTAAATGATTTTTTGATTGAATAAATAATACTCTAGTAATATTATAGTAAGTAAATTTTGTAATTTTTTATTCAGGTTTAATTAATTTTTGTCAAAATAAAATTATAATAATAAATGAGTTGTGGTTCCGTTTCGGTTTGATCCGGATCGTTTCTAGATTTTCTGAAACCGCTCGAGACTTGTATGTTGCGGTTGCGATTCCGGTTCGGATAATAAAATGAATGAATCGCACCCGGACCATTGTTGTCAATGGTTCCAAAATTCAAACCGTAACCAAATATTTCTTGTACGGTTCAGTTCTTTGCGGTTCCAATTCATTTCACAATTTTCGGTTTTAAGTGACAGTTCTAGTTCTAAACTAAGTCACAAATGAAATGACAGCCGCTACAGCGTTCGCCGACAGTTGCGCGGGGACTACTCCAAAGTTGTACAGGATCTCAACAATTTCAGATAAGATTAGAAAACCCCACCCAGTGTCAAAGTCATCGAATGAGATGGAGAGATCTTCATAAATGGCGGTCAGCCTCTCTTCATCCTCTGATAACTATACCGTGCTGCGAGGGTCAAGGTGGTGTCGAGACAGGAAATTATTGAGCTCTAGCTCTGAGATAGAAGTAATCTCAGGTCGAGCGGCAAGAAAGTAACCGCACAGTCTACTCGCTTAGACGCCATCGTCAGTAACCTCACCAATCATCTCATTTTCCTCACGCAAGTAAGGTGCGTAAGGACTGGGATACAACTCCTGTTTATAGGTTCCTTCCTATCTTTACCTAAGTTTAAGCTTGTGCAGTTACACATCTAGTAACTGCCCCCTCCAGAGTGTCTACCTGCAAAACAAAACAGCGGATAGCAAGGCAAGTGTTCGCATCAACCTCATGCAACAGCCACAACATACATTCTAAAAACACAAGAACAAGATAAAAACACCAACAAGGTAGCATATAATAGAAGAAGAATAAACTCGTAACTGTGCGCACTATAACGCCACGAATAATTAACGAAGTTCATAAATACAAGTCAACGGAATGTCCCTGACACCACACTCTAATCCTAATCTCCAGATGGATCTCGCTCTACACCTAGATGCGCTAAACCATCAATGACCTCGCTATAGGCTTTGTGGGCAACCAAACAGAGCCTTAGTATATCGAGTTGTATTATATATTCTTTATTGTATGAGTCGAGTTGTATCGAATCACATGCGTTTGTATGTATTTTATACTTTACGCAGCTTGATATAATTATGGGACTACCCCCTGGGGGGCTTGTTATATATGCCCTTAGTGCTTGTATAAAGGAATCAATCAATGAATGAATATAACTTTTCCTCCTCTCTCTAATTCATCTACCTCTCTCTCTAACCCTCTTTTTCCCTCTAGGTTTTCCTCTTCCTCTTCCCTCGACTTCATCTTCTTCAAGCTCTAGGATTTAAACCCCTTATATCCTCGCTTCCAACATCCCCGGCGAAATCCCCCAAGAAGCCCATAACAGACTACTTATGATGTGATAGATAATGATGAATCTGGAAATCCAGTGGATCAAAAGATCTACAGAGCTATAATTGGTTCATTCTTATATCTCACAGCCAGTAGACATGATATTATGTTTTTCGCATGTGTCTGTGCTAGAAATCAAGGAACGCAAAAGAATCTCACTTATCTCATATCAAAGAATACTGAGATATCTTACATTGTATATTAATTTGTACTTGTTATAATATTTTACTTTTGATATTTCTCAAATTTATTTTGGGATATACATGATTTATAGTTCATTTATTTATTATGTTTATTTTTTTCCTTTTAGAACATATAATTTTACTTAATATACATAAAAATAAACAATTTATTTATATGATAGAGAAATCCGATATTTTGAAATATCCCTGACATGTTTCTTACTTTCGACATCCGAAATTTAAAAACTCAATTCGACATGTCACCGACATCCGATATTTACAACCTTATATGGGCCTAACCCTTAACACAGGTAGGGTTGCCAGAGGATGATCGGAGACGAGGATGACGGCGGCGAGGATACAACGGAGCCGAATCCGCGACTGCCTAAGCGGGGTGTGCTCAAGAGAGAGCTACCATGATCTCATACATAGGAGGGGAATTGAATTTTACTTCTTGCATAAATCATTTATGCATAGAGAAGCCTTTAGAGGCTTACTAGACATCAATGCTCATAATTACTAATTAACCGCTAACTCCTAATTATAACATGATTAAACCACTACATAAATAATAACACATTAGAATGACAATAATAAATGACCATAAAAGATAATTAGGCCCGGTGCTCAAGGCCCATAACACCATGATGATTGTAAGATCCTAAATTAAATTGGAAATTACACAAGTATAAAATATGGCATTATTGATCCAGACGCGACAATGGGCTCGTTGTGGACCCCAATGCTCCGATCTAGAATTGTGATTCTTTTCACATTACGTATAGATTTGTCTTGCGTGGGTTTTTGTTTGTGGCTTTTTTTCACTTAAAATTCTTACGTTTTTCAGGCTTGATGTGCTTAAACCCCTTGATATAAGATAACATGAATCTTTGGCATTCTTTTGGATTCAGAATTGTCTCCAGAATGGAACAATGATGAAACTGAATCTGCTATCAAAATGTCTGGCTATTGTAAATCACTAATACTAATGAAACTATATTGTGAATCTTGTGAAAGTACATCATTGCAGAAGCGATGTCTGTTGTAAATCTTGAACATGTTGGCACTTTAAAAGTTTCAATTCTTGTAGGATGATTTCTTTTCTTGTATAATGATCATACTAAGAATTATATTACCTTCTGAATTTGTTCTGTTGTCTTCATTCTCAGATAACAAGTGAGGTAGCTCTATATCTCCTTGGGGGAGCAGTTGTTCTTCTCTTGATTCCTTTCAAATACATTGCTGCCTTTATTATTATTGATCTCTTTACCCAGGAACTAAAATTTCGAAGTGAAATGGCAAAGAAGTTCATGATCATTTTGAAGGATCGATGGGCGGCTGTTTATGCCGCTCCAGTTGTTGTACTGCCGTATAAAAACGAAGACGACTCTGCTTCAGAAAGTGTTGAAATCAAGTTACATGGACTCCAGACTATTGAAAAAAAATCCAATCGCTAGGATGTTTGTGCTTTGTACATTATGTGTATAGATAACTATAATGGTTCTTCTTTCTTTGTATGGTCGATCTGTGTATTACATTTTGTCACTACCGTAAAACTGAAAAAATGAATCCAACATAAACATCATTCTTTTTTCTTTTCAAATTTAATAGTAGCCCTTGAGAGGCGATCCCATTCCCTAGATGCCCTATCTATTGTTCATGCCTGCTGTACATAATGTATATCATCTAGCAAGATTTGCTTTGCATGTTATTCAGTTAACAGAATTTCAGAGTCACTCACATGCTGAATATCCAGTAATCACCTTCTCTTGTTGCATAATAGAACTTTGTGGTCGCTTATTTAATTCTTAGCTGGCATTTTGAGTAAGAGTGTGATGTAGAATGAAGATGACAAAAGGTCGACGGCAGGCAGTTTTTATAATGTAGAAGTGACGGGAGCTAACGACAGGCAGTTTTTATAATGTAGAAGTGACGGGAGCTGACGACAGGCAGTTTTTATAATGTAGAAGTGACGGGACCTAACGTAGCGCGATAGGTCTTAATGTGGCGCGGTAAGGCCACGATCCACCATGATCAGTATGCTCCGGGTTCATGATACACATGATGTAGCTAACACGGAGCGCTATTAACTACTGCGGCGCGACAGTGTATCGATCATGAGAATTCTTCTTTGAGTTTCGTAGCACACCCAACTCCATCCTTGAAGATCATGAGTGAGAAGGAGATTTCCGAACCGTCATACTAGAAGGATGCACATTTCAACTCAAATAATGTTCATGACGATTCTTTATGATCTCCTTCAGAGTTGTTCAATACACTGAGTTTTATATTTCTTAATTTACTTAGCATTCTTTTATTTTTTTTGTAACGGTAAAGAATTCGTCATTTTTGTTGGCGACTCGGCCTTGCGAGATTTAGGGGAATTTGTCGTGGTGTGTGTGACAATTACTTAAAATCGAAATCGTAAACCGAATCAGAACCAAATCGGAATCACAAAGAACCGGACCGAATCATTCGCGAATTATTTGGGTTGTGGTTTGAATTTTGTAACCGTGAACAACATTGTTCTGGGTATGGTTCTTTCATTTTATTATCCGGACCGGAACTGCAACCGGAACCGCAACATCGATGTCTTAAGCGGTTTCAAGAATTTTAGACCCGATCCGAACCGGACCGAAGCAGAATCGAACTGCAATCCGTTTATTATTATTATTTTTTATTTTTATTATTTATATTATTATAAATTGTTATTTTTTTATAATCTATCTATAATATCTTTACTTATTATTAATTATGAAACTAGTGCGATTTGAACCCAAATCACAATCGCACTCAAGGGTGTCAGATTTAGCCTGAAGAAAATGCCGCTTGCATATTATCTGAAACATTTTTAAAAACTATAGAGGGTGCAGTTTAAAATCGGTGGGTCTGGTGTAGTTTAAAGTTTTACTCGCATATTTTTCTAAATATTTTTTGCTTTACAACCAAACTATTTCGAGCGATTTAAAATCGGTGCGGTCTGGTTCGATTTTATGATTTGCGGATTTATTTTTTAACTTTTATCCCTACTTACTCTATTATATAAAAGAGTACTCCCCCTTAGTCAAATGCACAATTCTTGCGTTTGGGCCCAAAATTTCAAAGTCCCTCTTACAAAAAAATCAAACGGGTTTTCTTTTCCCCTCTGGTTTTCTATTTTTGACCACTCTCATTCATTCTGCGAAATTGGATTTTGGTTTTGGTTGAAATCGATTGAAACCGGACTAAACCGCATAGAACCGGATCGAACCGTTAATGATCAGTTTGGTTTTGGTTCTTGTTGAACCGTAAGCAGAACCGTTGACATGATAGTTTCAAAAATTATGTTGGAATTGGAACCGGCCCAACCAAATAAGATTTTGGTTCTAATTTGAAGAACTCTTACCTTAGCGGTTCGGTTCACGGTTTTAGCAGAATAAAAACCGAACCGGAACCGTGACAGCTCTAGTGGCTACTAGGTCTACGTGTAGATCTAGGGGGAGTCTATAGTCTGTATTTGGGGTAAGATAGGTTGTAGTCAGCCAGTCATTGGGAGAAGTACTGGTGAAAAAACAAAAAAAGGATTTTTCTTAATGCCTCAATTTCAAGCTTTATTGTCAAAACTTTGTATTCTTCCTTTGAAATAAAATTATTTTTTATCTTGTCATATCTTTAATATTTTATTTCCTGTAATTACTTTTAAAAGAAAAATCCGTTTAGCACAATTTTTAAGGAGGTTTATTCTCTGGAGAGTAAACGCCCGACAGTAGCGCCTTCCACCACCAACGGCAATCTGCTTTGAAAATTTCAAAGTTTTAATTAATATTCATAAAGCCCGTATTTACCCCCTCCCCGATAAGGGCGTTATAAGATCCAACAATTAGGGATGAGCTAGTATCCCCCGAAAGGATGGTAGTGTATAACAATATTTAGTGTGACCACCAACCTTATTCTTATCTGGTCAATGGGCAACTTAAGATAGTCATCACTTCACAGGCTAGTAGGTTGATATGTGTGCTTGCAAAACTATGCTCAGGATCCTTACTCTAATATATAGAGAGTGAAATTGAAGTAATGTTCGGCTCTGTAAAATTATAGTGGGTCTAACAACTCTATAGAACAGAACACACCGTCGGAGGGACTCGAGTGAGATCCTTTTGTCTTTTGTGATAATTTGTCTTATAGATATAATACCAGTGGGCAAATCCTCAAAGTTTGTATCAACTCTCCGTTATTAGCGAGATGTCGGATAGTAGTGCATGTATGAACCTGTACTGCACATTAAGGCCGGTTAAGTGTCATTTACCTAGAAGTGGAGATGTCTGCTCCGCTGTTATCATTCGTCGTGGGTAAAGGCATGTATGGTTAGCGACATAGTTACCAAATGGACTGGGTATGACTTAACGTATAAAACTAATGGTTCATATCATCTTACTTTGCATACCTTGTATCATTAAACGCTTATACTATAAGTTTTGAAAGTCTTTAGTTTCAAGGATAGCGAAACACCTAGAGGCGGTGAATAGGTTTTTAAGTCTTTTTGACACTTTATTTGGTATATGTGTGTTGTGATTAGCTTAGGTTTGCTTTCAAGACAAAACAATCACCACACAGATGGTTTATAGTGGTTCCCCAGAGTATGGGTACATCCATTATCCCTCCCACCTTTCTAAAAGTGTGTTAGACAAGACACTTCTCCAATCTCTGCTCTTAAGAGATTACAACACATATCCCTCAGGATCTCTCAGGCTCCTTCAAGATCTCTCAGGCACAAAGCCTTACAACTCAGAGTAAGGATTTACTCTTACAACTCAGTAATCCAAAGATCACCTACCTCAAACTTGAGCACAAGTCCCACACTCAGGATAAGAGGATGGCCCTACCACTCAGAGAATGACTCTCATATAGCTCAGGCACAAAGTCCCTACCTCAGATCCACAGGAGGATCCTACAACTCAAGCACAAAGGCCCTACAACTCAGAGAGGTTGACTCTCCTACCTCAGGCAAACAGCCCTACCTCAGATCCACATAGGATCCTACCTTAGATCAACAAGTGGATCCTACCTCAGCCTTTATAAAATAGGCTTACAACTCAAGCACAAAGGCCCTATAGATCAGTTCCAACACTGGATCCTATAGAGAGAATGGTTGGTTGGTGCAGATTTGACTCCAGAGAAAAGTTCTCTGAGTCTTCCTTCTTGGACTGAGAAATACTCAGCCCTAACTTCTTCTCAGCAATAACTTTGAAAGTAGCTGTAGGGCCTTGGAAAGTACTTTATTGGCTCCACAACATCAGGTTTCAGTGAGCCTACCTTCTTCTCTCTTCTGTACACTTTCCATTCATCTTATTTCTTTTCATACTTGGCCCATTTAATGGGGATGTACAACTTTGCCTTGTTAGTCTTCTTAGACATGATCTGATCCCATGCAGATAAAATGATGGTCTTGGACTAAGGACTCCATTGTTCAAAATCAGTTCTTTTCTCCATTTCTTCCCTATATCTTATCTTGCTTAATCTGATGTCCTCTTCCTCTTCAGCAGCAGACTTTCCCTTAGACCTCATGATTTGATCAGCAGTAGGGCTGAATGAGAATATAACAACTTGTCATAGTTCAGCCCTCTATGCACCTTCTTTAGTATACTGAGCATAGGTTTGATCTCCCCCTTGATCATATTGATATAGTCTATCATACTAATATTGATCAACATGCTGAGCCATCTTCCATGGATTTAGGGCCTCTTGAACTTGATTAGGGAACATAGAGATATTGTCATATTGAACTTGATCCAGCCCAAAAGATCCTCTTATGACATTTGTTACCCACACAGCATTCTCAGTGTTTGATTTTATTATCTTTTTCTCCCCCTTTTTGACTTCTTCACAAACCACTTTGGTCTGGGAGGTGCTGGCTTTGTTTCTTTCAGATTCCAGATAGTTTACTCTTGCAGTAACTTGGTTCTTCACCTCCAGCATGTGATCATCCAAGAGCTTTGTGCAAGCATCCATCTTAGTAAAAATAGCAGTCCTTTGCGCTTCCAGCAATACCTTGTTTGCATTATGAACAACAATCATGATGCCAGCATTATTGTTATGATTTTCTATTACTGTATTCGCAGTATTGCCTAACTCATCTAATTTGCTTAGAGTATAGTCAACAGTAGGTGCTGCTCTTGTGAAAAACTTTACTATCTCAGCCTTCAGCAAATTTACCTCAAATCTTATAGATTTGATCTAATTTGACAACTCATTTTTGAGAGACTTTATTGAGTCATCAACAAAGGTCTCCAAAATCCTTCTCTGCTCATCCAGCAAACCCTTCAGCTGGGCCAGAAAGAGTGGGGGCATCTGATCAATCCTTGTTGAAGTACCTTCATCACAGAAGGTTTCTTTCCCTGGCCTTACTTCTGCCCATATATCAAAATCAACCATTGTGTACTCAGAAGAATGTGCTTTCTTAAGGATTTCAGTAGCATTTTGGTCTTTCTCTGATGCAGATGAATCAATATCAAAAACTTGTCCTTAAGCTGGGAGTTCAGGATGAATCTCCCCCTCAACTTCTGTCATGTCCTTAATGACATGCAGATTTATAGCAGCAGCTCTTTCCACATAATCACCAGGTTGATGTTCCTCTAGGGGAAGTTGGAATTGCTCTTCCACAACCTAGAGATTCTCCCCCTCAGTAAATGCATCTTGTATAACTTGCTCTAGGAGTTGCTCCCCCTCACTCTGAGGAATGTATCCACCTTGAAGATTTAGAATTATTGGTGTAGGTGCATCTTTAGCAGGGGATGGTAACTTGGAGGCCTCCCCCTCCATCACATCAGATATTCTAATTATTATCACCTCAGCAACATGTTCAACTGTCTCAGCTAAAGGCATCTCTTCAGCATTTGATGCAGTTTCTTTAGAATGAGTCCTACTAACCTGTGTCCTTACTATAGGTTCAGAGGAGATGGACACTTGGGTATACAAGTCCCTTCTGGTTTCATCTGAAGATTCAGTCAAATTGGGATCATGAGGCTCTTCCTCTGGTTGTTCAGATGAACTTCTATCAGTACTTTTCTCTAGCACTAGAACCTGTTTCTTCTTCTTCTTAGTGGAGGTTGTCTAACCATGGGGCTGTAGGACTCTGTACCATCTGTCTAGCATCATCACAGCCATCCTCCTCATGTGATGGATTTGGGTTCCTAACTTGGTGTTCAGGATCCCTGGAACACTTCTAAGTAGAAACAAAGATAGTATTCTGCCCAGGTTGGGTTTAGCAATACACTCTACTATCCTGTCAAACAGGACCCTCCCCCAATCTGTCCTTTTGGAAAGGATTACTCTTGCCATTAGCTCAAACATCTTTTTAGAAATCTTATCATGGGAGCCTGTTTTGCACAACAGGCCCTTCCCAATGATATCAACAAGAAACTTACTTTTCAGGTTCAGTTCCTTCCTTAGAATTGAGCCAGTGGTGTGTTTAGATAATCCATACCACTTCAGTATTATTCTGAATCAGACTGAACCATGTCCTCTTGCCCATCTGATTCTGCGAACATGGGTAATTACAGTGCCTTGCTTATTCTCCTTGGAGTTATCTTTATCTTGTTACCACTGATAATAGACTTTATCTTGCTGGTAGAAGTGCCGACCTTAGCTAACAACAATCGTCTTTGTAGTTAACATGGTATTAATGGCCTTAGAGCTAGACAAGACAGCCTTACTGACTGACTTACCCTTGGTCTGGGTTTTTGCTGGAAGATCCCGAGAATAAGCGACTGCCTTCTCCTTGAGTGTAGGGGCTGAAGCACCAAATACAAAATGGTCCATGATGGGCCATTTGGACTTCTTCATTGGGAGCCTTATGTGCACTCAAACCCATGCCCTTCCTTCTTCCATTGCAAGATACACATGCACTCTTATAAGGAGAATTCCCATTCTTCTAATGCCCATACATACAGTCTTGGCCATACCTGTTGGAAGGGAGGATTACCTTGTGAAGGGTGGCATGAGCCACTACAGGAGCTTTGCCTTTCCCTTTGGAATGGGAAACTCTAGAATTCCACTTAGACCCTAACCTCCCTTATCTTTTTGAGAGGTGAAGGAGTCAATCAGTGGTAACACTGTTTTTTGGTTTACTAAATTCAGCCACAATCTTTCTCTCATTTAGGAGTTTCTCTTCAAGATCCAAGATGATCTTGTCCTTCTGTATTATTGTCTTAATCTGTATGCTTGAGATGGACTTTAGTTGGCAGACTTCCCTTATTTTTTGTTCTAGCAAATATGCTGAGTCAGACTGCTGGGAAGCAGCTAGCTGTAGGGAGATAATCTTTTCAGCCTGCTTCTTGGCCAACTTCTTGCTTCTTCTCAAAGCCTCTAGAATTTCACCATACTTTTCAATCAATTGATTGACATCTTCCTCAGATTTAGAGTCATCTTCATCACTGGATGAAGATGCTTTTGAATTGGGACTAGTCTCATAGCCAGTCATAAAAGAGGAGCTATATAGGGAATGTACCTTTTCTGGACCAAGAGGATCCTAGCAGGATTCTTCATCTGACATGGCCATCAGCCCATAATAGCTGATATCATCTACATCCTCCACAGTGTCACTATCTGAATGTGATAGAGGGGCCCTGATCTCTTTCTTTACATCTAGATTGACATCATCATCATCACTATCACTGAACATAGAGGACAGTGGGGATCTGATTCCTATCCAAGCAGCTAGATATTCTTCATCTTCTTCAGTAGCAGCAAACAACCTAGCCTCCTTATGGTTCACTCCTAGACCCATAAGTACAAACCTTTTAGCTATCCTTTTAGATCTATTCAGACTGTTAAGTCTTTTTTGAGCAACCTCCCTCTAATACCACTTGAAAGTCTTTAGTTTCAAGGATAACTAAATAACTAGAGGGGGGTGAATAGGTTTTAAGTCTTTTTGACACTTTTTTTGTTATATGTGTGTTGTGATTAGTTTAGGTTTTCTTTCAAGACAACACAATCAGCACACAAATGGTTTATTATGGTTCTCCAGAGTATGGGTACATCCACTATCTCTCACACCTTTCTAACAATGTGTTAGACAAGGCACTTCTCCAATATCGGCTCCTAAGAGCTTACAACATAGATCTCTCAGGATCTCTCAGGCTCCTCCAATACCTATCTCAGGCATAAAGCCCTACAACTCAGAATAAATATTTACTCCTGCAACTCAATGATATAAAGATCACCTACCTCGGACTTGAGCAACGGTCCTACACTTAGGCTAGGAGGATATCCCTACCACTCAGAGAGAATGACTCTACTGCAGCTTGGGCACAAAGGCTTTACCTCAGATCCATAATAGGATCCTACAACTCAGCCATAAAGGCCCTATAACTCAGAGAGGATGACTCTCCTAGCTTAGGAAAATAACCATACATCAGATCCATACAGGATCCTACCTCAGATCCATAACTGGATCCTACCTCAGCCTTTATAAATAGGCTTACAACTGAGGCACAAAGGTCTTACAGCTCAGATCCAAGACTGGATCCTACAGATAGAATGGTTGGTTGGTGCAGATTTGACTCTAGAGAAAAGTTCTCTAAGTATGCCTTCCTGGACTGAGAAATACTCGGCCCTAACTTCTTATCAGCAATAAGAAAATGATCTTAAGGATGGCTTGTCTTATATTGATAAGTATCTTGCAGAAAACTACTTCTTCCTGAACCGAGAGAGAAACTCGATTCTATCTTCTTCTTCACAGCACCAGAAGTTGTTCTTCAAAAATGACTAGCTGGAACTGTAAAGTAACTACAACTAGCCTTATTGCTTCCTAAGCTGAGATAATCCCAGCCCTAACTTCTTCTCCGCATCAAGAATGTTGATCTTCAAGACACTGTTGCTTGTGCTGGAAGTTACTCATAAACTCATGTTTCTGAACATGCTGTAGAAGACAGAGGAGTAGATAGTTCTTTTTATTCTTCAAACAACTAATCTTGACTACAGAGATTAGAATGCTCTGCTTCTTCTTCTTTCTCAGAAATTTCTTCTGAACATGTTGTAGTAGGTGTAGATAGCTACAACTAACTGTGTGAACTCTTAGATCAACGGATTTGAACTTCAAGCTTCAAGCTCAGCAATAAGGCGAGAGAGAAGACGATGAAGTTCTGCCTCTTTTTGAAATGTTAAAACCTAAAAGTTGTTTTCCAAGAGTTAATTTGTCTCCGCCGATCTCATGCTTTTTTATCTTCCGTCGTCCAACGGCTATTTGACCTGTGGGCCCCACTGAAGTTTTTGGCTGCAACTTTGCTTTTACAGGAAAAGTCATACAGTAGGCCTGCAGCGCCATTTATCGTGTATAGTAGCTTTCCCGCAACCATTTGAAACTTTGCTGACTCATGCTGACATCAGCAATTGTGGACAACCAATTTCTTAGTTTCATCCTAGGCATTGAGTGCGTTGAGTGAATAGCCTTCACTCAAAACAAGAACCCTTAGTCAACTATTCTGCACTTCCAGGCGTTGAGTACGTTGAGTGAATAGCCTTCACTCAATGCTTTTGTCCTTAGATAATATTTCTGCTATTTAGGCGTTGAGTGTGTTGAGTGAGCCTTCATCACTCAACACCAACTTGACAGCCAATACTTCTACCCTTCTAGGCTTTGAGTGCGTTGAGTGAACCTTCATCACTCAATGCCTTTGGACTTAGACGCTGCACTGACTACCTGCCTTCATGCTAAAGTGTTGAGTGAACTGGATTCACTCAATGCTTCTGTACTTAGCCAATCTTCTTGATGAGCTTGTGTTGATTGAGATGTCCTCACTCAACGCCTCTAGACTTAGACAGATTTTTCTATCTATCTTCTTATGCTTTGACGTCACCCAGGTCTATTGATGCTTTCTTCTTTGGGCATTGAGTGAGCTTTCCTCACTCAACGCTTCTGGACTTAGTCGCATTCCTTCCTTGCAAATGCTGAAGCTTTGATAGACTATGTGATGACGATGACGGCCCTCAACTTGATGATAGTACCGTCATGGTTACGGATGATTGCACCGCTCCAACCAAAGACGCGCGTCGCCGTGACAAGAATGAGGACAAGCGCCATCGCCGCTACAATCTCCGCCCGCGACATTTGAATACTTAGTTAATACATATAATCATGATATTATAAGTATTAATTAATTATTATGTTTTCCTTTTCTAGTTATCATTTGGACTTTTATTATTTGTCATTATTATGGGCTGCACATAGCCAAATTTTGGACTATATTTATGTTTACAAACTTTGGGCTGCATGTAGCCAAAGTTGCTTTGTTAGCCTATATATAGGCCTTGGTGGTACTATTGGAATAGAATTGGATGAAATAATTTGAGATCTCTTCATTTTAAGAAACCTCCCTCTCTTAATTTTCCTTCTCTCCAAAGCCTCTCCCTCTCCTCCTAGGTTTCGGCCAACAAGAGCAGCCCCCTCCTTTCCCTCTCCCTCTTGGCCGCCGGCCGCCCCCTCTTCCTCCTCTCCCGCAACTTCGGCCGCCCACCACGCCATCACCGTCCTCAAGTGTAGCCACCCCCTCACAACTAGCCCAACTCCCCATCATAATATTCGGCCAACCCCTCCACCACCTTTTCTCTCTCCCTCTTGTGGCCGCACCTTTACAAGAAGGTTGGACGTCGAAGGCTTGGATCCGGCGTGACGCGAGGAAGACGGAAAGTTTCTCTCCATCGACGTGCTACCGGTGGAACCGTTGAAGGGCGATCAAATTTTGGCATAGATCAACGTCTCGATCTATCTCCGAGCGGGGTAACGAAACTTTCTACTATTAGTGAGATTATTTCCCTCTTGATAATTTCTTGTGGTGGAAAACGTTGGCGTGCAATCTTGATAGCCTTGAAATAATCGTGGATTTCTCGATGAATTTTTGCGTAAATCTTGATCTATTTAAATTCGAGTAGGCGTGGCGGGCCTCGTTTCTTTTTGTTGGGAGAGATCTACCTTTTCTTGAGAATCGTATTTTTTTTGGGTAGATCTCTTTTGGTACAACTCCGCTCGTTAGGACGGAATATTCGTCCCTTTAGCTTGATCGGATCTCGGTCTATAACCGTTGTCCGGTCTCTAACGGATTTGCTACCCGTATGCTAGCATTGGAACGAAAATCGCAAACGTGTGGTTAGAATAAAATTTCTGTGCGAACCGCAAAATTAGGGGGACACCGAGAGAGACCCGTAACGGCTATAATATTCGTGTCGCACGTGTAACGCTACATCAATTTGGTATCAGAGGCAAGTTGTGTCGATTTCTTAATTGGCACCATCCTAGTTAATTTTAGTACGTCGACACGCACGTGCACAAAGTTTTTCAACAAAAAAAAACATTGTTTTTTCTGTCAAATTTCAAAATAAAAATTTCAAATTTCAAATTCCATTTTTTTTTCTTCTTTCCAAAAAAAATCAAATTTCCAATTTTTCAATTTCAAATTTCACTTTTTTTCCAAAACAATCAAATTTCAAATTTTAAATTTCAATTTTCAATTTTCAATTTTTCCAAAAAAAAAAAGTAAAAAAATCAAAGTTTCTTTAATTTTATCCTAGTTATTAGGCAAGAAAAAAATTCCACCTTCATAAATTCTATTGTCCAAAATCAGTGTTTTTGCATGCGCACTAGGCTAGGCTCGGAATATACCCCATCCACCTCCCAAATGGCAGACGAGCGGGATATGGAGCACAGTTCCACAACGATCGCTGATCTCCGTCAGGAGTTCAACGACCAAATAACGGAGATGAGGGAAATGTTTCACCAAGTGAACTTAAACATAGCCGCTCTCCGAAATCAAGCTGTTCCCCCACGTGACGATAAGAATAATCATGGTCAAAATGATCATGTCCCACGTGCACCTTTACACAACCACCGTGAACCCTTTGAGTTTGATCTCACTAGGGCAGTTCGAGTCAAACCCCCTTCTTACGATGGGTTGGGAGAGCCCCAAGTCTTCTTAGACTGGGTCATGGAGATAGAATGTTATTTTGAGTGGTATAGTCTGACTGACGAGAATAAGGTTAGAGTTGCGAGAATGAAGCTTCTGGGTAGGGCTAAGGTATTCTGGCTGAATGAGGAGCGACGTTTAGGTGCGGTAAATGGTGGCTTACCACCAATTGGTTGGGCAGCCATGAAAGCTATGTTGACAGATCAGTACGTCCCCTCCTATCATCGGACACAGATGTTTGATGAGTTAGCAACCCTTAAGCAAGGAAATAGAACAGTCTCTGAATATATGAGTCTTCTTAAGGACATGATGGTTAGGTGCGACGTTAGGGAGATGCCAGAGATCACCCTATCGAGATTCCGTAAGGGGCTCAACCCTGACATCCAGGGTAAACTTCTGCGTTACGGTCACACTGATTTGAGCACCACGTATAACGCCGTGTTGGATATTGAAAAACACAATGCTTTCAAGTCCAAGAGTCGAACTTATCAGAAGGATAAGGGCATGTCCATCTTAGGACAACCCCCTCCATTCACACTTAAGGATAAGGGCAAGTTTCGTACTGTCGATTCGAATTCTGTGGTCATCACCGCTAGGAATATTAGGAAAACCACGGGAGAGAGAGTTCCTGTAGGGAAGATTAGTAAGACAAACGCTACTTGTTTTGCGTGCGGTATTCAGGGTCATTACGCTAGTGAGTGTCCGACCAAACCCAAGCCCGTAGCACTGTTAGACGTTGCATCTGAGCCCACTGAGTTTATGTATGAGGCTGAGGAAGATTCTGAGTCAGAAGGAGTGCCGAGTGATTTAGACGACGACGCCAATATGATGGTGATGAGGTGTATCCTAGCTACTCCTCGTACGGTAGATGCTTGGAATAGGACAAATATATTTTCGGTAAACTTTAAAAGTGGGGAAAAATGGTGTAAACTAATAATCGATAGTGGTAGCTGTATGAACGTAGTTTCTGAGAGTGCGGTATCACGGATGTTATTGACCACTGAGCCACACCCTCATCCTTATAAGGTTGCTTGGGTAAACAAGACATCCCTCCCGGTCTCGAAGCGTTGCTTGGTACCACTTACCATCAAAGCTTATTCTGAAAAAATCTGGTGCGATGTTATCCCTATGGATGCCTGCCACGTGTTGTTGGGTCGCCCATGGTTATTCGATCATGATGTTACCCACTTTGGGCGAGCTAACACATATGAGTTTAAATTTAATGGTAAGACCATTACATTAAAACCTACTCCGCATAAGGATCCCTCAGTTTCCCCTACAGACACGATTGTTCCGGTCGAAAGGAAGGCGTTAAGTTTATTAGGGAAAAGGGAATTTGAGCGTAACACATTTATAGATGGTATCGTGTATGCACTAGTTTGTCTGCAAGTTAGGGAAGGTGACTCGTCACTCGATAGTTTACCACCATCGTTGCGGAAGCTCCTAGAGGAGTATAAGGATGTGTATCCGGACGAGCTACCGTCCGAGTTACCCCCCATGCGGGACATCCAACATGCCATCGACTTCATTCCGGGGTCCTCGTTGCCTAACCTTCCTCATTACCGGTTAAACCCTGCTGCACACTTAGAGCTGCAATCCCAAATTTCTGATTTACTACAGAAGGGGTTCATCCGTCATAGCACGAGTCCGTGTGCCGTACCCGCTTTACTTGCTCCCAAGAAAGACGGCTCTTGGAGGATGTGTGTGGATAGTCGAGCGATTAATAAAATTACTATTAAGTATCGATTTCCCATTCCCCGCTTAGATGATTTATTGGACATGTTAGCTGGAGCCACGATTTTTTCGAAATTGGATCTTAGGAGTGGCTACCATCAGATCCGAATTAGGGAAGGTGACGAATGGAAGACCGCCTTTAAATCTAAAGATGGGCTCTACGAGTGGTTAGTAATGCCATTTGGACTTTCCAATGCCCCGAGTACATTTTCTCGAATGATGACGCATGTTTTCCAACCGTATATGGGAAAATTCATTGTGGTATACTTTGATGATATTCTAGTTTTTAGTTCATCCACGAGCGATCACGAGTCACATTTGAAGATTATCCTATCCACTTTGCGCTCGGAAAAATTATTCGTTAATCTAAAAAAATGTACTTTCCATGTACCATCGGTAGAATTCCTTGGATATATCGTTAGTTCGGAGGGTATCCACGTCGATCCAAAGAAGGTTCAAGCCATTACGGATTGGCCGGAACCCGCCAACATACGGGATGTACGGAGTTTTCACGGCCTAGCCACTTTTTATCGCCGCTTCATTAGAGATTTTAGTAGCATTATGGCCCCCATCACAGAGTGCATGAAAAAGGGTGACTTCATTTGGACTAAATCGGCCGCTAAAGCATTTCACATAATTAAATCACGCATGTCTGAAGCTCCACTATTGCGCTTGCCGGATTTTAATAAGGTTTTTGAGTTATCTTGTGATGCGTCGGGAGTTGGTATTGGTGGTGTGTTGAGTCAAGAAGGTCACCCCATTGGATATTTTAGTGAGAAGCTCGCGGGGCTGAAACTGAATTATTCTAATTATGACAGGGAATTTTATGCGGTCATTAGATGCCTCCAACATTGGCGACATTATTTACTTCCTAAGGAATTTGTTATTTTGTCCGATCATGAGGCGTTGAGGTTCATTAACTCCCAAACTAAGGTTAGTCCTAGGCACGCCAAATGGGTCTCCTATCTCCAGGAGTACACATTCATTATCAAACACCTTAAGGGGACTCTCAACCGCGTAGCCGACGCTCTTAGTCATGTCTCCCTATTATTATCCACGCTAGAGGTTAAGGTGATTGGGTTTGATCGAATTAAGGACGAGTATGTCAATTGCCCGGATTTCAAGGAAATATACTTTTCCGCTCAAAACGACTCTCCCACGACAATCTCGTCCTATTATATTCGAGACGGTTATTTATTTAATCACACGAAGTTATGTATTCCACGTTCCTCCCTACGACACTTTATCGTTTGGGAATTGCATAGTGGCGGGTTGGGTGGAAATTTTGGTCGAGATAAGACCATCGCTCTGTTAGAGGACAAGTTCTATTGGCCGGGTCTCAAGTCGACGGTGAATAAAATCGTTAGTAGTTGTCGGGCGTGTCAACTGGCTAAGGGTAATAAAACTAACGTAGGACTTTATACCCCTCTTCCGATCCCCTTCATTCCCTGGGAAGACATTAGTATGGATTTTATTCTAGGCCTTCCCGTCACGTTTCGTCGTCATGATTCAATTCTGGTAGTGGTAGATCGTTTTTCAAAAATGGTCTATTTTATTGCGTGTAGTAAAACAAGCGATGCGTCACATGTTGCTAAATTATTTTTTAAGGAGGTAGTGGGCCATCGGGGCGTTCCTAAGACCATCGTGACTGATAGGGACGTAAAATTTACTAGCTATTTTTGGAAGACCCTTTGGAAAATTATGGGCACCAAACTTTTATTTTCTTCGGCCTACCATCCCCAGACGGATGGACAAACGGAAGTGGTAAATAGAAGTTTGGGTAGTTTGCTTCGTTGTCTTGTAGGCGACCACAAGGGTACGTGGGACCTCATTCTTCCCCATGCTCAGCTAGCTTATAACAATTCGAAAAATAGGTCCACGGGTCTTTCACCAAATGAAATCGTGTACGGATATAAAGCGCCAGTGCCACTTGACTTGATTCCTTTGCCCCCATCGTACAAATCAAGTCAATTCGCACAAGAGTTTGCCTTGCATGTCCACCATTTGCATAAGCACATTAAAGACACGCTAGCCACACAATATGCGACTTATCAATCTGATGCTAACGTACATAAGAGGGTGTCTCCCTTAAAAGTTGGCGATTTGGTTATGATGCGTCTCATCCCTGAACGGTTGCCTTCGGGCACCATAAAAAAGTTAGCGAATCGGCGAGCCGGTCCATTTCGAATCTTAAAGAGGTTAGGAGAAAACGCATTTTTATTAGAGTTACCCACTGATTGGGGAATTTCCCCTATTTTCAATGTTTCGGATTTAACGCCTTATGTTTCTCCACCACTTGAATTGTCTTCCTGCCCGTTTGGGTCTACTGCAACTTCTACTGGGTTTGGGGGTGAGTTGGTTCCTGGATCGCTCTCTACATCGGTCTCCACTGGAGGTACGTTGGATGTTGATGCAGTAAATTTTTCTTCTTCTTTGACTAATGCCTTTCCAAGGTTTCCCAGGACCACCTTTTTGCCTGACAGGATTATTCGGGATGAAGTGCTCTCCTCACCTCAAGGGGACATTCGCCGCTACTTGGTTCGTTGGCGTGATCGTCCAGCTTCTGATGATTCATGGCTCCCGGAGGCGGACGTGGCTCGTTTGGATGAAGACCTTCTCCGTCAGTACTTTCAGGGCCACTCATCGGAGATGAGTACTTTCGAGCGGGGGAGGATTGATGACGATGACGGCCCTCAACTTGATGATAGTACCGTCATGGTTACGGATGATTGCACCACTCCAACCAAAGACGCGCGTCGCCATGATAAGAATGAGGACAAGCGCCATCGCCGCTACAATCTCCGCCCGCGGCATTTGAATAATTAGTTAATACATATAATCATGATATTATAAGTATTAATTAATTATTATGTTTTCCTTTTCTAGTTATCATTTGGACTTTTATTATTTGTCATTATTATGGGCTGCACATAGCCAAATTTTGGACTATATTTATGTTTACAAACTTTGGGCTGCATGTAGCCAAAGTTGCTTTGTTAGCCTATATATAGGCCTTGGTGGTACTATTGGAATAGAATTGGATGAAATAATTTGAGATCTCTTCATTTTAAGAAACCTCCCTCTCTTAATTTTCCTTCTCTCCAAAGCCTCTCCCTCTCCTCCTAGGTTTCGGCCAACAAGAGCAGCCCCCTCCTTTCCCTCTCCCTCTTGGCCGCCGACCGCCCCCTCTTCCTCCTCTCCCGCAACTTCGGCCGCCCACCACGCCATCACCGTCCTCAAGTGTAGCCGCCCCCTCACAACTAGCCCAACTCCCCATCATAATATTCGGCCAACCCCTCCACCACCTTTTCTCTCTCCCTCTTGTGGCCGCACCTTTACAAGAAGGATGGACGTCGAAGGCTTGGATCCGGCGTGACGCGAGGAAGACGGAAAGTTTCTCTCCATCAACGTGCTACCGGTGGAACCGTTGAAGGGCGATCAAATTTTGGCATAGATCAACGTCTCGATCTATCTCCGAGCGGGGCAACGAAACTTTCTACTATTAATGAGATTATTTCCCTCTTGATAATTTCTTGTGGTGGAAAACGTTGGCGTGCAATCTTGATAGCCTTGAAATAATCGTGGATTTCTCGACGAATTTTTGCGTAAATCTTGATCTATTTAAATTCGAGTAGGCGTGGCGGGCCTCGTTTCTTTTTGTTGGGAGAGATCTACCTTTTCTTGCGAATCGTATTTTTTTTGGGTAGATCTCTTTTGGTACAACTCCGCTCGTTAGGACGGAATATTCGTCCCTTTAGCTTGATCGGATCTCGGTCTATAACCGTTGTCCGGTCTCTAACGGATTTGCTACCCGTACGCTAGCATTGGAACAAAAATCGCAAACGTGTGGTTAGAATAAAATTTCTGTGCGAACCACAAAATTAGGGGGACACCGAGAGAGACCCGTAACGGCTATAATATTCGTGTCGCGCGTGTAACGCTACATCACTATGTTGTTCTCGACGTCTCTTGTTATATGGAGTTGAGTGAACTGGCTTCACTCGATGCCTGTGGACTTAGCCGCAAATCTGCTTTGCAATATATTTGGCTGTGACTGTCCATTATTTACTCAGTACTTTTGGAATCTAGCGTTGAGTGAATTGGCTTCACTCAACACCTGTGGACTTAGATGATTTTCATTCTTTCCAGCATCCTTCCTTGGCATCTGGCATTGAGTGAACTTGCTTCACTCAACGCCTATGGACTTAGATAGATTTCTGTCTCTCCATCTTTCTACCTTGTGACCACCTGCCATAAACATTTAGATAATATGTCTAAACTTATTCCAAGGAACACCCTACACATATAAAACTTTTGACAACTGTTAGATTATGCATGCGTATATCATTGTTTATTAGTTCTTCTTCAAATCTAGGACATTGAAATCAATGGACCCAGCAAGTTTCTTTGGACATTTTTGTAAGATAAGTCTGTGTTATGGTAATTTCAAAACCCTTAACTTATAAGTTTGTATTTGCATTTATAGAAGTTCAGTTATTTCTGTACCATAATTGATACATATTCATACTATATATTTTATCAAATTACTTGTTATATTTATTACTTATGTCTGAACAAAACCCTCAAATTATAAGGTTATATGAGCATCATTATAAGCTGAGTCATTTATGCTTAACCCTTACACCCTGTTTCATAACACAAAACTCTCCCTCTTGCGTCACTAAGTTTACTCATACAATCATTTATGCACATTTCCCTCCCTCTACCCAATGCTTTAGGATGCATCTGGGGAAAGGAAAGGAATCCACTTAGTCAAATTTACTAATGGTTTGTTACAATCACTCTCTAGGAGCACCATCTGTAATAGTTTCCAAAGTACCAGTCCCAACCGATGTCACGACCCGCATTTTCTCAACAATTAAATTATATCAGAGTAAGAGAAAATACGCATTGTGATGCCACGTCATACAGAGGATAACTGTAGATGCTCAGGAAAACTCCAAACTCAACCATTTAAAAGAAAATCATAAGTTATTATGAATGAAATCCAGTTAAGTTAGATGGCCGTATCCCTCGGCATAGTGGATCAACTAGTCCACGAGTAAAATATATTTATACGCTGCGGAAAATACTTCGTTTAAGATGATTTGACATCCTACATGAGCGTAAACGTCCTCGAAGGACAACTCATGGTATGCAAGACTCTAAATTTAGTATAGTATGCAGATAGTCTTTACGTTAGTTTAGAAGATAGTATTTTAGTTTTAGAAATATGCCATGTATGAAGTAATAGAGGTAGGGGTTTTATAAGTTAAAATATCTAACATGCAACCTAGCATAAAATATTCCCAGAGAGCAAGTAATACAACCTCCAAAATAGGTAAACTAGCAGTTTAAGTGCAGTACTTAGTATCACAAAAGAAAACCACCAGCGGGCATCAATAACCTGACACGAACCCACTGGCGAATATGTATGTCTGTACTAACAAAAGCAACAAAGAAAATACCTCACTAGAATGAGGGAAACCTCAGCAACACCACGACCAAAGCAAGGCCAACTCAATCGCAAAACCGGCTACTGCCTGAACCTGAGACATTCAAAGAAAGAACACCTCAGTAAAGAATTAATAATGAAAATGGAAAAGGAATATTAGATGGTAATCAATGAAAGAACAAAAAGGGTTACCAAACCGTGTAAGAGTAATGCTGATGATGTAGGCCACTCCCTAAAGAAATTAAAACACGAAAAGAAAAAAGGATTCCTAAGGGGAATTTAAGCAAACACGTGGTGTGCGCGCAAAACTCGAAATTTCGGCAGAGTTTTGTTTAAAATATCGCAATCTCACAAGGGGGAAATTCCCACCCAAACCTGCATGAACATACACACATACTAATATCATAACCTAACCATACATCTAGCATCGCATCACAAACATTTTTCATCCACATGGAGAGTGATCCGGACTAAAGCTTCGATTCGGAAAATAGTCCAAATGCAACCCTCAAAACAAAACCATACAAGGATATACCAAATCCTCTTGATCCATTCGAAACCAAAGGATACACAAACCCCGATTTGCAAACGTCAAAGGGGACCTACCCTTTCAAAATCTTTGCGAAGATCGGATATCAAGCAATGTATTAATAAGATTTTTATAATGCAAAACTTGAATCAAAATCCAGGATAAAATATGATATCAATAGTTCCACCACTCTTACAATCAAATAAGAAGAATCACACAAGTTTAGGAAAAGGAATTCATTACCCAAAACAAGGAATTAGAGAAGCGGTGAGGAGGAGGAGCAAGATAGTGGTGGAAGAGTCGCACTTCCACGGGTTCACCGGCATCACACCGGATGAGGAATACCGAGCCGCCTTCTTCGGAGTCACACCGGAGGAGGATGGAGGTCGCCGGAGCAGCAAGATCACCACCGAATGGGGGGGGGCAACAAGCAAACAACGGTTTCCAAGAGGCATCGGGGTGGATTCGGCCAAGCCGAGAGAGGGGGGCTGCAGCAAACCGTGAGCCGGTTTTAGGTTTGTCTTTTTTTTTATCTTCTATTCATCCCTTCTCCCACTCCACATACATATATATATATATATATATATTATTACACCTCTCCATCCAACCCTTCATCACATTAAATTGAATCTTAGCCACTCCATTAAACTTACAAAATTAAAAACAATATAATATTAAAACCTATAATATTATAACCTATAAATTATAAATCTAGTGACTTAAAATGAAAATAAAAGTACTAGAATTATAATATTATTTCAAAAATGAAATAATATTATAATCATAATTAAGCGACGTAATGCCGGCGGCGGCGGTGGCGGAGGCGATGACGGTTGCGGCAACGACCATCAATGTCCACGAACATGTAGCGGCGGCGATCAAAAGAGAGACAACGGTTGCTGCAACGACCATCAATGTCCATGAACATGTAGCGGCGGCGATCAAAAGAGAGGTCTATGTCGGCACGAGCAAATGGCAGGGCATCCTCGCCATCAGCTGACAACCTCAGCCAAAGAAACCAAGAGAAACTGTAAGTACAATACTTATCATTAAAGTAAGAGAATTGCACCAAGTGCTAAAATTTACCAAGCTTCGCTCAAACCTGCAAAAGCAAAAGGAAAGCCAACATATGCCAAACAAAAGGAGAGAAGGAACCAATAGCCCTACACCCGTGGATCACCCCACTGGTAAAACCCCAGATCTGGGTCGGCGACAAAATCAGTCCCAAACCGATCCACCAGATCCAATTGTCTCAAGGACATGCGGGTGGCAGCCACGGGGTCCGACGCACCAAAACAACCTCTTACAGAGACCCAACTTGTCTCAAAGGCAACATGGTGGCGGCTACAGGGTCTAGCACACCTAAAGCGGCCCCTCTTAGAGACCCAAAACAACCACGTGCAATGATCCACGATACGACATTCAAACTACTAACCGAAAACATCACCAAACCAGAATAAAACCTACACTAACAAACTCGGGAGAAAACACCAGCCTAAGGAAAAAGCGTCGAGTCCACTCGACGCCGTGTTGAGTGAGTACCAATCACTCAACGCCTAACACTCAGCAGGGAAGGCGTCGAGTTAACTCGACACCACATTTAGTGAGCACCACTCACTCAATGCCCAACACTAAGAAGGGAAGGCGTCGAGTCCACTCGACGCTGCGTTGAGTGAGCTCCACTCACTCAACGCCAAAATACTTAGCCACAAAAATCTCTCACTGGATGACGACGTTGAGTGAGTTCAGCTCACTCAACGCTGTCAACGCTAACAGCCAACGACGTTGAGTGAGTTCACCACACTCAACATTAAACACTAAAACATCCAACGGCGTTGAGTGAGTTCACCTCACTCAATGCTTTTTACTTAAAATGCTGGCTAAACAGATGGCGCTAAGTGAGTTGTTGAACTAACTCAACGCTGTCAATGCTTTTTAACTTAGCTAAACAGCCTAATCGGACGGCGTTGAGTGAGTTCACCTCACTCAACGCTGTCAATGCTTTTTAACTTAGTCACCAGACCGAAAAGCTAGGCGTTGAGTGTGCACAGCACACTCAACGCTTTTACACTTAGCCCTAAAACTAAACTTCGGCCCTAAGCTAACACTCAACGCCTGCTGACAGAGAGTTAGCAAATATAATTTCCCACCCAAAATACCCTGCTAGACTACAACTTCCCTCAAACCAGCCTATTTCCTCTTATTATATGGACTAACTTGACATATTCTACCCTAATAGCAGGTTAACCGAAGCCAAAACATACCACCTACTAAGACTAAGCCTGGACAAGCTATACAGCAGCCAAACATTGGACAAGAATAGCAGCAGCCCTAAGTTCTAAGAAGAGAACAACACAAAATAGCTACCAAAAAGGAATCAGATGAATAAAAATCAGAAATCAGATGAATAACAATTCAACTTGGCAAGGGCAAAGAGCACCACTTGCCTCTACTTCCAGGAATCCGCAGCTACTCTCCTCACTCAGCACCAGTAGCAAGATCAGCCACCTAAGAGAAGATCTGGAGCTTTTCGAGGGAAGACAAGCTAACCCGCAAAAACCCTAGCTACCAAAACCAACCTAGAACTTGGAATACTTACCCTAGGGAGGTAGATCCGGGCGAGAGCAGTCCAGATCTGCCTTTGCACGAGAAATTTGGGCACTAAAACACAAGAAATTAGCGGCCGGAAGCTCCAGCTCCTTCCGGCGCACAAGCTCCTTCCGCTGGAAGCTAGCCGTCGGGTTTGGGGAAGAGGAATAGGGTTTCAAGAAAATAAATGCTATTTATAATATCGATTATAATACTATTATAATAACAGCCACCACAACCACTATTATAAATAATATATTAACACTCAGCCACACTCAGCCACTGGCTATATATAATATAATATCATAGACTATATCATAAACCATATCATATATAATATCAAGCTAACAACACTTAGCCACAAACAAGCCAACAACACAAACAATAATCATGAGATAATATTATATCAGTTAACTAAAATAAAACGCCAAAACGACGCGAAAACCAAACAACCTCGGAATTTGATGAAATTCGCACCGTAGCTAAATACCCATGCTACAAAAACAACGACGAAGTCGAAATCAACATCTTATGAAAAAAAACTCGGGCTAACATCTCCCGAAGACAAAACATAAGCATTCCCGAAGAGGCTCCACCGAGTCACCAAAACAAACTTTGGCTCGCTAGTGAATCTTGCAACAGGCTACAAAACAAGTCACTCAGAGAACCTGAAGAGCTAAGACCACGCTCTAACAACAGAAAAGGCCGAAAACGCATCAATCGTAATGCCAAACAAAGATTAAAAAATCACAGAAAAAATCGGGGGCGTTATAGTCACTCCCCCTAAAAGAAAGTTTCTCCCCAAAACTTTACGCACAACGCTTCTACCATAGAAGGGAAATAACAAACCAAGAGTTATACAGAAGAATACATACCAAGCAAACTCAGGGAAATATATTTGGGTGAGCCTCCCTCATTGCTGACTCATATTCCCAAGTCGCGCTTTCCACGCCCTAATTTCTCCACAAAACTTTAACCATCGGGAATGACTTCCTTCGCAACACCCGATCTTGAGTATCCAGAGTGCGGACAGACATCTCAACATAAGAAAGATTTGGCTCTTACTGAGGCACATAATTCAAAACTTGCCCGTCGCTTAGCACACACTTTCGCAGTTAGCTTACGTAAAAAACGTCATGAACGTCTGGAAAGGTTGCAGGCAAATCCAGCCTGTAAGCTGACACACCAATCCGCTCAACAATCTTAAACGGTCCCATATACCTTGGGTCCAACTTCTGGTTCTTACCAAACCTCTTGACCCCAACCATCGGGGAAACTTTAAGAAATACCAAGTCCCCTACAGCAAACTCCAAATCAAATCTACGCCGGTTGGCGTTCTTATCATAATGCTCTTGGGCTAACCGAAGCTTCTCTCGAATGAGCTTCACAACAACTTCCATTTCTTCAAGCGCATCTGGACCCAAAAAAGATCCCTCGCCAACCTCAGTCCAAAATAGGGGAGTTCTGCAGCGCCTTCCTGATAACTGTTATTATAAGAAAACTCCATAAGCCTCAAACGCTCATCCCACGCTCCTCCGTGGTCTAAAATATAGCATCTGATCATATCCTCCACTATCTGATTAACTCGTTGTGTTTGACCATTGGTCTTCGGGTGGTATGCGGTAGAATACCACAAATCCGTACCCAAACCTTCTTGCAAACTCTTCCAGAAGCGAGATGTAAACCTGGAGTCTCGGTCTGATATTATACTTACAGGAACTTCATTCAACTGGATGACTTCATTCAGATATAGCTCATCAATCTTCTTCATGGGGTAATCGATCTTATAAGGGACAAAGTGAGCACACTTCGTTAATCTGTCAACAATAACCCAGACTGAATCATGTCCTTGAGGAGATCTTGGTAACCAAGTAATAAAGTCCATCTAAATACTCTCCCTTTTCTAGGTTGGAATCTCTAAGGGAGTCAACTTGCCACCAGGCCTTTCATAATCGGCCTTAATACTCTTGCAGGTGAAACATTCAGAAACAAACTTGGCTATATCACCTTTCATTCCGTACCACCAGGCAATTTTCTTTAAGTCTAGATACATCTTGGTAGAGCCTGAATGGTAGGCAACACTAGAACCATGCGCTTCTCTACACAACTTAACTCGGATATTCATAACGGTGGGGATACAAAATCTATCGCGGTACCTCAAAGTACCCGCATCATCAATAGATAAATCTGGTAACTCCCCTTTCTCGGTTCTTAGGTACAAGTGCAGTAGACCCGGATCATCCTTTTGATGTAGCCTTGTAAGTGCAATCCAAGACGGCTCTAATTCTACCAAACTACTCTGCAAGTCACAGCCCCCCACAGAAATATTCATCAACAGGAATTCTTCTACTAACAGCTCGACGGAGAGATTAAAAATCTTCACCGTCTTCCGACTTAGGGCGTCGGCTACCACATTAGCCTTTCCCGGATGGTATTGGATCTCAACCTCATAATCGGCAACATATTACAACCATTGCCGCTCGCACAAATTCAATTCTTTCTGGATGAAGACATACTTTAAGCTCTTATGATCGGTAAAAATCTTGCACTGCGCTCCATAAAGCAGATGTCTCCACAACTTCAGGGCATAAATCACGGCTGCGAACTCTAAATCATGCGTAGGGTAGTTCCTCTCATTGGTCTTCAGTTGACTAGACCCGTACGCAATCACTTTCCAATCTTGCATCAGCACGCATCTAAGCCCAACATGCGATGCATCCACATAAACATCATAATCCATGCCCTCCATAGGCAATGTCAAAATGGGAGCAGTGCACAATCTATTCTTGAGCTCTAGAAAGGCTTCCTCGCACTTCTCGCTCTAAACAAATGATGCATTCTTCTGTGTCAATTTAGTCAATTGCGCAGCCAGGGTAGAGAAACCTTCCACAAATCTCCTGTAATAGCCGGCCAACCCTAAGAAGCTCCTAATCTCTTCTGGTGTGCCAGGTCTACTCCATTCCATCACAGCATCTATTTTCTCTTGGTCGACTGAAATCCCATTCTTATTAACCACATGGCCCAGAAACAAAACCTGAGGCAACCAAAACTCACACTTGCTTAACTTGGCGAACAACTTGTGGTCCCTCAAAGCAGATAAAACTAAATGCAAATGTTGATCATGCTCCTCAGTATTGCGGGAATATACCAGAACGTCGTCTATAAACACGACTACGAATTTGTCCAGAAAATCCTTGAACACACGGTTCATCATATCCATAAAGGCTGAGGGCGCGTTGGTCAAACAAAACGACATTTCCAGAAATTCAAAATGCCCACCTGGAACGGAAAGCAGTCCGTGGGATATCATATTCACGGATCCTGAGCTGATGGTAGCCGGAACGAAGATCAATCTTAGAAAACACCGCGCTACCGCGCAATTGATCGAACAAATCGTCAATCCTTGGCAGGGGATACCTGTTCTTAATAGTGACCTTGTTTAACTCTCTATAATCGATGCAAAGCCTAATCGATCCATATTTCTTCTTAACAAATAGAACAGGAGCACCCCAAGGCGACGAACTCAGCCTTATAAAACCCTTCTCTAACAACTCATCCAGCTGGATATGCAACTCCTCCAGTTCTCGCGGGGACATCTAGTACGACGCCTTCGCAATAGGATGCGTGCCCGACTCCAAATCTATCACAAACTCAACATCTCTATTAGGTGGAAGACCAGGAAGATCATCAGGAAACACTTCTGAAAACTCGCGCACAACAATAATCTCATCTAAATGCGGCACACTACCAACGGTCCCCAAAATTGAGACCAAACAAGCAAAACAGGCGGAATCTAGCAGCTTCCGAGCACATACCGCAGAAATAATTGGAGAATCCTGGCGCGGATCACCATAAACACTCCCAAGCTGACCGTTGTCATTTTTGAAGTCCAAGTGCTTACCCTTGCACTGGATAACAACATCATACATGGACAACCATTCCATGCCTAAGATAACATCAAAGTCCTCCAAGTCAAACACCTTCAGATTTGCGTTTGCTAGAAAATCCCCAAAAACAATCAACAACTCTGATGCCTTGGTCTGAAACCACAGAATCGCCGGAAGGAAATTTGACAAAAAAAGCACCTCCAACTCGATCTAGATCCAAATGATACTGCTCCATGAAGGTTCTATCAACAAACGAGTGGGTAGCGCTAGAGTCGAAGAGAACACGTGCCCAGCGGTTCTTTACCTTAAATCTTCCTATAGAAATTGCGCACGCATCTAAGGAAACAATTTTTTAAACTATAACTATGAACAAAAACATTAAAACTAGGGAGAAAGTATAACCTGAAATAACCTGAGTAGAAGTCTGAGCCTCCTTTAAGGAAATCATATTCAGCTTTCCTTTTCCTTTATCCAATCACTGAGGCGGTGGCAATGCCTGAAGTGGGACGGGTTGTAGCACAGGCTGGATTTGCGGGCACTGAGCCTTGATATGCCCTTCTTGACCACATAGAAAACAGCTTCTTGTCTTATTCTTTCCCCAACAATGGGCAACATCATGCCCTATTCGTTTACATGCCGAACAGACTAAATCTTTCCTGGAAATGCCTTGTATCGCATGAACCTGCTCTTTCTTTTGAGCTCCAATCCTTTTGTAGCATCTTTCCAAAAGGTGGCCCGGTCGGCCATAAAAACTACACACTTCCTTACCCTTCTTCCTTGAAGTAGCATCGAATGGTTGGGTGCCCTTACCTTCAACTGATTTCCTTTTGTCCTTTCTCATCTGCTGGCCTCTTTTCTTATTATTTTCGATCACCTCGACCTTCAAGGAAGCCTCCACTGTAGCAGCATAACTTGCTGATCCATAAGCACTGGCAAACTGCTGAACGCCGCTTCTCAATCCACCCAAAAATCATTTGATCCGATTCTCCTCCGAGCTTACCAAGTTAGGGGAGAACTGACTTAACTTACTAAATTCCACTTCGTACTTACTCACTGTGAGCTGTCTTTGTTTTAAATGCAGGAAATCATTCATCAAACGGTCTCGCTCGATCGAGGGCAAGAACTTCTTCAGAAGCAACTCCATGAAGGACCCCCAAGAACATCCATTTTTTAATCCCTCCTTTTCCCTTAGCCAGCAACTCTTCGCCAGGCCTTTGAGCTGGTAAGCGGCTATCATTACTCTTTGATCGTCAGTGACTCCAAAGTAAGAAAACATCTCCTCAATTGCTATCAGCCAATCTTCCAAGACCATGAAATCGGCTCTACCATCATACGTAGGCGGACCTAATCGTTGAAACTGCGAGATAAACGCCATCTATGGTGGAACCACTACCGGAGGCACCAGAGGAGCAGGAGGGGCAGGAACAGGTCAACCCTCGGCAGGGTCCTACAATCTCGGAGCTAGCCCGGACATAACTGATAACAGAGACTAGATCTGGGACTGCACATCCACCATTTGCCTCGACAAAGCTTCATTGCTCTGCTGCAGACTTTCCATCATCGCATCGTTTTGCGCTTCTGAAGACTCGCCCTCAGATTGGGGAGTCAACCTCATCGAAGTACATCTCGACATTCTATTAACATACAAACAACTAGTCAGAACCTAGGCCAACCACTAGAACTAGACAACCTTGTACAGACAAAACATACTTAAGAATGAGCTTCAACCGCTAACTTGCTCTGGGAATTTTCAATAATTATGTTATGCTTAACCTAGGATGATTCACCATCATCACACTAACTCATGTGCTTAGACCATGAATGCATGAATTTATATTCCTTTTAACTCAAAACCATGTGTGTACATATGTCATCATATACATCTTTAGCTTGGCACGTTGTGCTTATGCTATGTTATGCTATGCATGTTGTGTTATGCATTCTAAAAAAAGCCTTAATGCATGTTATGAGCGGCGTATACATGTAATATTATGCATCCCATACTACATACAATTGCATGCAACGAAAAAAAACGTGCTAATGGGCATTCATGTGGTGAGGTTATGCATCCCATACTACATAACCCTCACATGTTGCCTCCTATGGTGGATCTATATTCAAACACATATTATGCATCCCATACTACATAATATGCCCCATATACTTCTTATCATTCTATGAGTGTAGTGTTCATGCTTCAGCCAAGATGTACTGATGACATATCGGTGTGTGTATGATATGACACAAGACAACTAACACTAACAAGGGAAGGTTGCCCGACCAATTGTCAAGCAACCTCCCTCTGATACTAACTGTCACGACCCGCATTTTCTCAACAATTAAATTGTATCAGAGTAAGAGAAAATATGCATTGTGATGCCACATCATGCAGGGGATAACTGTAGGCGCTCAGGCAAGACTCCAAACTCTACCGTTTAAAAAAAAACATAAGTTATTATGAATGAAATCCAGTAAAGTTAGATGTTTGTATCCCTCGACACAGTGGACCAACTAGTTCACGAGTAAAATATATTTATATGCTACGGAAATTACTTCGGTTAAGATGATTTGACATCCTACATGAGCATAAACGTCCCCGAAGCACAACTCATGGTATGCAAGACTCTAAATTTAGTATAATATGCAGATAGTCTTTATGTTAGTTTAGAAGATAGTATTTTAGTTTTAGAAATATTCCATGTATAAAGTAATAGCGGTATAGTATGCATATAGCTTTGTATGGAAGGTGGTGTCGAATGCCAATGTATTAGATAGAGGCGGGAGACACCAAACTTTTGGGAAAAGAAGTGGTGGCTGATGCATGCGAGATGGTGCGAATCATTCAGGAGCGCAGGAAGGTTGCCCAGGACCGACAAACAAAGTATTTTAATTCTCGCCATAGGAATGTGGAGTTTGCGGTAGGCGACCGGGTATATCTCAAGATCAAGCCGTCAAAGGCGTTTTGCGGATTCGCCGACTCAAGAAGTTTAGTCTGAGGTTTTTGGGACCGTTCTAGGTTATAGAACGTATTGGAGAAGCAACTTACCGGTTGGCTTTGTCCACGGAACTGAGTGGATTACACGATGTTTTCCATATATTCATCTTGGGGAAAGCCTTGGTGGAGGGTAGTGTGGTGATTAAACCGGCAACGATGCCGAGAGAAGAGGACTTGGGGACGAAAGTCCGTCCGGTGGGCATAGAGGATTCAAAAGTTTGGCAGTTGCGAAACAAAGAGGTGAAGCTTGTAAAGGTGCGTTGGGACAACAGCGGGCGAGATGTGTTCTCTTAGGAGCGTGAGCAAGCAATGCACGAAGACTATCCAGAGTTGTTTGCATAGTGTTGTTGGAACAGTGTTTTGATATGTTGTAATAATCTTTTTGCTTTCTTTATGAATGAAGTCGTTCATATAACATTATTGTAACAATGCTTTGCCCTGTAGCAACTTATTCTTGCTGGTTACCCGAATGATATTGGTTGGGTAGGTTGTTGTAACAATACTTTAATTTGTTGCAATAATTTTGTTGCTGTCTTCGTGTAGGAGGATTAATTTCGGGGAAAAAAATTTCTTGTAAGGGGGGGAGTTGTAACACCCCAGTTCTATTTTTATAGAGCTAGCTGTCAGGTTGTAGTGGTAGGAGCAGGCAATTCGATGAAAATCAAACTCAGCGCCATTTCGTTAAGCTCAAGGAGTTTTGTCGAGCTTGGTCGTTTGACGAAATCTGAGCGGTTTGTTGAGCTCAAGGTTTTCGTCGAGCTCAAGGTTTTCATCAAGCTTAAGGCATTTCATTGAGCTTGGCCATTTGACGAAATCTGAGCGGTTCGTCGAGCTCAAGGTTTTCGTCGAGCTCAAGTTTTTCGTTGAGCTCAGTTTTCATCGAGCTCAAGGCATTTCGTCGAGCTTGGTCGTTTGACGAAATCTGAGCGGTTCGTCGAGCTCATGACTTTTTGTCGTGCTCGATAATTTTTTGTCGAACTCAAGCTGTTCGAAAAAAATCGAACTCGAGCCTTTCGACGAACGTCGAACTCTTGGCTATTAGTAAAGCACAGGCCGATCGACGAAACTTGAACCGTTCAACTAATTGCCAAATTTCGGTGTTTTGTAGAGCATTTTCTTAGCCATTTTATTTAATTTCAAAGTTTATCCTAGACCCCAGGATCTTTTACTCGACAGGTTTTAGTAGGGCTGAGCGGTTCTCTCCCTCATTTGTGCTCATTTTGGAGTTGACTTAGGGTTTTCGAAAGAGAGAGTTCGGAAGAAGAAGAAGAAAGCTTTCTTCGGCAATTGACGAAGCTTCGGAGCTCCGATTGTCATTCCGAGGGCAGATCCGTGGAGAGGATGTGAAGGCGCATATTTTCATCCATGAAGATCAGGTTTCCATGGCAAGGAAGATGGGTCATAAGGTAACGACATTTCTCCTCTCGGTTATAGGATGCGTGCATGGCATCTTTTCCTTTTCTTGATTTTATTTCAAGCATATAGGCACCAGATCCCTCAAATGAGAGGGGTTTGGGTTTCCATGGTTCAAGAGGGACCACCGGGTCGATTGTGTCCGTCCCCGGCATAATATTGCATTAGAGATCCGCTCCACTAGTGGATTAGGCATTATGGATGAAGCCGTAGTCGTGACCGTTAGTCTGACTCGGTGATGTTGCATGGCGAACTTAAGGATTTTGGTAGAAATCTGTTGCGACAAGATGTTGTTTGTGATGTGCTAAGGCGTGGTCTTGTCTCCGTGATAGGCTGTCTATCCTGTTATGTTCAAGTCATGTGGGGAGAGTGTCCCAGCGAGACTAGTACCCTTCTGTGAAACTGATGAGAATGCCAAGCTTAGGAGAAGCCCGGGCGATGAAGCCCACGAGTGGGTAGGGTTCAGCAAGGGTTCTTAGAATCGGTTTACGTGTGAGACGGAATCCTGACATGAGAAGTAAGAGCTTGCAGGCAAGCCCGGGTTTGAGACCCACGAGCGGGTGGGGCCTTGGCAAGAGTTACGTGTGGCAGCTTGTATGCCGTTAGGGGAAAATGATGTACCCTTTTGTGTGCGACTTGAATGCCTATGGGGAAATTAGAAGTACCTAGATGCTATGTTATGATGATGTGTTAGAATCATACGCTTTAGGGTGCTTTGGGTGAAACCCGAGTTTGCATACATGTTGCATTGTAGGCCCCTTTTGATTATATGTTCACCATAGAAAACGTGTTTGTTGTATGAGACATCCAAACCTATTTTCCAGCTTTACATGTTTATGTATATTGCATACAAAGTGCTGACTTGTAGGGCGGTGGTGTACCCCGGGATCCGCTAGGGAAGACCGGAAGGAGATGTGTTCGTTACACATTTGAGGTCAGCCTTTGCTGACCCAAGTTACCACAAATTTTTACAGGGTAAGGATCGCAAGCAGGAGTAAGCTCGCCGGCCAAAAAGGCCTAAGCCTCATGAAGTGATCTTTACTTGTTTATGTTTTGATGCTATGTTATGATCCATGAGATATAATACGGCTTGCAGGTCGAGGTAGCCTAGGAGTTCTTTTGCACGTTGATAGGATTATTGTTCAGTCTTGGACTTGTTTTGTGTAAGGCCTTAAGGCCATCTCGATACTCCTAATTTGTGGTGGATAACTTCTAGTTTTTGGTTGTATGTTTCCGTTGTTTTATGCTGTGTTTTGAGTTGGGTAGACTTGTATCATCTTTTAATGATTAAGTTGTGGCGTCTGTATGTTGTAGGGCCCCGACCGGACCCATATTATGCGGTCATTATAGGGGAGGTGTTACATTCTACAAGGTCCTTCAGGATGACTTGAGGCAGGCACTCTTTTTTATTTCTAATGGTAGCCTGGCCCAGATCCTAGAGATGGAAAAGAAGTTGGAGATGGACCAACTTACAGTTTGAGGCAGGGGAAAAAAGACTGGCAGACGACACGATAATTGGTGGCAGGAGGGAACAATAGAGGGATAAGAGAAATGGTGTTGGATCCCTATTTTGGATTTGGGCTAGGTTCACTATTAGGTTATTGACCCATCATGTATAACCTAGGGTCAATTTGTTAGTTCTAAGGTCTAGGTCAGTCTGAATAGATTAGACAATCTTTGATCCAGCCTTCAGAAGACTTCAGAGACTCAGACTTAGAAGAATTGCAGTTTTTAAGAGTTCAAAAAATCAGTTCGAAATTCTTCGAACTTAGCTCGATGATCATCGATCGCAGATCGATGAACTCAGAGTTTTAACTCTGAGCTAAGCTCGACGAAATATGAGCACAGGTCGACAAACTCCCTCTTCTCTCAGTTTCTCTTGTCGATGAAAGTCTATCTCAATTCGACGAACTTGGAGCTCAGCTTTGGCAGTTTTTATCCAAATCAATTTTCTCTTAGCTCAACTCGACGAAGACGATGTCTCAGCTCAACAAACTTTGAGTTCAGGTCGACGAAATCTGTCCTAAGTTTGACGATTTCTTTCAGTATCAGTTTTGATGACTTCTCTATCATTTTGATTTCAATTGGTATTATTCTAAGGCAGTAATTCTCTGATAATTAATGCTTATATTCTCAAGAATATAGCCGTTCCAAGGCAGCATTGATTATGTATTTCATAGAGTTAATTACTTGACTTATTTACTGAGACAGAGTAGGGAACATATTAACGACATTTTCCAGCCGTTTCAACTCCCAGATTCTGAGCAGCAAATCAATGATAATATTCAAAATTCAAAGGCAGAAATCCTCTCAGAATATAAAAAGGTCTTTTTCAAAAAGAACAACAATTTTTACAAACAACTGATACATGGAAAAGTATTGCTATCTACAAGAAATTGAAGAAGAACAACACACACAGATCTTTAGTCTTCTTCCATTTCTGCTTTAGGCTTCACAAGGACAATTCTTCAACACCAGTCCAAGAAGCTTCTGAAGATCTACTTCAATCTGAAGACCTACACCCTGTGCAAAGCTCTCATCTTCATGAACCATTCTTCATCTCAGGGGGAGCTTTGACAACAACATCCACTAAAGTCTTCTCAGTTGTTTGAGAAAGAGAAGACAACATCACTTTTCATTTCCCACTGTAAAAAGGGTTTCAAACTCCCTTCAAAATTTATCACCTGGTAGATAAGTCTCCTTATCAAAAGACTTGATTTGGTTTTTGGGCACCTGATCAAAAGCCTAAAGGGTTGTGAGATCTCCCTTGAAATAGATCTTGTGGTGATAGGGCACCTGAGCAAAAACTTGTGGTGGCAGGGAAACTGTTCAAAAACTTGTCAGTGGATTTCTATAAGGGTGGTAGAAGAGTGGATGTACCCAATTTTGGGGAACCACTATAATTTTCTTGTGTCGTCTGGTTGTTCCTTTCTTTATTTCTACTGTGCTGTGATAGTTTCACTTTCTCACCTCTCTTTATATATATACAACTATCACTTATTTTAATTCCGCTATAAAAACTAATCAAGTTTTTAAAATACTCTATTCACCCCCCTCTAGAGTTTGTCAGATCTATTCCTTCACTTTCAATTGGTATCAGAGGGTGTGTTTTATTTGGTTTCACAGGCTAATACCTGAAACAAAAGTTACTTTGATATTTTTTAATATCTCTAGTGTCTCTCTTATATCATGGCACAGAATAAAGAATATTCAAGCACCAGACCTCCAGTCTGTAATCTGAATAAGTTTGCACTCTGGAAGCAAGAATTAGATTATATATGAACTCTATTTATGAAGATATCTACAACTCCATTCTAATAGGTCCTCCAACTCAAGAGGCTATTACTTCAACAAGCACAAATGCAGTCCCACCACCTAAGTGGACTGATACTCAAAAGAAGGCAAAGGTTGCTGATGCAAGGGCCATGAACATTCTGGCACTAACTATGTCAGATGACATATCCAGAAAGTTGCAGAGTGCACTTCAACAAAAGCCATTTGGGACTCTCTAAACCAAATGGTTGCAAGATCAGCTGATGAGAGAAAGACAAAAGATCCCATCTCATCTCTCAGTATGAAAATTTCCAGAAGGATGAGTCTGAGTCAGTGACTAACATGTACAATAGACTCAGCTAAATTATCAATGAGCTGAAGAATTTGGACAAGAATATCTCACTGACAGAGATTAATGACAAGATCCTTATGTGCTTCCCCAGCACATGGGATTCTAGTATCTGGCCAATCAAGGAGGCCAGAAGCTTGACTGAAATCTCTATTGAGTCATTACTGGGAAAGCTCAAATCTTATGAGCATCTTATAAAGACTAAAGAGGCAGTTGAGCAGAAGACTTCCTCTTCAGGAAGAAAGGAGCAAAACATTGCTTTTAAAGCATCTAAAGGACCAGAAGCTCCACTAGCAAATGATGAGCTCATAAACCTATTGGCCAAGAGATTTTACAAGATGGACAGAAAAGATTTCAGAAAGAAGTCATCCAGACAAGATGACAGACCAAGATATGAAAAAACTCCTACCAAGGAAATTGTCTGCTTTGGTTGCAAAAAACCTGGACATATTCTTCCCGAGTGTCTAGAGAATCAGATCAAGGAGAAAAGAAGAGAAAAGGACTCCAGAAAGAAGTACAACAAACCCTACTCAAGCAAGCACAAGAGGAAGGAGAAAGGTTTTATTGAAGAAATCTAGAGTGATACAGAAGAAGAATATTCATCTTCCAGCTCCAGTGAAGATGAAGAAGAAGCTAAAGCAAAAGAAGTTTACTTGATGGCTATCAATGCATCAAATAGCTTTTTAGAAGCTGAAAATTCAGAAAATGAAGACTCTGAATCTGAAGAGGATCAGGTAATATCCTCATTTGATTTTAATTATGATCATTTCAAAACTGAATTCAAATTGTTATGTAATGACCTAATCAAATCTGAGAAGGAAATCAAACTTCTCAGAGATAAGATAACTGAACATGAAAATCTATTATCTGAAAACACTGAACTAAAAGATAAAATAGTTATAGCTTTAGAAGAAATTAATTCTTTAAAAATTAAACTAAATGAGGCTAAGTAATTTGAAGAATCCCTTAATGGGAGAAGCATCAAATTGATGAACATCACAAGCATAATAAATGCCAGGCTCAATGGCAAGCTGGGCTTAGGTGCTTCATCAAGCCAACCTTATATAATTCAGAAAAACATTCTCACAACACCCATAAAATTTATATCAAAAAAGGGTAAAGAAAAGGTAGATGAAAATAATGAACCAACTGAATTAAAACAGAAACCTAAGAAAAAGAGAAAGAATAAGAAAAACCTTAATAATAATAATGTTCAACAGATTTCGTCGAACCCAGATCGATGAAATGTGTACAGTTCGTCGAACTCAAGTCGAAGAATTCCGAATGCAGTTTTTTATTATAATTATTCTTTGAACTGGGATCGACGAAACCAATATGGTTCGTCGAGCCGAGATCGACAATTTTGGGGCTCAGAGAATGAATATTTCCATTCTCTGAACGGAGTTAGACAAACTCATCCCTATTCGTCGAACTCAGGTCGACAAACTTATCAGAATTCGTCGATCCCAGTTCAGCCTAACAGAAAAATTAATTGTTCAAGAACGTTTAATCATTCAAAATAATTTGTTAATCCATTCACCCAATGGATAATTCTACCTAGGAAATTTCACCCCCTAGGATATAAGAACCAACCTGAATGCTCTTATATTTCTAGCTTTAAATTTGAAAAGAATCAAGGACCCAAGGTTACCTGGGTCAAGAACACCTAATCTTTCATTTTGTAGGTGAAGGACTATCCTACCACAGAGGAACAGTGGTACCTGGATAGTGGATGCTCAAAGCATATGATAGGTAGCAAGGACAACTTAATAAACTACAAGTCCAAGATTGGTCCAAAAGTGATATTTGGTGACTCCAATTGTGGCCAAACTGAAGGCTATGGGATTGCCAAGATTGGAGATGTCACTTTCAAGAAAGTAGCATATGTAAGTGGTTTAAAACATAACCTGATATCCATAAGCCAATTATGCGATGAAGGTTATCAGGTATCCTTTAACCATTCTTCCTGCATTATTTCTTCTATAGAGAATAAAACTATCTTAACTGGTCTTAGACAAGGAAACTTCTATATAGTAAATTTCAAATCTGTTAGGTCAGAAATATGTTTATTTAGTCAAATTAGTAACAATAATGAATTATGACACAAAAGATTAGGACATGTAAATCTGAAAAATATTGCTAAACTCTCTAGGGACAACCTTGTTAGAGGATTGCCTTCTTGCCCCTACAAGAAGAAAAGCATTTGCAGGGCTTGTCAATTAGGCAAACAAACCAAAAATAGTTTTAAATCTATTAATAAGAGTGATTCACCCAGGATTCTGTATTTGTACATAGCTTGGGAGGGAAATCTTATACCTTAGTTATTGTAGATGACTTCTCTCGGTTCACTTGAGTGTTCTTCTTGATAAACAAGTCAGATAACTTTAAAGTTCTTACAGATTTTCTTAAGAGCATAAAGATTGAGTATTCTACTCCAGTTGCATTTATTAGAAGTGATCATGGTACTTGGTTTGAATCTCTTCCTATATAAGAATTCTGTAAGAGGGAAGGTATCAGGCATTGTTTCTCTGCTCTTAGAACTCCTCAATAAAATGGGGTAGCAGAAAGGAAAAATAGAACCCTGATTGAAGTTGCAGGAACATAGCTTGCAGATTCTCACATGACCTTATCCTTTTGGGAAGAGGGTGTAAACACAGCAAATTATGTCCTGAATAGAAGTTTGATATATAAACTTAAGGGAAGACTCCCTATAAATTACTTAAAGGGAAGCAACTTAAAATATACTATTTATGAATCTTTGGTTGTGTATGTTATATTCATAATAATAACAAGAAACACCTTAGAAAATTTGAAGCTAAAGCTACAGTGGGAATTTTTCTTGGATATTCCCAAGTCAGCAAGGCCTATAGGGTATTTAATAAATCTACTTTAAAAATGGAAGAATCTGTACATATTGCATTTGATGAAGCTAACATGTATTACAAGGAGAAGGATTCTTCTACCAAAGATTTATTATAGGTACCCCAATTATGTGAGAAATTGGATGATCTGAACCTCACCAATGAGGCTGAATCACATCCTTCTCCACATATTGAAGAAGATAATTAAGAAGAGGTTAGTGATATAATTACTGAATCTTTAACAGCAAACATAATTCCAAAAGAGGAATTAATTCCCAATGCTGTTGTTGAACCAACTCCTCCAACTGATCTTATCACACTTAGAGATCACTCTGTATCTCAAGTGATTGGAGATATATCAGCTGGTGTGCAAACAAGGCATCAAGTTAACCAAAATCTGATGCATGCTTGCTTCATATCACAACTTGAGCCCCAATCCATAAAAGATGCAGAGCAAGATCCCCACTGGATTATTGCAATGCAAGAGGAGCTCAATCATTTTGAGAGATATAGAGTTTGAGACTTAGTTCCTAGACCCAAAGACTCACAAGTCATTGGAACTAAGTGGGTATTCAGAAATAAATTGGATGCACAAGGAGACATCATCAGGAACAAGGCAAGGCTGGTAGCATAAGGATATAGACAGGAAGAAGGAATTGACTATGATCAAACCTTTGCACCTGTTGCAAGATTGGAAGCTATCAAGATTTTTCTTGTATATGCAGCCTACAAAAAGTTCAAGGTTTACCAAATGGATGTCAAGAGTGCCTTCTTGAATGGTGAACTCAAAGAGGAAGTATATGTTGAACAACCACCAGGTTTTATTTCTCCAACTTATCCCTCCTTTGCTTTCAAATTTCATAAAGCTCTCTATGGTTTAAAGAAAGATCCAAGAGCTTGGTATGAGACCCTAGCTAGCTTTCTTTTAGAGCATAAGTTCACTAGGGGCATTGTAGATAGAACTTTATTTACTAGGCATCATAATAATAATATATTGTTAGTACAAATATATATGGATGACATCATTTTTGGCTCTACAAGCTATGCAAAAGGTTTTATGACCTGATGCATTCCAAGTTTGAAATGGGTAGTATGGGTGAGCTTTCTTACTTCCTTGGTCTCCAAGTGAAGTAATCCCCTGATGTCATTTTCATCATCCAATCCAAATATGCTAAGGAATTAGTTAAAAGATTTGGGATGACTGATGCTTCAGCCATGAAAACACCCATGACTTCCAATGCTGTGATTGATTCTGATGAACATGGCAAGCCAGTTGATCAGAAAACATATAGGGCTAATGTTAGGTCCTTATTCTATCTCACAGCTAGTAGGCCAGACATAATGTTTGCTATATGTCTTTGTGCTAGGTTCTAGGTGAACCCTAAAAAATCTCACCTTATTTTCTTAAAAAGAATTTTGAGATATATAAAGGGTTGCCCAAATCTATGACTCTTTTATCCAACTGAGTCATAATTTGAATTAACTGGATTCTCAGATGATGACTTTGCTAGATGCAGAGTTGATAGGAAAAGCACATTAGGAACATGTCAATTCCTTGGTGATAGGCTTGTGTCTTGGTTTGGTAAGAAACAAACATCTATGTCCACCTCAATTGTAGAAGCTGAATATATTGCAGCTGGAAGTTGTTGTTCACAAATATTATGGATTCAAAACTAACTCCTGGATTATGGTTACAATCTAAATAATTTAACTATATTTTGTTATAGTACCAGTGCAATTTCCATTACACAAAATCTAGTGTATCATAGTAGGACAAAGTATATAGAAGTAAGACATCATTTGATTAGAGATTGTGTGGACAAAAAGAGAATTAATCTTGTCTTTATCTCTACTCATTTACAAAGAGCAGACATCTTCACCAAAACTTTGGATGAGAAGAAACATCTGTTCTTTCTGAATCAGCTAAGTATGATCAATGGAGAAGCATTAATTTAATTTTCAGTCTGAGGTCGAAGAATTGGTCACAGTTCGTCGAACGGAGATCGACGATCTGAGAAAAGTTCTTGAGAAAATTTGTCGACCTGAGATCGACGAACTCTCTGTGTGAAGTTATTTTCGTCGAGCGGAGATCGATGATCTTGCTTTAGAAAATTATTCGTCGACCTGAGTATGACGAAAAGTTTTACCCTCTTCAAACTGAGATCGACGATATCATTTCTTCATGAAATTATTCGTCGACCTGAGAACGAAGATTTTCCTTTTATTTTCGCAAGACAGAGTGTGGCGCTTCATATTCTGAAAACCTTATAACTAGGTTTTCTTCAAGCTCCATCCCGGGCTTTCTGTTCTCTTGCACTTGATCTCTCTTTCATTTTTGCAGGAAAACCAATGGCGATTCCCGCGATGTCCCTTTCCAACATGAAGTATGATACCGGGTTCGACATCGACTTCGATTCGTTCCGTCATTCTGACCAGATCTTCATGGATATTTTGCATCTGTTTGAAGAACAGCAACTTAAGAAACTTATGATCATAAGGATCAAGTTAGCAGAAATTTAAATAAGGGATTGGGTTTATACTTCAACCTCTCCTGATGTAGATACTATGACAGGCACTATTGTAGGAAATCAGGTTACTCTAACCCCTGTCATTTTAACAGAGATTTTTGGTTTGATAAATGGAGAAGAGGATATTGAAATCGATAGTTCTGAATATGATAATATGCTGATCAAAATGGGTCACTCCGAGAGAAACCCTATTAAACTGCTTAAAAAGAATTTATCTACTGAGTATAAATTTCTTGCTGATATTGTTGGTAAGGTTCTGCTGGGCAAACACACTGCCCATGACTATATAACCAGGCACCAGTTCTTAGTGATGTGTGCTCTGGTAAACAAGAAGGTAGTAAATTGGGGAAAATTACTATTTGAGTTGATTAAAAAGAAGAACTCTAAGAAAGAGGTGTGTTTTGGGAGGATTTTAGGCATTTTCCTCCAGGACAAGGCATCTGAATTACTGGTCTCCCAGACCACATTCATTAATGCCTCCAAGAGGCTTACATCTGCCTTGTTTGGTACATGGGAGAGGAATATCCCTAAACCCTCAAGGGCCTTCTCTTCCAGGACTTCTGAGGACACAAGGGCAATTGTATCCACTCCTCCACCTCCAAAAGATGTAACTCCATCCATCAAAATTCCTTCACCTCCTTCTCAACAACAACCATCATCAACTCCCCTCCAGCAACCATCCATTTCCTCTCCAATCCCTACTGGCACACCTTCACAACCTAATTCTCCACTTCCTCAATCTCTAAAACTTATACCAGAGGATTCTCCATCTTCACCACCTTAGTCTCCTCTTCCAACTCATTTGGCTAACATTCCATCCACATCTTCTCAGCCTAACTTCAATCTGCTATCTCCACCTCCACCATCTCCACATCAATCCCCAGTTCAATAACCCATCCAGGAAATCACCACTACATCAAATCCTACCAAAAAATTCCTTCTACTCAAATATCTACTACCATAATTCCAAACACCTTTACTGCCATTCCTTCTAACCCTACCTCCACATTCCCTGAATTCCTTCATATAGATTTCCCTCAAGCCTTTTCTGTATGTTCTAATTATGGACATTATACCTCTTATACTCCTTCTTCTCCAGAACTCTTATATTTAAATTTCTCTAATATTGCTAGAGATCTTCTAAAATTCATCTATACTACTCTAGAGCAATTAATAATAAATGTTATTGCTCCTCTCTCTGCCTCTATCACTTCTCTATCTACTATAATTACTGCCCTCTCTACTGTCCCTTCTTCTAGGGGCCTGGCTTCAGGACCCTCTGAAACCAGGCAGGGGGAGATGTCCTGTGAAGAAGTTCCAGTTCCTCCTCTAGCAGTAGTAACAGCAGTAGCAGATTCCCCTGAGGCAGACTCTCTAACAGATATTATAGATATTATAGATGATTCAGATATGGATATGGCTTATGATATAGATGAAGAATTAAGCACTGCTGGTGATTTTATCATAAATCCCACAGTTGATTTGAATTCTTTACTCAATTCTTTCAATCCAGTTTACAGATATGTTCTACCAAGTTTTGATGTTGATTACCCCAAGGCCATTGTATATTATACTGCTCCAATAAGTCCTGCAGTTGTGGATCAAGTAAGGGAAAGTTTTGTAGTTCCAGAAATTACAGATATATTAGTTGCCTAAGATGTTTGCAGTCCTCCACCTCATTTATGGGCTAAGTCCCCAATGCCGGATCTTGATGATATTATGTTTGTAGATATGGAAGAAGAAGACAATCAGATTGTGACTGAAAGTTCTACAGAGCCAGAAATTCAAGTACAGCCTCAGGCTGAGAAGCAAATCTCTAAAGAAGCTTTAAAGGAAATTGATGATTTATATGACAATCCTCCTAGATAATCTGATGATGATGATGAGGATTCTGATGACTCTGTTCCTAAGAATACAAAATCTAAGAAGAGAAAGGCTTCTGCCAAGGCTGTTCCTAAGCCTAATCCTAGAGCTAACACACCTTATTACATTTTGCATAATATTACTCCATATCCATAAATGCCTCAATGGATGTGGTTTTCAAAAAATGAGATGAAGGAAAGGAAAAAAAATAAGAAGATACAAATCCCCACCTAAGCATACCAAGAGAGGACCTCCTCCTCCTTCTATTACTACAGGTGCTTCAGGAAGTATTGCAAAAACTCAGAAGTCAGCTTCCAGCAGCTCTCGGACTCCCAGGCTAGCCTCCCATTAGTCTTCTAGACTTGTTGGGAAGTACAGTCAATACAGACCTCTAGGGTCCTATTATTCAGACAAATCTCAACAGTCTCTTCCTCCAACAAATTTTCAACCGCTATCCATTATTTTCAGAAATTATCAAAAGTCTATTCAGGATGCACCAAAAACTGATCTAGAGAGACCTCACTCTTCAGCTTATGAACCTGAATTAGATCCAAATTTCAGAATGGCTAGATTTCAAGAGTTGATTAGTTTGTCTCAGATGAACAAAACCAGAGCAGAAGGATCAGATCCATCAAAGTTCACTATATTGTCTACCTACAGACAGAAAGAATTTGACAAATTTCAGGTAGATAGAAATTTATTTGATCCAAATGAATATATGTAGGTACATCCAGAAGCTGTAGTACCCAGAGCATCATCTATGATAGTTCTTAGAGTTCAAGACATAAAAATGTCTTAGAAGGAAGCAGAGAATCCTTACAGGACAATTATGTTTGCTAAATCATCATCTGCTCCTCCCTCTGACAAATCTTGAATTTTTTTCCCTGTGATATATGTGTGTATTGAACTTAGATATATTATATCTGCTGAATGGTTTAAGATTCTGTCAGATATTTATATTTCTTTGTGTTTTTATGCTTTTCTATTTTGTTTAGTGATCTCACCAAAATAGGGGGAGATTGTTGGATCCCTAGTTTGGATTTGGGCTAGGTTCACTATTTGGTTATTGACCCATCATGTATAGCCTAGGGTAAATTTGTTAGTTCTAAGGTCTAGGATAGTATGACTAGGTTAGACAATCTTTGATCCAGTCTTCAGAAGACTTCAGAGACTCAGACTTAGAAGAATTGCAGTTTTTAAGAGTTCAGAAAATCAGTTCGACATTCTTCGAACTTAGCTCGACGATCGTTGATCGTATATCAATGAACTCAGAGTTTCAACTCTGAGCTGAGCTCGATGAAATACGAGCTCAGGTCGACGAACTCCCTCTTCTCTCAGTTTATCTGGTCGACGAAAGTCTATCTCAGTTCGACGAACTTAGAGCTCAGCTTTGGCATTTTTTCTCTAGATTAATTTTCTCTGAGCTCAGCTCGACGAAGATGATTTCTCAGCTCGAAGAACTTTGAGTTCAGGTCGACGAAATCTGTCTTAAGTTTGACGATATCTGTCAGTATCAGTTTTGATGACTTCTCTATCATTTTGATTTGAATTAGTATTATTCTAAGATAGTAATTCTCTGATAATTAATGCTTATATTCTCAAGAATATAGTCATTCAATGGCAGCATTGATTATGGATTTCACAGAGTTAATTACTTGACTTATTTACTGGGACAGTTGAGGAAACACATTAAAGACATTTTCCAGCCGTTTCAACTCCCAGATTTTGAGCAGCAAATCAAGGATAATATTTAAAATTCAAAAGCAGAAATCCTCTACGAATATAAAAAGGACTTTTTCAAAAAGAACAACAACAATTTTTACAGACAACTAATACAGAGAAAAGTATTGCTATCTACAGGAAATTCAAGAAGAATAACACACACAGATCTTTAGTCTTCTTTAGTTTCTGCTTCAGGCTTCAAAAGGACAACTCTTCAACACCAATCCAAGAAGCTTCTGAAGATCTTCTTCAATCTGAAGACCTATACCCTATGCAAAGCTCTCATCTTCCTGAACAATTCTTCATCTCAGGGGGAGCTTTGACAACAACATCCACTAAAGTCTTCTCAGTTGTTTGAGAAAGAGAAGATAACATCACTTTTCATTTCCCACTGTAAAAAGGGTTTCTAACTCCCTTCAAAAGTTATCACCTGGTTGACAAGTCTCCTTATCAAAAGACTTGATTTGGTTTTTGGGTACCTGATCAAAAGCCTAAAGGGTTATGAGATCTCACTTGAAATAGATCTTGTGGTGATAGAGCACCTAAGCAAAAACCTGTGGTGGCAGGGCACCTGATCAAAAATCTGTTAGTGGATTCCTACCAGGGTGGTAGAAGAGTGTATGTACCCAAGTTTGGGGAACCACTATAATTTTCTTGTGTCATTTGGTTGTTCCTTTCTTTATTTCTACTGTGCTGTGATAGTTTCTCTTTCTTACCTCTCTTTATATATATACTACTATCACTTATTTTAATTCCGCTATAAAAACTAATCAAGTTTTTAAAATACTCTATTCACCTCCCCTCTAGAGTTAGTCAGATCTATCCCCTCAATTTCAAAAGGGGATCAACCCTACCCAAAGCATAGACAGGAGCAAAGGGATCCAAAAATATTGACCCCTCAGCCATTATAGATGCGGGAGATGCCAAAGCTAGAGGATGGGCCACCTCCCTCGCCAGTGTGCTACCACTGTCACAGCCTAAACACATTCGGATTAACTGCCCCAGAAGATAGACACCTTTACCAGCACCTCAGGCTGCCCCACCTGCTCAGTAGTTTAGGGGCTAGGGACGTGGTCGAGGACGTTGTTTCCAAGGCGGAGACTGTAGGTCGGATAGAGATCAGATGTATGCTTTGGATCTTGCTCAACCCCGGTATCCAAACAAGGTTATAGTAGGTAAGCTAAAAATTTAATTTCCTATCCTATTTTCCCCTAAATAATAGAACTGGTATTGAACTGGTAGAACTAAGGAAGAAAATGATACAACTAGCCACCTAAGATTATTTAATAAATTCAGAAATAATGACAATGTGTGGCAATACGACCCATACCTTATTCGACACAAGAGCATCTCACAACTTCATTGCGGAGGATTTTGTAAAGGACTTGGACCAGGTTCAACATTTTATGGGAGTCACCAGAAGGGTGAGTCTTCCCAATGGGACAAATTTCCTATCTACTATAAAATGACTTCTAGAGGTTACCATCGACGGCTGAACATTCGAGGCTCCGATGATGATCTTGAAGATGCCAAACTTTGATCTTGTCTTCGGGATAACATGGCTCACCTAGAACCATGCACAGATCAATTGCCCGACAAGGAAGGTCATGTTGAGATACAGTGATACCTACGCGACCTTCGAAGGTACTACCCCAGTCTCCCGCTGTTTGCTTTATTCAATCCAGGCCGTCAAAGCCCACCTGTGAGGAGATGAGGTTTAACAGGTGTGGTTCGAGATGATTGAGGAAAATACTTCTATCTCCAATATTCAAGTGGTACAAGATTTCACTGATGTCTTCCCTGAGAAGCTGACAGGACTACCATTGCACCGTGAGAAGGACTTTCAGATCCAGCTAGTGATGGGAGCTAAGCCAGTATCTAGGGCTCCATATCAAATGGCCCCAAAGGAGCTAGTGGAATTTCGGAGCCAGCTACAGGAGTTGGTTGAAGCTGGGTTTGTCAGACCAGGCTCCTCATCATGGGGAGCCCCGGTATTGTTTGTAAAGAAGAAGGATGGGACTCTCAGACTATGCATAGACTACAGAGGATTGAACAGGTTAGCAGTACGAAACATGTACCCTTTACCGAGAATAGACGAGCTTTTTGATCAGCTAGAGGGAGCCCACTAGTTCTCAAATCTATATTTGAGGTCGGGATATTATCAGCTCTGGATCTAGGAGGAGGACATCCCGAAGACCGCATTCAGGGGCCGGTATAGCCTTTATGAGTTCACAATAATGTCATTTGGCCTCACAAATGCACCTTCTGCATTTATGAGTCTGATGAACTAAGTATTTGAGGCCTACCTCAATGTCTTCGTCATCGTATTTATAGATGACATCCTCATCTACCCGATGACAGAGGAGGAGCATGCACAAAACTTGGCATTGACCCAGGAGAAACTCTGGGAGCACAGCCTATATACGAAGTTCAATAAATGCAAATTCTGGTTGAAGGAGGTGGCCTTTCTTGGTCAAATTATTAGTGGAGCATGGTTAGCTGTAGATCCGACAAAGATCCAAGCAGTGTGAGTTTTCCTTCCAGGAGTTGAAGAGTCGGCTTACCTCAGCCGAGATTTTTGTGGTAAGAGAAGATATCACAATAAACTCCATAGAGGTAATGCCGCTAGATCTTCAACGCAAAAATTATCGCCCCCATCTCCAAATCATGTACAAGGTAGTTTTGTTCGTGCTTCTTCAGCTGAAGAGAAGCATAGGCTATCATGTGTCCATGTTTCATCAAGACAACACCCATTCCCTAGTAGGATGCGTCACTGTAAATGTGGAATCCTTCCTTCCTAGAGGGGAGGGCAAGGATGGGGGCCCCATACTTCCCCTCTGGGAAGGAAGGATTCCAAGTTTACAACGATGCATCCTACTAGGGAATGGGTGTTGTCTTGATGTAGCATGGGCACGTGATAGCCTATGCTTCTCTTCAGCTGAAGAAGCACGAACAAAAATACCCTGTACATGATCTGGAGATGGGGGCAGTAATTTTTGCATTGAAGATCTGGCGGCATTACCTCTATGGAGTTCACTGTGATATCTTCTCTAACCACAAAAATCTCAAGTATGTGGACACGCAGAAGGAGTTAAACATATGACAGAGGTGATGGGTGGAGTTTCTCTCTGATTATCAGTACACGATGCACTACCACTGAGGGAAGGCAAACATAGTAGTAGATGCTCTTAGCAGGAGAGCTACCACAGTAGGAGCAGAAGCCCAGATGATGGCCATGGAGCTGGTTCGAATGTTGGAGGATATGCAAATAACCTTGGTAACAAAGGCAGATCCCAAATGATATGAGGATTACTTGGCATCAATGAGTATTACTAGTGACATACGAGATCGCATTAGAAACGGGCAGAGGCAGGACGCTAAACTAAAGCCAATATTCAAGGCTTTGGAGGCTGGCACAGTGGGACAATACACGTAGAAGGATGGCCTAATGTGCTTCAGAGACAGAGTTTATATACCGGCTGGAGGACATGTACAAGAAGATATTCTGATGGAAGCAAACACTAGTAGGTACTCAGTGCACCCTGGGATCATGAAGATGTTGGCTTATCTAAAGAGGACCATGTACTTGCCAGACATGAAGAGGGAGATCACCTACTTTGTGACGTATTGCGAGACTTGTCAACTCATGAAGGCTGAATGTAAAAGCACGACAGATTGTTGTAGCCATTACTGGTGTCAGAGTGGAAGTTTGATGACATAGCGATGGACTTTATACATGGACTCCCTCGTTCCCATGTAGGAACGAGGGAGTCCGTGTATAAAGTCCATCGATGTCATCAAACTTCCACTATGACACCAGTAATGGCTACAACAATCCTGATGCTTTTACATTCAGTGACATAGCGATGGACTTTATACACGGACTCCCTCGACGAAATGATTCGATATGGGAGATTGTTGACCGACTGACAAAGGTGCCTGATTTATCCCATTAAGGAAGGACGCTCCGATCTGAGTTCTAGTGCGGATATTTGTGGAGCAGTTTGTCTGTTATCATGGTGTACCCAGGAAGATCGTATCAGATCAGGATGTACAGTTTACGTCTAAGGAGTGGAGAGAAGTTCAAGCTTACTTGGGATCCCGATTGACTTTCAGCACTGCATTCCACCCCCAGACGGATGGGAAAACAGAACGTACAAATCAGATGTTGTAGGATCTCTTACGCCCATGTATCCTGGATCGCAGGGAGCCATGGGAAAGACTATTTCCGCTTATCCAATTTTCTTATAACAACAGTCATCTGTTTAGTATTGGCATGGCTCCCTATAAGGCACTATATGGACGGAGATGTAGGACTTTGCTATCTTGGATCCAGGATGAGGATTCGAAGGTGCTTGGCTCAGACTTTGTGGAGGATACAGATGCTCAGATACGACTGATTTGAGATAGGATGCTGGATGCCCAGAGTAGACAGGCCAAAAACTATGATGCGCGACATCGTCAGGTGAAGTTTCGGGCTAAAGAGCGGGTATTATTGAAGATACAACCGATGCATGGAGTCTTGTAGGTGTGCAGGAGAAAGAAGCTCAGTTTAAGATACATGGGACCCTGTAGGATTCTGGAGAGAATCGAGCCCTTGGCCTATAGACTGGAACTACTGCCTGAGTTGGCAGGCTTACATGATGTCTTCCACGTCTCTTCTCTTAGGAGGGCTCTCCTACAGCTAGAGAAGCAGATTTCCACTATGGCTAGCCTAGTAGCATCTTACCGATCAGTCTGCTTGAAGCAAGTTAGGATAGAAGATATAGAGGTACGAGTCCTACGACAAAAAAAGGTTCTGTTGGTCAAGGTCCTGTGGTCGAATCACGGACAGGAGGAACACACCTGGGAGCCCTTTGACCATATGCAGCCGAAGTACCCAGAACTCTTCACGGTAGTTATAACCTTAACTACTCGAGCATTTCATATCCTTAAATTTTTAGTGCAAATCCCATAGGCCTAATCTTAATTTCGGGGATGAAATTTTTATTTTTATGTACAAACCCCGTAGGTCTAGGTAAATAGGTGAAAAAAACTTCGTCTGCAAATAGTAATTTTTAGTCACCAAAGCTAGGGTTTGGCTTGTGTCTCCCAACATGACTAATTGACACCACCACACCACTTCAAATCTTATAGGGACCCATTAGTGCCCTTACAACCCATTTGGGGTCAACCAAGGGGGTCAGGTTAACTAGGGTCAACCCTAACCCTTGTTAGGTCAAATTGCCTTAACATGACCCAAATTTATTGCACCTAGCCACAAATAGACTTGGGTGGTGGCAAGCGATTCAAGACACTTAGTTGACTAGTCAACCCACTCATTTGACCATGTCTACACCTTCAAGTCAACCTTGGTCAAACCAAACCCAAAATTGGGAAGGAAGTCAAAACCAACTTCAATCCAATTGGGCTAGGCCCAATTGTGATGGCCCACTAACTATAACAAGTGGAAATTAACTAAAGAGCCACTCAAATTATGGAAATGGTGACTAGGAGAGAGAAGAGGAAGGTTCCATTCAAGGGAGGAGAGAGAAAGAAGGAGGGTATAATAGAGAATGCAAAGATGCTTCCCCATTCCCCTTCCCTGTAAGACCCCATTCTTTTTTCTTTTTAAACACCGGGGTCTTAGGCCCAAGATCGCCGCTTTGCGGTGACACCTTCACGCCCTGAAGGGTCATCACCACAAAGCGCCGATTCTGTCGGCCAATTCGATCATAGAAAGGTAGCACAATAAATTAAAAGCAAGTCCACAGAAATCACATGTATAGAAATAAAAGTCTACACGAAGGGAGAGTCCACAGAAATAGTATAAAAGGTACTGAAAGTAAGGGCTTATGCCTGGTACATCATAATCCTCACTACAGGTCACTCAAGCAGAAGCAAACTATAACATCTACTATAAGTCGGGACTCATAGTCCCAGCTGGCTGAACTCCTGAGCTAGACTGCCCTATCTCCAAACGGGCCAACCTCCGGGGCTGCTCCTCCATGCTGGGCTCCACGATCCCCTAAATGATGTGGTAAGAAAACCGTTAATCTATAAGACTAAGCACTATCATCCCCCGCACCTTCCCCCATGGCCCATAGAAACCGAGCAAAGAGGAAGAGAGGGGAGGACTTGAAGGTGGAGAGTAATCAAAAACAGGTGGCAGCGGACCTATACTAGCAATTTTATAATATAAGTGGCAGTAAAGTAAAGTATGGAAAAATAACCTTAACTTATGTGCGGAAACGCATAAGCCAAGGGATCTTCTACAGGGCTCCCATCGTATAAAGAGTCTCATACCAATTTATACGTTGGGGTGTCGGTTATCAAACAACAGTATATTTATAGAATTAAACCTTAATTTATAAACTTGCCCATACAAGCTTATAGACCAAGGGGTCGTTTTTGCAAGTCCTAATGTATAAGTGTCCCATACCACTTATACCTTAGGTGTCAGGAGGTTAAATGCAATGATGATGTTATGGCATGCAAGTGGGTATGATGGAACATGGAAGTGCAACTCACACACCCGACTCTGTGTACAAAGACCTTTAGTTCCCCCTTTTAGAGCCGTTACCTCCAAGGATACCTCCATAGTGGCAGACGGAAGTGGTGGGTTGAGCCTCGCCCACCTCTAAACTAGTAAAGCACAACCGGTTAGACCTATCGTACGCCTCAACGCTTGGTGCACAAAGCGGACTCCTGCGTACTCTTGCCGGCGGGTGCACCAGGACTTTTGTTGGCGAAGTGCTAACCACACTTGCCGAGTCAACGTATTGGCGTCCGTGCATCGACCCTTCAATACCGATGACCCACCACCTTAATTCTTATTTCCATTTTATGCACATGCAAATTTAACATATTCAAACCAATCGAGCCAAAGCTCCCCGGACCATTCCGTCCGTCTCTTAACTAATCGAGCCGAAGCTCCCCGGACCATTCCGTCCGTCTCTTAACTAATCGAGCCGAAGCTCCCAACTATCTTCCTGTGCTAATAGTGTCTGTGAAATGTGCAACCCTAATTACTAAGTTACTCTTTTCAGCTTATTAATACAGTTTACGTTACCCCAGGACAACCCCCGGTATTCCCTGTGTAGGGCTCTTAAAGGGCACTAGGAACTATGATGGTAGCTGAAGCCCATCATTCCCTTTCGCAAGGCACTTATTGTTATTGGTTGATTCCCTTTACCCATTCCCTTCTCATATTTCGATAGACTAACCTAGTGTGATTTTTAACCTTCCTCTTTTCGGGAAAGACGATCTTTCGTCGAACCCGAGCACCTCTACACTCTAGCCAAACCACTCCTTACTACCCTTCCCAAACATCTTCCATGGTGACCCATATTACTTATCCAAAACCAAAGCTATTTGAATTCTCCAATCTTAGGCCTAACCCCACCATCACTCACTTTCTGCATTAAGGCTTTTCGCAGTCCTTACCTAACGATATGATGCACGTAATAGGTAGCACTATAAATATTCATCTGAATGGCTCAATATAATTTATGGGGGCATATCATGACCTAACTAGATAAAATCCAGTGACTCATAATTTTCCTAAATTAATGAGTATTTAATTATTTTCTTCCAACACTAAGAAAAGAAGATTCTGAACATGAAGTGCACTTTTCAGGTATGTATAGAGCTTCATAAAATCATGATAAATACTAAACAGTAATTTAATAGTAAATCCAAGATATATGAATTTTTAGAATGGTTTTGGCCCCTAAATCACAATTTAGAACATAAGGTCAATAATACCATTTTAAAAATCAAAGGTCAGAAATATTGTTCCAAAAATTATAACAAAAATCCAGTAAGATCATCATGGCCTAAAAACACTCTAGAAGGATTCCCCCAGTTTTTCAGTGAACAGTATCACCTAATTTAATTTACAATGATAATTCTATACTCTTGGGTTATTAAAGCAAGTACTGTAAATATTCACCTAAAAATTATGAGAAAATTCCAAAACCTACATATTGACTTAAAACACTCGCTAACTAGATTTCATTATTTTCATAATAATATTAAGCTCCATATCTATTTATGATCAAAATTCCATAATTCAATATTTATGAATCAAGTACCTAAAATAATCATCTAAAATTTTCAATAAAAATACAAAGGGGGCTACCATGAAGGAAAACTTCCAAATGCAAAATTTAACAACTTCTAAATGGACATAATTTTCATAACAAGCAAAACAAAATTTGGGGCACAGCTAGGGTTATAAAGGAAGTACTGATTTTGTTAGTCTAAAAATTCCACCAAAATTTTTTTAGGACAAATTTTTATCAGATAAATACCCAGCCCAAGTTTCAAGTTATTGTGAGATGTTTTGATTGCCTTAACCCAACTATTGGGCTTTGTGCCCTAATCTAAGGTTAGTGGTTTGAGGGGGTTAAAGAATTTCAATTTCAATGAAACTTCAACCAGAGGACCATATACACCTTATGGTCCTTTCCATCAATTTTCAGGTCATTCCAAGGTCATTTGACCCAATGACCATCAAACCCTAAAATCCCATAAAAGGGCCTACCCTAGAGTTCTAGGGCTACCCTACACCAAACCACCCCAAATTCCATTGGAGGGTGTGTCATACCATAAAAAGTCAGTGACCAAAGTTTCAGCCTCTCTTGAGGTGATTTGACCACTCAAAACCCCAAGGTGGTGTTTTGACGTAATTAACCCTATAAGGGTCAACCTAGGGTTGGACAAAAAACTAATCAAAACATCTCCAAATGAGATGAAATATTTAACAAAGCCTTAGCATGCCCTCTAAGACAACCCACCCAAATTTGGGGGAATTTTGAGGTGTTTATGACACCTAATTAATTTATACATGGTTTATTAAAGTTTTTCTAAAAACTATAAAAAAAGATTCTCCAAAAATTCTCATTTTTGGACAGGCCCTAGGTATAGCTAAGGTAGACTCCCTGCCCAAATTCCAGCTCATTTGGACAAGGGATGAAAGGTGGGCATCCATTTGAATTTCAGGATAGCCCTAGGTATAGGTCCCACCAAAAAGGGTGCCCTGGCCCAACTAGAGGTCCAAATGGGTCCAAATAAATTTTGGATTAAAATAGACCCTTAGGGCTATGATAGTTTTAACTTCAAGACAACCTAAACACTTAGAGGGGGGGGGGGGGGGTGAATAGGTACTTTTCCTTATTTTAAACTGTGGCAGAATATAGCTACAGTTCTTTGAGTAAATCAGATATCTCTACAGCTAACACATCACAACAATCACAATCATAAACACATCACAGATTGCACACAGATTTATAGTGGTTCCCCAAGGTATGGGTACATCCACTTTCCTACTTCACCTATCTAGCAGTGTGCTAGATTCGGCCTATTTTCTCCCTTCTTCTCAGATCCACAGATCTTACAGCTCAGAACCCTGAAAGGTTCCTACAACTCAGAACCCTATAAGGTTCCTTCAACTTAGGCTAACAAGCCCTACCTCAGCCTTGCCACAAGGCCTACAACTCAGAGAACTGATTCTCCTACACTCAGGCTCAAACAACCTTACTACTCAGAGATCTAAATATCCTACACTCAGCCTTTATAACACAGGCTTACAACTCAGAGATCTGAATCTCCTACACTCAGCCTTTATAACACAAGCTTACACTCAGATCTTTGAAAAGATCCTACAGAAATTGATAAGTAATTTGATGGATTCTTACCCTTATTGAGAGAGAAAGGATAAGAATATTCTTGATAAGCTTCTTGATGAATCTGATGACATAAATCATCCTATTCTTAGCTTTCTTCAAAGATTCTTGAATCTAAACTTAGTAAGGTTGATCTCCTTTAAAGTTGACTGACTGGCAGCTTCCTTCTTGTATTCCAGAAATGGATCTGGATATTCTTTGTAGAATAGTTCCGGATCTACTTCTTAAGAGACTTCTGATTTCCTCCTTCTTGACCTCAAGACAGCTGGAGCTCTCTCTCCCCAAACCTTCTGAAGTTACTTCTAAATTCCGAATGAATTCCCCTTAGACAAAATCTTAGTGGATGATCACTTCTGAATGTCTTCTTAGATCTTCTCACGAAGATCTTCTTTTGTTACTTGCACTTTCTTGATCAGAGATTAATCTCACAATAATTGTGTTGGTTGTATGTATTGTCACTTCATGTATGTTATCCTTCTTCTGAATCCATCTATATATAGACTTCATCCATGGTAACCAGCTGATCCGGTTTCTAACGAACTTCTGACAAGTCTGACAGCTTCAGTAAACCTGTTATAACTCACAGCTGTCAAGTTTTCAAACTGTTCTTGAGCCTTTGTCTTTGTCAGCAAATCGTCGAGACTGACTGTCATTAAGTGTCGAGACAGTCTGTCAATATGTGTCGACACAAGTGACTTAAGTGTCGACACAGACTTTGGTGGTGTCGACATAGCTGCCTTGATATCGACATAGCTTCTTGACACTTCATCTTGAGAATGTGTCGACACTGATTATTTGTGTTGACACAATCACTTCTTCACTCCACAACAATAATCTATGTTGAACCTCTGCTGAGTGTCGACACAATTCCTGTGTGTCGACACAGTTGATTTAGACTCAGAATTTGTGTGTCGACACTGCCTCCAGGTGTCGACACAGCTGATGTCGACTCTGCTTTTGTGTGTCGACACTGCCTCCCGGTGTCGACACAGTTGATGTCGACTAACTATTTTTGTGTGTCGACACTGCCACCCGGTGTCGACACAATTGATGTCGACTACAAAATTCTGTGTGTCAACTACAAAATTCTGTGTGTCGACACAGTTGCTTCAGGTGTCGACACAGCTTTTCCAAGTGTCGACACAGACTTCCTGAAGTGTCGAAACATGGACTTAGAAACTTTTTCTGCATTTTAGCCAATACTTATCCTGCACATATAAACTCAAAATAACATCAAATACACCTTGATGTATATCATTGAGCTAAGTGAGGTTTCTCCAAATCAGGTACACATTTTCCAATGTACCCAACAGGCTACACATTGCATGTTAATGACTTTCCCATTAGATGAGCCTATGTATTTTTAAATATTAAAACTAAACACTGCATATAGTGTGACAGAATAATATGAAATCAAGAATAATAAAAACCTATATTCATCCTGCACGAATCTTAAAGCGCCTAAATAGACGGCATCGGGTTGTCTTCTACCTCCAGCCGACGACCCAGATCGTCCTGTCCTGGATCAGCTTGTGGGCCGATTTCCCAGCCACCCGACCACTTCCCCGGCCGGCCACCGCCACCACCGCCTTTGGGGAGGTGGGGGCTACCCCCAGCTGGCGGCACGACTGCCAGAGACGACTGTTCCGGCGAACCCGGGAGGTTAATATTTCTCCCGATTTTCATGGATTTGAAATCTTGGATCGGGCTCAATTGAGCCCGATCCTTGCCCTAATCAATTCCTAAGATCTACCCATGAGGAGAGGAGTGGAGGAGGACCTTATTTGCGGTTTGGAGTCGAGTCGATCATCGGGATGCAATTTGCGCGGTGGTGGCGTCACCGGAATTCCTCAAAGCAAGGTAATAAGCTCTAGCTTTGTCGGGCAAGGGTGAAAACTTCCTCTCAAAGTATAAGGAGTCTTTTAAGGGAGAAACAAGGCTGCGGGTGGGGGTAGGATGTAACGGCCATTAAAGCTCCATTTATGAGTTTTTGGCCATGGCTTGAAGGGAGAGAAAACGGCTAAAAACAGCTAAGAGAATGCTGGAAATTCCTCCTCTCCCCGAGAGGAGTTGAATCCAGTCGTTTCAAGGGGGAGAGGTTGGAGCCGAGCTTTAAAAGCCACTAATGGCCATGCAAATCGACGCTCGGTCATGGCTGGAAGGAAGAGGAAACAACTACCACGTGGCTCTGCCGGTCAACATCATAAAATAAGACTTAACTAAGTCTTAATAAGAGAAACGACCCAATAACACATTCTGGCCCACTTCCTGGACCGGCCCGGTTCAACTGAACCATCAGCCAAGTTAAAAATTTCTAAGTAAAATGGCATTGAGTGAGCTCTACTCACTCAACGCCATCCAGCCTACTTAAGGTGGCGTTGAGTGCAGTCTGTGCACTCAACGCCGTCTAGCTTATGGCGTTGAGTGAGCTCTGCTCACTCAATGCCATCCAACCTACTTAAGCTGGAGTTGAGTGCAGTCTGTGCACTCAACGCCGTCTAGCTTATGGCGTTGAGTGAGCTCTGCTCACTCAACGCTATCTAGCCTACTTAAGATGGCGTTGAGTGCAGTCTGTGCACTCAATGCCTGAAAGTGAGGCTAAGATCTATCTCAACTCTAGAGGGGGGGGGGGGGGGGTGAATAGAGTATTTTAAAATAATTTTTCACAGTTGAAATAAACAGCACATATAGAATTTAATTTATGATATAGTGTAGAGTGCTAGTAAGAGGTTAAAAACCAAGAAATAAAGAGCACAGCACACAGCAGACAAATCACACAAACAAACCAGAAGACACAAGGAATTATAGTGGTTCCCCAAAAACCTGGGTACATCCACTCTTCTACCACCCTTGGTAGGAATCCACTCAGGATGAGTTGATCAGGTGTCCTGACACCAATGAGCTTTTGATAAGGTGCCCAAAAACCAAAACTAGATTTTTTGATAAGGTGTCTTGCCACCACTGAGTTTTGACAAGGCTCTCAGAACCAGACAGAGCTTTTGAAGGGAGTTCAAGAACCCTTTTACAGCAGGAAAAGAAAAATAAGAGTGAAGGGTGTCTTCTCTGTTCTCAATCAAATGAGAGAAGCACAAGTGGATTGATGATGTCAAAGCTCCCCCTGAAATGTAAAAAGGTTCAGGAAAAGAAGCTTTGCTCTAGGGTGATAGGTCTTCAGAACTTTGATCTCCAGCACATGATGGTTTCAGCAAGAAGGCTGAAAATAAGGTGTCTGGAGTTCTGAGATGAGATTGTGAACACTTTTCAGTCAGCAAGAAGATTTTTGGAGTCACAGTTCTTCTGTTGTTCTTCTGCTATCAGTATTCTCTATTTTGTGTGTTCACTTCCTTTATTGTCAATCTCTGTGTATCTTTTTCCTTGTGTATTCTGTATATCTCTAAAACACAGGAGAGAGGAATTAATTTTCTGACGTTTCCTTGTCCAAAATTAGCCGTTGGGAGTCATAAATGTCTTCCAAAAATAGTCTTGTCTTCTAGAGGAAAGTCCAGCAAACATTCTCTGAATAATTCCTTGAAACTTGCTCCAGAATAAAGACAAACGGCTGGGAGATCTTCTGACATAAATGCTGATAATATTCAAAAACATTCCAAAGAACAGCAGCATTTGAATTCCTGGAAGCGTCGATCTCTCCAAAAAAACGTCGATCTGAGCTCTACGATCGTCGAACTGAGCTCAGAGATGAAATGGACAAGCAGACAGAAAACGTCGATCTGAGCTCGACGATCGTCGAACCGAGCTCAGAGACCTGAGAAATAACTTCAGAGAGGGATCGTCGAACTGAGCTAGAAGATAGTCGAGGGGAGTTCGACGATCAAGCAGAAGCTAGCCAAAAGCAGATAGTCGATCTGAGCTCGAAGATCGTCGACCGGAGCTCGACGATTTATTGAAGTTGAGCTCAGAGAGCGTCGAACGGAGTTCGACGATTCGTCGACCTGAGCTCGACGAAAATTGCCTTAGACTTAGCTCTTCAACCTTGATCTTGGAATGATCCTGGGGGCAGCTCCAAACCTAAGTTCTAAGCCCTAGACTCATTCTAATGTTGACCTTCTTAACTATACAACTAGGTCAACTGGGATTCCTAAGACAAGCATAGTGATTCTTACCCAAATTAGTAATATGGTGTTCCAACAATCTCCCCCTATTTGGGTTAGGATTACTATTTACAGACAATCATAGGAAATGAAAAGAATACAATAGTACAGAAGTTAATACAAAATTACAGAGAAGTTATATAGCAGCAAAGCATATCACAGATAAATAGCAGCAGATATCCAAAGGTGGATGAAATGTTTTAGCTTACACAGTTCACTTCCTTTCAGATCCCTTTTTAAATAAAATTTCTCTATTTGGATTCTGACTTTCTTTCTTTGACCTTCTGTCATCCTCTGCACCTAGAGAAGTTTGAGATTTGGGCCTTGGAACAACAGCCTCAGGGTGCAGCTTCATGTAATCTTCTGGGTTGAAAAATTTTCTTGATGCATATCTTTCCAGTTCTTTCTTTCTCTGCTCCTGATAAGGTAGTTATGTTTGAAGTATCCTTGCCTTGTTCTCTGGCCTTTTTTGTTTGATCAAGGGCAGCCAATTCTTTCATTCTGGCTATCCAAGATACAGGGTTGTTCTCAGGATCTTCAAAAGGAATAGGAGGTTCATATCTGTTGATGATTTCAGAAACAGTAGAAGGAGTCCTGGAGACAATTGTGTCTTTCAGCTTGTAAGGGAAAGGACATGAAGAAGAGTCAGAGTGGCCTTGTCCTTCCCTTTATTAGGATCTTTGTTCTCTTTGATTTCCTCTGTAATTACCCCTTCTGGGTTGATATCCTCTTTGATGCTGTCCCCTTTGATATGATCTTTGATAATGCTGGGAAGAACTGTGTCTGGAGACTGGAGCTTGAGGGGCTGAACCTGAGCCAGAATATGGAGGAGGAGGAGGAGGAGGCTGATATTGATAAGATCCTTTTTCATATTTGTCAAGCTTCCTCTTCTTCTTCATAGCTTTCAGTTGATTTTTGGAATATTGCATCCAAGGCTCAGAGATGGGGCAGTCATGCAGAATGTAGTATGGAATATCATTGGAGTCTTTGGCTTTGGCAGGAGGGACTGACATCATTGCTTTACTTCTGGCTTTTCTCTTCTTGGCAATAGTGCTAGCAGAATCATCAGAATCAGTCCTGTATTGGTCACTCTCAAAACTTTGAGGTTGATCATACAGATCATCAATTCTTCTGATAAGCTCTTCTTGAGCTTTAAGTTTTGCAGAAACAGCAGGAGCAGGAGGAGAGAGAGCAGCAGCAGAGCAGACAGAATCAGGAGCAGACACTAGAGCAGGAGTAGTAATTTCATCAGCATCAGTTGCTGGAATCATTTCTATGTCAGCAGTAGCAGCAGCAGCAATTTCAACAGAAAGAGGCACAATGGCCTTAGTAGCAGCATCAGAGATATCCACAGCCTTCCAGGACTTGATGTAGGAATCAATATGGCTGGGATCACAGGTAGATACAGGCACAATGGCCTTAGACAAATCTTCAGCAGGAGTTGCAGGCAGACAGCTGAAATGGACTGTATCAAATATAGATAGCAGCCTCTGCAGATTCAGTGCAAAAGCACATCCAAGAGCTGGAGCTGGAGCAGACATAATATCAGCAGCTGGCACATCCACTTCTTCATAAGGCATCTCCCCCTGCCTTGGTTCAGAAAGAGGTGAATCAAGGCACACAGAAGATGGGATAGCCAGGGAGGAGGAAAGGGAGGCAAGCTTGGTAGACAGCTCCTGTACTTGCTTCAGGAGTGGAGCCAAGGAAGACTCCAGTAGAGATGTCAGCTTGGGAGCTAGCAACTCATACAGCCTGTCTGCCAAACTAGGAAGATCCACATTCTCAAGTGGGGCTTGAGCAGAGGTAGAGGCAAAGGTGGATGGAGGGATGGTGGCTGAAACTGAAAATGTGGAGAAAGGTGGAGAGGGAATGGTTGGTTCAGAAGATGGAATTATGGAGATAGAGAAGGTTGAGGTGGAGATAGGGGAAGTAAGAGATGGTGTGAAGGAGGGTTGAGAGAGAATGTCATGGAGCATTTGTTGAAAGGAGGAAGTTGAGGGTGGCTCAGGAGGAGTAGAGGGTGAATCATCCATGAAGGAATCATCAATGAGTGAGAAGGATGGTAGGGAGAAGGTTGAATAGGAAAAGAGGGGATGGAATTCCTCTGAGGTGGATAGTGGAGGGGATGACATAGGTGAGGAAATGGTAATTGGGGATGAGATGATTATGGTGGTGACTGGTGGTGAGGAGGTGACGGCTTGGGTGGATGTGGCTGGAGGAGGGGAAGAAGCAGGCAGCTCTCCTACTGGAGGAGTGACTGAGATAGTCCTTGTGCCTGAATGAAGTGGTGCAGCAGCCCTGGAGGGGTTTATGATCTGCCTGTCCCATTTACTGAAGAGGGCACAGGAAAGCCTCTTGGATGCATTGATAAACATGCCAGAGGAGGTTAATAGGTCAGGGCATCTGTTGTGCAGAAAGACCCCTAAGATTCTCCCATAACTAACTGCATTCTTGTTGATCTTCTTCTTAATCAGAGTGAAGAAGATGGAGCCCCAGTCCAGGTATTTCTTATCTAATAAAGCTCCTATCAGGCAGAACTGATATCTGGAAATGGTGTCATGGGCTGAATGCTTGGCCAACAGCACCTTCCCAACTACATCAGCCAGGAATTGAAATTCTATAGACAGATTTTTCTTCAGTAGCTTATTAGGGTTGACTGCATTGTGACCCATCCTATCCAGCATGGAGTCATACTCCTCTCCAGACAGTTCAATGGAGTCTTCTCCAGTACTGAGTTGAAAGACTTCTGTTAAAAGAGCCGGGGATAGAGATACCTGAGTCCCCTTAATGGTGCCGACAACAGAATTCTCAGTCTCGTCTGTTGCGGTAAAACACCACTCTTTAATTTCTTCTGAGGCGATCTTCATCCTTGTAGTCATTATTGGAGTCAGCTATTGTTCTCTGAATAAGTTTAGGATGTCCTTGAAGCGCTGGTCGCTTCCGTCGAAGGAGTTTATGTCGATGTCAAAGCCTGTGTCGAACTTCATCTTAGCAATAGCAGCACTTGATTCAGCCATATTCACCTGCAACAGAAAACCAAAAACGACCAAGCGTAGAGAGTTTGGAGGGAAAAGAAAGGAAGTTGCAGAGTATGAAAGCGCAAAAGGAGAATGACGGCTGAAAGAAAGATTTTATATTAGGGTTCGACGGCGAAAAGGAAGATCGTTGAGCTTAGCTCGTCGAAACGTCGAGCTTAGCTCGACGATTTGGGCTACAGAGGGAATCCGAAGAGTCTTCAAAATCGGCGATCTTAGTTCGACGATGTTGAAAAACGTCGAGCTCAGCTCGACAGCCTCTGATCAGAAAGAGAGAAAGCCTAGTTCTAGCGAGGGCTCTGAACTCAGATCGACGACTGCAAAAGCGTCGATCTCTGGTCGACGATTTTTGGAAAATCGTCGATCTCTGTTCGACGATTTTGGGGAAAACGTCGAGCGCAGTTCAGAGTCTAAACACATTCTACAGACACAAAAAGAAGGATTTTTGGCCTAGTCTTGGTCTGTTTTAGCTTTTCAAAATCTTGTAATTTAATTAAGGCTTCCTCCATCTAACATGCCTAACTGATTTAGGAAGAAACTGTGTTTCTTTTCATCCAAAGGTTTGGTGAAAATATCTCCCCTTTGCAAATCAGTAGGAATATATTGAAGTTCAATTTTATTTTTCTCTACATTATCTCTTAGAAAATGATGCATAATTTCTATGTGTTTTGTCCTACTATGGAGGACTGGATTTTGAGCTATAGAGATAGCATTAGTATTATCACAAAAAATTTTAGACTTCTCTAAGTTGTAGCCGTAGTCTAAGAGCTGATTCTGTATCCACAATATTTGTGAACAGCAACTGCCTGCAGCCATATACTCAGCTTCAGCAGCTGAGGTTGACACAGATGTTTGCTTCTTACAGAACTAGGAGACAAGTCTGTCACCAAGGAACTGACATGTTCCACTGGTGCTTTTCCTGTCTATTCTGCATCCAGCATAATCAGCATCTGAGAATCCAGTTAAATCAAATGCTGAATCTTTTGGATACCAGAGACCTAGATTTGGACAACTTTTAACATACCTAAGAAGTCTCTTAACTAAGATTAAATGTGACTCTCTAGGGCTAACTTGGAATCTAGCACAAATACATGTGGCAAACATTATATCAGGCCTACTAGTTGTAAGGTACAATAAAGAGCCAATTATTGCTCTATATGTTGTCTGATCAACAGGTTTCCCATGTTCATCAGCATCTACTACAGCATTTGAGGGCATGGGTGTTTTCATACATGATGCATCAGACATACCAAATTTCTTAACCAATTCTTTTGCATACTTGGTCTGAGAAATAAATATGCCTTCAACATGTTGCTTGACTTGCAGTCCTAAGAAGAAGGACAGCTCACCCATGCTACTCATTTCAAATTTAGAGTGCATAAGCTTGGAAAACTTTTTGCACAATTTTGAATCAGTAGAACCAAAAATAATGTCATCTACATAAATTTGCACTAGTAGGGTGTGGGACTTATGGGTTCTAATAAAAAGAGTTTGGTCTACTCTCCCCCTAACAAAATCATTTTCCAGAAGAAAGCATGCTAGGGTCTCATACCATGCTCTAGGAGCTTGCTTGAGACCATATAATGCTTTATGCAATTTGTAAACATAATCAGGGTGAGTTAGAGAGATAAAACCCGGAGGTTGTCTAACATAGACTTCCTCTTTGATGTCCCGATTGAGAAATGCACTCTTTACATCCATTTGATACACTTTGAAGCCCTTGTGAGCAGCAAAGGCTAGGAATATTCTGATGGCTTCCAACCTTGCAACTGGTGCAAATGTCTGATCATAGTCTATTCCTTCTTGTTGAGAGTACCCTTGAGCAACTAGCCTTGCCTTGTTTCTGACTATAACTCCTTGATCATCCAGCTTGTTCCTGAATACCCACTTTGTTCCAACAATGGGATGATCCTTTGGCTTAGGCACTAGTTCCCAAACCTTGTTCCTTTCAAATTGATGCAACTCCTCTTGCATTGCAATGATACAGTGTGGATCTTGCTCTGCATCTTGAATGGATTGAGGCTTAATTTGAGATAGGAAGCAAGTGTGCATCAGGTTCTGGTTGACCTGACTTCTAGTTTGCACACCAGCTGAGATCTCTCCAATTACTTGGGTGATTGGATGATCTCTTGATGTTACTAAGTCAATAGGGAGTGTTGATTGTTCACCAGCCTGTGTTGTTGTCTCCCCTAGTGGAACAGCAACTGGCTTTTCAGGATGATTTTCTTCAAGATGTTGAACTTCTTCTTCATCATCACTGCTCTCATTCTTTTCAGCAACTTGCAGTTTGTTCAAGTCTTCAGCTAGAGAATGTACCTGCAGAGGTTCTATGGTAGAAGCATTCTTCTCCTTGAAAGACATGTTAGCTTCATCAAAAATAATATGAACAGATTCTTCAATTTTACAGGAAGATTTATTATAAACCCTATAGGCCTTGCTGATTATGGAGTATCCCAGAAACACTCCTTCATCAGCTTTAGCTTGGAATTTTGCTAGATATTTCTTGTCATTATTATGAATAAAACAGGTGCAACCAAAAACCTTGAAATAGCCTATTTTAGGTTTATTCCCTTTGAGCAATTCATAAGGAGTCTTGCCCTTCAGCTTGTGTATCAGGCTTCTGTTCAATACATAGTTGGAGGTGTTCACTGCCTCAGCCCAAAGGACAGAGGTAGGTGAGCATCTGCCAATAATGTAGTTGCAGATTCAATGAGTGTTCTATTTTTCCTTTCAGCTACCCCATTTTGTTGAGGAGTTCTAGGAGCTGAGAAAGTGTGCCTGATCCCTTCACTCTGACAGAACTCTTGCATGAGAAGAGAATCAAACTCTGTCCCATGATCACTTCTGATCAGGGCAATGTGAGTGTTGAACTCAATCTGAATGCATTTGAGAAAATCTGTCAAACACTTGAAGTTATCAGACTTCTTCCTCAGAAAGAATACCCAAGTGAATCTTGAGAAGTCATCTATAACCACTAATGTATAGGACTTCCCTCCTAGGCTTTGCACTGATATGGGTCCAAAAAGATCCATGTGTAACAGGTACAAAATCTTAGGTGAATCACTCTTATTAATTGATTTAAAACTACTTTTAGTTTGCTTGCCTAATTGACAAGCCTTGCAAAGTCCTTCCTTCTTGTAGGGACCAGAAGGTAGTCCTTTAACAAGGTTGTCTTTAGATAGCTTAGCAATGGTTCTAAGGTTAATATGCCCTAGTCTCTTATGCCATAAAATATTAGATTTTGAAATGGAGTTGAACAGGCAAATATCTACTATAGGTGAATGAAAATCCACCAAGTAAATGTTACCTCTTCTGTTACCTGCCAACACAGTTGTGTTGTCCTCTGTCTTGACCTTGCATATGGCTTTGTTGAATGTCACTTGATATCCTTCATCACACAGTTGACTGATACTTATCAAGTTGTGCTTGAGTCCTTCAACATATGCCACCTTCTTGAATGTGACTGGGCCAATTTTGACTGCACCATATCCTTTTGTAGTTCCAAAGCTTGAGTCTCCAAAAATTACTTTGGGTCCAAGCTTGGCTTTGAAGGAAGTGAAGTTGTCCTTGTCCCCTGTCATGTGCTTTGAGCACCCACTATCCAGATACCATTGATGGTTTGATGCTGGATAGGTCTTCACCTACACAAAAACAGCTTATTTGTTTTTGACCCAGTTAACCTTGGGCCTAGGTTGATATCCCTTGAATTCTGAAATAAAGGACATCCCAGGTTGATCCTTATAACCTTCAGGATGGTATCTCCTAGGAGGTACTATCCATTCAGTATAGGGATTAAAGCCTTGGGATGTGGGACTTCTAGGATTGAATCTAGATGTGCCATTGAAGGATTGTTCACAGTCCTGATTTCTATTCGACGATCGTCGAACTGAGGTCGACGATCTTGGGTCAGATCGTCGATCTCTGTTCGAAGATCGATTATGCTGAAGTTCAGAATTTGGATATCGTCGAGCTGAGGTCGACGATCTGTAGTTAGATCGTCGAGCTCTGTTCGACGATCGTCGAGCTCTGCTCGACACCATCTGTTGAACTGAGTTCTTCTCTGACAGATCTGCATTCTTCCTGGGTACCTCTATTACTCCCTTTCCTTTGTTAGAGACAAACTTGATTGGAGTTGTCAAAATTATAGGTTGGCTGGATGAGGCACCCAAGCCCAGTGTGCTATTAAATCTAGAGTTCACTGTGCTTGTGATGTCCATCAGTCTGATACTTCTCCCATTTAGGGATTCTTCAAACTTTTTGGCCTTTGATAGTTCACTTTTCAGTGAAGCTATCTCCTCCCTACAGCATTCTAACTCCTCAGAGAGTTTGAGGTTCTTTGAGTTTAGGACACTATGCTCAGATAATTGATTCCTGAGAGAGATTATCTCCTTCTCAGATTTTAATAGATCTAGACACAGTGCCTTAAATTCATCTTTGAAGTCCTCAGAATTAAAATCAAAAGAGTTGATTACCTGATCCTCATCTGGTTGACTTTCTGAATCTGAATCTGATTCTTCATCAGAGTTTTGCTGTGATGCATTGATAGCCATCATGCAAAATTCTTTTTCATCTCCATCATCCTCATCATCACTGGAGCTGGATGAGGCTTCAGATTCCTCTTCAGTCTCACTCCATGTCTCAGCAACAAAGCCCTTCCTTATATGTTTGTTCTTGCTGGAGGAGGCTTTGTCTGAGCTATTCTTCTTGTAATCCTTTTCTTTTCTTCTTTCTCTTCTTTCCCTTTTGTCCTTATTCTTGTTTTCTGGACAGTCAGGCACAATGTGGCCTGGTTTCCTGCAACCAAAGCATATGATTTCTTTATTGTTATTTGATTTATCATACCTTGGTTTATCATGACCCTTGTATGGTCTCTTTCTAAAGTCTTTTCTGGCCATCTTGTAGAATCTTTTGGCCAGTAGACTTATGAGCTCATCATTTCCTGTAGCTTTATCTTCAGGCTCCTCTTCTACAGCTTTGAAGGCTATGGTCTTTTCTTTCCTTGTAGCTGGAGAGATAGCCTTTTGTTCTTCTTCTCTATTTTTAATGAGCAGCTCATAGGATTTGAGCTTGCCCAGGAGAGCTTCAGTAGTAATCTCATTTAAACTTCTGGCATCCTTGATTGGCCAGATTCTTGAATCCCAAGTGCTGGGGAAGCACATCAGGATTTTGTCATTCAGCTCAGTCAGTGAGATTTCTTTGTCTAGGGTTTTTAGCTCATTGACAATTAGACTTAGTCTATTGTACATGTCAGCCACTAATTCAGCTTCTCCCTTTTTGAAGTTCTCATATTGGCTTATCAGATGAGATCTTCTATCTTTCCTTTCATCAGCAGATCCTGAGACAATTTCAGAGAGTTTGTCCCAGATTTCTTTGGCTGAGTGGCATTCAGCTACCTTCTGAAAGATTTCATCAGACATTGTTTGGGCTAAGATGTTCATAGCCTTAGCATCTGCAGTCTTCCACTTCTTTATATCTGCATCTGTTCCAGAAGGAGGTGGAACATCACTTGTACTTGAGCTTGCTGGTGGAGTTGGACACACTGTCAAGACAGAATTTAAAATATCCTCATCAATAGAATTCATGTATAATCTAATCCTTGCCTTCCAGAGTGCAAACTTGGAAAGGTTGCATACTGGTGGTCTGGTGCTTGCATAATCTTTGTTCTGTGCCATGTCTTTAAATAAATAGGTAGATGTATAGAAAATAATCCCCTTAAGAGATTGATCTTATCAAGGATCTTTTGGTTCAGATGTTAGCCTGTATGAGCAACCTAACCTACCTCTGATACCAATTGAAAGTGAGGCTAAGATCTATCTCAACTCTAGAGGGGGGGTGAATAGAGTATTTTAAAATAATTTTTCACAGTTGAAATAAACAGCACATATAGAATTTAATTTATGATATAGTGTAGAGTGCTAGTAAGAGGTTAAAAACCAAGAAATAAAGAGCGCAGCACACAGCAGACAAATCACACAAACAAACCAGAAGACACAAGGAATTATAGTGGTTCCCCAAAAACCTGGGTACATCCACTCTTCTACCACCCTTAGTAGGAATCCACTCAGGATGAGTTGATCAGGTGTCCTGACACTAATGAGCTTTTGATAAGGTGCCCAAAAACCAAAACTAGATTTTTTGATAAGGTGTCTTGCCACCACTGAGTTTTGACAAGGCTCTCAGAACCAGACAGAGCTTTTGAAGGGAGTTCAAGAACCCTTTTACAGCAGGAAAAGAAAAATAAGAGTGAAGGGTGTCTTCTCTGTTCTCAATCAAATGAGAGAAGCACAAGTGGATTGATGATGTCAAAGCTCCCCCTGAAATGTAGAAAGGTTCAGGAAAAGAAGCTTTGCTCTAGGGTGATAGGTCTTCAGAACTTTGATCTCCAGCACAGGATGGTTTCAGCAAGAAGGCTGAAAATAAGGTGTCTGGAGTTCTGAGATGAGATTGTGAACACTTTTCAGTCAGCAAGAAGATTTTTGGAGTCACAGTTCTTCTGTTGTTCTTCTGCTATCAGTATTCTCTATTCTGTGTGTTCACTTCCTTTCTTGTCAATCTCTGTGTATCTTTTTTCTTATGTATTCGGTATATCTCTAAAACACAGGAGAGAGGAATTAATTTTCTGACGTTTCCTTGTCCAAAATTAGCCGTTGGGAGTCATAAATGTCTTCCAAAAATAGTCTTGTCTTCTAGAGGAAAGTCCAGCAAACATTCTCTGAATAATTCCTTGAAACTTGCTCCAGAATAAAGACAAACGACTGGGAGATCTTCTGACATAAATGCTGATAATATTCAAAAACATTCCAAAGAACAGCAGCATTTGAATTCCTGGAAGCGTCGATCTCTCCAAAAAAACATCGATCTGAGCTCTACGATCGTCGAACTGAGCTCAGAGATGAAATGGACAAGCAGACAGAAAACGTCGATCTGAGCTCGACGATCGTCAAACCGAGCTCAGAGACCTGAGAAATAACTTCAGGGAGGGATCGTCGAACTGAGCTAGAAGATAGTCAAGGGGAGTTCGACGATCAAGAAGAAGCTAGCCAAAAGCAGATAGTCGATCTGAGCTCGAAGATCGTCGACCGGAGCTCGACGATTTATTGAAGTTGAGCTCAGAGAGCGTCGAACGGAGTTCGACGATTCGTCGACCTGAGCTCGACGAAAATTGCCTTAGACTTAGCTCTTCAACCTTGATCTTGGAATGATCCTGGGGGCAGCTCCAAACCTAAGTTCTAAGCCCTAGACTCATTCTAATGTTGACCTTCTTAACTATACAACTAGGTCAACTGGGATTCCTAAGACAAGCATAGTGATCCTTACCCAAATTAGTAATAGGGTGTTCCAACAATGCCGTCTAGATTATGGCGTTGAGTGAGCTCTGCTCACTCAACGCCATCCAGCCTACTTAAGATGGTATTGAGTGCAGTCTGTGCACTCAACGCTGTTTAGCTTTTGGCGTTGAGTGAGCTAAGCTCACTCAACGCCATCCAGACTACGGCGTTGAGTGAGCTCAGCTCACTCAATGCCATTCCAGAGCTCAGTAGACGGCGTTGAGTGCAGTTAGTGCACTCAACACTGTTTAGTTTATGGCATTAAGTGAGCTAAGATCACTCAACGCCATCCAGACAACACCAGATGTTGTTGAGTGCAGTCAGTGCACTTAACGCCATTCAACTTATGGCGTTGAGTGCACTCGACGCACTCAACACCAACCCACCTGTATGATGGCGTTGAGTGCAATCAGTGCACTCAATGCCATTCTGCTTATGGCATTTAGTGCACTCGACACACTCAACGCCCGAGTCCTAATCTTATTTTAAGCAAGTTTGTGACCTATTATTCGCAGACCAAGGTGATTTTCACCTTCCTACCTAAGCTCTCTTGGTCTTCTTGGGCTTCTTAGGGTTTTTTCATGTCCTAGTCATGACAAAACCACTCCAAGGGGTCTTGCCGAAAATGGGATGTTACAAATCCCAATAAACAAAACAAAGATTTCGTCCCCGAAATAAAGGTTAAGCCTACGGGGGCTCCTATCGGGGAGAAAAAAACTTGTAACATCCCATGAGAATTGAAATATTTACATCACGACGCCATGTTTGCTATGTGAGGTTTGAAGGTGATAGTCAAATCTATGACCAATTCGCCTAATTGGCAAAGTCTAGACCCCAATAAACAAAAGATTAGCCCCTATTCTTGAAATTTCAGTCCTACTTGTTGGAACCCCTAGGTGATTTGGGATAGGTTCTATTCTTAGGTTGTGACCCATATTGTATAGAAGGGTCAAAATTTTATGTGGTTCTAGAGTCTAGGCCATGTTCTTAGAGTCAACAGATAAAAGGACCAACCAACAACACTGCCACAGACTCAAGACTTAAAGAAATCAAGAATTAGAAAAAGAAATCTATATTCGTCGATCTCAGGTCGACGATAGTCGTGCTTAGCTCGACTAACTCAGAGCTAAAATTTCTGAGTTGAGCTCGTCTAACTCCGTTCTCAGATCGACTAACTTTTCAACACTCAGCGCCATAATTCACTCAAAGCCAAGGCTGACTCAGAGACAAAGAACACTCAACGCCAGATGTGCTATTCACTCAACGCCGACAGATTGACCAAGTTCTTAGGTCGACGAACTTCACAATCTCAGGCCGACGAACATAGAGCGCAGAATTAGTCAGTTTATGCACAGCAGTTGATTCACAGAGCTCAGGTCGACGAAAGCTAATCTCAGTTCGACGAAAGCTGATTAGAGGTCAACGAAAGCTAATCTTTGGTCGACGAAAACTGTAAGACATTTTGTTATTTATTCTTTCTCTTTCTGCCTCATCATTCTATATCTATTATAGGCTATTAATTCCCTTGTAAATCAATGTACTTATATTCTCTGAATAGAGCCGTTACTGGCAGCATTGATTGCTAACATCCTCCATGGAATTAATTTTTTATATCTCGGGACAGACATAGAATAGAATAATTGACAGCATTCTTGCCGTTTTTTGTTCCCAAGATTTCGGCTGAACATTTATTGCAGAGTTTTCTTTTTGAATTCGACGGAGTTGTAGTTATCTGAGACATATCTCCCTGCCAAGAAAACAACAATACACAAGAGCAGAGATTGATCATCAACTAGAGTCACAACAAAGAAAACATCCCAAAGTGCAGTGAAAAACATCTCTCAGAAAATTGACTGCTCTCAAGAGAAGAAGAAAGAAGAACCATCACCATCAAGAGTCTTTCTTTCTCTCCCTCTTTGTTTTTAGGGATCTCAAGTGACAACAACATTCAAATCAGTCAAGGATCTATTAAAAGCTGAAGTCCTACTCACCCTTTTATAAAGCTTACTCTCCTGAACCATTCAAGATCTTAGGGGGAGCTTTGTCATCAATAACTTAGAATCCACATAGTCTTCTCACAGTGTTTTGAGAAAAGAAGAATTTCATCAAACTCTCATCCCACCTCTGTATAGGGTTTTAAATCCCTTCAAAATTATTCCTGGTTGCAAGTCTCCTAACCAAAAGACTTGAGGTTTGGTTTTGAGCACCTGATCAAAAGCTCTTTAGTGTCAAGCACCTGATCAAAAATATGAGTGAATTCCTACCTAGGGTGGTAGAAGAGTGGATGTACCCAAGTTTGGGGAACCACTATAAAATTCTTGTGTTGTCTGTGTGTCTGTGATCTTCTCTTGTGCTTGTGCTGTGATATAATGTTTGTTGTGTAGCTTAGTTACTTTTCTCTAGTTCACTTGCTGCACTTGTACACTTACCTTTTATTTCAGAAAAAGGGAAAAGTTTTCAAAAACTCTATTCACCCCCCTCTAGAGTTATTCAGAGCTTACCCTATCTTTCAATTGGTATCCGAGGCAGGTTAATCATATCATACATGCTCACACCTGGATTAACCAAGATCCTAAGGATAAACTCTGAATAAGCTTTAGCAGTCTCTCTGATTGTTTTTTTATTTTCTATTATCATGGCACAAAACAAGGATTATGCCAGCACCAGACCTCCAGTTTGCAAATTGTAAAAGTTTTGAATCTGGAAGGCAAGAATCAAGCTGTACATGAACTCTATTGATAAGGATATTTTTAATTCTATCTTGACAGGACCACCAGCTCTAGTAGCCTCTACCTCAACTCCATTAAATCTCAGTGTTGTGCCTCCTCCTGACCAAGATGATGCACATAAGAAGGAAAAGATTGCTGATGCCAGAGTCATGAAAATACTTGCCCAAACTATGTCAGATGACATATTTCAGAAGGTTGCTGAATGTATATCTGCCAAAGCTATTTGGGATTCCCTCAACTAAATAGTAGCAGGCTCTGCTGATGAGAGGAAGGACAGAAGATCAAACCTCATATCCCAATATGAGAACTTCAGAAAAGATGAAGCAGAATCTGTAGAGGTAATGTACAACAGGCTGAGCTCCATAATCAGTGAGCTCAGAACATTGGATAAAGAAATAACTTTAACTGAAGTCAATGACAAGATCCTCATGTGCTTCCCTAGCACATGGGATTCTAGAATCTGGCCCATAAAAGAATCCAGAAGCATGACTGAAATCTCAACAGAATCTCTACTTGGAAATCTCAAATCCTATGAGCAACTGGTCAAGTCAAGAGAAGCTGCAGTTGAATCAAAAGCTTCAACACCTACCAGGAAGGAATCAAACTTAGCACTCAAAGCTGCAGAAGAATCTCCCAGCCTATCTGCCAATGAAGAAATTATGAGTCTCTTTGCTAAGAGATTCTATAATATGGCAAGAAAGGACTTCAGGAGGAAGCCTTCAAGGAATGAAGATAAACTCAGGTATGATAAGACCCCTTCTTAAGAAGTTGTCTGTTTTGGGTGCAGGAAACCAGGACATTTCATCTCAGAATGTCCAGAAGCTCAAAAGAAAGACAGAAGGCATGAGAAGGAGTCAAGAAGACATCAACACAACAAGGCCTCCTCCAGCAAATACAAAAAGAAGGAGAAGGGCTTTGTGACTGAAACTTGGAGTGATACTGAAGATGAAACATCCTCATCCAGTTCCAGTGAAGATGATACAGAAGAAAAGAAGGCAAGATAAGTTTGCCTTATGGAAATAGATGCTCAAAGCAATAGATCAAACTCAGATGAATCAGAAGATGAAGAATTCCTCTCTGAAGAGGATCAGGTAATTGCTTCATAAGATTTTCAGTCTAAAGAATTCAAATCTGAATTAAAACTATTGTGTTTACACCTAATAGGATCTGAGAAGGAAATCAAACTTCTCAGGGAAAAGCTTTTAGAACAAGAAAAAATCATTGCTGATAATGAAAAATTAACTGAAGAATTAAACCTAGCTAATTGTTGGGATTTGTCTCCACAATACCTCAGATTTATAGGAAGTCAGACCTTGAACTAAGATGAATTATGGTGTATTTGATATTGTGTTTGAGTTGTATGTATGCAGGATCTTATTTCCAAGTATAGCCAATGTCAGTCTATAATGGGTCACCAAACACAGGACCATACAATGTAATTCCTCATTATGTGATCCAAGGTGTTGGGTCATGTATAGCCTCTCTATTGGGATACACTTCCTATACATACATTTGGACTGATGGACTCTGGAGTATTGAAGACTAGCTCAGAAGAAATTTTCTAAGTCCACATACTCGAGTAATATCTTCTATATACTCGAGTAAGTGACTTAGTACTCGAGTAGATTGGATTACATACTCGAGTAGTAGTTCTCAAGTTACTCGAGTAAGTGTTTTGCTTGTACTCGAGTAGATCTGGACTTCTCATCTCAGAAAGTTTCTAAGTCCATATACTCGAGTAGTTCCCTGATATACTCGAGTAAGTGACTCTGTACTCGAGTAGATTGATTTTCATACTCGAGTAGGTTTGTAGTTACTCGAGTAGTTTTCCTAAGATACTCGAGTAGTCTATCTTCCCGTACTCGAGTATTTCCAACTCTTGAACTCGAGTAGCTCTTCAAGTTTTACCTGAGAATTTTTTATAAGTCTTTATACTCGAGTATATCCCTCTTCTCTACTCGAGTATGTAACCTCCTATACTCGAGTATGTCCCCTCTCTCTCGAGTATTTCTGTTCGAAATTCCTGAATTTCTCTAAGTCCAGATTCTTCGTGTATTTTGAATTAATATTTTCTGATTGGTCCACATGTCATCCTTAATTACGTTTATGACCGTTGGAGATCGCCTATAAATAGGTCCTTTCAGATTTGACTAATTAACAACAATAACAAAAAAGCTATTACAGAGATTTTTTTTAGAAAGAGAAAGATTCTGAAAACCCTATTTTCCCGTCGCCGCCATTACTGTTTTCAGAAGAAGCTCTGGATCGTCTTCTCCCAGCCGCTGCTGTCGATCTCAAATATTCTAGCGATCTAGAATCAAGAAGAATCATCCGATCTCTCTGTGCTTTATCGATCTCTGAATTATTTTCTTCATCGTGGTGATTCCAGATTTCAGATCCGTGGATCTCTTTCAAGTCTTCCTCAACTAATTCTGTTCAAGCCGAAAATTCTCATAAAAGAAGATAAAGTCAACGATCCAGATCTGTGCTATTTGCTGTTTGTGTTTTCTATTCAAACAATTTTATTGTAGGAGATTTATCTCCGAGTGGTAGGAAGTTTTATCTTCCGAGTGTAGATCCATTTGGATCGAGTTTTGTAGGAACGTGGTTCCGAGGTGTAGGATTGGTTTGCAATCCGAGATAGTGGAGTAGCCGAGTCTAGTGATTTGCTAGATCGGTGAGGAAAGTGGACGTACCAAAGATTGGGGAACCACTATAAATCTCTTGTCGTCTATGTGATTGCTTGATTACTTATCTGTGCTGTGTTAAATTTTTTATTCCGCATTTGATGCACATCTCACCAATTCACCCCCCCTCTAGGTGATTTAGGTTGACAACTTAGATCTCTCAATTGGTATCAGAGGGAGGTTGATCGTTAAAAGGTTAACACCTTGATCTAATCCTTCCCAAGTTGTCTCTAGAGAAGTATCAAGCATGAGTAAGACCAAGGATTTTGCTAAGCTCCCTATTTACACCAAGAACAATTTTCGTATGTGGAAGGAAAGAGTTAAGTTCTTCATGGAAGCTGTGGATCCTCGGATCTTCATGATTGTTGAAGAAGGTCCGCATGTTCCTATGACTGCATCAACAATAGATCCAACCAAAAAGGTCCCAAAGAAGTTGATGTATTTGGATAAGGACAATATTACACTTGTCTCTCTGGACAAGAAAGTTAAAAATATTATAGCAAGTGCAGTCGATGACTCGATGCTGCAAAATCTGATTCATTGCCAGTCTGCCAAGGAGATGCGGCAATCCCTGGTGACTCTGATGGAAGGCACTGAAGAAGTTAGGGATGATCGAAGATCCCTTCTAAAGCAGAAGTATGAAGCCTTCAGGCAAGGTCACAAGGAAGCCATAGCTGATACCTTTGAGAACTTTTTCAAGATAGTCAACGGACTAAGAGTTTATGGCCGAGTCTTCACCAACGGGGAACTGAATGAAAAATTCTTAAGATCCCTGACCAAGGAATGGGATAATAAGGTATGCGCCATTCGGGAGTTTGGAAGGTTAGCCGAGACGGACCCGCAGAATCTATTCGGAAAGCTTATGCCTTACGAGCTTCAAATAAACTCAAGAAAAGCTGAAGAAGAGATGAGCAGGTCTGCTTCCAAGGAAAAGTCTGTCGCTCTGAAGGCAGATAGCTCAAGGAAGACAAAGGCTAGCTCTCCTGCCCCAGCTCTTGTAGCTGATGAAAAAGAATCATCTGAGCCAAGCTCCTATGGCTCAGAGCTATCTGATGGATAGTTCTCTCTACTCTCAAGGCAGTTCAAGAAATTCCTGAACAAAAAGAAACAATGGAAAGGCAAGGATGCCTCCTATAGAGGATCACGCAATGATGGTGATCGTCATAGAAAAGGCTCAAGCAGTCACGACAGGTATGGTTCTAAACCGAACAAACATCATTCGACTGACTTTGTCTGTTATTGCTGTAATAAGCCAAGTCATGTCATTGCAGATTGCCCCCACAAGAAGAAGGAGGGTGGAAAAAGAGAAGAGAAGAAGTCCTACACCAAAAAGAGGACTTAAAAGAGCCTGCAAGCCAAGAAGGGCAAAACCCTCAGTAACTCTGACTCATTTGAGTCAAGTGCAGAAAAGGAAGAAGCCTACTTTGGGCTAATGGCTCTAACTGATGATGAACAAGTTCCCCAGTTCACTGGGGTGGTAAAATCTCACACTCCTCTTTCTGAATCTGATGATGATAATGAGCAAGAAGGCTATCCCTCTGAGGATGAATCTAAACTCATGGGACAATATAAGGAGTTACTCACAGCTTACGAAAAATGTCGCCGAGTCATGAAAACTCAAGCCAAAGAGATAAAATCTCTACAGGCTATTGAGAGCAGCTTGAGAGAAGAAGTCGATAAGACTGACTCTCTTCAAGAGAACTTCAATTTTACTATGGAAGAATACAATCAAGCTCTCAAGAACCTTGAACTTAAAGATGAAATCATCAAAGAGTTGGAAAAACAACTCGAGGCAGAGAAGAAGCTTGTGGAAAGTTTCTCTAAGCCTAAGACAGTTCTTCCACTCGTTGCTGAATTCTCAGCTAAGGCCAAAGGAGCTGGTCTAGGCCATGTTTTCGCTCCTAGTAAATCCTCTAGGAGAAACAAGGCCAAGAGAAAGAATAGGGCTGCCAAGAAGGCTGTAGCTGAAGAAAAAGGGAAAGCTCCTTTGGAGCCAGTATCGTTCAAGAAAGTTATCTTTCCTACGAACGAATTCGACTATGAGTCCACCTATGGACACCTCTCTAGGCCGATCCCGGAGACGCCCAAGTCAAGGTACCAAGGTTGGACTCGCCCTCATGACTTTGGAGAAAGTGTCTTCAAGGAACCTTATGAAGAGATTCAACTTCGGAGTTATGGACCATATGCTCATGGTCATAACATCAAGAAGACACCAAAGGTAAAACCTGTTGTGGAAAAGCCTATGAAGGAGAAGACTTCATGTAGCTGCCATCATCATGAAGCTTCCTCCTCCAACAATATACCCCGACTGGACCTCCACCCAGGAAGGTCAAGCAGGAGTTTGGAAGGCAAAGATACAACAGTTCGACTGTTTGTGCTGTGGCAAAATTGGTCATTTTGCCATCGATTGTTGGTTAAATCCTAGAAATGATGCAACCCCTCAAGTTGGCAACGTGAGAATGACCACTCATGAGGTTAATATTCATAGGGGGAGTATTCTAACTCGATACCAAGGACCCAAACATGTTTTGGTTTCTAAGGCTAAGTGATTGTAATTGCAGGTATGTCCAAAGGCCACCAAAATGCCAATCTGGTACTTGGACAGTGGATGTTCTTGGCATATGACCGGGACAAGGAGCCTACTCCAGAATTTCACCTCAGTCTGCAACGGACCAAAGGTCATCTTTGGAGGTTCAGATCGAGGAATAACTAAAGGCTACAGTATGATTACTAACGGTAGCGTATCCTTTTCAGATGTAGCTTATGTGGAGGGATTACAACACAATCTCATCAGCATAAGCCAACTATGCGACAAAAGATACGTGGTTGAATTTCATGCTGACAAGTGTTTGATAACAGCGGTTGAAAACATGGAAACTTTTTTATCGGGCACTCGAAGCAGAAATATTTTCTGTTTAAATTTCATTTGTATTGACACTTCTACTCCAGTATGTCTTTTAGCAAAAAGTAGTGCATCTCTTACTGACCAATGGCACAAGAGACTAGCACATATTAACTTTAAAACTATTAATAAACTATTCTCTCAAAACTTAGTACGTGATGCCCCTAATGTCAAGTGCGTTACGGACAGCCCTTATCATGCCTGTATCAAAGACAAGCAAACAAGGAGTTCATTTAAAAGCATTATAGGAAAGGATTCAGATAGAAGCTTATAGCTTCTCCATATGGACTTGTTTGGTCCATTGCAAGTTAGAAGTTTGGGAGGTAAGGAATATACATTGGTTATTGTGGATGATTACTCGCGCTTTGCGTGGGTGTTCTTTCTGAAACACAAGTCAGATACCTTCGGCACTTTCACTAATTTTGTCAGGCAAGTCCATAATGAATACAACTGTTCCGTAGTCAAAATCAGAAGTGATAATGGAACGGAATTCAAGTCTGGAGCCATGACAGAATACTGTGAAAGTCAAGGCATCTTTCATGAGTTCTCCTCTCCTCGCACTCCACAGCAAAATGGAGTAGCTGAGAGAAGGAACAGAACACTCATAGAGGCTTGCCGGACTATGTTGAGTGATGCCTCACTTCCAGAGTACTTCTGGCCTGAAGCCATCAACACCGCTTATCACGTGCAAAATCGAGCACTCATCAACAAGAACCATGATAAGACTCCTTATGAACTTTTAAAAGGCAGGAAACCAACCATCTCATATTTTTAGATCTTTGGCTGCAAGTGCTTCGTGCTTAACAACGGCAAGTATCACACTACCAAGTTCAGCGAGAAAAGCTTTGAAGGTATTTTTGTAGGTTATAGTAGCCATAGTAAGGCCTATAGAGTATTTAATAGAAAAACTCTTGTGGTAGAAGACTCGATACACATTGTATTTGATGAGATGAGTCTGCTGCAAAGCAACTCTTCTAGTGTGCTTATTGAAGATGCAGGTACAAGTATAAAGGAACTCAGCTTGGATGAACCTACTGAAGAAAAAGATGAAAAGTTCATCAAGATCTCCTCTACAACTCCTATTGGAGAGGTAGATGATCAAGATGAAGAACTCATCCAGGCTGAAGATGCAATTCCAGTGGCTGAAGAGATCCCAGATGCAAGGACTCTAGAGTTCAGACACTTGAAGGATCATCCCTTTGACCAAATCATAGGAGATCCTCGGGATGACGTCAGAACTCGTCAAGGTAAAACTAATGAAAATTTACATTTAAGTTTTCTTTCTCAGGTTGAACCAAAGAAATTTGAGGAAGCCAACTCCGATGCATCCTGGATTCTAGCCATGGAAGAAGAGCTAAATCAGTTCAAACGCTGCAAAGTTTGGACACTTGTTCTTAGACCCAATAGTAAGAACGTCGTTGGGACAAAATTGGTCTACCGGAACAAGATGGACGAAGATGGAACAATTATAAAGAACAAAGCCAGACTTGTTGCCAAGGGCTATCGTCAAGAAGAAGGAATCGAGTTCGATCAAACATATGCTCCAGTGGCAAGACAGGAGGCGATCAGGTTATTCCTTGCCTACGCTGCACTCAAGGGCTTTACCGTCTATAAGATGGATGTAAAGTCCGCCTTCCTGAATGATGACATAAAGGAAGAAGTGTATGTAGAGCAACCGCCAGGTTTCATTGACTCAACTTTTCCTAATCATGTTTATTTACTGCAGAAAGCTTTATATGGTCTTAAATAAGCTCCTCGAGCTTGGTATGAGACGCTGTCTACCTTTCTTCTTGAGAACAAGTTCACAAGAGGAAAGATAGACAAGACATTATTTCTTAGGGAAATAAAAGGCAAGATTTTGCTAGTGCAAATCTATGTCGATGACATTATTTTTGGCTCTATAGATAACAACCTCTACAGGAAGTTTTCTAAACTAATGCAAGGGAAGTTTGAAATGAACAGTATGAGAGAGCTGAAGTATTTCTTAGGGCTTCAGGTGAAACAATCTGAGGATGGAATTTTCATCTCACAGACCAAGTTCACCAAAGAGCTACTTAAGAAATTCGGAATGGAGAATGCAACCTCTATGAGGACTCCAATGGCCTCAGCTATGTCTCTGGACAAGGATGATAAAGGAAAACCTTTTGATGAAACCAAGTACAGAAGCATAATTGGGTCCTTGCTCTACCTTACCGCCAGTAGACAAGATATAATGTTTTCAACATGTGTCTGCGCTAGATTCCAGGTGAACTCTAAGGAATCTCACTATATTGCTGCAAAGCAAATCTTGAGATACCTCAAAGGTACACCAAATCTTGGCTTATGGTACCCAAGAAGTAATGATAGTGAACTGATTGGATTTTCAGATGAAGATTTTGCAGGAAGCAAAGACGACAGGAAAAGCACTTCTGGGACTTGCCAATTCCTTGGAAGGAGACTTATTTCCTAGAGAAGTAAAAAGCAGAACTGTGTAGCCATCTTAACGGCTGAATCAGAATATATCTCTACAGGCAGCTATTGTGCACAGCTTCTATGGATCAAGAATCAATTTGAAGACTACAACATGAAGTTCCAGAACGTTCCTCTGTTTTGCGACTCGTCCAGCGCAATAGCGATCGCCAACAACCCAGTCTCTCACAGCCTGACAAAGCACATAGAGCTTTAATATCACTTCATCCGGGAGCATGTGGAGAATGGAGACATAGATCTACAATATGTCTCCACAGACAGGCAAGTTGCATATATATATTCACCAAACCTCTGGAGGAGACCAAGTTCTCGTTTTTCAAAACGGAACTCGGGATGCTCAACAAAGAGGAATAGTGATGGTGGATTCTCTCAAGGGCTCAGAGTTGCAGAAATCGGTGAAGGTAAAATTTCTCCCAAGAAAAATGATTTTCAAAGTGATATACTCGAGTAAGTGGAGTCACATACTCGTGTCAACAGAAAAAAAATATATATACTCGAGTAAAAATTTACATACTCGAGTACTTGGTAAACATGCTCGAGTACTTCAGGAACTACTCGTGTACTTGGTAATCTACTCGTGTCTGTCCTCGACCCACTCGTGTATGTTCCAATACATACTCGTGTATGACAAAATATACTCGAGTATACGGAAATTCCTGTACTTTGAAAATTTCTTTTTTCTCTATTCGCACCGAGGATTTTGCCGCTCCGTCGCAGGTATGATTTAATCTTAATCACTACTCCTTAAACCTAATTAGGGTTATATATAGAGAGAAAAATCGGAAATCCATTCCACACTCATTCTCTCTCGAGTAGCCGTCGACGATTCAACTTCCGGAACCTGCAGAGCTCCGTCTTCTCTGTCTTCCCGTTCTACAGAATCGCAGATGGCTCCGTCCTCCAAGATCGGAATCGGCTCAGAACTCGCCTCTGAAGGAATAGCCGATATCTCCGATGATTCCGCAACCTATTGATCCATTTCGACACCGCCGGGCTCACTTTCATCCTCCAGACTCCGTGTAAAATCATTCTCCCTGCAGTTGAAGAATTCTACAAAAATCTGAAAGTCAAGCACAATGGTACAGTTCTAAAATCCAAGGTAAGTGGGATCAAAATTTATCTGGACAAAACCTCCTTAGCCACTTTATTATGTTTGCCAGTAGTAGATGAAGAAGATGACCTGAGTCCTGAGGATTCCGACAGAACTTGTTTACTCTGTGGAGTCGATCCAGAGGCCATTAATTTTTCAAGAGCAAACTTTAATTCCTTAAGAAAATTCTTTGTGGATGTAATTACAAAAGTTCTTCTATGCAAAACCTATTCCATCAGAGACATTTCCTATGATCTTTTTGACATTATGCAAGCCATAGTCTGCCGGAAGAAATTCCAGTTTGGAATGATGATACTGGATAAAATCAGAGAATGTGTGAAACACCCAAGCTATGCTAGGATTATCTCACTCCTCCTCCATGAAATTAATCCTACATTTTTTTGATTTATCTAAAGGCACTCCTCTCCATCATATGAAGAAAGTATTCATTCTCTCAATTCAAAGATATGAAATCAAGCTCCAAAACACTGCTCAAGCCTCAAAAGCAGCTGTTACCTCAGAAGATACCTCCAGAGAGCCCCTTGTCTCAGATGAAAGGATTCCCTCTCCTCCTCTACATCACACTATTACCACCTCGGGTGCAATAGTTGAGGGGGAGCCTACCTCATCTATCCTTCAGCACCAAGCTTCAAAATCCCCCTCTCAGCAAGATCAGATCAAGGATCCTACTCCTCCTCTTTCTCCTCTTCTAGGAGTCCTTCTCTCAGAGGTTCAAGCTCAAGAAAACCTCCTCTCTACTGCTGAAGATATTTGCAGACTGATTGATGAACTCAGTTTAGATGCTCCAGTGTTTCAAAATGATTCAGTGGTGCTATCTCCTGAGGATCACATTCCAAAAGATTAGTCTCCTGCTAAGGAACCCTCTCTCTCCCCTGCCAAGGAAACCCCTACCTCCCCTGCTCAGTCTCATGCTAAAGAGCAAGGTCAGCCAGAGTATACTCTACTGTCTGATGACGAGGACATCTCTCAAGAACATGTGGATGCTCCTCTGAGGACAATAGACTTCTGTCTTCCTTCATTCATCAATACAAAAGATTCTGTTGTGGTAGAACCCTTCAAGAGAGCTGAAAGCTCAGTTTTGATTACTGAAATTCCCCCCTGGGCTGCTCCTATTCCCTTAGCCTCTGCTCCAGCCTCAGCTCCCTCAAGCTCCTCAGATATTATAAGTAAGATTGAGCAAATGCTCCGTGAATAGAGAAAATACTTTGATGATTCTCTGGCATCAGTGAACAACAAGGTCTCTACTCTTGAAACTAAGATGAGTAGAGGCTTTGCTGAAATTCAAGCAAATACTGATGAGCTAAAAAGATTATTTCAGTTGGGTGGCAAAGCCATAGACCATACTATTACCAGTATAGGTGAACTCAGAAATCAAGCTGAAATAGTTGCACATAATCAGATTCTATTGGACAAGGATGCTACTACAAATGTTATGAAAGTTTGTGAAGAAGTTGGAAAATTTAGAGATGAAGCCATTGCCAAACTATCAGTAGAAATCAGCAACGGGGAGAAGATAGTCAAAGAACAAGTTGAAAAAATATCTGCCCAATCTCAAGCATCTGTGGATGGTCTAGTCAAAGAAATGAAAGCAGACATCCTAGCTCAGCTTCAATCTGTAAAATTCTATATTTATGATACTGCTGTATGGGTGCATAATCAGAACTTCCCAAATTTCCAACTTGACCCTACCATTATTCAAAATTCCCTAGATCCTCTTGAAGAACATCCTCCCTCAAGTGCTCCAGCTCATGCTAACATTCCAGAGGGTGTGCCAGCCTTCTCACCCAGACCTACTGGTGACATGACTGAGCTTCCTCTCTCTTATGCTGATGTGTGGCAAGATAATATTCCTCCAAGCTCTCAGGGACACTCTGATCAGGGTGCTCCTAGAAAGAAAAGGAAATATGGTGACGACGCTTCTGCTAGCCGTTCTGCACCAAGGAGAGAGCCTGCACCAGCTTTAGGAAGTAGACCAGAAGTTGTTCATATAAAGGTTTGGAGTCCTACCTCCAAGTCCCTTATTTTAGATACATTGAAGTTGGTAACAAATTTTGGTGAGGATAAAGATCAGTTCTATAGCTACTCAGAATGGAAAGCGTATGATATATCTCAAATCAAAATCAGATTGCATGACAGAAATTGGGGATTCAACAATCCAGCTCCTCCTCCAAGGCCTAGGACCTATTTTCCCAAACCTTTCAGCTATCTGGAGAGGCAAGAGCTTAAGAGAGAAAGATTGCATAGAGGAGCCCCTTCTTGAGTGAATGAGGATGTGGATATGGACAACTAATCTTTTGAAAACATTTCTATATATATGAATCTAATTATGGTTGTCCTTATCATTTTCCTGCTTCATTTTCTTTTTTCATGAGTATATGCTTCTTTGTTCTTTTTACTCTAAGTAATTCACCTTAGTGTAGAGGGTGCTGACTTCTACAAATAGGGGGAGATTGTTGGGATTTGTCTCCACAATACCTCAGATTTGTAGGAAGTCAGACCTTGAACTAAGATGAATTATGGTGTATTTGATATTGTGTTTGAGTTGTATGCATGCAGGATCTTATTGCCAAGTGTAGACCAATGTCAGTCTATAATGGGTCACCAAACACAGGACCATACAATGTAATTCCTCATTGTGTGATCCAAGGTGTTGGCTCATGTATAGCCTCTCTATTGGGATACACTTCATATACATGCATTTGGACTGATGGAATCTGGAGTATTGAAGACTAGCTCAGAAGAAATTTTCTAAGTCCATATACTCGAGTAGTATCTTCTATATACTCGAGTAAGTGACTTAGTACTCGAGTAGATTGGATTACATACTCGAGTAGTAGTTCTCAAGTTACTCGAGTAAGTGTTTTGTTTGTACTCGAGTAGATCTGGACTTCTCATCTCAGAAAGTTTCTAAGTCCATATACTCGAGTAGTTCCCTGATATACTAGAGTAAGTGAATCTGTACTCGAGTAGATTGATTTTCATACTCGAGTAGGTTTGTAGTTACTCGAGTAGTTTTCCTAAGATACTCGAGTAGTTTTCCTAAGATACTCGAGTAGTCTATCTTCCCGTACTCGAGTATTTCCAACTCTTGTACTCGAGTAGCTCTTCAAGTTTTACCTGAGAATTTTTTATAAGTCTTTATACTCGAGTATATCCTTCTTATCTACTCGAGTATGTAACCTCCTATACTCGAGTATGTCCCCTCTCTCTCGAGTATTTCTGTTCGAAATTCCTGAATTTCTCTAAGTCCAGATTCTTCATGTATTTTGAATTAATAATTTCTGATTGGTCCACATGTCATCCTTAATTATGTTTATGACCGTTGGAGATCGCCTATAAATAGGTCCTTTCAGATTTGACTAATTAACAACAACAACAAAAAAAGCTATTACAGAGATTTTTTTTAGAAAGAGAAAGATTCCGAAAACCCTATTTTCCCGTCGCCGCCATAACTATTTTCGGAAGAAGCTCTGGATCGTCTTCTCTCAGCCGCTGCTGTCGATCTCAAATATTCTAGCGATCCAGAATCAAGAAGAATCATCCGATCTCTCTGTGCTTTATCGATCTCTGAAATATTTTCTTGATCGTGGTGATTCCAGATTTCAGATCCGTGGATCTCTTTCAAGTCTTCCTCAACTAATTCTGTTCAAGCCGAAAATTCTCAAAGAAGAAGATAAAGTCAAAGATCCTGATCTGTGCTATTTGCTGTTTGTGTTTTCTATTCAAACAATTTTATTGTAGGAGATTTATCTCCGAGTGGTAGGAAGTTTTATCTTCCGAGTGTAGATCCATTTGGATCGAGTTTTATAGGAACGTGGTTCCGAGGTGTAGGATTGGTTTGCAATCCGAGATAGTGGAGTAGCCGAGTCTAGTGATTTGCTAGATCGGTGAGGAAAGTGGACGTACCCAAGATTGGGGAACCATTATAAATCTCTTGTTGTCTGTGTGATTGCTTGATTACTTATCTGTGCTATGTTAAATTTTTTATTCCGCATTTGACGCACATCTCACCTATTCACCCCCCCCATCTAGGTGATTTAGGTTGACAACTTAGATCTCTCACTAATCAACAAATAATGTTCCTAAAATCTGAATTAAGTAAGGCTAAGGAACTAGAAGAAAACTTAAATGGTAGAAGTTTACAACAGATAGACATAACTAGCACAGTCAATACAAGATCTAGTAATAATAAACTAGGACAAGGAGCCTCATCTAGTGAACCAATCCTTATTCAGAAAAATCAACTATCAAAACCCATAAGTTTTATTTCTGAAAATGGTAAGAAGAATACTGAATAAGTAGAGAAAGTCAATGAAGTACTTAAACAACTAGACCTTAAGAAAACAAGTCAGAAAAATAAAAACACGCAATATAACTATGTTCAGCAAATTTCGTCGAACTAAGAACGACGAAATGGGTATAGTTCGTCGAACTCAGAACGACAAACTCTGAACGCAAATAATAATGAAATCTATTCTTAGAACTGGAATCGATGAAACCAGTATAGTTCGTCGACCAGAGATCGACGTTTTTGGGGCTCTAAGAATGGATACTTCCATTCTTCGAGCATATATCGAAGAACTCAACCCCGATCGTCGAGCTCAGTTCGACGAACATACCCAAATTTGTCAGATCTAGTTCATAACTAGAGTAATCTAAAAACTAATAAATCCTTTAATCCCTTTAGTCAGTGGGTCATACCTCCTAGAAGGTATCATCCTTTAGGTTATAAGGATCAACTTGAATGCTCTTTTATTTCTAGTTTTGGCTATGTTAAACAACAAGGACCCAAGGTAACCTGGGTCAAAAACTGCTAATCCTCTTTGTAGGTAGAAGAGAACCCTGTCACTCAAAACAAGTGGTACCTGGATAGTGGTTGCTCTAAACATATGACAGGTTGCAAAGAATGCCTAATCAACTATAAAACCAAGACTGGACCTAAAGTAATCTTTGGGGACTCAGGCTTTGGACTGATAGAAGGCTATGGTGACTTAAACTGTGGAGCTGTCATATTCAAAAAGGTGACTTATGTAAATGGTCTAAAGCATAACCTAATATCAGTAAGCCAACTATGTGATACAGGTTATCAAGTAAGCTTTACTAACTCTTTATGTGTAATTTCTTTAAACAACACAACTGTTTTAACAGGAAATAGACAAGGGAACATCTATTTAGTAAACTTTGAATCAGCTAAATCTGAAATCTGTTTATTCAATTATGTTAGCATTCAAACTATCTTATGACATAAAAGACTAGGATATGTAAATCATAAAAATATAGCTAGGTTATCTAAGGACAATCTTGTTAGAGGTTTACCTTCAGGTCCCTACAAGAAGGAAGTCCTCTGCAGGGCTTGTCAACTAGGCAAGCAAACTAAATCTAGTTTCAAATCCATTAATAAGAGTGATTCACCTAGAATTTTGTATTTGCTCCATATGGACCTTTTTGGTCCTATTGCTGTATAAAGTCTAGGAGGAAAGTCTTATACATTAGTTATTGTAGATGACTTCTCCAGATTCACATGGGTTTTCTTTTTGAAAGCTAAGTCAGATACTTTTCAAGTTCTTACAGATTTTCTCAAGAACATACAGATTGAGTATTCTACTCAAGTTGAATTGATCAGAAGTGATCATGGAACTAAGTTTGAATCTCTTCTTATGCTAGAGTTCTGTAGGAAAGAATGTATAAGACACTGCTTCTCAGCTCTCAGAACTCCTCAACAAAATGGAGTAGTTGAAAGGAAGAATAGAACACTCATTGAAGCTGCAGGTACATTGCTTGCAGATGCTTACATGCCTCTATCATATTGGGCAGAAGCAATAAGCACCGCACATTATGTCCTAAATAGAAACCTAATACATAAACTAAAGCTTAAGACTCCCTATGAACTATTCAAAGGGAAGAAACCTATAATCACCTATTTTAAAATATTTGGATGTATATGCTATATTCACACTAATGACAAGAAACATCTCAGAAAGTTTGAAGCTAAGGCTACAATGGGAATATTTCTAGGATATTCCCAAGTCAGTAAGGCATATAGGGTGTTTAATAAATCAACACTAAAAATTTAAGAATCTATGCATGTGACATTTGTTGAATCTAACATGTTTTACAAGGAGAGAGATATCTCTACCAACAGTCATTTGCAGGTACAGAATTTGTGTGAGAGCTTGAATGATCTAAACCTTACCTCAAAGGTTGAATCATATCCCTCTCCACAAGTTATATCAGAAGCTGAAAGTGAAGAAGAGATTGTGGAAGCAACTCAGTCCTCTACAATAGTTGACACAATTCCACAAGAGGAATTTAATCAAATAACTGTTGCTGAACCAACTTCTCTTAATGATTTTGTCACACTTAGGGATCACCCTAGATCTCAAGTAATTGGAGACATATAAGCAGGAGTGCAAACAATGCATCAACTCAACCCTGATGTGATGCTTGCCTGCTTTCTCTCTCAAATTGAGTCTCAATCTATATCTGATGCAGAGCAAGATCCAAACTAGATTATTGCAATGCAAGAGGAACTCAATCAGTTTGAGAGGTATAATGTTTGGGACTTAGTTACAAGGCCTAAGGGCTATCCAGTAATTGGGACTAAGTGGGTATTCAGAAACAAACTTGATGCCCAAGGTGTGATTGTGAGGAACAAGGCAAGGCTTGTTGCTCAGGGATACAGGCAAGAGGAAGGAATTGATTATGATCAAACCTTTACACCTGTTGCAAGACTTGAAGCCATCAGAATTTTCTTGGCCTATGCTGCTCATAAGAAATTCAAGGTATTTCAAATGGATGTCAAAAGTGCTTTTCTCAATGGGGAACTAAAGGAAGAAGTATATGTGGAACAACCACCAGGTTTTATCTCTTCAACTCACCCATCCTATGTTTTTAAATTACATAAGGCTCTCTATGGTTTAAAGCAAGCTCCAAGGGCTTGGTATGAGACCTTAGACAGCTTTCTTTTAGAGCATGGTTTTTCAAGAGGCATAGTTGGTAGAACCCTTTTTACAAAATTGCATCATGATAAAATTCTATTAGTACAAATATATGTAGATGACATAATCTTTGGCTCTACTGATCCAAATCTGTGCAAAAGATTTTCTGATCTAATGCACTTAAGGTTTGAGATGAGTAGCATGAGTGAGTTATCATATTTCCTTGGTCTCCAAGTGAAACAAACCCCTGAAGGAATCTTCATCTCACAGTCTAAATATGCTAAAGATCTTATTAAGAAGTTTGGGATGAATGATGCTTCTATCATGAAGACTCCCATGGCTGCCAATGCTATTATAGATGCTGATGAATCTAGAAAACCAGTTGATCAGACCAAGTGTAGGGCCATTGTTGGATCCCTACAGTATTTAACAACAAGCAGGCCAGACATTATGTTTGCCACATGTCTTTGTGCTAGGTTCTAGGTGAACCATAAGGAATCTCACCTTATTTTATTATAAAGGATTTTAAGATATATAAAAGGTTGTCCAGATCTAGGCCTCTGGTATTCAACAGAATCAGCATTTGTGTTAACTGGATTTTCTGATGCTGATTATGCTGGATGCAGAGTAGACAGGAAAAGCACCTCAGGAACTTGTCAGTTCCTTGGTGACAGACTTGTATCTTGGTTCTGTAGAAAGCAAACATCTGTTTCAACTTCCACTGCTGAAGCTGAGTATATGGCTGCAGGCAGTTCCTGTTCACAGATTTTGTGGATACAAAACTAACTACTAGATTATGGTGTCAACTTAAATAATTCAACTATACTATGTGATAATACAAGTGCCATTTCAATTGCACAAAATCCAGTATTGCACTCTAGAACCAAGCATATAGACATTAGACATCATTTCATTAGAGATTGTGTTGACAAACATAAGATTAAACTTGAATTTATCTCTACTGATTTGCAAAGAGCAGACATATTCACTAAGCCATTGGACTCATCCAAGCATCTGTTCTTTGTCAATCAGCTTGGTATGATAAATGGTCAGGATTTAATCTAATGCTCTGTCTGTAGTCAAAGAATTGTCTCTGTTCGTCGCCCTGAGATCGACAAACTGATAACTATTCTTGAGAATTTTCGTCAACCTAAGATCGACGAAATCTCTTATTATAGCTCATTCGTCGATCAGAGGACGACGAATTATATCTCTACAAGTTTTTTGCGAATGACGAAAACTTTCCCTCTCTTCGTTCTTAGATCGATGAACTTTGTCCTTTACATAATTTTCGCCGACCTGAGATCGAAGAATCTTGAGTTTCCGTCGGATTGAGATTGTCGTTTCATATTCCATAAAATACTATATCTGGCTTTTCTTCGACCTCAATCCCGCGCTTTCAGAATTCCCCTCCTGCACTTGATCTTGTGTTTTCTCTTGCAGGTGTGCTCTTTCTCTCTCTCATTCGATCTTAATGTCACAAATGGTCGCTACTGGATCAACCGGCATAAAGTTCAATCATGGTTTCGATATTGATTTTGATTCTTTCCAACAGTCAGATCAAATTTTCATAGATATTCTACAGCTATTTGAGGAACAAAATCTGAAGCAGTTCATGTCTGATAGAATCAGGATTCCTATGACGAAAATCAAGGAATGGGTTGGCTCTTCTTCTTCAATAGAGACTGAAATGACTGGGACTATCAGTGGTACTCAGGTGATTCTTTCTCCCTCCGTTCTCTCTGAACTTTTCAATTTGAAAACGGAGAAGATGATCTAGAACTAGATGATAAGGAATATAAAGATATGCTGGCTGTTATGGGTCACTTCGGCGAAAACCCTAACAAACTGTATAAGAAAAATTTCTCCCCGACATATAAATTTCTTGAGGATGTCGTTGGGAAGGTGCTGTTTTCTAAGAATAAATCACATTACTACATCTCCAGGTAACAGTTCCTGGTTATGGCTGCCCTGGTCAGTAAGAAAAGTGTGAACTTGCCAAAAATTCTGTTTGACCTAATCAGGAGAAAGAATAGCAAAAAGGAGGTTTGCTATGGCAGAATCTTGGGCTTGTTCCAAAAAGCCAAGGCCAATGCACTACTGCTATCTCAGACAACATGCATCAATGCATCTAAGAAGCTCTCATCTGCCCTCTTTGGAAGATGGGAGAGGACTATCATAAAGCTATCTAAGGGCAAGTCCTCTTCCTCTAAATCTTTTGAAAGTACAAGGGCTACATCAGCCACTCCTCACCCCTCTACAGAGATTCCATCCACCCCTCCACCTCCTCCTGATTCTCAAGCTCCATCTCAGCCTCAAGTTCAACAAACCCCAACTTCCATTTCTATTCTAATACGTACCCCTACTCCTCCAACATCTCCAATTCCTTCTTCTCCTACACATATTCCATTCAATTCTCCCTATCCTAGGGCTGATACATCCATCCCTACTCCTCCCCAATCTCCTTTTCCATCTCATCTTGCTGATATCCCCCTCTTCACTCTCTCTTCAATCACATCTTTCAATTTACTTTCATTTTCTCTGAACACTCCTTCTCCTCACAAATCTCCTCAACAGGACCCCCTTGCAGACACTTCTAACCAACCATCTCCTCCAGTACCTATCTTCACTACCTACATCCCTTCTCAACCACCTCCTGCCCAAACATCTTACCCACATATTTGAATCCCTCTATCATCCAACCACTTCTTGAGCTCCTCAAGCCTATCCTCCAAACCATCATTGCAGAGGCTATTTCCCCTCTGTCTATCTCCATCTCATCTCTTTCTGCTCAAATCTCTACCCTCACCTCTACCCTCTCTTCATCTGGGGGCCTGGCTTCAGTACATACTGAAACCAGGAATGGGGAGATACTTAATGATGAAGTAGCAACAGCAGCACTAGCAGCAGCAGTAGAACAAATGTTGATATGGAACCAGATTCTCTACATTTTCTTGATACTGATTTTGAATAAGATGATATAGAGATAACTGACTCAGTAGCAGATATAGATAATCAAGGTACAGATATTATAGTATCCAATGCTCAAGAGACCAGCTTGCCAGAAGTTCTTCCTGGAAGGGTCTACTTCATTAAATCTAAAGTAAATCTACATACTCTGTTGAAATTTTTTGGATCATATATTCAGTTCTGCCTCTCTTCTCCCACTCAATCATCCAGAGCAATAGTATGCTACACCTCCCCTACAAGTTCAGAAGTGTTATCCATTATAAAGAAAAGTCTGATAGCTCCTCCAGTAGCATTATATGAACAAAGATCTAGCCCTCCTGGGCCAACTTATATCATGGATAATAGCACTATTCCTAGTTTAGATCTAATAAATCAGGACATTGCTATGGAATCTGAAGCAGCTGAAGTTGAAGTTGTTCCCACTCAAGCTAGCAAAGAAATTCCTAAGGATCTGATCAGTCAGATTGATGAAATGTATGACAATCCTTTGTCTTATGATGATGATGATGATTCTAATGATGCTCCAAAGAGGAAGCTAATCTCCAAGAAAAGGAAAGCACCTCCTCCACCTGCTCCAAAACCTAAGTCTACAAATGATATTCCATACTACATTCTGCAAAACATAACCCCTTATAAGGGTATGCCAGCTTGGATGTGGCTATCCAAGAATGAACAAAAGAGAAGAAAGTAAAGAAAAAGATACTCTCCTCCACCTGAGAAATTCAAAAGGCATCCTCCTCCTCCTCCTCCAGCTGCAAGTGCCTCAAGAACCTTATCTCAGAGCTCAAAAGGATTCACTAAACCTACTCTCACTAAAACTTATCAGAGACAGGGAAGACCTTCTCACTCTTATGGAGACAGTCAGCATAAACAGAGACATCAGTCTTATTCCAAACATCAGTCAGCTCAACAGCCTATCCCTTAGCCAACTTTTTCCCCTCCCCCATCTCCTGGCAAAGCTAATGACCCTGAAGAACTTCCAATTCCAGCTTATGATCCTGACACTAGTCCAACTACAAGAATGGCTAGATTCAAGGAATCTGTGGCTCTCTCACAAATCAGGCAAGCCAAAGAAAAAGGTCAAGACTCCTCTCAGTTCTCTACTATGTCTAGCTACAGGAAGAGAGAGTTTGAAAGATATCAAGTAGGAAAATTATTCAATGCTGATGAATACATGAGTCTACATCCTGAAGCAGTGGTTCCAAGAACTACCTCACAAAAGACTATTGGTGATGCTAATATGACCATGACTATGAAGCAAGCTCATGATCCAAATAGGATAATCAAATTTGCCAAGCCTTCTAATTCTCACAAGAACATTTAAATTGTTTATTTTCTGTGCTTTCTGTGAAAAATCTGGGTACATAGCTTTATAAAGGTACTGATAGCTTATTTATTCTATCAGTTATCTCAGTTTTCATGCTATGTTTACCTCATTTTGTCTTGTGATCTTTATCTATTTTTGGTTGAAGTAACCTAACCCAAATAGGTGGAGATTATTGGAACCCCTAGGTGATTTGGGCTAGGTTCTCTTCTTAGGTTGTGACCCATATTGTATAGAATGGTAAACATTTTATGTGTTTCTAGAGTCTAGGCCATGTTCTTAGAGTCAACAGATCAAAGGACCAACCTACAACACTGCCAAAGACTCAAGACTTAGAGAAATCAAGAATTAGAAAAAGAAATCTACATTCGTCGATCTCAGGTTGACGATAGTCGTGCTCAGCTCGACTAACTCAGAGATAAAATCTCTGAGCTGAGCTCGACGAACTCCGTTCTCAGATCGACTAACTTTTCAACACTCAGCGCCATAATTCACTCAAAGCCAAGGCTGACTCAGAGATAAAGAACACTTAACGCCAGATGTGCTTTTCACTCAACGCCGACAGATTGACCAAGTTCTTAGGTCGACTAACTTCACAGTCTCAGGCCAAAAAACATAGAGCGCAGAATTAGTCAGTTTATGCACAGTAGTTGATTCACAGAGCTCAGGTCGATGAAAGCTAATCTTAGTTCGACGAAAGCTGATTAGAGGTCGATGAAAGCTGATCTCAGGTCAAAGAAAATTGTAAGACATTTTGTTATTTTTCTTTCTCTTTCTGTCTAATCATTCTATATCTATTATAGGCTATTAATTCCCTTGTAAATCAATGCACTTATATTCTCTGAATAGAGCTGTTACTGGCAGCATTGATTGCTAACATCCTCCATGGAATTAATTTTTTATATCTCGGGACAGACATAGAATAGAATAATTGACAGCATTCTTGTCGTTTTTTGTTCCCAAGATTTCGACTGAACATTTATTGCAGAGTTTTCTTTTTGAATTCGACGGAGTTTAAATTATCTGAGACATATCTCCCTACCAAGAAAATAATAATACACAAGAGCAGAGATTGATCATCAACTAGAGTCACAGCAAAGAAAACATCCCAAAGTGCAGTGAAAAACATCTCTCAGAAAATTGACTACTCTCAAGAGAAGAAGAAAGAACAACCATCACCATCAAGAGTCTTTCTTTCTCTCCCTCTTTGTTTTCAGGGATCTCAAGTGACAACAACATTCAAATCATTCAAGGATCTCTGAAAAGCTGAAGGCCTAGTCACCCTTTTACAAAGCTTCCTCTCCTGAACCATTCAAGATCTTAGGGGGAGCTTTGTCATCAACAACTCAGAATCCACATAGTCTTCTCACTGTGTTTTGAGAAAAGAAGACTTTCATCAAACTCTTATGCCGCCTCTATACAGGGTTTTAAATCCCTTCAAAATTATTCCTGGTTGCAAGTATCCAAAGCAGAAGACTTGAGGTTTGGTTTTGAGCACCTGATCAAAAGCTCTTTAGTGTCAGGAACTGATCAAAAATCTGAGTGGTTTCCTACCTAGGGTGGTAGAAGAGTGGATGCACCCAAGTTTGGGGAATCACTATAAAATTCTTGTGTTATCTGTATGTTTGTGATCTTCTCTTGTGCTTGTGCTGTGATATAATGTTTGCTGTGTAGCTTAGTTACTTTTCTCTAGTTCACTTGCTGCACTTGTACACTTACCTTTTAATTTAGAAAAAGGGAAAAGTTTTTAAAAACTCTATTACCCCCCCCTCTAGAGTTATTCAGATCTTACCCTATCTTTCATTACTAGTTTAAAATAGGAAAGTAAATTGAACATCCTGAGAGGTTGTGAGGTATACCTGACTGAATAGCTCCGGATACTTTTGTCGCATCAGGTCCTACAGTTCCCAGGTATGCTCCTCCTGACCGTGGTTCCTCCACAGAAATTTGACTAAATGAACTTTCTTGTGACGCAAGGTCCGTACTCCTCTGTCATTGATCCGAACCGGCTCCAAGTGAACTGACTGGTCGGAAGCTATCGGCCCATCTATGGTCAAAATCTGCTGCTCCGGGAACATTAGAGCCCTCCTAAGTGAATAAATATGGAACACGTCGTGTAAACCTGCCAGTTCTTGTATCAACTCCAGCCTATAAGCTAGGGGCATGATCTGCTCCAGGATCCTATAAGGGCTTATATACCTAGGGTTGAGCTTCTTCTTCCGACCACGCACCCGTGAAACTCCATGCATGGGCCGGATCTTCAAAAACACTCGGTCCCCCACCTGAAATTACACCTGACGATGCCGGGCATCATAGTACTTAGCCTATCTGCTCTGCGCCTCTAACATCCTATCGTGAATTATTCATACCCAGGTGTCGGGGTTCTTCATAAATTCCGAGTCGATTGCCTTTGGATCCTCGTCCTAGATCTATGACAGTGGAATCCTGTACCTCCATACGAGGGTGGGGAGCTGTGTTAAATGTCGGCCGAGAGTCTAGATAAGCATAGACTGACATTTTCTCCTTGGACGTACACTATCCATCCTGATTTGACATGATCACCTTAAGCATACCATGATAACGTACTTCTACTCCCAAACTTCAAGAAATAACCATGGGAGTTTTATTCCGGGTCGGGGTGACCCTAGCTTCCTTGGCCAGTCTATCCTCGATGTTCCCTTTATAATTATGCCCGGAGTGGGGATGAGGAAACCTGTGTATGAACATCCATAATTATACCCTCGAACATCTACTCCAACTTGGGCAGTGGTTGTAATAGTTCCCCAAAAGCTCTTTCACATAGCCTACATCAACTGACGGACATTACAGTGCATCACCGTACCCATGACACCTTTCTTCACTCCGGGGGTACATGTTCTGAGATACACCATACTTCCGATGATACAACATAGCGATTAAATTTTTACCTTCTCAGATATCCTGAATCTTGTTATCCGTCATCTAATTTTACATGATAATAGTTAATCCTCGAAATTACTGCATCTTATTACCATGTCATTGTCTTAGTAATGCTACAGGTCAACATTCCAAACATGTTTTTACAAAATCTTATCTTCGCCCGAATAATGTCGAATTATATCGACTTAAACCTCACGATGCTTGTTATGCCGCATTCTCTAAATTAGGTCTAAGGAAACCCAAGTCAATACTAATTTGCCCAATAAACAAAGGACAAGTCCCTAATAAACAAAAGATAAGCCCATACCTACCTTGGGCTAAGTATCTTTGATATTACCATGCAATATCAGTCCTAGCTTGGTGCACAATCCCTAGGTCATCAATCTTCAACTTGGGGTTCCACCTTGAAACTCGTCAATATACTCCATACTTTAAACTCTATGAGTCATATTTACGACGATCTTATCGGGGTCAAAATGTTCCGAATCCCAAATGGGTTTCTTCTGAACTTGAATTCCTATCCGACCTTCAGTGTTTGTCTCAGTGGTTTCCTCCATGTAATTTTGTTACTGGTACGAGGGTCGAGATAAAATGACTTCTGCCATTCTGCTAATAGATCATTGGCCTCAATTCTCCTTAAGGTCGTGCTACAAGTTTGAGTAATCCTTGATTGGGATAGTAGGGACACCTGAGTTTATGTCTTAGGTAGTCATTCTCGTGCTAAACTCCTCCTTTATTCTCTTTGGGTGTCTCCTTACCATAACCAAGTTCATACCCAAGGTCTATTTTGAACTAGGGCATACTATAAGTCGTCATGGTTAGCCGTAAGTCCTAGTGGGTTGAGTCTAACTCATTGGTTAGAGAATTATAAGATGAGATCTTCGCAGTCGGAGGTGCTCCCTGCTAGGGGAAGGGTTTGCCGCAGGCTATAAAGAAGAATTCCAATAAATGATGAAGTGGACTTTTACATGTGATTTCCCATATAGGCACACCACTGCTTCCGCTGCTAGTTTGTCCTCAAACTAAGCTCGCGCGGGAGTGACCCAGGGTTAGTGGACTTCTACTTTTCCGATCGAGGTTTCCTCAGATACCACTTATAAGACCCCATTTTTTTCTTTTTAAACACCGGGGTCTTAGGCCCAGGATCGCCGCTTTGCGGTGACACCTTCACGCCCTGAAGGGTCATCACCACAAAGCGCCGATTCTACCGGCCAATTCGATCGCAGAAAGGTAGCACAATAAATTAAAAGCAAGTCCACAGAAATCACATGTATAGAAATAAAAGTCTCCACGAAGGGAGAGTCCACAGAAATAGTATAAAAGGTACTGAAAGTAAGGGCTTATGCCCGGTACATCATAATCCTCACTATAGGTCACTCAAGCAGAAGATAACTATAACATCTACTATAAGTCAGGACTCACAGTCCCAGCTGGCTTAACTCCTGAGCTAGACTGCCCTATCTCCAAACAGGGCAACCTCCGTGGCTGCTCCTCCATGCTGGGCTCCACGATCCCCTAAATGATGTGGTCCAAAAATCGTTATTCTATAAGACTAAGCCTTATCATCCCCTGCCCCTTCCCCCATGGCCCCTAGGTACCAAGCGGAGAGGAAGAGAGGGGAGGACTTGAAGGTGGAGAGTAATCAAAAACAGGTGGCAGCGCACCTATACTAGCAATTTTATAATATAAGTGGCAGTAAAGTAAAGTATGGAAAAATAACCATAACTTATGTGCGGAAACGCATAAGCCAAGGGATCTTCTACAGGGCTCACATCGTATAAAGAGTCCCATACCAATTTATAAGTTGGGGTGTCGGTTATCAAATAATAGTATATATATATATATATATAGAAGTTAACCTTAATTTATAAACTTGCCCACACAAGCTTTTAGACTAAGGGGTTGTTTTACAAGTCCTAATATATAAGCCTCCCATACCACTTATACCATAGGTGTCAGGGGTTAAATGCAATGATGATGTTATGACATGCAAGTGGGTATGATGGAACATGCAAGTGCAACTCACACACCCGACTCTGTGTACACAGACCTTTAGTTCCCCCTTTCAGAGCCGTTACCTCCCAGGATACCTCCGTAGTGGCAGACGGAAGCGGTGGGTTGGGCCTCGCCCACCTCTAAACAAATAAAGCAATACCGGTCAGACCTATCGTACGCCTCAACGCTTGGTGCACAAAGCAGACTCCTGCGTACTCTTGCCGGCTGGCGCACCAGACTTCTGTTGGCGAAGTGCTAACCATACTTGCCGAGTCAGCGTATTGGCGTCGATGCATCGACCCTCCAATACCGAAGACCCACCACCTTAACTCTTCTTTCCCTTTTATGCACATGCAAATTTAACGTATTCAAACCAATCGAGCCAAAGCTCCACGGACCATTCCATCCGTCTCTTAACTAATCGAGCCGAAGCTCCCTGGACCATTCCGTACGTCTCTTAACTAATCGAGCCGAAGCTCCCAACTATCTTCCTGTGCTAACAGTGTTTGTGAAATGTGCAACCCTAATTACTAAGTTACTCTTTTCAGCTTGTTAATACAGTTTACGTTAACCCAGGACTGCCCCCGGTATTCCCTGTGAAGGGCTCTCAAAGGGCACTAGGAACTATGATGGTAGCTGAAGCCCATCGTTCCCTTTCGCAAGGCACTTATTGTTATTGGTTGATTCCCTTTACCCATTCCCTTCTCTTTTTTTATAGACTAATCTAGTGTGATTTTTGACTTTCCTCTCTTCGGAAAAGACGATCTTTCGTCGAACCCGAGCACCTCTACACTCTAGCCAAAACACTCCTTACTACCCTTCCCAAACATCTTCCATGGTGACCCATATTACTTATCCAAAACCAAAGCTATTTGAATTCTCCAATCTTAGGCCTAACCTCACCATCACTCACTTTCTGCATTAAGGCTATTCGCAGTCCTTACCTAACGATATGATGCACGTAATAGGTAGCACTATAAATATTCATCCGAATGGCTCAATATAATTTATGGGGGCCTATCATGACCTAACTAGATAAAAGCCAGTGACTCATAATTTTCCTAAATTAATGAGTATTTAATTATTTTCTTCCAACACTAGGAAATGAAGATTCGGAACATGAAGTGCACTTTTCATGTATGTATAGAGCTTCATAAAATCATGATAAATACTAAACAGTAATTTAACAATAAATCCAAGATATATGAATTTTTAGAATGGTTTAGGCCCCCAAATCACAATTTAGAACATAAGGTCAATAATATAATTTTAAGAATCAAAGGTCAGAAATATTGTTCCAAAAATTATAACAAAAATCCAGTAAGATCATCATGGCCTAAAAACACTCTAGAAGGATTCACCCAGTTTTTCAGTGAACAGTATCACCTAATTTAATTTACAATGATAATTCCATACTCTTGGGTTATTGAAGCAAGTACTGTAAATAGTCACCTAAAAATTATGAGAAAATTCCAGAACCTACATATTGACTTAAAACACTCACTGACCAGATTTCATGATTTTCATAATAATATAAAGCTCCACATGTATTTATGATCAAAATTCAATATTTATGAATCAAGTACCTAAAATAATCATCTAAAATTTTCAATAAAAATACAAAGTGGGCTACCATGAAGTAAAACTTCCAAATGCAAAATTTCACAACTTCTCAATGGACATAATTTTCATAACAAGCAAAACAAAATTTGGGGCACTGCTAGGGTTATAAAGTAAGTACTGATTTTACTATTCTAAAAATTCCACCAAAATTATTTTAGGACAACTTCCTATCAGATAAATACCCTGCCCAAGTTTCAAGTTATTGGGAGATGTTTTGATTGCCTAAACCAAACTATTTGGCTTTGTGCACTAATCTAGGGTTAGGGGTTTGAGGGGGTTAAAGACTTTCAATTTCAATTAAACTTCAACCAGAGGACCATATAAACCCTATGGTCCTCTCCATCAATTTTCAGTTCATTCCAAGGTCATTTGACCCAATGACCATCAAACCCTAAAAATCCCATAAAAGGGCCTACCCTAGAGTTTTAGGGCTACCCTACACCAAACCACCACAAATTTCATTGGAGGGTGTGTCATACCATAAAAAGTCAGTGACCAAAGTTTCAACTTCTGTTGAGGTGATTTAACCACTCAAAACCACAAGGGGGTGTTTTGACCTAATTAACCCTATAAGGGTCAACCTAGGGTTGGACAAAAACCTAATCAAAACATCTCCAAATGAGATGAAATATTTACCAGAGCCTTAACATGCCCTCTAAGACAACCCAGCCAAATTTGGGGGAATTTTGAGGTGTTTATAACACCTAATTAATTTATACATGGTTTATTAAATTTTTTCTAAAAACTATAGAAAAATATTCTCCAAAAATTCCCATTTTTGGACAGGCCCTAGGTATAACTAAGGTAGACCCCCTGCCCAAATTCCAGCTCATTTGGACAAGGGATGAAAGGTGGGCATCCATTTGAATTTCAGGATAGCCCTAGGTATAGGTCCCACCAAAAAGGGTGTCCTGGCCCAACCAGCGGTCCAAATGGGTCCAAATCATTTTTGTATTAAAATAGACCATTACGGCTACACATTTCATGTTGATGACTTTCCCATTAGATGAGCCTAAGTATTTGTAAAAATTAAAACTAAACACTGCATATAGTGTGACAGAATAATATGAAATCAAGAATAATTAAAACCTATATTCATCCTGCACGAATCTTAAAGCGCATAAATAGACGGCATCGGGTTGTCTTCTACCTCCAGCCGATGGCCCAGATCGTCCCGTCCTGGAGTAGCTTGCGAGCCGATTTCCCGGCCACCCGGGCACTTCCCCGGCCGGCCACCGCCACCACCGCCTTTTGGGAGGTGGGGGCTACCCCCAGCCGGCGGCACGGCCGCCGGATACGACTGTTCCGGCAAACCCGGGAGGTTATTTTTTCTCCCAATTTTCATGGATTTGAAATCTTGGATCGGGCTCAATATAGCCCGATCCTTGCCCTAATCAATTCCTAAGATCTACCCATGAGGAGAGGAGTGGAGGAGGACCTTATTCGCGGTTTGGAGTTGAGCCAATCGTCGGGATGCCATTTGCGCGGTGGTGGCATCGCCGGAATTCCTCAACAGCAAGGTAATAAGCTCTAGCTTTGTCGGGCAAGGGTGAAAACTTCCTCTCTAAGTCTAAGGAGTCTTTTAAGGGAGAAAAAAGGCTGCGGGTGGGGGTAGGATGTAACGGCCATTAAAGCTCCATTTATGAGTTTTCGGCCATGGCTTGAAGGGAGAGAAAAAGGCTTAAAATAGCTAAAAGAAGGTTGGAAACTCCTCCTCTCCCCGAGAGGAGTTGAATCCAGTCGTTTCAAGGTGGGGAGGATGGAGCCGAGCTTTAAAAGCCATTAATGGCCATGCAAACCGACGCTCGGCCATGGCTAGAAGGAAGAGGAAACGGCTACCACGTGGCTCTGCCGGTCAACATCAAAAAATAAGACTTAACTAAGTCTTAATAAGAGAAACGACCCAATAACACATTCTGGCCCACTTCCTGGACCGGCCCAGTTCAACTGAACCATCAGCCAAGTTAAAAATTTCTAAGTAAAATGGCGTTGAGTGAGCTCTGCTCACTCAACGCCATGCAGCCTACTTAAGGTGGCATTGAGTGCAGTCTGTGCACTCAACACCGTCTAGCTTATGGCATTGAGTGAGCTCTACTCACTCAACACTATCCAGCCTACTTAAGCTGGCATTGAGTGCAGTCTGTGTACTCAACGCCGTCTAGCTTATTGCATTGAGTGAGCTCTGCTCACTCAACGCCATCATGCCTACTTAAGATGGCGTTGAGTGCAGTCTGTGCACTCAACGCCGTCTAGCTTATGGCATTGAGTGAGCTAAGCTCACTCAACGCAATCCAGACTACGACGTTGAGTGACCTCAGCTCACTCAACGCCATTCCAGACCTCAGCAGACGGCGTTGAGTACAGTCAGTGCACTCAATGCTATTTAGTTTATGGAGTTGTTTGACCTAAAATCACTCAATGCCATCCAGACTACGGCGTTGAGTGAGCTCATCTCACTCAACGCCAACCAGACAACACCAGATGGCGTTGAGTGCAGTCAGTGCACTCAATGCCATTCAACTTATGGCGTTGAGTGCACTCGATGCACTCAACACAAACCCACCTGTAAGATGGCGTTGAGTGCAATCAGTGCACTCAATGCCATTCTACTTATGGCATTAAGTGCACTCGACACACTCAACGCCCGAGTCCTAATCTTATTTTAAGCAAGTTTCTGACCTATTATTTGCATACCAAGGTGATTTTCACCTTCCTACTTAAGCTCTCTTGGTATTCTTGGGCTTCTTAGGGTTTTGTCATGACCTAGTCATGACAAAACCACTCCTAGGGGTCTAGCCGGAAATGGGATGTTATATTCCCTAAGCCTCCATTCATCTCCCCTGACCCTTGGGAGGAGTGTGCCATCAATTCCAGCTAGCCAAGCATAGGGGAGGGCACCCATTCACCATGGACGAAAACCTCATTCATGGCCATTAATGTCCATTCAAGGATTGCCTCTCCCACTCCGCAAAACAACCCCTCCATCAGTTTTAAAATTTCCCAAGCAATCAAAGTGAATCTTTACATCACTGATTTGGGTGGAGGATTGAGAATTCGGCAAGAAAAAAACTTGGGGTCGTCGGCCATGGCACACCACCACCACACTCGTCGCCAAGCCTGCTTGCAGGTCTAGTCCTCTTCCTTCTCTTCTGTGCTAGATCTGTAAATATTTAGGTGGAGAAATCGGGATCAATCGAGCCCGATCAGTGAGGGGAAAATGAGCAATTTTCCATGAAAACTCAACCCCTCGGGTTTGCCAGAAACGGCCACTCTGGCAGCCGTGCCGCCGTCAGGCGATAGCCACCACCTCAACAAAGGTGGTGGTGGCGGTGGCCGGCCAGGGAGGTGGCCGGGTGGCCAGGAATTGGAGTTTGAAAAGCTACAGAAAGCTTTAATCCTGGCCCTTGTCTCATCGGGGACGATGAACAAGAGTCGTTGGATCAACGTGATCAGATATATAAATTCTGTCTGTCACACTTTATCAGCTACTTTGTGTTAATTATTAAAAATAGTTAGAGGCATTTTTTGTAAATATGTACAACAAAGAAAACCTAGGTCTTAGTGTCTAGTTTAATACAAAATTTAAATCAACCCATTTGAATCAATGGATTTCCCTCAATACACCTTTTGGTGCAAGGTTTCCAAGGGCTAACCATAAATTAAAATGTGTGCCCCCAGTGTCCTACTCAATCCAATGGCCTGAAAATTGGACCATTGGCTTGTCTAACCGTGAACTTTAGCATATCCAAAAATCAGAATTTTTGGAGATGAATTTTCTATAGTTTTTATAATAATTTAATAATTCATGCATATGGCGAAAATTAGGTCTAAGGACCTTGGATTCCACCCAAACTCTTGTGCATGACCAGAGGGCTCATCATATGCTTATGAAAAAAATATAAGCTCATTTGGAGTTGATTTAATGGGGTAACTTGCTGAGCAAAGTTGGCCACTTAAAGGAAATTGGCCTAGTTCTTCAATAATGCACATGGTATTGTTGAGTGGTCAACCCCTCAACCAAACAAGATGAAACCTTGTCCATTGACATATTATCACTTGAAATACCCCTTGAAATAGTTTTAGAAGTATTTAGGGTTGGAATACCACGAAATCCTAGTTCAAGCCTTAGGGTTTCTAATTAGGGTTAATGAAGGATATAGGGCCATACCTCCAAGCCTTGGCTCAAAACTTTATAGGTAGTTTCATTGAGTGGATGTTGGGTCTATTACTCACAATGTCCCATATTTGTATAAGTCAAACAAGTCAATGGTATACACATAGTTGTATTTGCTGTATGTTTAAGTTCATGCATGCAGGTTGGTCCTTGTCACATTGATTAGATAGGTATTCCAAGTGGTTGTGACAGGTGGTCACAAGGTAGAGAAGTGGAGAGATAGAAATCTGTCTAAGTCCATAGGCATTGAGTGAAGCCAGTTCACTCAACACCAGATGTCAAAGGAGGATGCTGGAAAGGCTGAAAATTGCCTAAGTCCACAGGCATTGAGTGAAGCCAGTTCACTCAACATTAGATGCAAAAGAGCGTTGAGTACGGTGTGGACAGTCAAAGCCCAGCTGTCTGCAAAACAATTTTGCGACTAAGTCCACGAGTGTTGAGTGAGGGCAGTTCACTTAACGACACATATCAAAATGCGTCGAGTATAGCCGAGTCTGTCAAAGATTCAGCAATTGCAAGGAAGAAAATACAGCTAAGTCTACAGGTTATGAGTGAAGCCAGTTCACTCAATGCCATATACCAAAAAGCGCCGAGACAAGCTCAAGCATTCAAAGCAGTTTAAGATTTGTCAAGAATTCTAGCTAAGTCCAGAAGCGTCGAGTGAATATAGCTCACTCAACGCTAGAGAAGAAAGCGTCGTGTGATGTCAAAGCTTAAGGAAAGATGGATAGAAAAATCTGCCTAAGTCCAGATGTGTTGAGTGAGGATAGCTCACTCAACGCTCTCAATGCTTTAACAAGCTGGAAGACTCCAGACAAGCTGTTAAGGACAAAAGCGTTCAGTGATGAAGGCTCACTCAACGCTCTCAAAGCCTAGCAGATAAAGATTGTTGCAGATAAGTCTAGAGGCATTGATTGAAGCCAGTTCACTCAATGCTCTCAATGCTTAGTAGATAAATAAAGTTGCAGCTAAGTGCAGAGGCATTGAGTGAAGCCCGTTCACTCAATGCACTCGATGCCTAAGCAAGGCAGAAGATTTGGCTAAGTCCAGAGGCATTAAGTGAAAGCCATTCACTCAACGCACTCAATGCATGGATTGAATCTGAGAATTTGACTTAGTACACAAATGCTGACGTCAGTAAAATTCAACAAAAGTCAATATGATTCAAATTAGTTGCGGGAAAGCTACAGAACAGGACAAATAGCGCCATAGGTCTACATGAAGACATTTTCTGTAAAAGCCAAGTTGCAGCCAACAACTTCAGTGGGGCCTATAGGTTATATAACCGCTGGATGGCTGAATCTAAAAGGGATAAGTTCGGCGAATGCAAGATAACTTTTAGGGTTTTATTCATTTCCAAAAGTTACGGCTAAACTTCATATTTATCGCCTTTGTTGCCATTCTTGAAGAAAGAAGTTGAATCAAAAGATCTAAACGTTCCTATAGTTAGTTGTAGCTATTTTCATCAGCTACAACAAGTTCAAAAAAGTTTTTCTGAGAAAGAAGAAGAAGCAGAGACTGAAAGAAATGACTAAAGGCAGTTTAAAGAAATGAGGTTATTCAGATCTACTCTAAAGGGGGGGGGGGTGAATAGAGTATTAAAACTTTTTGGCTGTTTTTACTTTTATATCAGAGTTAAAATATAATTGATACCAATAATAAATAAGTAAAAGAAAATAGGTAAGCTATTCTAATTATCACAGTAATAAGTAAGTGAAAGAAGAAAATGAGAAACCAAACGACACAAGAAATTTATAGTGGTTCCCCAAATCTGGGTACATCCACTCTTCTACCACCCTAGTAGGAATCACTCTCAGGTTTTTGATCAGGTGATTGCCACCAAATAATATCTATTTTCAGGGAGATATTGCAACCCTTCTGGCTTTTGATCAGGTGCCGAAAAACAACTGAAGTCTTTTGATCAGGAGACCTAACAACCAATAATTACTTTTGAAGGGAGTAAGAACCCTGTATATAGTAGGGAAAAATAAAAGTTGAGTTGTCTTCTCTGTTCTCAAACAAATGAGAGAAGACTTGACAGTGATCCTGATGATGTCAAGGCTTGTCCTATGATCTTGAATGGTTCAGGAATCCAAAGCCTTACTCAGGGTGCAGGTCTTGATTTCCAAAAAGCTTAGACTGATTGTGATGAATGTCTCTTCTTGCTTCTTGGAAGAACACTTTGTAAATAACCGAAAACTGTTCTTCTTTTTCTGTCTTATGTTCTCTATGTGAATGTCAAATTTGTTTGTCTCTACTATGTGTTTCTGTATTTCCTCTCTCTTTTTCTTATCTTGATTCACTGTGTATCATTCCTCTTTAATCATCAAATCTAAATTTGAACTGGAACACCTTGATTGACTATCGAAATCATGGGAACTTGTGCAACGGCTATAAGGGAATTAAATTCATTTCCCTAACTGTCCCATGAATAGCTGTATAATAACTCTGTGAATACCAGTAATTGATGCTTGCCAAGGAACGGCTATATTCAGAGAATATATGCATTAATTACTCAGAGTCATTTAAGCAATAAAATATTCAGTCAATAAAGGAATACAATAACTGCAAAGAATAATGGTTGATCTGTCAGTTATCGTCGATCTGGTCCTGTGATTATCGAACTCAAATATCCTCTATCATTGAGCTAAGCCCTGTGATCGTTGAACTAAAATTCTTCTTTCCAAACTGGGCTTCAAGATCGTCAAACTGAGATGGTTGATCGTTGATCTCAATCCTCAAAGTAGATCGGAGATCGTCGAACTAAGTTCAACAATTGTCAATCTCAGCATTAAGAGAATAACTCTGAGATCGTCGAACGCAGAACGAAGATCGTCGAACTCTTATCATAGGTCATCGAACTACTTTTTACTTAGTCAATTTTTGCCTTGTTCAGTCTCTGCTATCTTCTAAGTCTTTGATGTCTTGATCTTGTCTCACTGATTTGTTGACCTAACTGACACCTAAGACACTAGACTAGACCCTGGCTATACAAAGTGGGTCTGACTTAGCCTAGATTAGTGAACCTAGCCCAAATCCAAACTAGGGGTCCAACAATCTCCCCCTATTTGGGTGAGGTCACTAAACAAAATAAAAAAAGGAATACAACAACAAATCTAAGCAAACATATTTGTAATGAATATAAAAAGAATTCAACCCATATTTACAGAAAGAGATATAAACACAAAAAGAAAGAGTTCTAAGACTTGTTAGGAGCTGGCTTAGAAAATTCAATTTTTCTTTTAGGATCTACTGCTTGCTGTCTTGACATCTTTAAGTAGGCTTCACCAAGAACCTTTAGAGATGCTACTCTGGGAACAACTGCCTCAGGGTGAACCTGCATGTAAGCATTAACATTAAAGATATTCTTATCTACATCAAATTTTTCAAGCTCTTTCTCCCTGTATTTAGACATTGTTGAAAATTAAGAAGGGTCAGCTCCTTCTTCTCTAGCTTTATTCATCTAGGAGAGAGCAATCAGTTCATGAAACCTAGCCATCCTGAAATTTGGATCTAGCTCAAGTTCATACTGAGATGTATCTTCTTCTGAATCAAGAGAAGTCTTCTGATGCTTCCTTTGCTTAATTGATTGTTATTGAAACTTTGTTTCTATTCCTAATTGTTGTGTCTGACTGTCATGAAGGTTAGGAGGAGGTCTGACTTCACTAAACTTTCCAGGAATTCTGAAATTCCTATTGAAATCTGAACTATCTTCTTTGTCAGCCTGATCATGCTGTCTACCTCTCCCTCTTGAATAACCCCTAGAGTAAGACCTGGATGGTCTACTGTGAGATTGACGGGTCTAATATCTCTGCTACTGGGAGGAGGTAGTAGTCCTAGAAGCAACATTGCCAAATGCACCTGCTGAAGGAGGAGGAGGAGGAGGTGGATCCTTCCTGAAAACTTTGACAGGAGAGGAGCCAGTCTTTCTCCTTTTCTTTTGAGCCTTCAACTCATTCTTAGAAAATTTCATCCAGTGAGGAGTTATTGGAGTGAGAGTAATGTTGTGCCTAATAAAGTATGGGATGTCATCTTGAGAATTATACTTTGGCACTGCCTTCACTGGAGCTTTCCTCTTCTTGGACACTTTCTTCTTTTTACTGTCATCTGAATCAGAATCTGAATCCTCAACTTGATCATCATCAGAGGAGCCTTGGGGATTATCATACATAGCAACAATCTCTGTAATTACTTATTTTGGAACTGAAACTAAAAGTTCTTCAGCTATATCAGTAGCCATAACTTCATCCAAGTCTAGGATTGGAGAAGTAGAACATGCATAGGTTGGAGGAGAGAAAGCCTTGGGCTATGAAATCTCAACCTCAGCCATACTGATAGGCTCATCCTCTGAAGCTGTAGAAAGCTCAAAACTGGAGCTGAAAAACTCTGGAGAAACTATTGCAAAATATCTGTGCTAACTGGATCAGTACAACACACAATATCTGTACAATACTGAGGTGTAACAAATGAGAGAATTGAGCTAAAATAAAGATAAAAAAGATCTAGGATAGAAGATAATTCCCCTGAAGGAAGGATAGTATGTCCAATAGAAAGAACCTCTACTTCAAAAGAATCAAAAGAATCATCTGTCAAAAATGTCTCAAGCTCTGCATCTATCAAAACTATATCATCCACTGCAACTGCCTCTGTCAAAACTACTGGTGGAGGGGGAACTTCTTCACTGGACATCTCCCCCTGCCTGGTAGCAGTAATGTTTGCTGCCAGGCCCCTAGATGAAGAAGTGCCAGAGATAGAGGCAACAATGGAATTGATGGAAGCTAGGAGAGGTGTAATGGCATCCTCTACAATAGTATTGATGGTAGGGGTCAGAAGAGCAAAGAGAGCAGATGGGTCACAAGATGTGGATGGTAGAGAAGAAGTAGATTGTCCGCATGCTGTATAAATGGTGGAAGTGGTAGGGGGAATGGCTAATTCAGGGATATCCATGGGTTCTGGATGGGGGGAAGGTTCATGAGATGGTAAATGAGGTAAAGAAGGAGAAGGAGAAGGAGTTGGTGATGGAATGTTAAGATCAAAGGTGGGTGAGGTTTGGATTGCAATGGTAGTGGAAGGGATCTCCTCTAGATAAGTTGGTTGTTGAGATACTGGAGGAGGAGATGGAGGAGGGCTTGGAGGTGGAGTTGGTTGATGTTGTAGTGGAGAAGGTTGTCTTTCTGGAGATGGAGGTGGAGGAGGAGGAATCTCTGGTTCATCTTCCCTAGGGTGAGGAGCGCCTGAAATAGTCCTTGTGTACTCAGATGCCCTGTAGGAGGAGGAAGCCTTAGAGGGCTTGGAGATGGTCCTCTCCCACTTTCCAAAGAGAACTGGGGTCAGCCCCTCAGAAGCATTAATAAAGACTGTTGGGGATGTCAACAATTCAGGGAATTTTTCAGTGAGAAAAATCCCTAGAAGTCTGCTAAGAGAGACCTCTCTCTTATTTGTTTTCTTCTTTATCAACTCAAACAAAATTTCAGCCCAATTCACTGCCTTCTGATTTACCAAGGCACTCATCAAAAGAAACTGATGCTTGGAAATGTTATCATGGGCAGTGTGCTTCCCAAGTAACACTTTTCCCACAATATTTGCCAAGAACTTGTATTGAGGCGACAAGTTCTTCTTCAGAAGCTTGTTAGGGTTTGCATTAGCATGACACATTCTTGAAAGCATGGCATCAAACTCTTCCTTATCCATTTCAATATCATCTTCACCATTAACGAAACCAAAAATCTCAGTAAGAACGACAGGGGTTAGAGTTACCTCTTGTCCAGAAATGGTTCCAACTAACGACTGTCCATCTAGGGATGATGATGTATAAGCCCATTCCTTAATTTCTATCACTGGTAACTTCATCCTTGTCATCATCAACTTTTGTAACCTTGGCTCATCAAACAGCTTCAACACATCCTAAAAAGTCTGGTCACAGTGCTTGAATGATTCAAGATCAATGTCGAAACCAGAATCGAACTTCTTGCTTGACAGAATCGCCGCTGTGATTGCCATTTGTGAGTTCCTGCAGAGAAAACAAAGATCAAGTGCAGAAGGGAAATAGAAAGCGCGGGACTATTTCCGTCTAAACCCTAGATTATAAGGTTTAAGAAGATGAAGAGACAGGAATTAGTTGGGCGAATTAAAAAATGACTTCAAATCCATGTGGTTTACGAAATATTTTAATGCAAAATGAGTTCGATAACCGCAAATTGAAGAGAAAGAATAAATCATCGATCTCAGATCGATGATGAATTCTCTGAACCAAAAATTGTCGATATCCGTTCGACGTCAATTGTTTCACTAAGAAGTGATCGTCAATCTCAATTGAACTATCGACATTCATGAGACACTAGTAGATCATCGATCTCAGACAGAAAGTAAAATAATCTCATTTCCATTAATCATACCTAGCTGGTTCATAAAGAATAAATATTTCTTTTCATCGAAGGGTTTGGTGAAAATATCTGCCCTTTGCAAATCAGTAGGGATGAAGGTGAGGTTAATTTTCTTTTTGTTCCACACACTCCCTAATGAAATGATGCCTTACATCTATATGCTTTGTTCTAGAATGATGGACTGGATTCTTTGCTATAGAAATAACACTAGTACTATCATAAAATATAGTTGAATTATTTAAGTTGTATCCATAATCTAGTAGCTGATTTTGTATCCATAACATCTGAGAATAGCAACTGTCAGCTGCTATATATTCAGCTTCTGCTGTTGATGTATACACAAATGTCTGCTTTTTATAAAACCAAGAGACAAGCCTAGCACCCAGGAACTGGCATGTTTTAGAGGTACTCTTTCTGTCTACTCTACATCCAGCAAAGTCAGCATTTGAGTATCCAGTCAACTCAAATTCTGACTCAGTAGGATACCAGAGTCCTAGATTTGGGAAACTCTTTATATATCTTAAAATCCTTTTAAGTAAAATAAGGTGGGATTCTTTAGGGTTCACTTGGAACCTAGCATAAAGACATATAGGACAAACATGAATGTCTGGCCTATTTACTGTGAGATATATCAGGGACCCAACAATGGCCCTATACAATTTCTGATCAACAGGTTTCCCATGCTCATCAGAATCAATCACACCATTTGTAGCCATGGGTGTTTTCTTAGCTGAGGCATCAGCCATCCCAAACCTTTTGATCAGCTCTTTAGCATACTTAGATTGGGATAGGAAAATGCCATCAGGTGCCTGCTTCACTTGGAGACCAAGGAAGTAGGAGAGCTCACCCATACTAATCATCTCAAACTTTGAATGCATAAGGTTGAAAAACCTCTTGCATAGTTTGGGATCTGTAGAGCTAAATATTATGTCATCTACATATAATTGTACTAACAGTATTTTATCATGATGATGCTTTATAAATAAAGTCCTATCTACTATGCCTCTAGAGAGTCTTATGTTCCAACATACACCTCTTCTTTGAGTTCTCCATTTAGAAAGGCACTTTTAACATCCATCTGATAGACTTTGAATTTTTGAGATGCAGCATAGGCCAAGAAAATTCTGATTGCCTCTAACCTTGCCACTGGTGCTAAGGTTTGGTCATAATCAATGCCTTCTTCCTGCCTATAGCCTTGAGCAATAAGCCTAGCCTTTTTCCTTATAATTGCTCCTTATGCATCCAACTTGTTTTTGAACACCCATTTTGGTTCCAATGACTGGGTAATTTTTTGGTCTTCGGACCAATTCCCAAACTCTACATCTCTCAAATTGGTTGAGCTCCTCTTGCATTGCAAGAATCCAGTGGGGATCTTGCTCAGCATCTTGAAATGGAATGAGGTTCAATTTGAGAAATGAAGCAGGCATGCATCAAATCCTAGTGGAGTTGATGCCTAGTCTGCACACCTGCTGATATGTCTCCAATCACTTGAGATATAGGATGATCTCGAAGTGTGACTAAATAAGTAGGAGGAGTTAGGTTGTTCAACAGCTTCAGGGACTGATTCCTCTTGTAGGAATCAAGACTACTATTGGAACTATATCAGTGGGCTTACTGATTTCCTCATCACTGTCTTCAGCTACTTGTGGAGATGATGGTGTAACATCCTCAGGAGTGAGGGTCACAACTTCCAAATTCTCACACAAGGTAGGTACCTGCAAAGTCTGACTGGTAGAAGCATTCTTCTCCTTATAAAACATGTTAGCTTCATCAAAAAAATACATGTACAGACTCTTCAAATTTTCAAAGTTTATTTATTATAAACCATATAAGCCTTGCTTACTTGGGAATATCCTAGAAAAATTCCCATTTCAGAATTGGCTTCAAACTTTCGAGTGTATTTTTTGTTATTAATATGTATATAACAGACACAACCAAATACTCTAAAATAGTCTACTTTAGGTTTCTTCCCTTTGAGTAGCTCATAGGGGGTCTTAGCCTTAAGCTTGTGTATTAAGCTTCTATTCAGGATATAGTTAGCTGTGCTCACTACCTCTGCCCAAAAGGAAAGGTGCAAGTATGCATCAGCAAGTAATGTACCTGTAATTTCAATCAGGGTTCTGTTTTTTCCTTTCAGCTACCCCATTTTGTTGAGGAGTTCTAGGAGCAGAAAAACATTGCCTGATACCTTCCTTCTCACAGAACTCTTGCATAACAAGAGACTCAAACTCAGTACGATTATCACTTCTGATCAATACAACTTGAGTAGAGAACTCAATCTGTATGCACTTTAGAAAATCTGTAAGAACCTTGAAGTTATCTGACTTGTTTTTCAAGAAGAACACCCACGTGAAACCTGGAGAAGTCATCTACAATAACCAAGGTGTAAGACTTCCCTCCTAGGATTTGTACAGTAATGGGTACAAAGAGATCCATGTGAAGAAAATACAAAATCCTAGGTGAGTCACTCTTATTAATGGATTTGAAACTATTTTTAGTTTGCTTGCCTAGTTGATAAGCCATGCACAGGATTTCCTTCTTATAAGGGTAAGAAGGCAATCCTCTTACAAGGTTGTCCTTTGATAGCCTAGCAATATATTTTAAATTTACATGACCTAACCTTTTATGTCATAGTTCATTCTGATTACTAGATTGGTTAAATAAGCAAATTTCATTTAATGGCTGAGTTAAAGTTAACAATATAAATGTTACCTACTCTAGAACTAGTTAAAACAACCATGCTTGTCAGCTGAATAAATAATGCAAGAGGGCTGATTGAATGATACCTGAAATCCTTCATCACAAAGTTGATTGATGGAGATCAAATTATGTTTCAATCCACTTACATATGCTACCTTCCTGAATGTGACAACTCCTATTTTGACTTCTCCATAGTCTTTAGTCTGGCCTCAGTTGGAGTCACCAAAAATAACTTTAGGTCCTAGCTTTGACTTATAGCTGGATAAGTTGTCCTTCCATCCTGTCATGTGCTTTGAGCACCCACTGTCTAGATACCATTGTTGGTTATATGATTGACAACTCTTTAACTACAACAATTAAAAGGTTAATTGTTCTTAACCCAGGTTACCTTGGGTCCTCTATTTTCTTGATAAGCAAAAACATTGGAATAACAGAACTAGCTGGCTGAGATTGATATCCTTGTGGATGATATCTCCTTAGGTGGAATTTCCCAATGTGTGAAAGGATTAACTATTTCCCTTTTCTTATTAGAGTTTTTGTTAACATTAGAATTTCTGTCAGGATTAGGAGTCTTATTACTTCTTACTTGGTTCGACGATTGAAAGTGAGATTGTCGATCTGAGTTCGACGACATGGGTTGGGATCGTCAATCTCTGCTCAAAGAAGGATAGTAATCATTCTCTGTGCCCCATATTCGTCGATCTCTGCTCGATGATCCATACAGAAATCGTCGATCGCAGTAAGACGATTGATTATAGTAAGTATTTTCATGTTCATTGATCGTTGATCTGGGTTCGACGATCTGTTCACATTTCGTCAATCTAAGTTTGAAGTAAACTTCTGAACAATGTTTTTGTTTTGATTTTGTCTGTTTCTATTTTTCTGTTTGTTAGGTTTGTTTCTATTTGCAGTTGGGTTTTTTTATAGATTAGTTCTTTACCCTTTTCAGAGATAAATTTATAGGAGTCTTAATATATTTTTCTGAACCAGTGGGGGTTGGCTTGATGAAGCACCCAAGCCCAGCTTGCCAGTGATTGGCATTAATAGTCTTGTATGTCCACACTTGAGGCTTCTCCCATTAAGGGATTTTAAGTTGCCTTGCCTCAACTAGTTCAGTTTTTAATTTGTTATTTGTTCATTAGCAAGTGTAATATCAACTTTTAGTTAATTATTCTCTGCAACTAGATTACTTTGATCATTTAATTGCTCTCTAAGTTGTTTAATTTCCTTTTCTGAACTAATTAAGTCTATACACATAGTTTTAAATTCAAGTAAAAAATCTTCTGAATTGAAATCAAAAGATGAGAGTACCTGGTACACTTCAGAGAGTGGTTCTTCATCATCTGATGAGTCTTCTTCTGAATGAATGCTGGAAGCACCAATTGCCATTAGGAAAACTTCCTTTGCCTTTGCTTCCTCTTCATCTTAATCACTGGAGCTAGAGGACGAGGAATCCTCTTCTGTATCACTCCAAGTTTCTGCTATAAAGCCTTTCTCTTTCCTCTTATGTTTGCTTGAGGAAGGCTTGCTATACTTCTATTTTCTGGAGTCCTTATCTTTTCTTTTCTCCTTCTTCTGATTCTCTGGGCACTCAGAGATATAGTGTCCAGGTTTCCTGCAACCAAAACAAATAACCTCTTTAGTTGGTGTTTTGTCATACCTGGGCTTATCTTCTTATCTGGATGACTTCTTCCTGAAGTCTCTTTTGCCATTCTTGTAAAATCTCTTTGTTAAGAGACTCAAGAATTCTTACTTAACAATAAGAGCTGTTGTTTCTTCTGTAGCCTTGAATGCAATATTTTGCTCTTTTCTGCCTGGAGTAGAAGCCTTTTGCTCTGCCTCCCTAGTCTTTATCAGGTGCTCAAAAGATTTGAGCTTCCCTAGAAGTGTTTCTGTGGAGATTTTTGTAATGCTTCTGGCATCCTTGATTTGCCTGATCCTCGTGTCCCATGAGCTGGGAAGACACATTAAGATCTTGTCATTGATCTCAGTCAATGAGATGTCCTTGTCTAATGTCTTCAGTTCACTAATGATGGCACTCAGTCTGCCATACATTTCTTCCACTAACTCACTGTCCTCTTTTCTGAAGTTCTCATATTTGGAGATGAGAAGGGATCTTCTATCCTTTCTTTCTTCTACTAAGCCTGCTACCATCTGGTTCAAGTAGTCCCAGATGGCCTTTTCTGATGTGCAATCAGTAACAAATTTTGGAATATGTTATCTGACATGGTCTGGGCCAGTATGTTTGTGGCCTTGGCATCAACAACCTTTGCTTTCTTCTATGCATCAGTTTAGTCTGATGATGGAACTTCATGAGAGTCAGCAGTTGTAGAAGTGGTTGCAGTTGGTTGAGGTGGACCTGTCAAAATGGAGTTAAAAATGTCTTCATCAATTGAGTTCATGTATAATCTGATTCTTGCCTTCCAGATTCTGAACTTATTTAAGTTACAGACTAGAGGTCTGGTGCTTGCATAGTCCTTGTTCTATGCCATATGATAAAAGAATAAAAAAAAGAAGATCTGAATAAGCAAGGATCTTGGTTCAAGTGTTAGCTTGTTCAACCAAAGAAACCTATCTCTGATACCAATTGAAAGAAATTACTAAAGGAAGTTGAAAGAAATGAGGTTATTCAGATCTACTCTAGAGGGGGGGGGGTGAATAGAGTATTAAAACTTTTTGGCTATTTTTACTTTTATATCAGAGTTAAAATATAAGTGATACTAATAATAAATAAGTAAAAGAAAATAGGTAAGTTATTCTTATTATCACAACAATGAGCAAGAGCAAGAAGAAAATGAGCAACAAGACAACATAAGAAATTTATAGTGGTTCCCAAAATCTGGGTACATCCACTCTTCTACCACCCTGGTAGGAATCACTCTCAGGTTTTTGATCAGGTGACTGCCACCAAATAATATCTATTTTCAAGGAGATATTGCAACCCTTAAGGCTTTTGATCAGGTGCCAGAAAACCACTAAAGTCTTTTGATCAGGAGACCTCACAACTAAGAATTACTTTTGAAGGGAGTAAGAACCCTGTATATAGTGGGGGAAAATAAAAGTTGAGTTGTCTTCTCTATTCTCAAACAAATGAGAGAAGACTTGAGAGTGATTCTGATGATGTCAAGGTTTGTCCTGTGATCTTGAATGGTTCAGGAATCAAAAGCCTAGCTCATGGTGTAGGTCTTGATTTCCAAAAAGCTTAGACTGATTGTGATGAATGTCTCTTCTTGCTTCCTTGAAGAACACTTGTGTAAATAACTGAAAACTATTCTTCTTTTTCTGTCTTTTGTTCTCTGTGTGAATGTCAATCTTATTTTTTTTATCTCTACTATGTGTTTTTGTATTTCCTCTCTCTTTTTCTTATCTTGATTCACTGTGTATCATTCCTTTTTAATCATCCAATCTGAATTCGAACTGGTATACCTTGATTGACATCCGAAATCATGGGAACTTGTGCAACGGCTATAAGGGAATTAAATTCATTTCCCTAACTATCCCATGAATAGCTGTATAATAACTCTGTGAATACTAGTAATTAATTCTTGCCAAAGAACGGCTATATTCAGAGAATATATGCATTAATTACTCAGAGTCATATAAGCAATAAAATATTTAGTCAATAAAGGAAAACAATAACTGAAAAGAATAATGGTTGATTTGTCATTTATCGTCGATCTGGTCCTGTGATCGTCGAACTCAAACATCCTCTATCGTCGAGCTTAGCCCTATGATAGTTGAACTGAAATTCTTCTTTCTAAACTGGGCTTCAAGATCGTCGAACTAAGATTGGTTTATCGTCGATCTCAATCCTGAAAGTAGATCAGAGATCGTCGAACTAAGTTCAGCAATCATCGATCTCAGTATTAAGAGATTAACTCTGAGATCGTCGAACACAGAACGAAGATCGTCGAATTCTTATCAGAGATCGTCGAATGACTTTTTACTTAATAAATTTCTGCCTTGTTTAGTCTCTGCTGTCTTCTAAGTCTCTGATGTCTTGATCTTGTGTCACTGAGTTGTTGACCTAACTGATACCTAAGACACTAGACTATACCCTGGCTATACAAAGTGGGTCTGACTTAGCCTAGATTAGTGAACCTAGCCCAAATCCAAACTAGGGGTCCAACAGAGACTTCAATTTTCTACAGTCAAGGTTAGCTGTTTGAAGAAGAAAAAGGACTATCTACTCCTTTATCTTCAACAGCAAGTTCAGAGACTTTAGTTTCTAAGATACTTCAAGCACAAATAACAGTCTAATGAAGAATTTATTTCCTTGTTGCTGAGAAGAAGGTAGGGTTGAGGTAAACTCAGTCCAGGAAGACTGGTACCGAGAAATTTCTCTGGTGTTAAATAAACAACAACAAAATCCTTTCTTTCTATAGGATCCATTCTTGGATTTGAGCTATAGTATCCTTTTGGATCTGAGTTGTAGTCCTAATTTTAAAGACTGTGGTAGGATCATTTGCTGATCTAAGTGTAGGGCCTTTGTCCCGAGGAAGGATCTTAACTAATCTGAGCTGTAGGAGAGTTTTACTCTGTGAGTTGTAGGGCTAACCTCCATAGCCTGAGATGTAGGACTTGTGTTCAATTTTGAGGTAGGTGGTCTTTTGATAACTGAGTTGTAGGAACAAGCTTGCTCTGAGGTAGGGCCTTGTGCCTGAGTTATAGGTCTTGGAGGAGTCTGAGAGGTCCTGCGGGATCTAGGTTATAAGCTCTTAGGAGCTGAGTTTTAGAGAAGGGCCTTGTCTAACAAACTATTAGAAAGGTAAGGGAAAGTGGGCGTACCCATAATCTGGGTAACCACTATAAATAATGTGTGTGATTTTTTGGATTGTCTTGAAAGAAAGCAAACCTAGCTAACTCATAACACACCAAGTTAAAGAAAATCTTAAAAGACTATAAACCCTAATCACCCCCCCCCCTCTAGGTGTTTAGCTACCTAGGAACTAAAGTCTTTCAAGTGGAATTAGTGGGAGGTTGCTCAAGACGAAACTAACAGTCAGAGTAGATCTCAAAGGGTAGCTGAAATAAGTATACTTATGGGTTCAGAAGAGAACCATAAGGAGTTGGGTTTCATGAAACTTCCTATCTACAGAAAGGAGAGTTTTGGAATCTGGAAAGAGAGGGTCAGGATGTTTATGGAAGCCTCTTACCTAAGGATCTTTATGACAGTCAAATATGGACCTTTCATCCCTATGAAGGTCTCATCTCTAGATGCAACAGTCCAGACACCAAAGACATATTCTGAAATGATCAGGGATGAGGTCATATTGGCTGCACTGGACAAGAGGGCACAATATATAATTTTTAGTATCATAGATGATTCTACATTTCAGAATTTGGCTTACTACCAAACCTCCAAAGAAATTTGGGACACTCTAGTGATCTATATGGAGGGAACTGAAGAGGTCTGAGATGATAGGAAGTCCATGCTAAACCAGGAGTATGAGGCTTTTAGGCAGTCCAAGGAAGAGAGCATAGTTGTATGCTATGAAAGGTTCTTCAGGATAGTGAATGAGCTGAAGAACTATGGGAGGGTCTTCTGACATTATGAGATGAATGACATGTTTCTCAGGTTTCTAACAAGAGATTGGGACACAAAGATATGTTCCATCAAAGAGGTGGCCAAGCTAGCTTATACTCCTCCCCATACTTTATTTGGAAAGCTGCTCTCTTATGAGATGTAGCTGGCTTCCAGGAAAGAGGAGGAGACCATCACCAAATCCCAGGCCAAAGAAAAGCCTTTGGCCTTTAGAACAGACATCACCAAGAGGGGCAAGGAGAGGATTCCCTCTCCTCCAATGAGGATTGTTGACTCAAACAGCACAGGGCCATGTTCATCTGACAGCAACATGTTAGATGAAGACTTTGCTGCCTTCTCCGAGCAAATTTAGAAATTGATGAGGAGGAAGCAGTGGAGGAGCAGACCTTCCTCCTCCTCTCATCATAAGGAGGACTACTATAAGGCAGAGAAGAAACACTCCAAGGGAGGCAGGTATGACTCTAAGCCTAGTAAACATATTTCCTCTAAAGTTGTTTGCTACTATTACAGCAAACCTGGGCATGTAACAGCTGACTGCCCAATCAAGAGAATGGGGGATGGTGAGAAGAAATAGCACCAGCACAAGGGCAAGAAGGACAAGTCCTTTATTGCAAGAAGGAAAAAAGCTGGACTGACTCATCTTCATCTGAGTCTGAATAAGAAGCCCTCATTGGGCTGCTTGCTGCAATTGCAGATGAAGCTGAAGACTGTCCTAATACCAGGACAAGTAATAGGGCCCCTCTGTCATAGTCAGGCTATAAATCAGAGGAGGATGATGAGGATGAAGATACCTATAGCTTCTGTGGGTTGATGACAATTTCTGATGAAGAATCCAGCAAGAATTAGCCTGGTCCAGCAAAAGTACACTCTCTATCTAGCTCATCTCCTGAATCAGATTATGAGACTAGTCCAAATTCCGAGGCATCATCATCTAGTGGTGATGATGGGTCAGAATCTAAGAAAGATGTCAATCAAATGATTGACAAGTATGATGAACTTCTGGTTGCTTTCAAGAGGAGCTGGAAGTTGGCCAAAAAGCAAGCTGAGGAGATTGCCTCTCTTCAACTAGCTACTGCCTAGCAGGCTTAGACAACATCCTTACTGGATCAAAAGGCTAGGGAAGTCAGCCAACTCAGGAACATTACTCTCATCTAGATTGACACCATCAAGTATGAGGATTAGAGATCTTGAAGAGAAGCTCTAGAGGGAGAAGAGAATTGTGGTTAGTTACTCTAAGTCCAATACAGTGTTTCCCTTGATAGACTCCTTCTCCTCTCAAAAGGGTAAGAATGGGTTGGGGTTTAAGGGAAACACTAGAGGTACCCCTTCCAAAGGAAAAGGGAAAGCTCCAGTCCAGCCTCTGGCTTCTAAGACTCCTATCCCATTTAAGAAGGTGATGTTGCCTTCAAACAGGTATGACCAAGAAAGAATCTATGGTCACTGGATAAATGGTAGATCTAGTAGTATGAACAAAGATGTTCATTGCTATGGTGGAAGGTATAGTAGGGGAATGAGTGCCTTTAAGGGTCCCCATGAGGAAATTCAAATGTCCCATTCTGGACAATTTATTTTTGGTACCCCAGCCCCCACTCTCAAGAATAAGGCAGTTGCCTTCACTCAAGCCAATCCAACAAAGGTTCAGACTAAGGGTAAGTCTGTTAATATGCCAAATCTAGCTATCTCTGATGCTATAAACAACATGTCATCTGAGAAGAAGACTGTTGTAATTTGTAGTCATAGCCAGCCACGGAAGCCTGCTAGAAGACTTACCTTCAGTCAGATCCTTACTGAAAGGAACTTGAAGAAGGTTGTTTCACCTCTTCCTTTTGTTAAGTCAACAGTTAACCAAATTGCAGGACCTACATAGAAAAGAAGATATAATATACATGAGTGTTGGTGCTGTGGTAAGGTGGGGCATTTTGCCCTAGATTGCTAGCACAATCCAAGTGTGCTGAGAGCAAAGGTTAGTCTCCCAGTAAGAAATTCTGTAGGAAGACAGTTTGTGTTTCAGACTAATCAGAACCTAGGACCCAATAAGTATTGGGCTCCTAAGATAAGATAAATCATTTGCTGTAGGTTAGTCCAAGTGCCCATACCCCTATATTGTACTTGGAAAATGGTTGTTCCAGGCACATGACTATAACACGGAGCAACTTAAAGGAGTACACTCTAGTGAAGGATGGACTCAAAGTTATCTTTGGTTGTTCAGATAGAGGAGTGACAAGAGGCTATGGTAAGATTACCAATGACATAGTCACAATCTCAAAAGTGGCTTATGTTGCGGGGTTGCAACACAACCTCATAAGCATAAGCCAACTATGTGATCTTGGCTATGTCATTTCCTTCCATAAGGATGAGTACCAGATTAAGAGGTCAAGTGACCAAGAGGTTATCCTGACAGGCACTAGGAGTGGAAATGTTTATTTCTTAAATTTCCTTTGTCTTAATAAAGACTCTCCTATTTTCTAGTTACAAATAAGAAAGTCTCATATTATGTACAATGGCATAAAAGACTAGCTTATTTGAATTATAAGACTATTGGCAAGCTCTTTAGTGAAGAGCTAGTTAGGAATGTTCCAAAGATGAAATGCACCAAGGAAGGCATTTGCTCAGCATGCCAAAAGGGCAAGCAGACCAAAGCTTCCGTCAAGGGCATCAGACCAAAGACACTTTGAGCTATTTGTACCTCGTATATGGACTTATTTGGTCCTATGTCAAATCATAGTCTAGGTAGGAAAGTCTACACCCTTATGGTGGTTGATGACTATTCTAGGTTTGCTTTGGTGTTCTTTCTTAAGAAAAAGAATGAAACCTTGATATCTTCATAAAGTTTGTCAAGCAAATTCAGAATGAGTTTAACAGAACTATGGTCAAAATCAGAAGTGGCCATGGGACTGAATTCTAGTCTGATAGCATGACAAAGTTCTGTGAAGAGCAAGGCATCAAGAATTTCCTTCTCCAAGAACACCCCAGTAAAATGAGATTGTTAAGAGGACAAATAGAACTCTCATAGAGGCTAGAAGGACCTTGCTAAGTGACACATCTCTCTTAGAATATTTTTGGGCTGAGGCAGTAAATACTGCATGTCATGTCCTTAACAGAGCCTCTATCACAAAGTGCCACAAGAAGACTCCCTATGAGATCTTGAAGGGCAGAAAACCAAACTTGGGCTATCTCAGGGTCTTTGGTAGCAAGTGCTATGTGCTTCATAATGGTAAGTCCTATGTGACTATGTTTGATATCAAGTCCTTTGATGGGAATTTTGTTGGGTACAACAATCACAGTAAAGCTTATAGAATCTATAACTTGAAAAGCCAAGTTATAGAAGAGTCTGTACATGTAGTCTATGATGAGTGTACCAGATGGATGTGAAGTCATCCTTCCTGAATGGTGACTTAAAGGAAGAAGTCTATGTTGAGTAGCCTCCAGGTTTTGTTATTCCTAACTCACATGATTCTGTTTATAGACTTAGGAAAGCTCTATATAGGCTGAAGCAAGCCTCTAGAGCATGGAATGAGACATTATCTAGCTTCCTCATTGAGAATAAATTCTCAAGGGGGGAGATAGACAAGACCCTATTCCTAAGTGAATCTAAGGGCAAGATCGTCCTAGTCTAGATTTATTTAGATGACATAATCTTTGGATCTACTAATGACAACCTTTGTAGGAAGTTTGCCAAACTTATGCATGGGAAGTTTGAGATGAGCAGTATGGGTGAACTTAAGTTCATCTTGGGCCTCCAAGTAAGACAGACTGAAGATGGATTATCTATATCCGAATCTAAGTTTATCAGGGAGTTGATCAAAAAGTTTGGTATGCAGAATGCCTCCACCTTGAAAAATCCCATGGGGTCAAGTATGCTTATAGGCAAAGATGAGCCAGAGAAACTTGTTAATGAAACTTTGTATAGAGGGATAATTAGCTCCCTTCTATATCTTACTGCAAGTAGGCCAGACATTATGTATGCTCATGGTTTGTTCTATGTATCAGTCTAGCCCTAAATAATCTCACTACTCTACTGTTAAGAGGATTTTGAGGTATCTTAAGGGAACACAAGATCTTGGCCTATGGTACCCTAGAAAAAGGGATTTGGAACTAACAGGCTATTCAGATACAGATTTTGTAGGCTGGAAAGAGGATAGGAAGAGCAATTCAGGCACCTGTCAGTGGATCCGGATCCCCTGGAGTTCCCGGAGGAACTCTAGGGGGTGGAGTTCCCAATTTGCCGATTAACGGAGCGAAATTAGAAAAAGTGGTTAACACGAAAGTTGTAGATATCTCCGAAACGAATAATTTTCATGTTGAACATTTTTTGATTTGAAGTCGTTTAGACCCCCGATTTGGCTCCCGAAAAAAAACTGTCCGCAAATAATTAATTAATTAATTTGCGGACAGTTTTTTTTCGGGAGCCAAATCGGGGGTCTAAATGACTTCAAATCAAAAAATGTTCAACATGAAAGTTATTCGTCTCGGAGATATCTACAACTTTCGTGTTAACCACTTTTTCTAATTTCGCTCCGTTAATCGGCAAATTGGGAACTCCACCCCCTGGAGTTCCCGGAGGAACTCCAGGGGATCCGGATCCCCTGTCAGTTCTTGGGAGGAAGACTAGTGTCTTAGAGCAGAAAGAAGCAGACCAGTATTGAAATCTCAATAGCTGAGTCAGAGTACATCTCAGCAGATAGCTGCTGTACACAGTTGCTATGGATCCAACATCATCTCCAGGACTATATCATCCAAATAAGTAGAACTCCTTTATACTGTGATTCTACTAGTGCAATCTCAATTGCTAGCAATCCTGTCTCTCATAGAAGGACAAAGCACATTGAGATTAGGTATCATTTCATTAGGGAGCATATGGAATGTGAAGATATTAGTCTTGAGTTTGTCCCTACAGACAAGCAAGTGGTTGACATATTCACTAAGCCACTAGATGAAACAAAGTTTAACACCTTCAAGTTTGAGTTGGGCCTGTTGAACTTTGTATAGCTTCAGTTTCTCCTTGTGTTGTTTTTGTTACAGGTTGTACTACTTCTTGTAGGTGGAAAGGACCTTCAGTGGTATGAAGATTTTTCAAGTGTTTCAAGTGCTATCCAAATTGGAATAGACTAAAGTGTCAACCAAGAAGGATGATAAAAGATGCTTCAGTTGAGGGGGAGAAAGTCCAGCACTTGTAAGGATAGATTCAGCCTTATGTAGAATAGGAGCAAGCTACTGTAACAGTTTTTTATCTGAACTCAAAAAGGGGGAGAAGATAATTATAGGCCAACACTTCCCTGACTATTTACAGAAGTCAATAAGGGGTAGGAGAAGGAAATGATCAAGGGGAAATGATCAATGAATTGATATAGGCGAGGCAACAGTAAAACAAGGGGAGAAGGAAGTGATGATAATCACCTTGCAGGCAAGGAAAGTGTGGTAACCTATAACTTGATACTCTTGTTCTCTTATTATAATTTTTCCAAATTAATGTTTTATTTTTGCAAATGTTAGTGTTTATCATTGACTCAGAATTTTGTTTGAGGGTTTTGACTTCTTTAAATAGGGGGAGATTGTTGGGTCCATTGATCACAATGTCCCAGATTTGTAGAAGCCAAACAAGTCAATGGTATACATATAGTTATATTTGATGTATGTTCAAGTTCATGCATGCAGGTTGGTCCTTGTCACATTGATTGGATATGTATTCCAAGTGATTGTGATAGGTGGTCACAAGGTAGAGAAGAAGAGAGACAAAAATATGTCAAAGTCTACAGGCGTTTACTGAAGCCAGTTCACTCAATGCCTGATGTCAAAGAAGCATGCTGGAAAGGCTAAAAATTGCCTAAGTCCACAGGCGTTGAGTGAAGCTAGTTCATTCAATGATAGATGCCAAAATTCACTGTGTAAGGTGTGGATAGTCAAAGCCTAACAGTCTGCAAAGAAATTCTGCGGCTAAGTCAATAGGTGTTGAGTGAAGGCAGTTCACTCAACGCAGTATATCAAAAGGCATCGACTATATCTGATTCTGTCAAAGCTTTAACATTGGCAAGGAATAAAATGCGGCTAAGTCCACAGGCGTTGAGTGAAGCCAGTTCACTCAACGCCATATACCAATAAGCGTTGAGATAAGCTCAAGTAGTCAAAGTAGTTAAAGATGTGTCAAGAATTCTTGCTAAGTCCAAAAGCATCGAGTGAGTATAGCTCACTCAACACCAGAGAAGAATGCGTTGTGTGATGTCAAAGCTCAAGGAAAGATGAACAAAAAAATTTGTCTAAGTCCAGATGTGTTGAGTGAGGACAGCTCACTCAATGCTCTCAATGTCTCAGCAAGATAGCAGACTCCAAAGAAGCGGCTAAAGATAAAAGCTTTGAGTGACGAAGGCTCACTAAACTCTCTCAATGCCTAGAAGATACAGATAGTTATAGCTAAGTCCAGAGGCATTGAGTGAAGCTAGTTTACTCAACGCTCTCAATGCCTACCAGATAAAGAAAGTTGTAGCTAAGTGCAAAGGTGTTGAGTGAAGCTAGTTCACTCAACTCCTAAGCAAGACAAAAGAATTTGCTAAGTCCAGAGCCGTTGAGTGAAGTCCATTAAATCAACACACTCAACGCATGGATTGAATTTGAGAATTAGGTAAGTCCACAAATGCTGACGTCAGCAAAAGTCTACAAAAGTGACAAAGATTCAAATTAGTTGCAGGAAAGCTATAGAATAGGACAAATAGCGCTGCAGGTCTACAAGAAGACTTTTTCTATAAAAGTCAAGTTGCAGCCAATAACTTCAGTGGGTCCCACGGGTTATATAGCCGTTGGGTGGCTAAAGATGAAAGGGATAAGTTCGATGGATGTAAGATAACTTTTAGGGTTTTATTCATTTCGAAAAGTTGCGGCTGAACTTCATGTTCATCGCCTTTGTTGTCATGCTTGAGGCAAGAAGTTGAATTAACCAATCTAAAAGTTCCTCAAGTTAGTTGTAGCTTTTTTCATCGGCTACAGTAAGTTTAGAAAAGTTTTTTTGAGAAAGAAGAAGAAGCAGAGACTTCAATTTTCTGCAGTCAAGGTTAAATATTTAAAGAAGAAAAAGAACTGTCTACTCCTTTTTCTTCAACAATAAGTTCAGAGACTTTGGTTTCTGAGATACTTCCAGCACAAGCAGCAGTCTACTGAAGAATTCATTTTCTTTTTGCTGAGAAGAAGGTAGTGCTGAGGTAAACTCAGTCCAGGAAGACAGGCACAGAGAAATTCATCTGGTGTCATATCAATAACAACAAACTTCTTTCTTTTTATAGGATCCATTCTTGGATATGAGCTGTAAGATCCTTTTGGATCTGAGTTATAGGCTTGATTTATAAAGGCTGAGGTTGGATCATTTGTTGATCTGAGTGTAGGGCCTGTGTGCCTTAGGTAGGGACTTTGGCCTGAGGTAGGATCTTATCAGATCTGAGCTGTAGGAGAGTTTTACTTTCTGAGTTGTAGGGTTAACCTCCATAGCTTGAGATGTAGGACTTGTGTTCAAGTCTGAGGTAGGTGGTCTTTTGATCATTGAGTTGTAGGAGCAAGCTTGCTCTGAGGTAGGGCCTTGTGCCTCAGTTGTAGGTCTTAAAGGAGACTGATAGATCTTGCGGGATCTGGGTTGTAAGCTCTTAGGAGCCGAGATTTGGAGAAGGGACATGTGTAACAAGCTGCTAGGAAGGTGAGGGAGTGAACATACCCATAATCTGGAGAACCACTATAAATATTGTGTATGCTTTTGTGGATTGTCTTGAAAGCAAGCTAACCTAGATAACTCAGAACACACCAAGTTAAAGAAAAATCTGAAATTACTAGAAAACCTATTCACCCCCCTCTAGGTGTTTAGCTACCTTGGAACTAAAGACTTTCAGTGGAGAAACACCTTGGATAATTTAATTGGAATTTTATGGGCACTCCTCCCCCACAATTCACTTATAATTTAAAATATTAACCTTCATATCAAGTGAAAAATAAATGTCTATATAGTGTTGAATGGTCATGAAACTTGGGTAATGGGTCTTTACTGGTGTTACTTATGTCTGCAAATTTTATTGTAATTTTTGGTTGAAGAATTATAGTACTCTCCTTATAATTCTAGAGATTGTTGAATAGAGAAATTAATTATTTTAGGACAAAATGAGTTCTGAAAAATTATGGAACTTGACCACTAAAATTTTTTGACCACAATGATGTCTTGTTAATTTTATTACAATTTTTAGAAGTAAATATGGAAATGTTCCTTCACAAAATGCCCTAGGTGAATTTATCTTCATTAATTTATTTATGTGGCTAAAAGAATCTGGAAGATTATGAAATTTGGGCAGTAATACTTTCTGATCATTATAGGCCTCTGGTAATTTTATTATAATTTTTGGATGATAAAAACTTGTACTCTCTTTGTTAATTGTCATTTTGATCAAAAGATTTGTATTTATTTTTATAATAGAAATTATTTTAGGAAAATCATGAAATTCATACCTTGCTATTTTATAGTCAATAGGAAGCTGTGGAAATTTTGGTGAGTTCATTGCATGTTAGAATCTTATACTTCATGTTCAAAGTCATAAGAGGCATGATTTTAGGAAAATTACTAAAAGTATAATTTAATTAGGAAAAAATATCAAATACTAGATTTTAGCACATGTCATGGTAGATCTCCAGTAATAATCATAAAGCTGTTAACAAAATAAATTGGGGTATTCACTTTATACACTTTAGCTAGTTCATTTGGTCTACAAACAGCAAAATGAAGTATTCAGTGTAAAATTGTAGGCCTCACATGGGTGGAAATATAGTGGGTGCACCTAGTTGGGTGATGTCTTGATAAGGTCACCCTTAGGGCCAATTGTTAGGTAGTTAGGGTGCCAAAGAGATAGAGTTGTGCTCGGGACTGACGAAGTATCGTCTTCATCCTGAGGATGGTAATCCACTTAGAGTTAGCTAAAGAGCAATGTGGAATATGGTCGGTAAAATGTAGTTACCCATAAAAATAAGTGCCTTGAGAAAGGGAGCTTTGGGATTCATCTCATCGTAGTTCCTAGTGCCCTCGAGAGCCCTTCACCGGGCATGCCCTGTGCAGTCAAAGGTTAACCCTAAACTGTAAGAATAAGCAGACTAAAAGAGTAACCAATAATAAACCACCATCACATACACTCACCCTATTATTTCGGGAGGGTAGTTGGTTTAGATCCCTGAGCGGTGGACTCAATGATTGATAGAATTGATGGCTTAGATTGGTGAGACGATTGCTCGAAAGCTCCTTATAGCATGTGTGCATATGCATTAAGTGATGGGTCCTCATTATTGGACGATCGTTCACACCGATGTCGATATATTGACACGATAAGCGTAAGTATTCACTTAGCCTATTGTTTGAACCCCACTATGTTTAGGGTTGATTTGGGCTAGGTTCACTATTAGGATTATTAGATGACCCAACATGTATAGCCTAGGGTCATAGATTTTTATCAAGGTCAAGGTCAGTCAACAACCTAGATTGATTGGTTCTCACCTTCAGAAGACTTAGAGATAGAAGACCTCCAGAGAAAAGCAGTTTTCTAAGAGAAGGAAAAGTCGTTCGAAGATTAGCTGAGCAGAGCTCGCCTTTCGTCGATCTCAGATCGACGAACTTGGATTTCTTCTTTGAGTTGAGTTCAACGAAAGCCTAGCTGAGACCGACGAACTCCGATATCACATCAGTAGTTCTGCTCAACGAACTCTATCTCTATTCGACGAACTTGGAGCTCAGATTGGCAAGTTAATTTTCTGGTCAATGATCTTGGAACTCAGCTCGACGAAGGAGAGGTTTCAGTTCGACGAATTTGGATCTCAGGTCGACGAAAATTTGCTGAGTTTGACTAATTTCTCCCAGGTTCAGTTCGACTAATTCTCTATTGATTTCAGTCCTACTAAGGCAGATGAATTTCAAATTATATTATAATATATCTGTAATGCTCTGATAATTAATGCACAATATTCTTATGAATATAGTTGTTCAATGACAGCATTAATTATGGTCTTCACAGAGTTATTACTTGGCTTATTTTATTGGGAAGGTTGGGGAAACTCATTAAAGACAAATTCTAGCCGTTCAACTCCCAGAATTTTGGCAGTAAGTCAAGGAAAGGAATTCAAAATTCAAAGGATGAAATCTTCAAGGAATATAAACAGATTTTTTTTCAAGATAGCTGAAAGTTAGTTAACTGTGACAGAAAGAATAATTTATAGAAAACTGAAAGAAGAATAACTCTCATACAACTTAAGTTCTTCATCAATTTTTGCTTCAGGGCTTTCAAGAGACAATCCATCAACATCTGTCTAAAAGCTTCCTGAAGATCAACAAGCAATCTGAAGGCCTACACCCTGAGCAAAGCTTCCATTCTCCTGAAATATTCTACATCTCAGGGGGAACTTTGACAGCAATAATAATCTACTAGTCTTCTCAGAACATTGAGAAAGAGAAGACAATATCAAATTTCTTTTTACCTTACTGTAAAAGGGTTTTTAACTCCCTTCAAAAGTTATCTCTTTGGTTGTTAAATCTCCTGATCAAAAGACTTAGTTTGGTTTTTGAGCACCTTGTCAAAAGCTCAAAGGGTTGCTAGATCTCCCTTAGAAAAATAGATCTTGTGGTGGTAGGGCACCTTATCAAAAACCTGTAGTGGATTCCTACCAGGGTGGTAGAAGAGTGGATATACCTAAGTTTTAAGGGAATCACTATAAAATCTGTGTCATCTGGTTGCTCTATTTGTTATTTTCTGTGATATGATTTTCTGCATTTTATTTCTGACTATTTACATATAAATATCACTTATTTTAATCTGCTACAAAAATTAATCAAAATATTTCTAATACTCTATTCACCCCCCTATAGAGTTAGTGTGATCTATTCCTTCACTTTCACCCATAAAAGACTGATGGTTTTTTCCAGCATTAGTACAAGAGACTCTGTAGCACCTGATTGTTGGTGTACCGAGAAGTACGTAGGGTCTAGGTTGGGTAGTGCGAACACCGGCCTAGGAGTGAGGAGGCCCAACTCACTGCCTCCGTTTGCCATTATGGAGGTACCGAAGAGTTTAGCTAACTCAAAATTTGGGAACTAAAGGTCTATGCACATAGAGTCGGGTGGGTGCATTGCACTTGTGTGGAACCTATCGTCAAGCATGTATAACATTTCATGTCATACATAACTTACATAAAAACTCTACCCCTAATGTATAAATTATTATGAGATCTTTTATACGTTAGGCCTTGCAAAATGAACCCTTAATTTATAAGTTTGTATGGGAATTCTTATAAACTGAGATTACCTTCTCTGTGATGATAGTTAGTTGTTCTACCTTTACTTTAATCTATCATTGCCATTATGCTGCTACGGTTTCTACATGTTCATCTATATACCTATCATTACTGTGATAGTTAGCTGTTCTACATTTACTTTAATCTGTCATTATCATTATTAACCTAGAATTCAGAGATCCCTCCCAAGGTAGCTAGCTCACAAGTCACGGCCTGCTCTAGTTTCCCCCTGGAGGTTGCGTCCTGTCTCATCCCCCTTCTTTGTGTCAGGTGGATAGACCTCTCTATCCGCTTAGTACGCGCAGCTAGGGCGGTATCCCCAGTCTAACCGCCTAGGTCGCGCAGCAGCCGTTCGTTCTGCAGGGGCTACGGTCCTCTTCCACAGTACGCCCCTGCAAGCCGTGTGGTTAGATCGGCTAACCGCGCAATGGTTCTCTACTTCAAAAGGTGCGGACTACCCAACTAGGTGCCGGACTCGCATTTCTATCTACCCAGACCGCTCGATAGCCGCATGCTCAGTAGGAAGCGCGGACTACTCTTCAGTCCACTCTTGCAGGTCGCCCGGCTAGCAAGGCAAAACAATCACCAGGTGACCACCCTTTATACAGGTGCGGACAGCTCTCCGCTACGTCGTAGTCTGCCATGAAGTAGGCGACCTGCCTCCAGGTCGACCAACAGAAGGCTATAAGCTTCAACTCGCCTAGCAGGCGACAACTCCTCAGGTCGCCTAAGCGACAAGCGTCAGGCTGCCCAACAGGGGAGATAAGACTGTATACACAGCAGGACCATCAACCCGCACAGCATCCAGTGACCTGCTCCTTCAGTACTCTAGGTCGCCCAGCCAGTGACCAACCCTTCAGTCCGCCAGCAGGTGGCGGACTCGGTCTCAGTCTGCCTAAGGAAGGACTTGGCAGCAGAACCGACAAATCTTCACCAGACCGCACAACACAGCGCAGATTCAACTCCAGCCCGCCAGAAGGTGGCGAGCTCACTCCTCCAGTAGGGTCAATCTTCTCCTTCTACCCGCTAGAGGGTAGCGAACTGCCTTTATATACTAGCATAGGCGGAATTAACCTGTCCTCCACGAGCTAGGCAGACTCATTGTGCAGTCCGCCAGGAGCACTCCAACTTCCCCAGCGCTGGCTTCTTCTCTGCAGTTGGCGACCTTCCTCTTCAGTCTTCAACATGTCGCGGACTCAATCGTAACTCACCGCCCTACCAAGGGTAACGTTACCAACACCTTCTCTAGCCCAAGCCTATAAATAGGCCCCCATACCTTTCATTCAAGAGGGGGATAGACACGTGGACAGACAACAGAGCCAAGGCATCAAAAGTTGCGGACACAACTTTCCTGTCAACGCGGCCTCCTAGGTTAGGCCCTTGCGGCCTGTTCTCGGGCCTTGGCTCTAACGACCTCAACTGTCTTCTTGGACTGATCGCGTAGTCCGCCCGGCTTAGTTGCGAGCTGTGTGATCAGCTATTCGCGTAGTCTGCTGACCTCTTTGGTCAAACCGTGCGGCCTCTGACATCTTCTTTCCTCTAGCTGCCAGCTTCCCCTTGTACCCTTTATATTCTCATGTAATGGACTCAACTTAAGCTATAATATCTGATTCATAATTAAAGGAAAGCCCGTCTCAGGAGTGGCATTTAAGCCACGGCGGGCGAAGTCTGTTGTTGCTGCTATAAGTGGCCCTCTCTTTTTCTCTCTCGGCCTTAGTTGCCAAACCTAACTGTCAAAGTAACCATCTGCTTGACAGTTCACCATCAACCCCCTCTCCACTATCCCAGCAATCTCTCCACCTCACTTGTGAGACCGAACACCCATTATCTGCTGGTGCGCCCATTTTCGGCATCAATAGTTAACACGCTACCTTCAGCTCTCAATCAGACGGTTAAAATAAACGATTACTCATGTCAGATCATCATCCTGCTGAAAACCTTGCACCTTCAAGTCCTAGTGAAGATCCTCTCTGGGAAGCTTAGGAGCGATCGCGTCAGTAAACTACCCAAAAGTGTCAGGAAATTAACCGTGCTTAGCTGCTATCACGTAACGATTAGAGGTGCAATCCGCAGCAGCACCAGTTCCTCCAATCAATCCAACACCAGCATTGGAGAATCCACAAACTTATCCTTCGGCCTATCCGCCGGTCTGTTATCCTGTTTACCCAACAACCTTTTCGCAAGGGCCTGCAACCCCTTTGCGGTCTCAAAATGACGAATTGCTGCTCGTCAAAACTTCTTCCGGGAAGCTGTCTGAGGAAGTCAAGCAAGATTTCTAAACTTTCAGGGAAGTCACCCTTACTCTTCAGCTCCTACCTTTGCTCATCCCGCAACAGCTTTTCCCTTCTATCCTCCTACTCCTTTTTCAGCTACAACTTATGCTCCCTTTTTTCCTTATGTTGTAGGAGAGCAGGAAGAGCCGTCACCGTTTTCAGAGAATTTTCGGCATGAACCAACTCCTGTTAACTTCAGAGAGCCACGGTTGCCAATTTACACTAGAGAAGGACATCGAAGTCCCCACAACTCCTGACAACCATGGCTGGGTACTTTTACTTCTCATTCTTTAGACATTCTCTCTCTAAAAACACTTCTAAGTGTTCATTCATTTCAATAAATTTTACGTCAGAAATTCCGTACTGGCACATTTCCCTTTTTGGAGTGCCTCCTTTATTTTCTCTTTGCCAAAGGATCCATAAACCACTAAGATATCGCCGAGTCCTGATTGGGCTCCATCGAGGTTGGACTCTGGCGTAAGACCACAATGACCACATATAGTGGGGAGTGTTCGCGTATGTGTAGTGGGAACCATCCAACTCTCGTGCGGAGGATTACGGGACTTTGGATCCTAGCCAGTATCTAACACACAGTGTGCATCAAGGGAGGTCCCAATGTGTTAGCTCTACTATGCTTCACTAAGGATACATTACAGTTACGATGATCTTTGCTTGACAAGAAATTACAATCAAGTGTAGCCTTGTCTCTTCGATCATCTCATGACTGTAATAGTCGAATACTCTATGGTACTCTCAATCTGTGCTTTCGTGGGGCCCACAACTTCGTTGATCTTTCCAAAGACAAGCAATGCTGTAAGCCACTTGGCGCACCTAGTCTAACTGATCAATGATGTTTGTAACCCGAGGTATGAGAGCAGTGTATCTATCATTCCTTCTCAGGATTTTGTGCATTTTTCTCTTTTGTGCCCTTCTAAGGGAAGCAGCTAGTTCGCTCTAGGTAGGACTATACTCTTGACAACCCTTCATGGGCAGGTGATGCTTAAGGACCTTAGGGAACACCTCGAGCGCATACGAACTTTTTGGTCATCTTTGGGTATAGGCCTCCTTTTATCAACTACATTCTTAAAGGCTAACAGGTTAAATCCGACCTATCAAAGGGATATGCAACATATTTTTTTCTTATACATATTTTATATACTCAGCTTGCATGAAGCTCTATCAGATGATGGTTAATAATATCTCTACTACTCTTATTGGTTGTTTCTGGCACTAATTGATAGTAAGAGAATCTGGTTCTCTTTATTGACAAACTATTCAGGTGAACTCTAGTCGGTGCTTACTTATTAGGATTTTATATTGGGATATCATATATGACCAAGCAAGAAGCTTATTACTGTTGCTTGATCTCTGCTTGATTTTGCTTACTCAGTCAATAGCAGGGTTTGATGGATATTTCTTCTACAGTATAATCATATCAATCTTATCGCATTAATTTTCAGTAGAAGATTTATCCACAAACTCCTTAGGTACTTACAGGTTTATTTTTCTTTCATATCTGCAGCTTACTCTTTTCTTGCAGAGATTAACAGATATTTGCAAGTTCCCTTTAGGAACTTGCAACTTATATTTCTATCACATCAACTGCTTACTCTTTTCTTGCAGAGATTAGTAAATATTTGCAAGTTCCTTTAGGTACTTACAACTTAGTTTTTTTTCATATCTGCTGCTTACTCTTTTCTTGCAGAGATTAGTAGATATTAGCAAGTTCCCTTCAGGCACTAGCAGCTTATTTTTCTTTCATATCTGTTGCTTATACTTTTCTTGTAGAGATTAGCAGATATTTTAAAGTTCCCTTCAGGTACTTGTAACATAGTTTTCTTTCATTCTGCTGCTTACTGTGTTCTTTTAGAGATTAGCAGATATTTGCAAGTTCCCTTTAGATACTTGCAACATTGTTTTCTTTTATATCTTCTGCTTACTCTTTTCTTACAGAGATTAACAGATATTTGTAAGTTCCCTACAGGTACTTGTAACTTAGTTTTCTTTCATATCTACTACTTACTCTTTTCTTACAGAGATTAGTAGATATTTGCAAGTTCCTTTCAGGTACTTGCAGCTTAGTTTTCTTTCATATATGCTGCTTACTCTTTTTTTGCAGAGATTAGCAGATATTTGCAAGTTCCCTTCAAGTACTTGCAACTTAGTATTCTTTCATATCTGCTGCTTACTCTTTTCTTACAGAGATTAGACGATATTTGCAAGTTCCCTTCAGGCACTTGCAATTTATTTTTCTTTCATATCTGCTGCTTATTCTTTTCTTGCAGTGATTAACAGATATTTGAAAGTTCCCTTCAGGTACTTGCAACTTAGTTTTCTTTCATATCTGCTGCTTACTCTTTTCTTGCAGATATTTGCAGATATTTGCAAGTTCGCTTCAGGTACTTACAACATAGTTTTCTTTCATATCTACTGCTTACTCTTTTCTTGCACAGATTAATAGATATTTGCAAGTTCCCTTCAGGTACTTGCAACTTAGTTTTCTTTCATATCTGCTTCTTACTCTTTTCTTGCAGAGATTAGTAGATATTTGCAAGTTTCCTTCAGATACTTGTAGTTTAGTTTTCTTTCATATCTGCTGCTTACTCTTTTCTTGTATAGATTAACATATATTTGCAAGTTCCCTTCAGGTACATGCAACTTAGTTTTATTTCATATCTGCTGCTTACTCTTTTCTTGCAGACATTAGTAGATATTTGCAGGTTCCCTTCAGGTACTTGCTGCTTAGTTTTCTTTCATATTTATTGCTTACCCTTCATTTTGTAGAGGTTAACAGGTGCTTGCAAGTTTCCTTCAGGTTCTTGCAAGTTATTATTCTTCTATGCCTTCCTCTCACCTTTGTTTTGTAGAGCTCAATGTAAGACATTTATGTCTTCTTTGTTTTGCAAAAGCAACTCAAGTACACACAAGATGTGCCTCTTTTAGCCTGCATTAACTTTTCCTTTGCAGGAAAAAAGATAGGCATTGGCAAACCTTTTTTGAAGAGAGACATCAGGTTCTATCTCTCCCTACCTCTTATTTTTTTCGAGGGGAGGATCATGATTTTTGTGGGTCTCCTACTTTTTCAAAGTTTTCTTAGGGACTTAAAAAAGTGCGGCGATCTTGTTAACCCAGAAATCGGTGATCCCTCCTAAGGTAGCCAGCTCGCAAGTCGTGGCCTGCTCTAGTTTCTCCTTGGAGGTTGCGGCCTATTTCAGCCCCCTTCTCTGCGTTAGGCGGATAGAATTCTCTATCCGCTTAGGCCGCGTGGCTAGGGCGGTTTCCCTAATGTAATCACCCAGGTCACTCAGCAGCCATTCGTTTTGTAGGGGTTGCGGACTGCTTCCACAGTCTGCCCCTGCCGGCCGTGCGGTTAGATTAGCTAACCGCGCAATGGTTCTATACTTCAATAGGTGCGGACTATCCAACTAGGTGGAAGACTCGCATTTCTATCCGCCCAGACTGCTCAGTATCCTCATGCTCAGCAGGAAGTACGGTCTGCTCTTCAGCCCGCTCCTGATGGTCGCCCGGTGATGATTCTTTTACTGAGCATGTTTAACTTGATGCGGATTCATTCTACATTGTAGTATAAACTATGTAGAAGGGCATAAGTTAGATTGATTTATCATTCAGGAAAGTGCACCTATCAATCATAGTATAGGAGAAATCTATATCTCGTGTCGTATTCCACAGGGCTTTTTCAAATACTCGTACTCACCCTCACTCTGTTATCATACCTATAATTAAAATTGATTTTTAATCTAAATAAACCTAACTATAAGTAATTGGATAAAATAACATTGGAGAATTAATGATGATAAAACACCAAAAGTCTAAGAGCATTCACATGAACATAATCACTTATTAATTCAATTTTATGTAATCATGAAATAACAAAACTATCAAATTCATTGTATTGTAAAGGGTTAAATATTTATCAAATTTTCTCTCAAGCAATTCAAATTCTAAAGCTAAGTTGAGTAAATTTTCTCTCTAACAATTTATAACACTCAAATTTGCATTAAAATACATTACCCTATCTACTACATAAATTCATGAAATCTTATCTCTAAAATACCATGAATACATTTATCCATACTACAATTATCCAAACAGCATATCTCTCGATCATGAAATTTGAAATACAAAGAGAAATAACACACAAATATGAACATTTAATCATCATCCCAAGACTCCAATTTCTTAATCTAGAAGTTTGGAATTCATGTATAACAAAACCAAAATTCATAACTAGGATAATTCTCAATGTTTGCAAGCTTATATATGCATAAAATACCATGAATTTTATGAAAACAAGAAGATACATGATTACAAAATTATTCAAATAAAAAGTTCAAGCAAAATAAAAGATAAATAAAGTTAGATCACCAAGAGAAATGAAAGATTAAGAGAGATACATGAAAGATTAAAATGCATACAAAATCTCCTCCAATTTCTCCTTCTCTTGGGTGCTCCACTTTCGTCCTCCAGAAGTTCTCCAAAAGAAATGATCCAAAAGTACAGAATAAAATTTTCATACAGGTTTTTATAGTCTCCTTGCAAACAGGGTCGGACATGGGTTCCAACACGGCCATATCACATGCCGTGTTGACGGTTTTAGGGCGGTTCCACACGACTCGGCGTGTTTGGAAGTGGGCCGTGTCAGATTACATGGGTACTGACACGGCCGCATAGGTAGCCATGTGCTTTGCACATGGGTTGGTTGGCGCTAGACGTCAAAATCTCCAGAAAGGGACATGGGTGGACACACGGGCGTGTTCCAACCCGTGTGGTTCTCTAGCATTTTCTTCCAAAATCTTCAGCTCCATCCTGAATAGGACACGGGTAGGCATACGACCATGTTCCTACCCATGTTCGTCCAAATTTTATCCTGTCCTCAGCCATGTTGAATCCGTGACCTCCTCCATTTTCTTCGAGACTTTTCGTTCCACTGGTTATCCATACCTGCATTAGGAAAATGATTGAATAAGTACATCGCTTAATATATAAAATAATAGAAACTCTTAACTGTGCTCTTCTACTCATGATAAAGCAAATTCCTAACTATTTTTGCGAAATTACTACCTAGGGAGGTGAAAAATAGCAGACATGATTACAATTATGATAGTAAAAACCCTATCATAATTGTACTCATCACCCAGCTAACAAGGCTACTCAATCACTAGGCGACCACCCTTTCTACAGGTGCAGACAGCTCTACGCTACATCCCAGTCTGCCATAAAGTAGGCGACCTGCCTCTAGGTTTCCCAACATAAGGCGACAAGCTTCAGCTCGCCTAGCAGGCGAAAAATCCTCAGGTCGCCTAAGCGACAAGCGTCAGGCCGCCCATCAGGGGCAACAAGCTTGTTTTCGCAACAGGACCGTCAACCCACACAACATCCAACGACCTGCTCCTTCAATCCGCTAGGTCGCCCAGCTGGCGACCAACCCTTCAGTCCGTTATCAGGTTGCGGAGTCGGTCTCAGTCTGCCTGAGGAAGGAATTGGCAGTAGGACCGACAGCTCTTCACCAAACCATACAACATAACACAGATTTAACTCCAGACCGCCAGAAGGTGGTGAGCTCCCTCCTCCAGCAGGGGCAATCTTCTATTTCTACCCGCTAGAGGATAAAGAACTGCCTCAATCTAGCAACAGAGGCGAACTCAACCTGTCTGCCGTGAGCTAGGCATACTCATTAATGTGCAGTCCTCTAGGAGCACTCCCACTTCCCCAGTGCCAGATTCTTCTCAGTAGTTGGCGACTTGCCTCTTCAGTCCGCAGCATATCGCAGACTCAATTGTAACTCACCGCCCTATCGGGGAAAACGTTACCAAGACCGTCTCCATCTCGAGCCTATAAATAGGCCCGCATACCTCTCATTATAGAGGGGGACAGACACATGGACAAATGATAAGTCTAAGGCATCAAAAGCTACGAACACAACTTTCCTGTCTGCACGGCCTCCTCGGTTAGGCCCTTGCGACCTGTTATCTGGCCTTGGCTCAAGCGACCTCAACTATCTTCTCATCCTGATCGAGCAGTCTGCCCGACTTAGTTGCGATCTGCATGATCAGCTGTCCGCGTGGTCTGCCGACCTCATTGGTAAAATCGCGTGTCCTATGACATCTTTTTTCCTCTAGCCATCGGCTTCCCCTTGTACCCTTTATATTCTCATATAAAGGACTCAACTCAAGCTGTAATATCTGATTCACAATCAAAGGAAAGCCCATCATAGGAGTGGCATTTAAGCCGCGGTGGGCAAAGTCTGTTGGTTCCGCTGTAAGCGGACCTCTCTTTTTCTCTCTCGGCCTCAGCCGCCAAACCTAACAATCAAAGTAACCGTCTGCTCAATAGTTCACCATCAATGCCCTCTCCACTGTCCCCACAATCTCTCCACCTCACTCGTGAGACTGAACACCCGTTATCTGCTGGTGCGCCTATTTCCCGCATCAACAATCATTATGCTGCTACTATTACTACCTGTTCATTTATACACCTGTCATTACTATGATATATACTTTTAGCATATGATAGATAGGGCCACTATCACCTGCTCTTGTGAAAGAAAAAGGGGGTGATAAACTCTTAATAAATTTATGGGGGGGGGATAGAGTTATAAAAAATCTTTTTACAGAAAATATAAAAGCAGATAAACTAAGCTAATCTAACCACAACACAAGCACACAAGAACACAGAAAGCACAACCAAACAACACAAGAATTTTATATTGGTTCCCCAACTGGGTACATCCACTCTTCTACCACCCTTGGTAGGAATCCACTATATGTTTTGATCAGGTGACTGCCACCAATGAGCTTTTGATCAGGTGCCCAAAAATCAACCCTCAAGTCTTGTGGAAGGAGACTTGTGAACCAGAATAATTTTGAAGGGAATTAAAACCCTATAAAGAGGTGGGGATGAGAGAGTGATTTTGTCTTCTCTTTCTCAAGGTACAACTGAGAAGACTTTTGTGGATTCAAATATGTTGTCAAAGCTCCCCCTAAAATGTAGAAGGGTTCAGGATGGGAAGCTTTGCACATAGTGAGTAGGTCTTCAACTTAGACTTTATCCAGGAGCTTTAGACAGATGATGCTTGAATGTCTTAGCAATGGTCCTGGAAGAGAAGAACAAGAAGAATCTTGATTTGTAAAAGTTGTTCTTCTTGCTTCTTCTTCAGAGCACTGATAGAATGAGAAAACTGATGAATATCTGCTCCAAAAAGTTTCTAGGATGTTAACAAGAACAATTTTTTGTCTTTCTCTGAGTGTCTCTCAGTAAATCTATCTTGGCAAAAAAACTTTATTTATGCAGCCTTCTTATCTGAGAGATGATAAGAATAATTCCTTGACTTGAATTTCAAAAACATTCCTTTTATTATTCTACAGGAATCAAAGAGAGGAAACAGCTATAATATCTGCAATAAATGATTTCCTCAACTGTCTTTGGCATATAAGTCAAACTAATAACTCTGTGAAAACCTGTAGTTAATGCTGCACTAGAAACGGCTATAAGCCTTGAAAATATCAACATTTACTACCAGAGATTTGATTCCTTAAATAGCCTTGACAAAATAAGAATGAAATCTTCAAGAAAGTTGAGCAATAAGATAGTCGAACACAGTGAAATAGTCGCAGAGCTGAGATAAAAGATCGTCGAACTAAGATAAGAGATCATCGAGCTGAGACTAGAAATCATCGATCTGAGTTATGAGATCGTCGGGCTCAGCTCAGAGATCTTAGCTCTGCGATCGTCGATCAGAGATCGACAATCTTCGAGCTGAGTTCGACGAAAGTCGAACTGATATCAGATCCAATGATTTCTTCTGAGTCTTGGTCTCTAAATGAAGTCCAAAGCTGGACTATATGAGATCTGCTCTACTAAGACTAACTTAGACCTAGACTTTGACCCTAGCTATACAAGTGGGTCAAACCATCTAGGAGTGAACCTAGCCCAAATCAAATATGGGGTTCCAACAATCACCCCCTATTTGGGTGAGGTCACTCAACATAAAAGAAATAGCAAAAATAATACAGTGTTATAGGTATCTGATATGGTACTGAAATAAAAATCACCAGATATAGTATAGCATGTAGCTCACATATAATCCAGATAGAGCAAAAAAATAATAATAAAGAGTTCAGAGAACTTAGGGTTTATCAGAAGGAGGAGTAGAAGAGGGTTTAACAAATATGATCTTCCCCGAAGGATCTTCTGCTTATTTCTTTGACATCTTCATATCTTGATCTCCTAGAGACTTCTGAGAAACTACTCTAGGCACAACTGCCTTAGGATGAAGAGTCATATACTCTGATGGATTAAATACTTTCATACTAACCTGCAATCTGTCAAGCTATTTCTCTCTATAAGATGACATAGTAGTGAATTGAGAGGCATCCTGACCTTCTTTTCTGGCTTTATTCATTTGAGATAGCCCAACTATTTCATTCAACCTTTCTATTCTAAAATTGGGGTCAAGCTCAGGATCAAGAGGAGGAGAGGGAGGTCTCTCTGAACTAGCTTCCTGAACTGACTTCTGAGATGGAATTCTGAACTGAGTAGATTGAGCCTGGAAATTTGTAGCCACTGGATTTTGCTGCTTCTGACTGGAGTACAAAGATCTGGGAGGAGGAACATCACTAAGTTTTCCTTTAGGCTTTGCAGAAGAAATAGGCCTTTGAGAAGAAGAATGTTTGTCTGAAGATCCAGCTGGAGGAGGAGGATTTGAGGATCTGTCCTGTCTCTGATAGGTCTGGGTAATAGGAGTAGACCTGTGAGCTGCTAAACTAGAGGCACCTGCTGTTGGAGGGGGAGGAGGAGGAGGACCTCTCCTAGACCTTTGAGGAGGAGGAGGAGGAGGAGAATACCTTCTTTTCTTTCTAGCCTTCTGCTCATTTTTAGATAGCCACATCCAATGAGGCATAGCTGGATAAGGTGTAATCTTCTGGAGAATGTAATAGGAGTGTCATTATAAGGATTTGGCTTTGAGTCTGCTTTAGATGGAGCTTTCCTTTTCTTGGACACTATCCTTTTGTTGTTATCAAAATCAAGAAAATTCTACTACATCATCATCAGATGATCCTTGGGGATTATCATAAAGAGCATCAATCTCTCTAATTACATCCTTTAGAGTTTATTTATCAACTGGAAGAGGGATAACTTCAGCAAGGGCTACTTCAGTTTCCATAGAAATATCTTGAGCAAGGATGTCATCAAGACTGGGAATGGGGCTGTCATCCATAACATAGGATGGCCCAGGAGATCTTGACATCTAGTCATCAGACTGTTCTGCTGGAGGAACTACAAAGCTTGCCTTTAGTTGTCTAACAACTACAGGACTTAGAAAGGGAGTGCAGCACACAATAGCCAAAGAGGATGGATTCCAGTTGGAAGACAATCTAGAAATAGTGTGCAGAAAGTACTCAACAAGTCAAGGATATGCACTGTGGGATTTAAGAAATAATCACCAACAGTCAAAGGTTCTGGAAGAACTATTTCTACTGAATCTGTATAAATATCAATAAATTCTGTGTCTAGATCCATTTAATCATCTGAAGAGACATCCTCCTACATATCTGCAGAGACTGCTGCTGCTAGAGAAATCAGAGGAGCTTCTTCATGAAATATCTCCCCCTGCTTGGCTGCAGAGGCATCTGTAGCCAGGCCCCCAAAAGAAGGGACAGAGGAAAGGGCAGCAACTCTTTGGGTAAGAGTGATGATGGAGGCAGTTAGAGGAGCTATAGCATGTGCTATAAGAAGCTCTAGGGAAGGAGAGATGAATTGTAGAAGATGTTTGGCTATATATGAGAAGTTTAGGTAAAGGGGTTCAGTCTCAGAGGCTGTGTAAGGAGTTTGATGTCCACAGTTTGAGCAAACTGAAAAAACAGAGGGGAAATCTGTGTGAGTGTTCTCAGGAAAAGTTGAGGATGAAAGGACAGCAGAGGGAAAAGATGTTGATGGAGCATTCTCTTGGATGGGGTCAGATGGAATCTGAGATGATAAGGATGGAGAGATGATGGGGGAAGAAATATGTTGAGAAGAGACATGAGGATCTTCTGGATGATCTTCATGAGGAGATGCTGGATAATCTGTATGAGGAGATGTAGAAAGATCTGGAGGATGAGATATAGGATTATCTGTAGAGATCTGGATATGGATGGGTGAAGCAGGAGGTGGAGGTGAAGAAACTTGAGAGGATTGGGTTTGGGAGGGAACTGAGGAGGGGACAGAGGAAGGAATATCTTCTGGGGTGTGGGAAGTAGCTGCATCAGCTCTTGTAACCTCAGAAGTCCTGGAGGCATTGGAAGGCCTAGGAATTGTCCTCTCCTACTTTGAAAACAAGTAGGAGTCCAACCTCTTACTGGCATTGATGAATTGGGTCTGGGAGACCATAAATTCAGGAGCTTTTGCCTGGAGAAATATGGCCAAAATTCTCCCAAAGCAAACCTCTTTCTTAGAGCATTTCCTCCTAATCAATTAAAAGAATAAATCAGCCCAGTTGACTGATTTACCATTAACTAGAGCAGACATAATGGCAAACTGCTGCCTGTTAATGTTATCATGAGCAGAGTGCTTTCCCAACAGCACTTTCCCGACAATATCAGCCAAGAACTTATATTGAACAGCTAAGTTATTCTTCAGTAGCTTTGCTGGCACTTCATCAGGATGGCCCATCCTTCCCAGCATAGTTCTATACTCAGAACTGTCTTGATCCAAATTAACTATCATCTCCATTCACCAAGTCAAACAATTCAGAAATAATGACTGGAGTAAGAATAACCCTGATTTCCTGAAATAGTTCCAATCATGGTTGATTCATCTGGACATGTATAAGAGTAGACCCATTCCTTAATTTCAGCAGTTGGTAACTTGATTCTTATTGACATAAACTTCCTCAGACCTTGAACTTCACATAGCTGCAGTATCTCCTTGAATATCGGATCACAATGGCCGAAGGAGTCGAAATCGATGTCGAACCCTGCGTCAAATTTCATTGCTGACAGGATAGCCGTCGGAATCGCCATTAGAAACCTGTAAGAGAAAACACAAGATCAAGTGCAGGAGAGGAAATTGGAGAGCGCGGGATAGAGCATGACCATAAACCCTTAATATAGGTTTTTTTGAATGTGAAGAGTCAGACTCTGTCCTATGAAAAATAAAGAAAAACTTCTATCTCAGGTCGATAATAGATTTTTAATTAAATATTATCGACGGTCTCAGATTGAAGAGGGAAAATAGATTGTCGATCTTAGGTTGACGATTTATTTTTTGAAGTAAAGGCATCGATCTCTAGTCGACGATTTTTACTTCATAGAGTTCTCGTCGATCTCAGGTCGACGATGTCGCTCAAGATCAGTTCGAAGATCGTCGATCTCCATTCGACGATTTAGGAACAGATCCAAAACCTAAGATATAAAAATTAAATTAATCCTTCCCATTGATCATTCCAAGCTGATTCAAGAAGAACATGTGCTTCTTTTCATCCAGGGGTTTGGTGAAAATGCCTGCTCTTTGAAAATCAGTAGAGATAAAGTCAAGATTAATTTTCTTTTTGTCTACATTATCTCTAATGAAATGATGTCTTATATCTATATGTTTTGTTCTAGAATGATGCACTGGATTATGTGCTATAGATATAGCACTTGTACTATCACAGAAAATGGTTGAATTATTTAGATTGAAACCATAATCTAAGAGTTGGTTTTGTATCCACAAAATCTATGAACAACAACTGCCAGCAGCCATATATTCAACTTTAGCAGTTGATGTTGATACAAAGGTTTGCTTCTTGCAAAATTAGGACACAATTCTATCACCCAAAAACTGGCAAGTTACTGAAGTGCTCTTTCTGTCCACTCTACATCCAGCATAGTCAGCATTTGAAAATTTAGTCAACTCAAATACTGACTCTATTAGATACCAGAGTCCTAGATTAGGACAACCCTTTATATATCTTAAAATCCTTTTTATGAAAATAAGTTGAGATTCTTTAGGGTTCACCTAGAACTTAGTACATAAACATATATCAAACATGATGTCTTGTCTGCTTGCTGTTAGATATAGTAGGGATCCAACAATAGCCCTATACCTGGTCTGATCAACAGGTTTTCCATGTTCATCAGAGTCTAATACAACATTGGCAGCCATGGGAGTCTTCATAGGAGAGGCATCAGCCATCCCAAACTTCTTAATAAGATCATTAGCATATTTAGATTTGGAAAGGAAGATTCCATCAGAGATTGTTTCACTTGGAGACCAAAGGAAATAAGACAGCTCTCCCATGCTACTCTTCTCAAATTTGGAATGCAATAGATCAGAAAATCTTTTGCATAATTTGGGATCAGTAGAACCAAATAAAATATCATGTACATATATTTGTACTACTAAAATTTTATCATGATGCAATTTTGTAAAAAGAGTTCTATCTACCTTGCCTCTTGAAAAACCATGCTCTAAGAGAAAGCTGGATAAGGTCTCATAACAAGCTCTTGGAGCTTGCTTTAAACTATAGAGAGCCTTATTTAATTTGAAGACAAAAGAGGGATGAGTTGGAGAAACAAAACCTGGAGGTTGTTCAACATAGACCTCTTCTTTAAGTTCTCCATTTAAGAATGCACTCTTGACATCCATTTGGTAGACTTTGAACTTCTTGAATGCAGCATAAGCCAGAAATATCCTTATAGCTTCTAGCCTGGCAACAGGAGCAAATGTTTGATCATAGTCAATGCCTTCCTCTTGCCTATATCCTTGAGCAACAAGTCTAGCCTTGTTCCTCCCAATCACACCTTGGGCATCAAGCTTATTCCTGAAAACCCACTTAGTTCCAATTACTGGATAGCCTTTAGGCCTTGGAACCAAGTCCCAAACTCTACATCTTTCAAATTGATTTAGTTCCTCTTGCATTGTAATGATCCAATAGGGATCTTGCTCAGTATCAGTTATGGATTGAGGCTCAATTTGAGAGAGGAAACATGCATGCATCACATCATGGTTGAGTTGATGCCTTGTCTGTACACCTGCTGTTATGTCTCCAATCACTTGGGATCTGGGGTGATCCCTTAGTGTGACAAGATCAGTGGGTTGAGTTGGTTCAGCAATAGCAATTGGATTTAATTCCTCTTGTGGAATTATGTTTATTGTTGGATGAAGTTCAGCTTCTTCCATAGTTTCTTCTTCGCTGTCTTCATTAGCTTGTGGAGAAGGATATGATAAAACCGTTGGAATAAGGTTTAAGTCATCTAATTTCTCACACAAGTGAGGTACCTGCAAAGAGTTATTGGTAGAAATCTCTTTCTCCTTATAAAACATGTTAGCTTCATCAAATGAAACATGCATAGATTCTTCAATTTTTAATGTAGATTTATTAAACACCCTATAAGTTTTGCTGACTTGGGAATATCTTAGAAAGATTGCCACTGCATCCTTTGCTTCAAATTTCTAGTGTATTTTTTGTCATTATTATGAATATAACATATGCAACTAAATATTTTACAATAGGTGATTATTAGTTTCTTCCCTTTGAGTAATTCAGAGGGAGTCTTATGCTTAAGTTTATTTATCAAACTTCTATTCAGGACATAGTTTGCCGTGCTCACTACCTCTTCCCAATAGGATAGAGACATATAAGCATCTGCAAGTAATGTACCTACAGCTTCAATGAGTGTTCTATTTTTCCTTTCAGCTACCCCATTTTGTTGAGGAGTTCTAGGAGCTGAGAAAAAGTGCCTGATACCTTCCTTCTCCCAGAACTCATGCATAAGAAGAGAGTCAAACTCAGTGTCATGATCACTTCTGATCAATGCAACTTGAGTAGAGTACTCAATCTGTATGGTCTTAAGAAAATCTGTAAGAACCTTAATGGTATCTGACTTAGATCTCAGAAAGAATACCCAGGTGAATCTAGAGATCGAAGTCATCTACAACTACTAGAGTATAATATTTCCCTCCTAGGCTTTATACAGTAATAGGACCAAAAAGATCCATGAGTAGCAGGTACAAGATCCTAGGTGAATCATTCTTATTAATTGATTTAAAGCTAGATTTAGTTTGCTTGCCTAATTGACAAGCCCTGCAGAGGCCTTCTTTCTTGTAGGGACCAGAAGGTAAACCTCTCACAAGGTTGTATTTAGATAGCCTAGCAATATTTTTTAGATTAACATGACCTAGTCTCTTATGCCATAATATACTTTGATTACTAACTATATTAAGCAGGCATATGTCAGAAGATGCAGATTGAAAATTTACTAAGTAAATGCTTCCTTGTCTATTCCAAATTAAAACAGGTTTGTTTTCTTTAGAAGAAATAATACAAGAGTTAGAGTTAAAAGATACCTGATAACCTTCATCATAAAGTTGACTTATTGAGATGAGGTTATGCTTCAAGCCACTTACATAAGCAACCTTCTTGAAAGTCACTGATCTAATCTTGACTTTACCATAGACTTTGGTCTGGCCATAGTTTGAATCACCAAAGATAACCTTTGGTCCCAGCATGGACTTGTAATCACTTAAGTTGTCCTTGCTGCCTATCATATGCTTGGAGCAACCACGGTCCAAATACCATTGTTGATTAGATGCTGGACAGCTCTTTACTTGCAAGGATGATAGTTAGTTGTTCTTAACCCAGGTAACCTTGGTTCCTTGTTGATTTACATAACTGTAACTGGAAATGTAAGAACATTCAGGTTGATTTTTGTAACCTTTGGGATGATATCTTCTTGGTGGTATTATCCATTGATTAAAAGGATTAATGTTGCTATTAGAATTTAAGTTTCTGTTGTTAGGATCTGGGATCGACGATTTCTAGTTGGATCGTCGAACTGAGCTCGACGATGTTAGATGAGATCTTCGATCTCTGCTCGAAGAATGAAGATATTCATTCTTGGGGCACCAAAATCGTCGATCTCTGGTCGACGAACCATACTGGTATCGTCGATCGTAGATTGAAGATTGTTTATTACTGAAATTTGCGTTCAGAGATCGTCGTTTTGAGGTCGATGATCTATTTATATATCGTCGATCTGAGTTCGACGATAACTGTTGAACATTGTTACTTTTATTATTCGTCTAGTTTTTAAGTTTGTTCTTAGTTGTAATTTGTTTAAGGACTTCATTAACCTTATTGACTTGTTCATTGTTTTTCTTTCCTTTATCAGAAACAAAATTTATAGGTTTAGAAAGGTGATTCTTTTGAATTAGGATTGGTTGACTAGATGAAGCTCCTAATCCTAGTTTGTAGTTATTAGTTCTTGCATTTTATGTGCTAGTTATATCTAGCAATTTTAAACTTATGCCATTCAATGATTCTTCTAATTTCTTAGCTTTGCTAAGTTCAGATTTCAGAAAGATAATTTGTTCATTTGCAGAATTTAGTTCATTTGATAGATTAACATTTTCAGAAATGATTTTATCTTGATCATATAATTTTTCTCTAAGAAGTTTGATTTCCTTCTCAGAGCTTATCAAATCTAAGCATAAATTTTTGAATTCAAATTTAAATTCATCAGATTCAAAATCATAAGAAGCTAATACCTGATCTTCGGCTGATAGGCTTTCTTCAACATCAGATTCATCTGTATCTGATCTGCTACTGCTAGCATCAATTGCCATGAGGCAAACTTCCTTTGCCTTGGCCTCTTCTTCTTCTTCACTAGAGTTGGAAGATGTGGATTCATCTTCTGTGTCACTCCATGTGTCAGCCACAAATCCTTTGTCCTTCTTTTTTTGCTTGCTGGAAGAGGGCTTGCTGTAATGCTTGCTTCTAGATTCCTTCTCTCTTCTTCTTTCCTTCTTTTGATTTTCAGGACATTCAGACATGAAGTCCCCTATTTTCCTGCATCAAAAACACACTACTTCTTTAGTGGGGGTTTTGTCATACCTGGGCTTGCTGTCATTTTTGGATGACTTCCTCCTAAAGTCCTTCCTTGCCATTTTAAAGAATCTATTGGCAAAGAGACTCATTAGCTCCTCATTGACTATTGGAGCTTCAGTCTCTTTAGCAGCCTTTAATGCAATGGATTGTTCTTTCCTTGCTAAGGGAGGAGTCCTTTGTTCTACAGCTTCTCTAGACTTGATTAATTGCTCATAAGATTTTAGCTTTCTCAGGGGAGATTAAGTCGAAATCTCATTCAAGCTTCTGGCCTCTTTGATTGGACAGATCCTGGTGTCCCATAAGCTTGGGATGCACATTAGGATCTTATCATTTACCTCTGTGAGAGAGATGTCTTTATCCAATGTCTTCAGCTCACTGATGATGGAGCTTAGTCTGTTGTACATGTCACCAACAGATTCAACTTCATCTTTCATATTGTCAGATGAGAGTTGATCTTCTATATTTTCTCTCATCTGCTAAGCCAGCAACCATTTGTCTGATCCAATATGTTTAGGGCTTTGGCATCAGTAATCTTGGCTTTCTTCTAAGCATCATTATAATTTGGAGGTGGAACAACATTTAAGCTTGTAGATGTTGTTGAGGTAGTTGCCACTGGAGCTGGTGGACCTGTCAAAATAGAGATGAAGATATCTTCATCAATAGAGTTCATGTACAACTTGATTCTTACCTTCCAGATAGTGAACTTTGACAAGTTACATACTAGAGGTCTGATGCTAGTGTATTCCTTGTTTTGTGCCATGATATAAGATAAATTAAAAATAGAAAAAAATAATTATTCATAGATTATCTTGAGGTCTTGGTTGGCTCAGGTGTTAGCCTGTATAAAGATAGCAAACCTCCCTCTGATACTAATAGAAAGAAAAAGGGGGGTGATAAACTCTAAATAACTCTATGGGGGGGGGGGAATAAAGTTATAAAAAATCTTTTTATAGAAAAGATAAAAGCAGATAAACAAAGCTAATCTAACCACAACACAAGCACACAATAACACAGAAAGCACAACCAGACAACACAAGAATTTTATAGTGGTTCCCCAACTGGGTACATCCAATCTTCTACCACCCTTTGTAGGAATCCACTACAGGTTTTGATCAGGTGACTGCCACTAATGAGCTTTTGATCAGGTGCCCAAAAACCAACCCTCAAGTCTTTCGGAAGGAGACTTGTTAACCAGAATAATTTTGAAGGGAATTGATGTAGGGTGGGTCGTGACACGCGATTGTTTACGATAATGGAACAACCAACATCCCAGAACATGAAAATAAAGAGGAGGGCTCTGACCAAAAGCGAACTAAAATGGGTCGGTTGGCTCCCAAAAATCCGGGACTCGATACCATGTCCTTAGGACCTACCTCTCCAATAAGCACACAACTCGCCGTAAGCTGGACTCGATACAACGTCCTTAAGACCTACCTCTCAAACAAGCATACAACTCACCGCACCTACACAAGCATCTAAACTTTCAACTTGAGCCGTTTCAAATGCAGCAAAAGCTTTATTTAGGAGCAGCGAAAACTTCAAAAGGCGGTCGAGTTCAAGTTGAGATTAAATCCCTTGTTAATACAAAAAGTGCCAAACTTGGAGAGCAAGTCAAGGCTATGCCTAGTTTGCTCCCGCAATGGATATTCCAATCCGGAATACAAGAGATTTAACAACAACGAAATCGAATAAAACTTGCGAGAGATGTATTAAAATCACGGAAAAGATGGTTCGAATACAACCTCCACAAATCTCACAAGAAGAAAACACTAGAGAGGAGAGGGATTACCCAACCAAGAAGATCAAACACACAAGATAAGTGGGAGAATCACTCTCTCCACGGAACCACCAGCTTCACACCGAATGGGGCTGCAACCTTCTTCCTCGTAGTCGTACTGATGGAAGCCACACCGGAGTCGCACCGAACTAGATGGAGATCACAAGGGGGGTGGCTTCACACCTTGGGGGCGGCAAGAGGGAGACCTCCTTGGCCGAAATTTCACAAGAGTTAAAGTAGGGTTATTTTTTCTTCTTCAATGCTTTAACTCATCATCATAGCCTCCTTATATAGGAGTTACAAAACACATCCAACCGTCCAAGATAGAGATGAAATCTCATCCATCCGGGGGGTTAAATGTACACCAAATATTTAAATGCAGGAAAAAAAATAATACAAGTCCTCAAGTGAATATAAAATTGTTAACCAAGTATGGAATAATTTTATATTCACAAATAGTTAAATAAAATGCTAAAACTTAAAGAAATTATTCTTCAAGTTGGCCTAGCACGCCGCGGACGGAGGTTTTAACGCGGGATTCCGTTAGTATCATCATTGTGCCTAAAGTCTTTATGTTATAGCGCCTCGGCAATCGGGTCATCATCAGGTAGCGTCGGAGGGGCCGCGCCATCAATCCTACCCCACTCAAAATCATGTATCTCTGATGCGTGGTCCGAGAGATAGCGGTGGAGAACCTCGACATCCAAACGTTGAAGCTCAGTTGCGAGGACCCTTGAGTCGTCTAAAGAGGGGCGGTCACACAAACAGATGAGGAAGCGGTAGGTAGCACCATCAGGAGTAGTAAGTGGCTTCACAGCGAGAATCACATTTGGAGTGAGAAATGTCTTCGGGAACCTGGAAAACATGTCAGCAGTAGGAATAAAAGAAGGCAACTAACCATCCGATGTTATACCTGCGGGGACCGAAGGAGAGAGATCATCTGAACTACCACTCCCCAACCCATCAGAATTTTTAGTTGAGGGAGAAGAAGACAAAGAATCCAACTCTTGCGGAGGCGAAACAAATGGCGTCAAATCCGAGACATTAAAAATAGGGGAGATACCCCAATCAACAGGCAAATCCAACACGAAATCATTGTCACCTAGCTTCTTTATAATCCGAAAAGGGCCGGTGCGCTTTGGTGCTAACTTTTTAACGGTGCCAGTTTGCATTCGTTCGTGAACAAACCGGACTAAAACCAGATCGCCGAATTTAAAGTGTGACAAGGGAGGTGCTGGGGGCATTGGATAACCCAAAGGGCATCACCAGCCACTCATACAACCCGTCCTTAGATTTGAATGCTGTCTTCCACTAATCCCCCTCTCGGATCCTAATCTGGTGGTAACCACTCTGTAAGTCTAACTCGAGAAGATAGTGGTACCCGAAAGGACATCCAAGAGTTCATCTAGTCGTGGGATTGGAAACCTATATTTTATAGTAATTTTGTTGAGAGCCCGGCAATCAACACACATGCGTCAGATGCCATCCTTCTTAGGGGCAAGAAGGGCTGGGACAGCACATGGGATCATACTCATCCTAATGAATCCCTTACTCAATAAATCCCTTATCTGGGTTTATAACTCTTTGTGGGCGGCAGGATTAAGCCTATAGTGAGGTTTGTTGGGTAGGGACGATCCGGGGATAAGGTCTATGGCATGTTGTATATCTCTAAGAGGTGGCAATGATGAAGGCAACTCATCCGGGTAAACGTCCCTAAACTCATCCAATAATACCCGTAGCTCTCGAGGTAAATCATCCAACACGCCACTGTCAGTCTTTGCAATCATGAGAACGAGAGCGTACATCATACCCTCAATGAAGGAATCCTTCACAAATTCTTTCCTACCAACTAAACTCAACGCTTTCCTCTCTATAGGGACGGTGGTATCCTTAGCCAACACTACCAGCTCTTTCGGCACAGTTGGTATCAAGGTGATGGTCTTGCCATTGAATTTGAACTCATATGTGTTGACGCGACCATAGTGCGTCACGTCACGGTCGTAGAGCCAGGGGCGGACTAACAACATATGACAAACGTCCATTGGCAGGACGTCGCACCAAACCTCATCCATGTACGATTTGAATGACAGGGGGACTAAGCATCGTTCGGTTATTTTAATAGTAACCTTACTTATCCAAGCAGCCTGATAGGGAGTCGGATGCGATTCAGTAGTCAAGGACATAGGCTTAACGGCATTCTCAAAAACGGCGTTCACGCAACTACCACCATCAATAACTAGTTTGCAAAGATTCTCGCCACTCTTAAAGATCAGGGAGAATATACTCGTCCTCTTCCAGTCATCTACGGGATGAGGGGTGGTCAAAATACAACGTATCACCACAAGGCGGTGATCGTCCTCCAAGTCACTAGGGACTCCATCTGGGTCGCTCTCCTCTGCGGCCTCGTATACATAATCGTTAGGGTCGGTAGCCGGCTCTAATAAGGCTAGGGCTTTCGTCTTTGTTGGGCATTCGTAGGCATAGTGGCCTTGAACTTTGCAAGAGTAACATGTGGTGTTAGCCTTGCTAACCTTCCCTATAGGGATACGCTCACTCGCAGGGTTCTTGGTGTTCCTAGCGGTGATCACAACTGACTTCAACTCGGTGGATTTCAACTTTCCCTTATCAGGATATGTGGAAGAAGATGCCAAAGTGGTGTACTTGTTCTTCGCATGAGCGTAACGGAAGTGAGCCTTAGAGGCTAGGTGTTTTTACATGTCCAGGGTGGCATTGAAAGTCGTGTTCAAGTCCGTATGCCCATATCGTAAGAGCTTCCTTTGGATGTTGGGGTGAAGCCCCTTTCGAAATCTAGATAAAGTGACTTCGGGGATCTCCCTAAGGTCACATCGCACCATACGGTCCTTAAGTTCACCCATATATTAAGCTACCGACATTGAGCCTTGCCGAAGGGTGGCAAGCTCATCGAACATCAGCGTTCGATGGTACGCGGGGACGTACTGGTCGGTCAATAAGTTCTTCATCACCAGCCAACCTATAAGGGGGGCTCCATGTCCGGTTCCTAACCTTCGCTCCTTATTCAGCCAAAACGTCTTTGTACGACCTGTTAACTTCATCCGGGCAACTTGGACCTTTTGGGGATCCGTCAGGTTGTGCCACTCGAAGTAAAACTCCATGTCCATTGTCCAGTTAAGGAAGATCGGGGGATCTCCCATGACATCGTAAGTGGGGGAATTAATCTTAATGGCGCTCGTGATTTCAAACCCTCGCTCATGGTGGTGTTCTCGATGGGGTGCTCGAGGGAGTCCTCATCAGAATCCATATCAAGAGTTTGTTGGCGCCGGTTGGGCTGTTCAACATTAATGGGAGGTGGGGGTGGCCTTTCTTGATTTTGAAGGATCTGTGCTAAAATGTTCCTAAGCTCGGTCATTTCGGTACGTAGACCTGCTATAGCCTCGGTGTTGGGATCCCCACACTTGTTCGCAGCCATCCTAGACGTAGAAGGTGTAGAGTATTCCGTTCCTAGTCTAGTGCGCATGCAAGTGTAAAATATTTGGAAAGATGAATTTTTCTAGGGCTGACCCTATATGAAAAATATAATATTTTATAGTTTCCCGATGTGACGAGAATTTAGAATGTTAAATTTTTTTTTAACTTTTCGCTGAAAATTGCAGATTTTGGAGCACTATTGGCAGACCAGAATTTTTTTTTATTGTGCGTACCGAGAAGACTAAAGCGAGGACGTTCAATTAGAAAATTGACATGACCGCCTCTGATACCAAATTGATGTAGGGTGGGTCGTGACACGCGATTGTTTACGCTAACGGAATAACCAACATCACAGAACATGAAAATAAAGAGGAGGGTTCCGACCAAAAGGAACGAAAAGGGGTCGGTTGGCTCTCAAAAATCCGGGACTCGATACCACGTCCTTAGGACCCACCTATCCAATAAGCACACAACTCGCCGTAAGCCGGACTCGATACAACGTCCTTAATACCTACCTCTCAAACAAGCACACAACTCACCGCACCTACACAAGCATCTAAACTTTCAACTTGAGCCATTTCAAACGCAGCAAAAGCTTTATTTAGGAGCAGCAGAAACTTCAAAAGGGGTTCGAGTTCAAGTTGAGATTAAATCTCTTGTTAACACAAAGAGTGCTAAACTTGGAGAGCAAGTCAAGGCTAGGCCTCGTTTGCTCCCGCAATGGATCTTCCAATCCGGAATACAAGAGATTCAACAACAATGAAATTGAATCAAACTTGCAAGCGATTTATTAAAAATCATGGAAAAGACGGTTCGAATACAACCTCCACAAATCTCACAAGAAGAAAACACTAGAGAGGAGAGGTATTACCCAACCAAGAAGATCAAACACACAAGATAAGTGGGAGAATCACTCTCTCCACGGAACCACCGGCTTCACACCGAATGGGGCTGCAACCTTCTTCCTCGGAGTCGCACTGATGGAAGCCACGCCAGAGTCGAACCTAACGGGATGGAGATCACAAGGGGGGGGGGAGGCTTCACACCTTGGGGGGCGGCAAGTGGGAGACCTCCTATGCCGAAATTTCACAAGAGTGAAAGTAGGGTTTTTTTTCTTCTTCAATGCTTTAACTCATCATAATAGCCTCCTTATATAGGAGTTGCAAAACACATCCAACTGTCCAAGATGGAGATGAAATCTCATTCATCCGGGCGGTTAAATACACACCAAATATTTAAATGCAGGAAATAAAAATAATACAAGTCCTCAAGTGAATATAAAATTATTAACCAAGTATGGAATAATTTTATATTCACAAATAGTTTAATAAAATACAAAAACTTAAAGAAATTAATCTTCAAGTGGGCCTAGCACGCCGCAGATTGAGGTTGTAATGCGGGCTTCCATTAGCATCATCATTGCGTCAAAAGTCTTTATGTTGTAGCGCCTCAGCAACCGGGTCATCATCAGGTAGCGTCGGAGGGGCCGTGCCATCAGGAATTAAAACCCTGTGCAGAGGTGGGGATGAGAGAGTGATTTTGTCTTCTCTTTCTCAAGGTACAACTAAGAAGACTTTTGCGGATTCAAAGATATTGTCAAAGCTCCCCCTAAATGTAGAAGGGTTCAGGCTGGGAAGCTTTGCATAGGGTGAGTAGGTCTTCAACGAGACTTGATCCAGGAGCTTTAGACAGATGATGCTTGAATGTCTTAGCAATGGTCCTGGAAGAGAAGAACAAGAAGATTCTTGATTTATAAAAGTTGTTCTTCTTTCTTCTTCTTCTTCAGAGCACTGACAGAATGAGAAAACTGATGAAGATCTGCTCAAAAAAGTTTCTAGGATGTTAGCAGGAACAATTTTCTATCTTTCTCTGAGTGTCTCTCTGTAAATCTATCTTGGCAAAAGAAAACTTTATCTATGCAACCTTCTTCTTTGAGTGATAATAAGAATAATTCCATGACTTGAATTTTAAAAACATTCCTTTTATTATTTTGCAGGAATCGAGGAGAGGAAATGACTACAATATCTGCAATAAATGATTTCCTCAACTATCTTTGGCATATAAGTCAAAATAATAACTCTGTGAAAACCTGTAGTTAATGCTGCACTGGAAACAGCTATAAGCCTTGAAAATATCAGCATTTACTACAAGAGATTTGATTCCTTAAATAGCCTTGACAAAATAAGAATGAAATTTTCAAGATAGTTGAGCAATAAGATAGTCAAACATAGAAAAATAGTCGCAGAGCTGAGATAAAAGATCGTCGAACTGAGATAAGAGATCGTCGAGCTGAGATTGGAAATCATCGATCTGAGTTCTGAGATCGTCAAGCTCAGCTCAGAGATCTTATCTCTGCGATCGTCGATCGGAGATCGACGATCTTCGAGCTGAGTTCGACGAAAGTCAAACTAATATCAAATCTAATAATTTCTTCTAAGTCTTGGTCTAGAAATGAAGTCCAAAGATGGTCTATATGAGATCTGCTCTACTAAGACTAACTTATACCTAGACTTTGACCCTGGTTATACAAGTGGGTCAATCCACCTAGGAGTGAACCTAGCCCAATTCAAACATGGGGTTCCAACATCTTGCTTACTCTCTACTTTTTATACCTCCCTTTTCATACTCCCCCGCACGGTGCCTAGGTGTCGTAGGGGAGGGGAGGGGGACCAAGACTTATTTTAAACTAATGGCCTAATGGGCATAACACCAGGGATTCTAGATGGGAGATAGGGTGCAGCACCAGGGGAACCAGCACGTCCAGGAGGAGGTGAACCGACCTAGTCCAGGTGTGGCAGCAACATTAGTAGTCATGGGATTAGTGAGTGACTAGTAGCTTTACTTCCACGAGCGTTATGTAGTGAGGATTATATGTACCAGGCAGTAGCCCTTTTATCTTTCCTTTCAGACTTACTATTTCATGATTGATCAGCTTTTGAGTTTATGTGGACTTATATATATTGTATGTGATGGTGGATTGGTTTTTCTCTATGGATATCGCTCCTTTTCTTATGTGTATATACTAGAGTATTTGTCGGCAGAATCAGCGATTTGTGGTCATTACCTCCTCGGGAGTTGGTGTCACCACAAAGCGGCGGTTCCGGGCAAAACATCCCAGAAAAAAAATATGGTCTTACATGTCTAACTTGATTCCTATATTTCATCGGGGTGGATCACTATTAATTGATTCCTTTGATCATGTTGTCATGGATTATGGTTTTTGATTTCAGGTTTCCTAAGGTTAGGATCAACTTCAATTTGGCATAGGTTAATCCCTAATGGTTGATTGGCTTCTAACAACCCTGTAGTCACTTATCCCACATCCCGTATATTTGTGGTTACATTTGTATTCAATTATTTTAGTCAAATTTTTAATTTTTGCGCTCATACCGGAAACGCTATTTTCTAAATTACCCACACGATTTTTCATTTAAATTAATTGTTTTTAAAATTATATAAAATTAAGAATAACTTTTAAATTTTTTTATTTTAAAAAAATATTTGAAATCTTTTTTTAACAAAGAAAACCCTTTATGCTTAAAAAATGACTCTAAAATTTTATGGATTTTTATTTTTAATGCGAAATTACTCTAGTGGGTGTAAGTATTTTTTGTTTTTATGTTTTTTTTATTACAATCTCAAATGAGAAATTGATTGTGCTTTTTTAAGATTTAAAACTTAGAAAATTTTAATAAGTTTTTTTAACATGGATCGCTTGATTTGCAATAAGAGTGAACTGTGAACTAAAACCTGTTATAATACTAAACTTATGTAAACTAAAATTTGGGTTTTGGAAAATAATATATATATATATTATTTGTTTATGTCATCTATTTTAATTTGATGTAGGTTAACAGGCCAAATCGAAGTTTGTGCTCAAAAATAATCTTTATGTTGAACTTTGCTTAAATTGTTATTCGTTATTCTAAGATATTTACTCGAGTGTCTAATAAGTTGGGCCAAAGAGATATTCATGCTTCTACAAGAAAAAAACAAATAAAGATTTATGAAATAATAATAATAAGCAGTTTGGACGTTCAAGGAAACCTCTTACTAATTAAGTGAATCACATATGATTAAGCTAATAAATAGAGCAAAGAAAAGGGCAGAGTTTATCATGCTTTTGCGAAATTTCGGTGGAAAGAGTCCACCACAAACTCAATTTTACAGGGAGTTTAGTAGTGGATGGAATTGGGCTCGGGCTGCAATGTTATTGTCTGCTTGGAATCTTCTTAATATTATTGGTCCAAAATGTCAGAAGGTTGCACTTGACCAACTTAAGAAGTGCCTGAACTTAGGAAGCTAGGTCATCAGTGTATGACATGGAGTCGACGACGACACGAAAGAGGGAAGTCAGCCTTTGTCATTCCGAGCAGCGTTAGTGGCTTGTTGATTCATTATCAGGATCTCTGGGAGGGCACACAATTCTTAACACCTAGGTGCTCGACTTTGGCTGGGAGAGGTAGTGAAGATGGCATTAGCTCTAGAGCTTTTTAACGTGATTGGGTGGGATGATCACACAAGTGTCTAGAGGAGTTGCTGCCGACACAGGGAAATGAAATTAATTTTGTTTCCTCTGATTTGACTATCCTTCATCGGTGGGAAGTGGCCTTTTTATGCAATTATTCTTACCATTTGTAATTTATTTGTTTCCAAAAATGTATAATATCTTATTATGTTTATTCTCATTTGAAAACTATTATTTACATAATCTTCTCCACTAATAAAATAAGATCTTCTAATTAGAAATGTTGCTACTTTAATCGTATATATCCTTAATCAGTTTAAATATTACTTCTTTTGTCCTAGCTACTCAATTTAAAAGACCATATATTCAGGATCTAATCAGATGGTCAATCCGATGAGACGAAACTCAAAATAACATTTGTGTATAGGAAAATTGACAAAAAATAATGAATAATAAAATATAACGAGTGAGTATTGATATCACACATCGTCAGATGCAATGATGGATGCATCATAGGCTTAAGACCAAAATATATCAAATATACATCAGCAAACTAGCCATGTACTAGTGATGGATTAGCATAAGGAGTTGCCTACATGTCATAGGTTGGGATGTGAGTCCCATATGCATACACAAAAGGTCACTGAAACTAACACCCTTTGCTCCTAGTGCCTCCCAAGGCCTACTAGAACCTTGCTAGGTCAAGGATAAGACATGAGTTACAATTTAGCACCACTAATGTACACAACCATACACCACCATTATTGGGACACACATAACATTAGGAGATGATCACAAACTTACTAATCATTAATCCCTACTAAATAGAAAAACTCTGGCTTTATTGCATGATGAATTTTGAAATATCATGATATCAGTGATATTTGATTTTAAAGACATTTTAAAGAGATAATTCATATATACTTTTTAGACATAGATATGTTTAATTTTAAATACAAGAATCACACAAATCATACTATGACTAGTATGATATCAACTAGTATAGGCAATGCAGACATAGATACTACATGGTAGTGCTTAGACCTATAATTCGAGATGAGAACATAATAATTGTATATTTGTTATCAAAATTAATTTAAATATAAGATATTACAAAGAGTTGATATTGCATGTTTTGGAAGTGATTTTCATGAAGCTAGAAGTGACAACATGGTTATTTTTTAGATTTTGAAACTAGATTCACAATAATTCAAAAATC